>CM062615.1:15136544-15736544 GCA_025617555.3 Puccinia polysora | reverse complement strand
ATGTGAAATAATTTAACATAGCTGCTCAGATCCCAAGGAATGGGCTAAGTATCATCCACCTACTCTGGTTACCGGCACTACTGACTGATAAATTGGGCAGTCTGGTTCATTCCCTTTCCCACCCCCTTCCGCCTTTGGGTGAGGGGTAGGTGATCCCAATGTTGTTGCACGCGCCTGTCTGCGGACAGACGCAAGAGATGGTGAAAGGATGAGAAAGATCCCACCCTGGTCATGGAGGCGGGATCTCCACCAGCGGCATGAGCAATTTTTTTGATCATCTAAAAAAAAAAAAAAAAAAAATGCTCTATTTGTGCATCAGTTGAACATAGTCTAACAGGGCCTCCTTCCCATATAAGGAGGGGCTCTCCCCTGCCTTTTGGGAGGGGTATCATATGGCATCCTACCAGAGAGTACCACCATCATCTTGAAATTAAATCATCCATGGGGTCTCATTCCCCTTTATCTGAGACTGAATTCTGGATATATCTATGATTTCCCCTTGATCCTTGAGCCTCCATACTCAAAACCCTGATCCTTGATCCTCATCACCAACAAATAGCTTTGCTGGTTGAAGAAGGATTTCACCGATTGAATTCTTGAGTGTGTTTCACCACTCCTGATCCCTTTATCCAACCATACTGGTCCTGATCATCCTTTGATTATCTTTCTGGAACCAGTCACATTTGACTGAATAGGTTTTATTAGGCTTAAAACCTGGAGTGTTAAACCTCCCTTCATTTCTTTTGAAGTTGAATTCTGCCACGCTACTCTTGAGTCCCTTGAGAAGTGTTGGGTTATCCTTGTTTGGATCAGTTATTGTTTTGCTTCTAGAGCTTCTTCAAACAATTAGCTTTGTCCTGTGCTGCAACCCACAGCTATCTGGTACCCTTCAAGCGCTTGATTGCGGAGAGTTGGGCAGGTTCATTGAGAACCTGGAGGTTTTTTGGGATTTAGTTGATCTTTCCTAAGCTTCTGCTGACAACCAGAGCTATTAGCTTGTGGGCCTTGTCACTTACAATTGCCTTGTCTTGTTGAACTCTGAACAAACCTTGACTTCTTCTATTCAAGTTTTCCTTGGCATGATCTTGTCTCAGATAGTGTTGTTTCCCCAGCTACCGACTACTATCATCTTTATCCTCTTTTTTTTGGTCCCTTGTTTACCAGGTTCTGGACTTTGATCTTGGTTAAATTTAAATATTTTTTTAACACTCAGGAGGGCAGCTTAAACAGCACCTTTCCCCTTCATAGAACTGCCACGGCCTAGCACCATTTTGAGTCTTACAACGCCCTGAAAATATTGATTGGACAGGTGAAATCCTCATTGGAACACACCAAGACCCTAAAGGATTACCTATTAAGGACCAATTTAATCCCAATAAAGTCCTTGTAACTTTGAATATCAACTTAAGTGAGTTTTAAAAAAACTTATTTTTACGGGTTTTTCATTAATAAAAATACTTATGAACATTTTATTCCATATGAAAAGACGTAACACAAGAGCCTCAGGGAGAATTCCCTCCTATGGATCTTTGCCAGGAGCCCCCAGTAACCGTGAGACCACCAATAATGACAACCATGAGGGGAATGGCACCCATGAATCAAAGGTTGGTGGACAAGGAACAGCCCCAAGTACTCTTGCCTTCCCCCAATCTAGAGATGGAGAAGGTAGTAGAATTAAGCCCCCCTCTATTACAAGAAGATTCCCTGCAGCAACCCCAGCAGAATCTGGCCAAGGCAGAAAGGATCAAAGACTTAGTCAGAGAGCATGTGAAATATTGGGAAGAGTTCAAAGAAGCCCAAGCCAAGGAGGACATGGTATCTATGAAAAAAATAAACTCCCAGGCAAAAGCTACCCAGATAGATCATCAGAAAATTTTTCCAGGGAAAGAGGTAGAATCCTACGTTCAAAATTGGAATCCTTGGGATCAATTAGCCTAATTGAAAGGCAAAGGATCAGGAAAGAAGAGATCCCCTTCCCATCAAAATTCAAAGGGAAAGAAAGATTGGGATTGAATAATATCCTTAGCTCAAAAGTGGAAAAAGGTTTACAACAATTATCCTCTAATTCTGAACCCAGTAACTTGTCTAAACCAAAATCTGATGTAATGACTTCCTTTTCTAATGATATGTCCCAAAATTTCAAGATATTTTGTTGAAATTGGACGGTGTTTATACCCAACTGAATAATTTAGCCTCAGTAGCAGCCAAATTAATTAATAACCAGCCAAAAATTGTAGGAATGGAAGATATTAAAGAGCATACAGAACAATTATTGGAGACAATTAATCAAGGTAAAATTATACAGACTCAAACAATTGAGAATATGTTATCATGTATCCAAGAAGATGTTATTATGTCTTTTTAACATTTAAAAGAAGAATTGGTCAATATTACCAACATCTCCATTCTTTCACTTAGTGAGAAATTAGATCTGCTTAATAATAAAGTGGAACTGCAACTTAATTTGATCAAAAATGATCTTAGGGACTTAAAAGTCCGTCTGACCAACCCCTTGGGGAGTACCACGGAGGAACCAAAACCTCCCAGAAAAACAACTACACCTTATGCACCCCCCTTACTAGGAATGCATAGGAGTGAAACAGGAAGGCCTAGTCCTACCCCTGAAATGGATCAAGCCCTCAAACCTTTACCCTCAATTTCTGAATGACCTAAGTTCTCCAGTGAAGGAGAATATAATCATATAAATTTCATTAAATTTATTGACTACACCATTAACTCTTATGACCCATCTGAAGCTATAGCTGTAGTCAGGTTGCCCAGACTGTTTGAAGGAGTGGCTTTAGACTGGTTTATTAGTAAAAGAGAGGAAATGGGCCCTTATCATGAAATTCTTAGAAACTTCTAATTAAATAACAATTTTGTTCTAGAATGTGGAAAAGAAAAATGATAAAAAATTTCAAAAATTTCTCATTTGATCCCTCCAAGGATAGGCCTCACAAATGGTGCTTGGAACGGAAGAGAAGACTAGATTCCTTCTATCCAGATGCTGAAAAAGAGGAATTAAATGAAAGACTCCTCAACTTGTGTCCTGGAAATCTTAACCATAGTGTCAGATGCAGGATGAGTATGGATTCTGACTTACCAACTCTAATCAATGTTTTAGAAGAAGTCATAGGCATGAGTCGGTTAGAAAACAAGGTTCCTTCTAGACCTAAAGAGAACTTCAACATTAAAAAAACTAGAGAAAAACCCCATCTGATAAATATCTCTGACAATAAGAATCCTAATGACAACAGGGAAAAATATAGAATTCCTGGAAATTGTTGGAATTTTAAAAAGACAGGGCATATGAGACAAGACTTCCCATTACAAAAAAGAAACAGAGCAGTCTTGGAAGGAGAGCAGGAGGTTGTAGGGAATCAGAAATATGAAGATAAAGGTGATACTGAAAGATCCCTTTCTGAATGTGAATTGATGCTGACCAACCCTGTTAATGTTATAGAAGGAGATAAAGGCACTTCTATAGAAATCAATAACATCCATGGGGACTCTAGTTGGCCCCAACAATGGGATCCTACCATAATTACTAGACATATCACAGATGTTAATCAATTAACAGTTAAACCTATGAGTGGTAAGAGTTACACTACTGGTCAAACTTGCTATGCAACAGGATTGTATAAAGACAGACCTATAAGGTTATTACTTGATAGAGGAACTTTCTGCTCATGGTTCTCTATTGAATTCTTAAACAAATGGGATCCCAATTGGAAAGAACACCTTCTGCCCATCCCAAAAGCCAAGTTTAGCTCTTGCAACTCTACCATGAATGCTATTGGAGTATGGACTGCTCCTATAATATTACCCCATAATAGAGGATCTTTGAGAATACAAGTGGAATTTGTGATATTGCTCAACGGAGTATGTGACTACCTGTTCATAGGTAATGATCCTTTATGTCTATATGGTAAAGATGTGTTCCAGAGTGAAGGGAGATACTTTACAGTGGGTAGTAATTGGTACAAGAAGTTTAAAATATGCACCATCCAATCTAACTTCTCCTCTTTCACTTATCAAAAGCATTTAGAAGAATTTAATCAAGAATACTTCTCTCAAGCAGCTCTAAATATGAAACTTTCTGAGGAAAAGAAGAAAGATATATTGAGATTCTTCTTTGAGAATCAAAATTCTTTTTCTACTAAAGATAACCTCATTGGTGATATCAAAGGACATTACATGCTATTAACATTGACTATTAAGCCTCCTTATCCTCCAAACTTAAGAAGACCGGCTTATCCATCTAGTCCTGAGTCTAGAATAGCTCTTGAGGAACATATTCAAGAACTGATGGACTTAAAAGTATTAAGGAAAGTAGGGCACAATGAGCAGGTAGATGTGAGCACACCTGTAATCATAGCTTGGCATAATGACCAGTCAAGAATGTTAGGAAACTTCAGAATGCTCAATAAGTATACTCAGGAAGATTCTTATCCTATACCCCGGGTTGATCATGCTCTACATAACTTGTCAAAGGCCAAATATATCACTACTATTGATATGCTTGAAGTTTTCCACCAGATACCTATAAGCCCTGAAAGCAGAAAGTTTATGAGAATAATCTGTCATTTGGGAATATATGAATATCTTAGGATGCCCTTTGGTAGAAAGAATGCCCCATCACAATTCCAGAGATAAATGGATAAAGTTCTAGGTACTTACATCAGACAAGGATGGATGATGGTATATATAGCTGATTTTGTCATATATCCTGATGATTGGGATACTCATATAAACCAAATGAGATGAGTACTCCAAAAAATCTCCAAAGCAGGATTAACAGTATCCATGAAGAAATGCAACTTTGGGTATGGAGAATTGAAAGCTCTAGGGCATATAGTCTCTGGTCTAACTCTAGCTGCTGACCAAAATAAGATAGCTGCTGTCATGAACAGACCCGTGCCTCAAAATAAAACAGATTTACTGTCTTTCATTAGTTTGTGCAGTTACTACAGACAATATATACCACATTTTTCTATGCTAACTAAAATTCTGTATGAAATATGCAACAATAACACTCTCTTTGAAATGACACATGAGAGATTGAAAAACTATGAGGAACTAAAAATAGCTATGAACTCTACTCCTTTACTTGTTCAACCAGATTACTCCAAACCCTACAAGCTATACATTGAAGCCTGTATGGAATGTTTAGGAGCTGCTCTACATCAAGAAAGAATAGAAGAAGACAAACCAGTGGAGAAACCAGTACTCTTCATATCTAGACAGATCAAACATGCAGAAAAGAGATATGGAGCCAATCAGATGGAATGCTTGGCTCTAGTATGTCCTTTAGAAAAGCTACACTATTACTTTGAAGCCACCACTTTCCAAGTGATCACAGACTGTAATTCTGTAAGAACTCTCATGAACATGAAGACCCCCAGGAGACATATGCTCAGGTGGAAAATTGCTATACAACAGTATAGAGTTCAGATGAATATAGTGTATTAAGCTGGAGCTAAACACCAGAATGCTGATAATCAAAGTAAGAATGCTTTGCCTAATGACTCTAGCAATCCAGCATATGACCATCAGGATCAAGATATCTTTCCTGTCTTGAACATCAATCTGTTTGCACTAGATGCTGCAATCATGGGATCCACTTATGTGAATTAGATACTGCTTTCTTCAATCTAGTGAGGGACAAATACTCCCCTGATACAAGCTTCTGATTTCCATGATGGAATGTGAATCCCCAGAAGCAGCTATGATAAATAGCTTACCTGCTTCATTACTTAAACCCTATAAAGGCGGAAGGTTTACCTTTTAGGATGGCCTCCTTTACTACAGAAAACAACATTCCAGTGTATTAGTACTAAGCAACAAAGAACATGTACAACACATACTCCAGGAATGCCATGACAACTTTTCATTAGGGCATTTATCCACTGAAAGAACCTTGGAGAAATTAAAACAAACTGCTTGATGGATATACTGGAAAGAAATCTCTATTAGTATTTTACTAGCTGTGAGACTTGCCAAAAATCTAATAAAACTACTGGAAAAAGGTTTGGAATCCTACAGAAGATCTCTGAACCCAAAACTAGATGGGAAATCATTAATATGGATTTTTTCACAGGCCTCTCCCCTGGAGGTACTCATTCATATAACTCTGTCCTGGTTATAGTGGACAGATACTCTAAGAAGGCAAAACTCTTGCATAACCACAAAGAAGATAGTGCTATGGATGTAGCTCTACTACTTTGGAATAGGATCATAGCTGATGTTGGTATACCCAAGATTATAATTGGTGAAAGAGACCCCAAATTCACCTCTGAGTTTTGGAGGAATCTAAATGATATACTGGGTACTACTCTAGCATTTTCTATAGCATCCCATCCCCAAACTGATGGATAAGTTGAAAGAATGATATAGACCCTAGAAGATATGTTAAGTAGTTTTTGTAGCTTTGAACTAGAATACAAAAACACAGATGGTTATTGCCATGATTGGGTAAGCCTACTCCCAGCTCTGGAGATGGCCTATAACAGCAGTAAACATTCTACTACCAAAGAAGCCCCTTACATACTAGAAAGAGGATGGATTCCAAAACTCCCTAGGAATAACTTAAACTATAACTTAGCCAAAATTCATGCAACATCTCTTGACTTTAAGAAAATGATAGATCTGGAAAATAATAATGCTCAAAAATTTGTAGAAGAAGCAGTAGAATAAAAAAAATGGGAAAAATCACATAGAGAACCCAACTTTAAAATAGGGGATCAGATCTTGATATCCACTGACAAATTCAACAATTTAGCAGGTAACAGAAAGCTGAAACCAGCCTTTGTTGGAAAATTTTTTATCAAAAAGATACATGGAAAAAATGCTGTAGAAGTAATCTTGAGTGAAGAATTATCAAGAAAACACCCATTATTTCCTGTTAGCCTAGCAAAACACTTTCAATCAAGAGAAGTTAGCAACCTCCCTCCAGGAATGATCCCAATAGAACCTGACCCTATGAAAGAAAAAGGGAAAGTCAGCAGGATATTGAGAGAAATGAAAGAGAGAGTGCAAGGAAAAGATGTTAGACTATACTTAGTAAGATAAAAAGGAAAATCTGCAGACAAAGATGAATGGTTACCAGAGAATAATATACCTGATGGACCAATACATCTGGCAAACTACAGAGCCAGAAAAAGGAACCAAAACACACATGGAACCCATTTTTTTGCAACATGCTCCAGATTTTTTTTTCAGATATGGCCATATCTTGGAGTGGGGGAATGTCAGCTTGCTACCATTTCAGAGCAAGCTTCAAAAGTAACAGAAAAAAAACAACAATAATAATAATGAAATTTACCAAAGAAAGAGTAGGAAATACATAAATATTATTGAAAAAATAGATTCTCCACCCAAAATTAGGTAGGGTCACTCACTGACCCCACCCTTGAAATCCAACTCCTTATATTTTTAAAAAGTTATGGAAAGAAAGACCAAAATACGAAGGCACCACTATTGAACTTTATGGTCATTTTCTTATTTCACATGTCTTGTCCCGTATAGGTTTCACACCTAAAATTCATTCAGGATTGAGGTGTTGTGTATATTTTAGGAGTTACAGACACAAATGTGTTCTGTCATAATTCCTGAACGCAGCTGGGGCAGCAAATACACCTGCGCGCGGCTGAGCTACAGCACTTTTGCTCTGTAGAATCCATTTTCACAGCCCAGGGCATGTGAAAATTATGCAGAAGCAGGACTACGGGTTGACAAAGTGACAGGCAGGCTGAGAAACCTTGGTACTTCATAAACATGCTACAACCTACATGGGAAAATTCTAAATATGTAATAAATGTTCCTGTGGATAGTGGATAGTCCAAAAATACATAAACTTCTATAAAAATACCTAAATAACCTTTATTCATATTTTTTATTAAATATAGTTCAAAGTACCAGAAATTTTGGAAATAAGATAATGACTACTTCTAAAAATATATTAAAAGGATTTGATATACTATTTGGAGAATTTCTAGAAATCAATATTTTTGTGACATAGTGGAAAAATAAAAATGTAAAAATATTACATGAATACCCATGACTTATATTTTGAAATTATCATTTTAGTAAATCAACTTAAATTCAAAAATAAGGAGTAAAATCAATATCATGACTTTACTCAAATTATGTAATACATAATGGGAACTAACCTGAGATCAGAAGATCCGTAGGAATGTCTTTTAAAACAATTATTAACTTACTGAGAACAATTACTAAAGATAATTAATTAAATAATAAATAAAAAGGACAGATTAGTGTTATTCACACGTCCAAACATCAATCATAAAGTAGAATAATTCCCATACCCTGTGGAATTAGATGCTACCCGTTCTAAAGCACCAAAAACACGTGACAGGCTGCCACTGGTACCCTACGAGCCATTTTTTCCGTCCCTTTGAGCCCCTGGACCCTTCAGAAGGATAATATTGGGACTCAAAAAGCTTTAAATAAAGAGCTCCTTTGAGGATATTGATACCCAGATACCCAGTTATATTTACATCCAGGAAACGTGCCAAGGTAATCAAATACCTTTAACAGATACGTAAGTGATTTATGGCTTTAGTATGGTTAATAACATCCGTCCCCAATCTTTTTTGTCAATTTAAACTGCTCAACAACCTTATAACCCCAGTAAACAGGTTCAACCCATCATTGAACATCACAAACAGGTACCCAAAGGATTTAATAATATACCAGTGAGTCTCATTATCCTTTCTCTGTTGTAGAAGCTGTGTTGCAAAACCCTGCCACTCCACCGTGTATTTTATTTACATATTATCTTTGGGCAAAATATCCTTTAAGAATATAAATGAAAGGTTCAAAAGTAACCAGGCCTACGTGTTTTCATACTGAATTCCCTGAAGAAAGGGGTGAAAGATCCCAAATATAATTGTAACCCCTCTATAAAAATATTCAATAATCAATTTATTTATATCAATTTATAACAATAAACCATATCTAAACCAATAAACCTTGTAATAAGATTTATCCAAATATTTCATGATTTTTTCTGCATTTATTGATTAATATATTTATTATTTATTCTATCACCTCTGGTAGCTAAAGGATAGCAAGGATCTTGGCATCCAGGAGGCTGAAATATATGGATATCTAAGGCTGCCCTTTGGTATAAAGAATGCCCCATTTCACTTCTAGAGAACAATGGATAAAGTTCTAGGTACCTACATCAGACAAGGATTGATGATGGTATATATAGATGACTTTACCATATATTCTGATTATTGGGATACTCATATAAAAAAAATAAGATTATTACTTCAAAATATCTCCAAAGCATTATTCAAAGTATTCATGAAGAAATGCAAATATGGATATGGAGAATTGAAACCTCTAGGAAATATAGTCTCTGGTCCAACTCTAGCTTCTGATCAAAATAAGATAGCTGTTGTCATGAACAGAACCATGCCTCAAAATAAAACAGAGTTCCTTTCTTTCATTAGTTTTTGCAGTTACTACAGACAGTACATCCCAAAGTTTGGTATGAGTCTCTATGAAATATGCAAAAATAATGCTCTCTTTGAAATGAAACATGAGAGATTGAAAAAATATGAGGAACTAAAAATAGCTGTGAACTGTACTCCCCTAAACATTAAAGCAGATTTTTCAAACCCTTTAAGCTTTAAATTGAAGCCTGTATGGAAGTGTTAGGCGCTGCTCTACATCAAGAAAGAATAGAAGAAGAAAAACAAGTGGAGAAAACAGTACTCTTCATACCTAGAAAGATCAAACATACAGAAAAGAGAAACGGACCCAGTCAGATGGAATGCTTGGGTCTATTATGGTCTTTAGAAAAGCTACGCTATTACTAAGAAGGAACAACTTTCCAAGTGATCACAGACTGTAATGCTGTAAGAACTCTCATGAACATGAAGACCCCCAGAAGACATATGCTCAGGTGGCAAATTGCTATACAACAGTAGAGAGGTCAGATTACTATAGTGCATAAAGCTGGAGCTAAAAACCAGAATGACAATAGTCTAAGTAGAAATTCCTTTCCTAATGATCTTTCCTATCTTGAAAATCGATATTTTTGCATTAGATGATCCAATCATGGGGATCCACTTATGTGAATTTAATACTGCTTTCTTCAATCTAGTGAGGAATAACTACTCCTCTGAAATCAAGCTTCTAATTAAAATTATGGAATGTGAATCCCCAGAAGCAGATCTGATAAATAGTTTACCTGCTTCATTACCTAAACCCTATAAAGCAAAAGGTTTACCTTTTTTTATTGTCTCCTTTCTTACAGACACCAAAATTCCAAAGTATTAGTACTAAGAAACAAAGAAAATATACAACACCTACTCCAGGAATTCCATGACAACTGTTCCTCAGGGAATCTTTCCACTAAAAGAAAGTTGGAGAAAGTAAAAAAACCTGCTTGGTGGATATACTGGAAAGAAATCACTATTACTTATGTTACTAGCCTGAGACTTGCTAAAACTCTAATAAAACTACTGGCAAATTGTTTGGACTCCTACAGAAGATCTCCAAACCCAAAACTAGATGGGAAATCATTAATATTGATTTTTTCACCGGCCTCCTACCTGGAGGTACTCATCCATATAACACTGTCCTGGTTATAGTTGAACAATACACTAAGAAGGAAAAATTCTTACGTAATCAAAAATAAGATAGTTCCATGGATGTAGCTCTATTATTTTGGAATAGGATAATAGCTGATGTTGGTATACACAGGATTATAGTCATTGAAAGAGAGCCCAAGTTCACCTCTGATTTTTGGAGGAACCTACATGATATACTGGGTACTACTCTAGCATTTTCTACAGCATACCATCCCCAAACTGATGGATTAGCTGAAGGAATGATACAGACCCTAGAAGATATTTTTAGAAGGTTCTGCAGCTTTGGCCTAGAATACAAAAACTCAGATGGTTATTGCCATGATTGGGTAAGCCTACTCCCAGCTCTGGAGATGGCCTATAACAGAAGTAAACATTTTACTACAAAAGAAGCCCCTTACATACTAGAAAGACGATGGATTCCAAAACTCCATAGGAATAGCTTCAACTATAAATGAGCCACCATTCATCCAACATCTCTTGACTTCAAGAAAATGATAGATCTGGCAGATAATCGTGCTCAAAAATGTTTATAAGAAGCAGTAGAATACAAAAAAAAAAGATGGCACAAATCACACGGAGAACCTGACTTTAAAATTGGATATCAGATCTTGATATCCACTTCAACCTTCAACAATTTAGCAGGTAACAGAAAGCTGAAACCAGCCCTTTTTGGACCATTTTTTATCAAAAAGATGCATGGAAAAAATGCTTTAGAAGTAATCTTGAGTGAAGAATTATCACAAAAACACCCAGTATTTCCTGTTAGCCTAGTAAAACACTTTCAACCAAGAGAAGGTATCAAACTACCTCCAGCAATGATCCAAAAAAACCTGACCCTGTGCAAGAAAAAGGGAAAGTCAGCAGGATATTGAGAGACAAGAAAGAGAGTGCAAGGAAAATATGTTAGACTATACTTAGTAAGATACAAAGGAGAATCTGCAGAAAAAGATGAATGGTTACTAGAGAATAATATAACTGATGGACCAATACATCTGGGAATCTACAGAGCCAGAAGAAGGAAGTGAAACACACATGGAATTAATTTTTTTCCCAACATGCTCCAGTTTTTTTTCAGTTGTGGCCATATCTTGAAGTGGGGGAATGTCAGCTTGCTACTATTGCAGAGCAAGCTGCAAAAGTAAAATAAATAACATAAAAATAATAATATTAAAATCAACCTAAGGAGGAGTAGGAAAACCATGAATACCATTGCAAAAATGGATTTTCCACCCAAAAATTGGGTAGGGTCACTCACTGACCCCACCCTTTAAATCCAACTCCTTATAATTTTAAATAATTAAGAAAGGAAAGACCAAGATACCACAGCACCACTATTGTAATTTTTGGCCAATTAAATATTTCACATGCATTTTCACATATAGTTTTCACACCTAAAATTCAGTCAGAATTGAGGTGTTGTAAATATTTTAGGAGTTACAGACAGAAATTTTTTCCGTCACAATTCCCGTACGCAGCCGGGGAAGCCAATACACCCGCGCGCGGCTGAGCTACAGCACTGTCCCCCTTTCAAAGCTGTGTACGCAGCCCAGGCCTCTGACAAGTACGCATTGGCGGGACTATGGGTTGAAAAAGGTGACAGGCAGCCTGAAAAACCTAGGTACCGCGTAAACATGCTAAAACCTACACCAAAAAATTCTACATTTGTAATAAATGTTCCAATGGATAGTAGATAGTCTAAAAATACATAAACTTATATAAAAATACCTAAATAACCTTTAGACGTATTTTTTATTAAATGTAATTCAAAGTACCAAAAATGTCGAAAATAAGATAATGACTACTTCTAAAAATATATTAAAATACTTTGATATACTATTATGAAAATTTCTAGACATCAATATTTTTGTGACATAATGAGAAAACTAATGATGTAAAAATATTAAATGAATACCCATGACCTATATTTTTAACCTAAATAACCTTTATACAAATTTTTCATTAAATATAATTCAAATTACCAAAAATGTCGAAAATAAGATAATGACTACTTCTAAAAATATATTAAAATACTTTTATACAATATTATGAAAATTTCTAGACGTAAATATTTTTGTGACATACTAAAAAAAATAATTATGTAAAAATATTACATGAATAGACCTGACTTATATTTTGAAGTAATTATCTTAGTAAATCAACTGAAATTTGAAAATAAGGAGTAAATTCAATATCATGACTTTACTCCAATTATTTAATACATAATGAGAGCTAACCTGAAATCAGAATATCCGTAGGAATGTCTATTAAAATAATTATTAAATTACTGGGAACATTTGCTAAGGATAATTCATTAAAGAATAAATAAAAAGAACAGATTAGTGTTATTCACACATCCAAATATCAATTATAAAGTAGAATAATTCCCATACCCTGTGGAATTAGATGCTACCCGTTCTAAAGCACCAAAAACATGTGGCAGGCTGCCACAGGTACCCTGCTAGCCTTTTTTTCCGTCCCTTTTAAGCCCCTGTACCCTTCAGAAGGCCAATATTGGGACTCCAAAAGCTATAAATAAAGAGATCTTTTGAGGATATTAATACGCAGAGACCCAGTTAGATTTACATCCAGACACTGTGGCAAGATAATAAAATACTTATAAGAGATAAGTAAGTGATTTATGGCTTTAGTCTGATTAATAATATCTGTCCCCAACCCTTTTCATCCATTTAAAATGCTGAACACCCTTATAACCCAAGTAAAACAGGTTTAACCCATCAGTGCACGTCCCAAACAGTTACCAAAAGGATTTAATAATATACCAGTGAGTCTTATTATCCTTTCTCTGTCGTGGCAGCTTGGTTACAAAGACCTGCCACTCCACCATGTATTTTATATACACATTATCTTTGGGCAATATATCCTTTAAGAATATAAATTAAAGGTTCCAAATTAATCAGTTCTACCTGTTTTCAAACTGAATTCCCTGAAGAGAGGTGTTCAAGATCCCCAATATGATTGTGGCCTCTCTATGAAAATATTTAACAATCAATTTATTTATAAAGATTTATAAGAATAAACCATATCCAAACCAATAAGATTTATCCAAAAATATTTTATGGATTTGTGCTGAATTAATTGAATAATATATTTATTATTTATTCTATCACCTCTGGTAGCTAAACTATATCAACAACCTTTGCATCCAGGAGGCTGAAAAGGTACCTCAGAACGCCAAGCTTCCCATAGTCAATTCTGGTAAATTTTTAGGAAATTAGACTGTTATTTTTTCTGGATGCACAATTCTTGTTTTCAATTTTTTTTCTGATCTTGGGATAATCAAATTTTTGACTTGGAAACATTGTTCTTTTGGATATCTGAATGCTTTATGATCATACTGCCCATAAAATTTATTGATCAAGTTGCTTATTTGAAATTGAAGAAAGATTAAGTGTAGCCTTTAAATTTAAACCAAAATCTACATTTTTGGAAGATAATGAGATTCTTTGCTCATTAAATAATTTTTTCTATCATCTGCTTCAAAAAATAACAATTATGAAGAAATCTTTAGGATTTTTGTTTAAATTAAGAATAGCTGAGTTTTTGTTAGGAAATTTATTTGATATTGTGATTTTACAGAATTCAAGAACAAATCAATTAAGAATTGCATTATGTTGCATATTAAAAACACTGGAAAAGGAAAATTGAATTGATCCAATATTTTGGGCCTTCCATATGAAAATATTATGTTTGTTTTGCCTCAACATCATTAATGGAGTGTGTTGCTTCTACACTCATACAAAGGTCATGGAATTCAACTCAAAGCAAGTAGGCACAGAAACCTTCTTAAAAATTACTGGATATCTGCAAAAACTGCTGTTCAATATTATGATTAATTTTTTAAAGGAATTAAAACAAAGAAAGGGATCATATCATGGCTGTTTTTAGTTTACATAATATTAATCAAATAAATGAAGAAATACAAATCAATGCAAATATCTCTCTATCATAAATTTTAGTTTAGCTGTGATTTGTGTTTGGTTATTAACATCAGTGATTCACAATAACTTCATTTATCAACCAATCATTCATTTATTAATAAATGAATCATCCAAGGAAACTTGATTCCAATTTTTGTATCATTCTAAACCCCATAGATCCAATAATATTTAACATTTATTCTTAAAAATGCGACAGGAATTTTTTCAAAATTAGTTAAATCTTTACAAATTTTTACAGTATTTAATACTCTTTAATTCCTATATTTCATGCATATATTTCTAAGAACATATGAAAATCTCCATAAAACGTATGCATACATTTTTTATATATCCAATATTCAATTTTATCTCACTCAATAGTATAATTCCTTTTCATTTTCTTTAAATATCAACCCAAAATTGATTCTTACCAAATTCATCAACCCAAATCATATTTCACAGGAAATAAATATCCAATCCACCAATCCCTCCAATATCCCTCAAACATCAAGCAACAAAAAATGGTCCAATTATCTCATGAACAACAAAAATGGTTGGAAGAAACACACAAACATATTGATCATGAGCTCAAGGAAAAAATTGACCTATTTCCTTAAATTTAGACACCAATTGAAAGGTCCATGCATGAAGAGCAGAATTCAAGATTTTGGGTATGGAGGCTGCGGAGAATAATTGACAGGGAGGCCTTAGAAATTTATGTTCCGGAGCCATTGATTCCAAATTTCTTGGACCTTTGGACGGAGAGGCCTGAATTTCTTCAAAGGTGTGAGTTAATATATTTTTCAAACAGCATATGTAGGATTTCTCATCAATTTCTAATTATTTTAAAGCTGTTCCACTGGTGGTAAATAAAAGTTCAATTCCAATGGAATTTTGAATGTTTCTTGTAGATTATTATTTGGAATTTTCCCAATTCTTGGTTTCTCTACTTGATCTTTCATGGGAATTCTACCTCTTTTCAATTATGACACAAGGGATGAGAACAGAGAATAGGAATTGCCTTATCTTAATTTCAATTCTAGAAAAATCCTTTTTATGTAATCTTCAATGAAATCCTAATCTCTGTTTCATAAAATTTCATTAATGTATTGAAATTTGTCAACTATTGGTTTCTGACCTCTTTATCATCTTTAAATTTTCAAGTCCAATAAATGTTTTGATATGTGGAAGAATGAAATCAGAATCATTGTCTGTTGGTTTCATTTTAAAATGAATTATTTCATCCTAAGAAAATTAATGCATTTCTCCAATGCTGTTTGCTACCTAAAACTTATCAAATGAAAATTTTTTCTGATGATATCACCTCTTTTTAATCTCAAGAAAAGCTTGAAATCTGAACTATGAATTTAAATGAAAGAACTCATTTTTCATAATCAGCCCCTTTCATAAAGAAATTCAATCATATTTTTCCTAAAAGAAAAATAAAACTTGAAAAAGGAAAGCATGATGTGTGTTGCAAAGTATCTTGAAATCTTTTTGTTAAATATTTCCCTCTCATGAACTCCAACCCACCCATGAAAGTAAAAACAAGTGGAAAATTGGTAAGATTTTCTTGTATTTATGCAGTCAGGTTTGATATTTCTCAAGAGATTCCATTCAAATATTTCAAATTCATGTTTAACCAAAATGGATTCAAAAGTTTTCAATAGTTGAAAGGAAGTAAGAAAATCATTTTTTTAAAAAAATTCATTCTATCTACTTTCAATTGAAAAACCTTTATCTAAAATGTGATAAATTATCAAGGAATGAAGTTTTCATTCCATTTTTGATAAGAATATTCCCTTGGCCCTCTTTCCAATTAGGAAAAATTCAAGCACTCAAAATTTCAGATGAATCCTTGTAAATTTCAATTCAAAACCAGAAATATTCATTGACTAAGAAACCTTTTAATATTTTCTTTACCTTTAGAAGATATCAAAATACATTCAAAATCACAATTTACTAAAAGTTGGATCAAAATTGCACCTCTTAATTGCATTAGAGGAATCATTTTTTTAAGCATTTTCATACCGATTCACAATTGAAATTTCACTCCCAATGTAAAAAATTATAGAAGCATTTCATTGATTTCAATACTAAACCCTGGTAAAATTGATCATCTTGATCATGCTTTGGATTTAAAAAATGGAGGTGAAAGTTGAAACAACTCATGTTCTCATCCCAGTAATTTGAGAAAAATTCCATTTTTAATGATAGTTTTATTCTTGATTTTAAATAAATGTACCAAGGAAATACTTGTTTTTCAACAGCAAGCTTTTGAATTTCATTGTAAAATCTATAAAATTATTTCAACTGTAAAATCTAATAATAGGTTTCAATCTATTTTCTGAATTAATTCTTTTCCCCTGCTGAGGGAACAGAATGATTGTTATTCCCAAAATTGTTTCAAATGATAAAAATTCATCATCTCAAGCAAGATCCATGGAAAAC
Source organism: Puccinia polysora (assembly GCA_025617555.3). NCBI lineage: Eukaryota > Fungi > Basidiomycota > Pucciniomycetes > Pucciniales > Pucciniaceae > Puccinia > Puccinia polysora. Next base: position 15,719,527 of record CM062615.1, on the reverse strand, counting down.
CCAAACATGAATGAAAGATGTGGTCTTTTTTATCAAAATCCAAGGGGTAGTTACCAAACATTTCTTCCTTCCTTTTGAAAATATTTTTTTTCATTGCACTATGTAGAATTTGGATCACATGCTTGAAATTAATTGTGGAGCAGATGCATAACCAATTTGAGGTATTCAGGTTGGGCATGAACCCTTTATAATCTCTCAAAATTCATGATATTCAAAAGCTGATAACTTCAGATTCAATTGTCTAAAAATTCATTCCCTCCGTAAAATCTACACTTCAAACAACCCCACAAACCTTTCAAGTGCTGCTTGAAGACTTCCCTATATTATAACATGGATTTTAGATCTCCTCATAGTTCAAAATACATCAAAACTCACACATTAAAAAAGGAAGTAGCAGAACTTTTGCCAAATTCCTTTAACCCAAAATTTTATGCCTACATGACTGTTTAAAGACTATTTGAAACATGAAATCTCAAGGAGGCAGGCTTCTACCTCCGCCCACTGAAGATCAGGTACAAGTTTTAAAATAAAAAATCATCAATATAATTGAACCAAACAAAAAAATTTTCAACTTGGAAAAAACCAATGAAAACCTCTATGGAGGGAAGAAGATAATTCCTGGGAAGTTCAAGGAGAAATTCCAGAAAGAATTAGAAAGCTATTGCATACATTTTCCAACTTTCCAATGTGGCCATCATAATTTAAAAAAGTGGGACCAAATATTTTCAGAAGTGATAATAAAACATTCGTCAAATGCTAAGGAAAATGATGAATTTGCAAATTATCCAATTGATAATAATTTTTTCAAGAAGGACATACTCTTTGGCCTACTGGAACTTTGGTTACATGGACAGAAGGATAATTAAATGAATCCTAGGAAATTCAAAAATAAGCCAAGGTCTAGAGCTAAACACAAAGTAAGCTTAAGATTTTTCTCCATTTTCTAAATCCTCTTAGGTGAAATTTTGGTCTTCAATCTGCAATATATACCAAAACTGCCTTGCCACTGCAGAGCAACATATGGGAAAAGATTTGTTAAGATGCCTTCTCCCTGGTTTAGAATTCTGCTCAGATACAGAAGAATAAAATGAGGGAAACTATCTCTCTGTCTAAGTGTATAGGAGAAGCAAAATTTATTCCCAATTGCTTCATAATCTCGATAAAAACACTCTTAAACATTTATATGAGATGAAAGGTGAACTTCAAGCTAAAAAAACAAGTACAATATGGAAGAAATTATGATGAAATAGTCCCAAATTATCAGATGAAACCATTTGAAGCCCTACCATCTAATTTTTACTGCCCTCTATTTCTTTCCACATTAAATTGGACAGATAAATTTGTTTTTGAGATGAAGCCAGTAGAGGATAAAATAGAAAAATTAGCAAAATCACCTGAAACCCCACGTTTGTTTGAATAAATTTGTTTCCAAGTAGTTCTATATTTTCTCTGTTGTCACCCAGAAAAAAATATCAAAATCTCTAAGTTTTAGAAAATTTTTATTTATTAAATAAGTCCTGCTAAATTAAAAAATTCAATATCAATAGATTAAATCTTTTGAGCTTCCAATATCATATGAAATTTTCAAAACAATTTTTCTTCCAAAAGATATTAGAGAAATAAAATCATTTAAGGAAATGGTTTGCCTTTTGTAAAATCATTCATTTTTTGAAAACAAAATGTGAAACTCCCCAGTTATTTCAATTTCAAATCAATTTGTTTTAAATATATGATTGAAGTCAATGTATATGTGGTACAATATTTCCAACATGTCTGAGTGGATTTTTGAATCTTCAGTTACAATTTAGATTTAGGTATAGATTTCCTAAATAATATTGAAATTTATTACATTTAAAAAGAAGAAAAAAATATATCAAAAACTCAATTTAATCCTTTCAAAAAATACAATTTTTTTCAACCAAAAAGTAAAAAAAAAGAGATGTAATGATCTAATACAAAATAGAAAAAAAAGCATCAAAATCCTGACTTATCCAATTGAGGAAGTGAATTGTATTTTTCAGGTGTGAAACCCCACTGCTTCACTCCTCTATATCTTTAAATAAAATTGAATTTTGCCATAATTCCAAAACTTCTGTATTCCATGCATGCACTATAATTACTTGGAGTCCTCAAGAACTGATACAAACAACTGTTCTCAGGGTCCAACTCAATTTAGAAACAGAGTTTTCTCTGATTAAAAACAAAACCAAAACAATATTCAGGTGCTACACCTGCCAGTAGGTTCCACCATTTTTGTTTGTGGTGATTTTGATATTTTTACATTCTGATTTTTTGCATGTATTTTCACATATATGTTTCACAAATGAAATCTCATCAGAATTGAAGTTTTTTGTATAGTTTAGGAGTTACAGGCAGAATTAAGTTCCGTGAAAAAACCCACACACACACCCCAATTCCTGAACAACATCCAGAATGCTCCAAAATAGCCCCACATTCATGGATAGTTGAGTAACAAGCATGCAAAGCCTTCAAAAATTTTCCTGCATGCATAAACCAGGATAAATTAGTCAAAGAAAATATTCAAAGTGTGGACCAGAATGTGGCACACAGAAGATACAAACCCCATACACAGCTGATCTATCTCCCTCATGCAGCCAGTCAAAGCTGCATGGCTCAGATCCACAAATTCAAAAGTGACAATGTGGTACCAAATCTAACCAATAAAATACATATGATCCAGAAACAATATTTAATGAAATGAAATATGCATGGAGGATGATTTGAAACATTAGAATATCAAATAAAAACACACAAAATACAATTATAAAGTACTTAAATTTGAGAAAAAGATAATAAAGATCACAACAAAACTGACAAATCCAGATCTTTGGGGTCCACAAAAAATACCAGAAAGTTGACAAATAAAATAATAAAAAAGACGAAATTGATCAAAAAATGATGGATATTCAATAAAAGTTCATCACTGATCATTTTCATCAAATATTAACAGTAAAAAGTAGAAGACGTGTCAGGTCTTAAAATTACAAAATTAACATAAAGACAGATCCCGTCACTAAAATGATGCACATTTCCTACAGATCCAGGATAACCTGGGATACAGCCCCAAGACAATGTGATGAACCAGATCTTTCTGGCTTTCTAGCCTCAGCGCAGGAGCCTTACTCTGTCAACATTCCCTGAAGAGTCTCTGTTCACCCTCAAAATGTATTTAAACAGCAAAATGTTTGCTCTATTTTCAAAATAATTCATCAGTTATCATCCAGAAACCATGAAATCTGTGATCAAATACTTTGAAGGGATCAAAAAGTGGTTTATGAACTCAGTTTGAAAGTATTATTGTTAATAAATCACCACTATTACTTTTCTAATTGAATATAAATCATCAAGAACCCAACCTTGATCTAAAACCCTTCAAATGTGAGCCCCTGCAGGTACCCTGACAGTAATTTCTCAAAGGAGTAAGTTATTTCCCTCCTTCTTTGGATTTTTTGCTACCATTTCCTGGTCATTCTACAATTTTTTTGGTTAATACTTCCTTGTTTATTATTCAAAGTTTCCCATCTTCCAGGGTACAATATTCAAAGTTAATTTCTTCAAAAGAGGTTTCAAAGACCCCCAGTCTTTATAAAATGCGGCCCCTCTTTGAATATTATTTCTTCTTCATATTTCAAACCATTAAACAAACAACTTAAACCTTTCACTTGTACCAATCACATTAATATTTTTGAGATTGGTCCACATCTATTCTTGAGAATATGTCTATTTTTTTACTAAATCACTTTAAGTGGCTAAAGTACTGGAAATTTCCTTGCTTTTTGAAACTAGAAAACTGGCTTTCTGGCTGGGAAATATTCCCAAAAAACTATATTTAATGATTATTTTCCTTGGACCAGGCGTTTAGTGTAAAAATAAGTGAAATAATTATTCTGAATTTTTTTTCAATTTTTCTAGTTAATCTAAAGACAAAGGAGAATCAATTCAATATTATTTTAATCTTCTTAAACAGGGAAAAGAAGAAAATCTCATGAATTTTTTACCTAGTGGTTGTGAAACACTGACACCTGAACATCAACATGAAAGGATTCTGTATTACAAGAAAGAAGCTGAAAAATGAAAAGAAGAAGAGTTATAAAGACTTATGAATGTTAATTTTTTACTCAGGAAACACCCATCCTGGAAAACATACAAAAATAAACTCTTTTTATTACATAAAAAGCACAAAATTGAGAAATAAATATTTTTGGATAGGTATTTATTAAAAAAACAGAAAGGGAAATTTTTAATTCAAGGCTCATTGAGACGTGCACATTTTCTGAAAGGGGCTGTGTGGCACGCCACATGGTCAAATTTGAGCCGTGTGCAACCCCCCATGGCTCAAAGAGTCTCCTGGCCGACCCAGCCTGGTCTGCCGGTTAGGGGGATTCCACACGACTACATTCAAGCTGTGTGGAGTTGTACACAGCTCAAATGAAGTCGTGTGGCATCCCAAACGCCACCGGAATGCGGTGAGCCAAAAAAAGGAATGAAAGGGTACTAACATAACCCATAAACTTAATAAACCTTCCAAAAAAACAGAAATCAACCAAAAAATAAAAGAATTTCCATTTTTTGGTTAAAAAAACCAAAAAAATCAATAAATAAAACAAAAACTGGTACTATCCAATGGACTAGCCCTGAAGTAAAAAGACCCAAAAAAAAAGTAACTGGACTAGTCCTAAACTAAAAACACCAAAAAAAAGACAAGTAACTTGACAAGCCCTAAAGTAAAAACACCAAAAAAATTACAACTAACTTAAAAAGTCCTAAATTGAGTTCAAATTGCCTATCCCTAAAGTAAAAGGGCCCAAAATTTAAAGAAATCTTTTGACCAGCCCTAAAGTAAAAGTGCCCCAAAAAATAAAAGTCTTTTGACCAGCCCTAAAGTAAAAACACCAAAAAAACAAGTTCAACTTGTGTTAAGCTGATCCCATCCCAAGCTTAACATAAGTTAAGCTTGGATGGAATCAGCCCAACACAAGTTGAACTGACTTACCATTAAACTCTCATTCAAAACACTCAATATAATTATGTTAACTCAAAACACTCAACATAATGATGTTCAAAATGTGATAACCGTTTATATTAATAGAACTTGTTAGCTGCATTAAAATTAAAATTTATATGAAAACCAATGATGAAATGAAGTCAAATTATATAATCTCTATAATCTAGATTACATTTGAAGTTGATCTTTGAGATAATCACCCCAACCAGAGGCTTTTTTAGAAATCAAGGAACGTGGTTTTTCTACAATGGGAGGAATTGAAATCATTTCTCCCTCAAGTACTAATTGAACCCAGTGGTTATTGTTTACAAACAAAATGAAAATTTGATCTGATTGATTAGTAACACCATTTTTCATTGGAGTATAAGTATCACATGACTCCAATGAAATAAGACATATAGGTTTGGAATATGTGTCTGCTATGATTTGACCCATGTCTAATTTAGCAAGCCATTTTGAGGGGGGAATCTTTTCATTTATTTCTTCAACATCAAGTCTTTGTTTAATCTTTTCAACCTCCTTTGCACCACCAAGCATCTTAATGTAGCATGCTTTATGTTTCTCTAATGTTCCAATCATTTCCTTCCTAACTTTTAACCAACCATGTTCTTGTTAACCAAGAGATTTGGAAATGAATCTGAATCTGAAATTCCCATCTCCAATTGGATCCCAAACCTCACCCAAGAACTTATGGAATTTCTTGGGTATTTGATTGATGTATTTCACGTTTTGTCCTATTGTGAAAACTAACTTATTATTCATTTCTTTAATCAGATCAATTAAATGAATACTCACCAAAGATGAGCTTCTGGTTGAGCTTTGCTGCATGTTCTCTTTTGAAGAGGGTCTGATCCCAAATTAAGTGATCCCAATTCACTTTCAGTCTCTTCCTCTGAACTATGAAATTCAGATTCAGATTGTGCCAAATTTGACTAAAAATTCATCATCAGTGAGTAACTAAATCCGTCAAACCAAAAAAATGAACATAACCCAAAAGAAAAGACTTAAAATCTTTTGTCTTTTCTTATTTGGAGCCCTTCTAGTCCTTTTTTCCCCCTTGAGTTGTTTTTCAACATGCTCAAACTGGGATGGTTCTTGTTGCATATCTGTCAATTTTGGCCAGCCCCTACTTTATTGAAAAACTTTAGGTTCAAGTCTTGGCTTCAATTTATATTTTGTAATCTTTGGAATTATATACTTCAATAGGCCACTTTGCTCATTATCTGGAGATTCCAAGATAATTGCATTCAATTTTTCACGTAACTGAGGAATGCTTAGCATTTAATCAACATTGCACTTAGAAAATTCAAAAGGATCAACCTTTAGTGAATTAGGAATCATTAATCAACAAGCATTAATCACATAGTGATTTGAAGAATCCAACTTGAACAATCCAACTTAAGCCAACTTACAGAACTAGAACTGCAAGGGTCATAGTCCAATCTCCACTGAGGATGAACATCTTTGGGTACCATGAATCCTCTGAATGCTAGAGGGTAACCTATTTGGTGAGAACTGCGCAAACTCATAGTCTTGGAGTATGACTTGGTCCACACTTTGCCATCATGATCACTTTTGAAATTCTCAAATTGTTCCCTAATAAGATGAATTGCCTCTAAAGACAATTTGTAAACCAATGGTAACAGTTCAGGTGGAAGAACTTTCCTTAACTTAATTCAAGAGTTATCAAGTGATGCATGAACCAATTTACTTTGATTCCAAAATTTTCTGTCAAGGATTTTCAAAACATCCAACATGTTTCCTGAAGAGTTTGCAAGGAATTGTTTGAGAGTTGCATGGGCCCCTTCAACCCAAGATGTTATTTTGTTTCCAAAATCTGGGTTTATACAAGTCCACCCTGTTACAAACGTCTCTTTGATAGGGAAAATGTTATTTTCCATATACTCAAGTATATCCTCATAGTCTTTCAAGAAAAACTATACAAGGAAAAAGTTCAGAACCCAAAACTAGGAAAAATAAGAAGCAGTGATTTGGACCTACTCTGAGTTCTGCATCATTGACCTCTGCCTCCTCCTTGGTCTTTGAGGCCCCATTCTTTTCCCACAGAGTCATAAAGCTTTTCCATCCTTCAACATCATTAACAAAGCGCGCTCTACAGTTTGCTTTTATGTTTTTAGACAAGTTCCAAGTGCAATATTGTCTTGATGACTCAGGGAAACTAGATTCAATAGCACAAATGAGAGCTTTTTCAAGGTATGTCACAAAGACTTTTGGAAGTCTCTCAGGATCATAAGCCAACTCTTTTAATGCATTTACAGACCAAATGTAGAGCTCAAATGTTTCTATTGTTCAAAAACCAAGAGCTTTTGTGAAATTTTTCTGATTGGCTGTCATCCCTACAACATGCAATAGTGGGGTTTTGAACTTATTTGTCTTATAAGCACAATTCAAAATAGCAATATGATGGAATTGTTTTGAAAGCTTTACTGCCTCAGGATGTGCTAAGTACAGGGCCTCCAAGTGACCCTCTCCACTGAATTTTTACTGGTGAATCCAACTTGTTTTTTCAATCTGTTCATAGAGTACCTCCATAACACTTTTACCCTTTAGTTCTGAAAGCATTACCTTTCATTTAGTGTCATAGATTTTTTGGTCATCAAAATAATCCCGCCCATCAATTTGGCTCAATTTTCTCTTAATTTTTAATGTATTGAGCACATCTTTCATGCCTTCCTTAACTAGATCCAATGCTTTCCCAGAGATTCCCCTCAGGTGAGGATGCACAGAGGGATTTTCAGATGGTTGATGGTTATGTTGTGTTTCTTTATAGGAGATTTTCCACAAGGGGTCTGCCTTTGTGAAACTTGCATGAATTAAAAACTTGCACCCAACCTCCCTTGTGTGAGTTCTTCTAGACCTTTTGGTAAGATGTTTTCCTGAATAGGAACCTTGTCTATCACAGGCTAAATCCACATATTGGTCAGGCTTTGATTTGAAAAATTTTAAAGCGTGAAAATGCTTCATAGCCCATGTTTGACAAAAGTTTTGGGCCTCTTCCCTATTAGGAAAAGCTCTCAAAGGAGGTGGGTCAAGTGGATTTTTCATAGTTAAATAGTTATATTGATAGCATGAACTCCATCAGTTTCAATCAAATTAAATAGGGCAAAGACCAGTAACATAAAATGTTACTCAAAACCATAGTTCAAATCCTACTGTGAAACATTTTTTCCTCAATTTTCACCCTTGATGAGGATGCAATTGGGGCCTCTAATAATTCATTACTCAAATCCTTTGTTTCTTTTTCCAAAGCTTTGTTGATGGCACTATCAATGTAGACCTTCCACACAGCCATGTTGGAAGAAGGAGGGATTGCCACTGTTCCCATGCAAAAAAATGCAATGGTATACTTCAGTATTCAATCCAGCTTTCAATTGAACAAACAAAGTTTGCTCACTTTTGAGATGAGAAAGAATTGTTTGGATATTTTTATATGATTTCCATTTTCACTTTACTTTCACTTTGGTTTCACTTTAAAGTCTCTTTGGGATTGTTGGGTGTTGAACAAAAGTCCCACAAAGTATGGGTTGATCCCAAATTTGGGTTGAAAGAACCCAAGTGTAGTCCATGGGGTGCCCAAAATTCTGTCACAACTTCTGGGGGGTTGTGTACCCCCAAACACAGCTTGAATTGGCCGTTTTTGGGGGTTACACCGCTACCACATGAACACCTTGGTGTTGCGCATGTTTGAAATGGCCCTTTGTAGTTGTTTATGGGCCCCCAAAGTATATTTGAGCCGTGTAGGGCCCTACGCAACTAGCACATGGTTGAAGCCATCAATTTATCATCAGCAATACGTAAAAATACAACAAAAATAAATAGAACTAATTGTATTATTTATTTATTTTTAAAGTGGAATCCACTCAAAATAACACCAAATTCTCTAATCTGACTGAGCAAGACTGAATTGAGGATGTCTCAAATCTAGAAATTATTTTTTTATCCTGGGAATTAATTGAAGCACACCAAGATACCTTTAACATAAAAAGCCTTATGGAAATAATGCTGGAGAAGTCATCTTAAGTGATTAAGTTTCCAGGAAACATCCAGTATTTCAACTAACCTTGGTTAAACATTTTTGTCCCAGAAATAGAGAAAAAGTACCACTACCTCAAGTACCTGTTAAAGCTGACCCTGAAAAGGAAAAAGGGAAATTCAGCAAGATCCTCAAAATAAGAAAGAGAGTATCCAAGGAAAATATTTCAGACTTTACCTATGCAGATACAAATAGGAATAAGCTGAAAAAGATGAGTGGTTACCAGAAAACAACATACCAGATGCACCTATACACCTGAGGAATTACAGATCCATTCTAGTCCCCAAATTGTTTTCAGAAATCAAAATATCTTGAATTGGGGGATTATTAGCTTTCACTTGTTTCATATGCTTGGAGAATGATTTGAAACCATGAAATATAAAATAAAAACACAGAAAATAAAATTATAAAGTGCTTTAATTTGAGAAAAAAACAATAGAGATAAAAAAAAACTGACAGATCCAGATCTTTGCTGACCACAAAAAATACCAGGAAGTCCACAAATAAAATGATAAAAATTACTCAATTAATTAGCAGATGACAGATGACCCATAAAATTTCATCAATAATTTTTTTAATCAAATAAAAATAGCACAAAAATTAGAATACATGTCAGGTCTGTAAATTCAAAAATTAACATACACACAGGTCCTGTCACTAAAATAATGCACAGATCCTTCATATCCAGAATCAGCTTGTTTAAAGCCCCAGGAGGAGGTTTCAAACCAGCTCTGAATGGCTTTGTAGCCTTAGCACAGGAGCCCTACCCTCTCTAAATTCCCTGAAGAGGCTCCCTTTTCCCCAAAAAGGGATTTTAGAGCACCTTTTTGGCTCTTTTTTCACAAGAATTAATCATTTATCATCCAGAAACCATGAAATCTGTGATAAAATGCTTATAAAGAGATAAGCAAGTGGTTTATGGACTCATTCTGAAATTTTTATCATTAATTAATCACTAAAATTCATGTTCTAATTGACAATAAATCATCAAGCACCCCACATTGATCTGAAACCCTTCAACTGTGAGCCGCTGCAGGTACCCTGTAAGTAATTTCTCAAAGAATTAAATTATTTTCATCCTGCTTTGGATTGTGTGCTACCATTGCCTGGGCATTGTACCATTTTATGTTTAATACTTCCCTCTTGATTATTTAAAAAGTTCCCACCTTCCAGCATACAAGATTCAAACATAATCTCCTGAGGAGAGGTGTTAAAGACACCCAGTCTGTATAAACTGTGAACCCTCTTTAAATATTATTTATTCTTCATATTTAAAAAAATTAAACCAAACAACTTAAACCTTGCACGTATACCAATTGTATTAAATCTTTTTAGATCTGTTTTTATTCTTAAGAATATTATTATTCCTTTACTTTATCACTTTTAGTATATAAATTACTGCAAGATTCCTGGTATCTGGAAGCTCACAGGTACCTAGCCACAACAAAAAAAACTGTAGGGTACAACAGTTACCCCCTAAGGCCTTTTTACCAAATTACATGTGGCCAAATGAAGCCACCATGTTGCAGAAAAACTTCTGTAAATATAAAATATAACCAAGATTTCAGAAAAATGGGGGTCCCCCACCCCATGAGGCCCATACTAAGGTTGCAAGTGCCCCTTTAGCTAGGAGCAAAATCATGGTTGTGACCCCTCTAACTGCAACTATAAGCCAATCAATCACTCTGAGAGTATACTCATAGCTCTTGCAGAAGTTATTCTTTTTTCTGGTTCACTCTAATCTGCCTTTGTAACCAATTACATACCTATATCCTTAAATAAATACGTAGGGTTGCTTTTTAATTAATGAGCCCAGCTTCTCATTCAAAGGCCTTCAAGTAATGATAATGGCCAAAAGGGCCCTAAAATCAAACTAACTACCAGGAAAATGGTACTTGGAACCTTTTTATAAGCTCCCAGCCACAGTTTGAATTTTCCAAGTAAAGGAATGTGTGGTTTAAACCACCCCAGCAGCTGGCATCATTATATCATTTATGAAATTGAAACATTGAAAATCTCCCTTAATTATTCCATGAGGCTTTCCATAATCCAATACTGTCTAGATCAGGTCCAAAGGATTTCTTAGACATCCCATTGGCCACAGTGCATCTCTTTTTAACACATTTCTATCTGTTTAAAGGCCTGTGCCAAGAGGGGTTCTGGAAGGTATAAATAAAGAAATTGCCCCTAGATATATCCAGTTCATTTCATTTAGTCCTATAGTTTTTATAACATCACATATTTTATTGCTCAGCCATTTAGCTCTTATCAGAATATAATTTTGTGATGTTAGGAACAGTTCAATCAAAACTTTAGACAATAAAATCTTTGATATTTCTTTCTAATCCAGTTATCAATAAGTAATTCAGCCTGCCTCCAGTAAAAACTTTCAGCAACCTGAAAATTTGAATATTGGCCTATTCCTCAAGACTAAGTCCAGATCTTGAACCTGTAAGTGATCCTGCTGACTTGACCCTCCCCCATAATGGTTTTAATAATCCTACCCCAAGGAAATCATGCCAAAACTTATTTAAGGAAGTTGTTGAAGTAAGAACCAGGAAATAAAATTAGACTATTGTGTCTTTCACAGAAAAAACATGTGTTCTAGAGGGTTCAAAAACGCAGTAAGGTCTTGGATGCTTCCTTAAAAGTTATTTCTATAGATTTATAAATAATTTTACCTCTTTCTTCCAAATCATATCCTTGGCTTTTTACCATATTATCACTCCTGTTTCTTCATCACTACTGGTAGCTAGAAGGAGTCAGGCCCTTGGGATCTAGTTGGCTGACAGCACAGTTTTTGGGAAATAGGCACAGAAATGTGTTGAAAATTAGAAATATCTGCTGAATGGCACCAGCTTTGTGGTGAGAAAGGAAGGACAGGTCTTGGGACTAAGTTTCAAACAACAGTTTTGAAAATAGAAATACTTCAATGAGGCAGGGGTCAATGAGTGAGACAACAAAAACATGAGTGCTATTTCAGGCAAGCAAAAACAGGATTTTGTTGATAGAGGAGATTAGAAATAGGATAATTTTAGAATAAGAGAGATGAGATTGAGGCAAAACTGTTGAAAGAGACCAGAAAAATGGTGTAAAAGTAAGGAAAGGACTTGCAACTGAGGTTCAAATATGTGATTAGAAAGTAGAGATACCTGAATGAGGAAGTTATGGATGCCTAAGAAAGCAAAAAGATGTGCAAGGAAAAGATTGAATTAATAAAACAGCTGATAAGGCTATGTCAATTCTGTTGTGATGTACACCTTGCACCAATCTGTTGTAGCTCAGTGGTAAGATCAACCCACATTCAATGGGTCAATGTGGGGTTGATTCCCAAAAACCCCATTAACCTTTCCCCATCTTTAGCGGTTATGAGCCCAAAAATAGAAGCTTTGGAATACTTATTGATTTCATGCTGAAAATTAAGCTATGAAGTTGAATGAAAAAACACAAGAATATGGGTTTCAGCTCTCTGATACAAGGAAACTTGCATTCGTTTAGCTATAGAGAGTGATGAAAATGCGGGAATAATAATATTCCAAAGATAAAAATTTAAAAAGTTCAAATAATAAATATTTTCAGAGATGGTGCAAGTTTTTGTGTTTTGGTTAAAGCTGTTCAATATTTTATAAAAAGAGGGGCCACATTATTATACTACTGGAGACCTTTACAGACAGACATCCTCTCTCTTCAAGGGGCCTCCTTGGGCAGTTTAAGAACCTTGGCATGGTGATGGGTGCCTTCTAAGGACTTATCAACTAATATTGCCGGGCAAAACAGCACAAAGGCCAAGAAAGGAAGGAAACAACTCACTCTGAGCAATACTTCCACAGAAAAGCTTGCAAAGATTAAGATAAAGGGTTTCAGAACTGTTGGGTTTGATTGCTTGACTATACTTTGATGAATCAGTTTGTTTGGTTTTGGTAAATAATAATAATACTTCAGAATAAGTCATAATCACTTGCTTATCTCTTTATAAGCACTTGATTAACAGTTACACGGTGTCTGATTGAAATTAATAAATTCCTGGTAAAACTGATGGGGAACAATAGGTCCAAAGAGGTCTGTATAAGTACCTTTTTTGGCTGATGAAGAGCTTCTTAAGGCACATAGAGATAATTCTGCTCATGTTCTGAGGCTAGAAAGACATCCAGGGCACTCTTTGCAAGTCCACTTGGTGCGTTCAATGAGCTGATCTCAGATCTGATGGATTTCTGAACTATTTTACCTAAAGGATCTGTTATTATGCTAATTCTGTTATTTTTATAATTCTGCACTTATCCCTGATTTTTACTGTTGATAATGAGCTAAATTGGTAAGATGTGGATATTTATTAATTTTCGATCACCTGCCAATCACATAGGTAGTTATTAATAAATTTTAAAGCCACTCCTTATAGTTTTTTTATGGTCTTCATTGATTTGGATCTGTCTATTTCGTGGTAATCCTTAATATTTTATTTTTAATTTAAAATAATTTAAAATTAGCTATAATCTAATTTTATTTAACTTTTAAGTTTTTTAGAGAATTTTTCATTCTTATGTAATGGTATTACATATACCAGGAGGATCCTGCTAGGTTGAAGCTCTTGTGAGCAGTACCAGTTGTCAGATTTAATCACAATGGATCCTGACAAGGGGATCAGTTCATTCAAATGCGCGCAGGGCATAATCTGCTGCATGTGTGGCAATCTTTAGCTGCGGGAAGGACTTCTGTACGCAGGAATATGATGCTACAGGTACTTAGAGGTTTTGTAGGGATGCAGGACAGCGTGTGGAAATTGTGACACAACAAATTTCTGTTTATAACTCCTAAAATATACATAACACCTATTTTTTGACTGAATTTTAGGTGTGAAAACAATAAGTGACAATATGTGTGAAATATTAAGTTGGCCAAAAAGTGCAATGGTTGTACCCTGATTTTTGGGTCAATTTTTATTAAATAATGTAAAATATTGAGGAGTTAGAATTCAAGGGTGGGTTCAGTGAGTGATTTCAGGGTAGTTTGATTCACGCTATGCAGGGCTGCACTCTCCCGCCACCACTTGCGCACGGCCACATCCCCGCACCAAGCTCCATTCTCAACCTTGACTGAAGGATGGCAAATTCTGAATCAGAACCATCCCCTCACAGACCCTCTCTCATCAACACTCACTTGACCAACCCCAACCACGCCATTTCTCATTGACTTTACTTTCATCCAACACAACAACTGGAGGTCCTATGTGAAGCTGACTCAGGAGGAGGGCGCAACTAGGATCAAGTGGAGGTAGTTTAGGATTTTTTCTACTCTTCCATTTCAATTTATCTCCATCAGAATCCTCACTCAGTCTTTTTTTTCAATCAATCTCAAGCCAAACCAACTGGTCAATTCAGGCTTGTTTCCCATTTCATTCCTCATACACTGTGTCAGACCAAAATTGTAGGATTAAGCTACTGTTGATCAAATTTAAGGTATTGACCTATTGATTGTCTTTCTTACTATCATCCCCACTCATTCATCTTACTATTTTGTCTCTATCTTGATCAAATTTAAGAAATTTGATTGTCAAATATAAGCCAACCTAGGAAGTGATCACAACATGAAATCACTTGGTAGCAAGGCCAAATTCCTTGGCAAAATGCAATCTTGATCAAGTAAGAATGGGAAACAAAAACGGGACGGCAATAGTGATACCCAAGGAAAACTTTTCTGACTCAAGCTTGTGGACTAGTCATTGAGTCAAAGTGGTCAAGCTGATGGGAAAGAACTGGAATCAATGGCAAATGAGGTTTGATAACATTCTAACCAGTAAGGGTTACAACGACCTGTCAGACAAGGAATGGACTAAGCCAAACCGCACCACATCCATTTTCAAACACAGAAATTCCTGGGCCCTCAACCAACTATTCTCCACCACCTCAAGGGATCTTCATCACAACATCAAGGCAAAAAAAGGAATTTTCATTCACGCCTATAACGCCCTGTGCAACACCTGCAGGGATTCATCCATCCTGACCATAGTGACCAAAATCCAATGTCTGACAAGGATGGAGTATACACGTGGAAGCTCCCATCAATAGGTTCTCTTCCATCTAGACCTTGTTGAATTCCTCACTTTCCAACATTCCCTAATTTGCATCAATCTTCACTGTATTGGCAGCATGTCTGCTTTTGATAATGCTCAACTACAAAAAACCCTAACACCTTTGTCCAGAACACGTTTTATGTTAACCCCTCACCTAAACAACGGTAAGGGACCGTCTCATAATTGAATAAAACCACAGAGAAAACTTGGAGACCAAGGAAGAAATGAACTTGGTGTTCAAAGGTCCACCCCATACCAACCCAACAGGAAAGCAACCTTTAACCCAAACAGCCTGCCAACCACCTGCCTTCATCTTCCAACCAGCCTACGAGCGCAATGTTCACAAGAAACCACGACCAAGGCAAATATTTAGACAAAAGTATTGCCAGACTTGTTTCCAATCATCTCAAGCAACTCAAGGCCAACCCTGAGGCTCATCAAATCTCCAACAAGTCATCCAAAATCAACCACAAAGTGCAGGAGGAGATAGGGTGCGTGGAAATATTGAACAATCCAGAGGACTACGGAATCTGTCTCACCAACAAATTCTACGCTGTTCCATCAAATCAAACCAACTTTATGCTCATACTAGACTCTGGCGCCACCAAATCTTGAGAAGAAGATTGTTGATAACCAGGACCGCTTGATTAATTTCAACAGGTTTAGAGCAAGAATGATGAATTGACATGAATGAAAACAGTTAACAGAATGGAAGGAGAAAATCAATAGAAATAGTCAAACCAACAGGAGCAATTCTAAAAGATTGATGGATCAGCACGTGCTAGACATTTTCATGACCTGGTGTGAATGTATGGACAGCTGATAACAGTTGATCAGAACAAAGAACAAGTAATTCAAAGATGAGAGTGATTCAATCATACTTAAGCAGTCCATTCTTCAAGTATAAGGAAGCTGACTTTAAGTCTTTTGATAAGTTGAAGTGGTGAATCTGTGACTTAAGCGGAGTCAGTGAATTCAAATACAAGTGCTCAAAATGCTTTGAATCATTCTTTACCCGCTTGATATGCTTCCTGAATTGATTGAATAGTTATGATTATGATTTCAAAGGTGGGAGGGAGAGAGAGAATGAATAAGAGAAGAAATGGTCAATGGGGTGATGTGACAATGATGATTATAATTGAGATCCATTTGTTGAGGTTCCTGTTCAGTTCTCTGAGTGGACTGGGAGAATTGTCCGGGTCTGCTGGAGTTAAACTAGGAATGAAGCGCCCGCACTGGAATGGCAGGATGACAGGCTTCAGTCTCAAGTGGGAGCTTGAAGACACAGTTTTCACAACAGCCCTCCTTGATTCAGAGCATCAGAGGTCTAAGTATTGAAATGGTGAATGAGTCGCAACATTGAAGTTCTATTGGTGGCTTTGGTGAGTCTTTCTGCCACCATCTGATCTGACTTGATGAGTTGGATTTTGATTGATTTTTTAGATACATCTTCTCAAATTCCTTTGGTCTTCAGGTCAATGAACTTGGTCTTGGAGTAGCTTCCAAAGTTCTTTATTTTTTCATCCAGTCCTTTATTATCAATCATGTGGATGCTTGCTTTGATATGTTTTCTCCAGATTTCATGGATGAGAAAGTTAATCCATCTACATTCCAGTTGACCATCACTGATAGTGTTGCATTCAGCTTTGGTTGATGAGTACGTGATGTTTCTTTGAAGTTGGCTGGTACAATAGAGAGTTAATCCCTGGTAAAAGTAGATGAAACCCCTCTGCAAAGTTCTTTTAACTGGATTGTTGGCCCAAGTGGAATTTCTACAACATATGAGGCTATCTGAATTGTTGTTCTTGGCAATTATAATCCGCTGATTTTTGGAACAACTGATATATTTCCATACCCTCATGAGTACTTCCTTCCGGTGAGCAATCCCAGGTTTTTTTTGAGAACCTTGATAGAGACAGAACTGCATAGATTATATCAGGCCAGGAAAGTCCTTCAATCAAGTTAAGTTATCCTATAGGTGACCAATAGGATACACCCAGCTTTTTGAACTCTAATATCTCTTCATTACTGGCTGGAGCAAGATTAATCCCTGAGGTACAAGGTGTGCTCATGGGCTTGCAGTCCGTAAGATCCAGCTCTGCTAGACCCTTTTCAATATGCAGATGGAGTGAAAGCCTTATTACATCTGGAGATTGCTCAACCTTCATGCCAAGTATAGTGTTAGGTGATTGTGCCAACAAATTTATGAATTTTCTTAGGGATGTATTTTTAAACTTTTGAACAGTTCCAACCACCAGTAGATTTTTGACATTGAAGAATATTGATGATCTCTGATTGGTTCTTAGGTAGAGACATGGGTCAGCTTCTGATTGAATGAAAACTTGATCATGAATCCATTTGCTTAACATCTTGTACCAATTCTTTGGAGCTTGCTTGATCCTGTATAAGGATTTCTTGAGCTTTAGGATTGGAGTTTGTCGGTTCAAGACAGTTGGTTGTTGGATAAATACTTCTTCATGAAGAGGAGCATTCAAGAACACTCCTTTGACGTCAAACTTTAGAATTTCTAGATCAATATCCACAGCTAGCAGTAAAACTGCCCTTAGGGATGCGACTTTGCCTGTTTGAGCATATGTTTTGAAGTAGTCAATGCCATATTTTTGATTAAATCATTTCACACACACTCTTGAATTGTAATTTGGAGCTTCTCCATGATTTTTCTCTTTGATTTTGAATGCATAGGTTTTATTGAGTAAGTTACTTGGCTTGGACCCTTTTTAATCTTCCCAGACTTTGAAATCTTCACATGTTTTCAGCTCCTTGTGTAGGGACTTGGACAAGAAGGGAGAACAAACAGCTTCTCCAGCAGATTTGGGAATGAATTTGGAGAAATATCTGTATTTTTTGGAGGTCTCAGTTCTTGGCCATTTTGAAGGGTTTGCGGTTTTGGAACTAGTTCCTGTATTACTTCCTCATCAGTTTTGTCTTCTTGTTCTGAATTTGAATCTTTGAATTCTTCTTTGATTAATGATTCTGCATCATATTTGGATTCAGAGGTGGTTGGAGGAACAATTGAAGATGATGTTTGGCCAACGGTAAGTTCATTTTCATCTGTTAGTTACTCATCCAAAGTTGTTACAAGAGATTTGGTAAGTTTTACATTCTTTTTTTCTATGATGCTTCCAGTTTTGGTTATTACTTGATAGGATAAAAGTTTAGGGACATAACCAATGAGCCTTCTGGGTAAACCTTTTTCATCAAATTTCCTTGGAGACTGGTTCCCAAGGTCCACATAGTAGAGACTACTTCCTATAGGTTGGAGGTATTTTATTGGTAAAGTTTGCCCATGCATTAATTCCCTTGGAGTAATTCCTTCAGGGTTGGGTATTTGATTCAGGGCAAGAGTTCAGCTTTTGATTACTTCATTCCAGTAGTGCTTTGGGAGTTTTGATGATGCAAAGTTTGCTCTAAAGCATTGAGAAATGGTTTTATTTGCTCATTTGGCCGTTCTGTTGTGTTGTGGATGGTATGGTTTGGAAATGACTCTATGTATCCCTTTTTTTTGAAGAATTTGGTGAGATTGTTTCTTATGAATTAACCACCCCCATTGCAGTAGAATTCTGAGGTAAAATATTCAAGCCAGTTGAATTCCTTTAAAATTATGAATTTGATTGTTTCAGCTGCATCACTCTTTTTTCTCAAAGGAAATGAGATGATATAGCCACTGAAGTTGTCCACCATAGTTAGAGAATATCATAAACCACCCCTTGATATTGTCATTGTTGGACCAATTAGGTCAGCATGAATGCGCTGGAATACCTTTTATGCCTTAGATTAGGACCATTTGAAACTTGCCCAAGTGATCTTGCTTTTGTCACAGCTGGAGCACAAGAAGTCATTTTTTAAATCTGCCAGAATGAATTTTTGTAGGAACCTTTCCATCCTATTAATGCCGGTGTATCCAAGTTCTAGGTGAAGCTGATTTTCTCCAGTTTGGGATTGCATGCGCCATGATAATTTGATTTGGGGCCAAATCCATGTGCAGGAGGTTTTTTACAATCTTTCCTTGCAGAATGGTTGACCAATTGGCAACAAGCTTGAAGGTAGGTGGAGTTTCTTGGTAATTCACAACTAACTTAGCTCCATTTTTGAGAAATACTCCCATTGAAAGTAGATTGAGACAGGCATCCAGTGCCCAGGTGGCATTTTGAAGCTCAATTTTTTGATTGATGGTATCAATAGATCCAGTTCCTCTTCCTTTGATTTCAATCAATGCACTGGGTTTACCAGTTTTTATCACATTTGAACCCTCTTCAACGTTCATCTGCTTGAAACACTCTTTCTTTTTCAGCATGTGGATGGAACATCCAGAGTCCAAAATGAAGGGTTTTTGATCCGTTGAAAAGATGTTCAAAAATCAAAAGTAGTACAAAAAGAAATTGGAGACTTCATCCTTTTTCTTATTTTCTGGTTTTCAGGATTTGAATCCTTTTTGTCAAAGCTCAGGAAATTCAATCCAACATTTTTCACGCAGATGATTTTGAGAATTTGGATTATGGACGCCATTTTTGCACTTTGGATAGCTTTAGTAAATATTCATGTTGACCTTGGATGTTGAAGCAACTTCCTTGAATTTTGGATCTATCTCATTCATGTGTTATACCAGGTGACCCAGGCCTCTTTCAAAGTTTATTTCTTTCTGGCCGTGCATTATTTGAGAGGCAATGCTCTTGAGGGTGGATGGGAATTTGAAGAGTATAAGGTAGACAAGTATGTCTGAGGTAAATTCAATTCCTACTTCTGATAGTTTGTTGAGGTGGAGCCATAAATTTGTTAAAAATCTATTGATGTTGTCTTTGCTGAAGGGAAGACAGAGGAATGAGTTGAAAATTCTTGCTTGATTTTCTGATTGGGAAAAGGAAAAGTAACTCTTTTTTGCAATCCAGATTTCTTTGGTGTTGCAAACATTTCCAGAATTTATAATGTTTGTGTGAGTGGCTGGTTCTAAATTGGCTAAAAGAAAGGGGGCCATGTCCTTGTTGATTTTGGGATCTAGCTGAACATTGTTCCTTTTGCTTTCCATTATATGAAGAATGCCTTGTAGATCAAACAGGCTCTCCATTTTGACCTTCCATATTGAGTAATTATCCTCATTCAGGAGCAGGGTCAATTCTAGAAGTGTCTTCAGCATGATTGTTTGAATTGTGCTGTTGCACCAGGTCTTGGTGTTGGTTGGTGATTGGTCATATTGATGAGCTTCAGCTTTTAACCGTGAGAAGAAGATTGTTGATAATCAGGACCACTGGATTGATTTCAACATTTTTATAACAAGAATGAATAATTTACATGAATGAAAACAGTTAACAGAAGGGAAGGAGAAAATCAATGGAAATAGTCAAACCAACAGGAGAAATTCTGAACGTTTGATGGATCAGCACGTGCTAGACATATTCATGACCTGGTGGAAATTCACAGTGTGGTGACCAAATCTGGACACCTCAGGACCACTGCGGAAAATTAATCTTTTTTTATTTTTATGGCTATCATTCATCATCTGCAAAAAAAAAAATCATCTCTGTTGCTTCTATGGGTACCCACTCATTTTCCATCATCCCAGCTCTTCCCTTTCCTAGCAGTCTAGGCAGGCCTTCCTTGGTCATCCAACGCCTTCCTCCTCCCTTCAAATATCCCCCTTGCACTCGCTTTACCTTGATTTTTTGGCCAAGTGCAGCCGGGCGGCCATCCCAATCCATCCATCCTTTCCATCAACCACTCCCTCCCTACAATCTCTCATCCATCATCATGTCCACTCATGTCATAGGCTTACTGATCAGTGCCAAAATATCCAATGGTACCCTTGTCAAAGGTATTTTTCATCACATCAATCCATCCGCTGGCTAACTCAATTTAGCCCAAGCTTGATTCCTCAGGAACAATGGTTTTTTCTCTGACCCTCGACAGAACTTCAACCTTGATAAATATTCATTCAAAGATCTCGTGCTCCTCAGCACCAGCAGTCAGGCGACATCAATTGCCGCCATTGACCAATGACCGCAAGCGTTGCTTGCGGCTGTTGGTGACTACACCTCCTCAACCCAATCAATCCAGACTCACCACAGGCACCCATCCCTCAATCCTATCATCCTTCAAGACCTTCAAGAATAGCTTCATCCAGCGTGATCTCATTGATCATTGTTTTTCAGTTCTTGTTAATCCCTTGACTACTACTCCTACTACTACCACCACCACCCATCCTCCCAATTTGATCATCTTCCCCAGTAGTCAATCTTGCTTCAGTGCTCTGGCTGAGTTTCAGAAACTTACCAATTTCTGTCTTGGTAACGGTCAGTGTGTTTGACCAATAGGCGCCAACTATTGGGACCAATTTCCTCTTCCCAATTCCTCTCTGATGCCCGCAAACCAACATTGTCATTTGCAGTTGTTGGAACCTTTGCAACCACTTTTGCCGGTCATGCGCAACTATCTCCATCTTGCGCGTGACCAACAATCCTCCCTTGGCCAACTGCGGTTGCGGCCTGTCAAACTTGTAGCAACCTATCATCCACTGCCCCCGGCATCCTTGAAGCTGGCAGGTTTCCATCTTCCTTTTCACTTTTTATTTTTTTTTCCCATGTCAGGCGGTTCCTGTTGCCAATCTTCATCCAGAAAAAAAAAAATCCGCACTCATTTGTAAGTAACTCTTGTCAATAGTCTACAGGCCTCTTTTCTATAAAAGGAGGGGCTCTCCCCAGCCTTTTTGAATCATCCATCTCATCTATAAATCAGTAATCTAATCATTCCGGAGGGCCCCTTTCCCTTCATCTGCAACTTTTTTGCTGGGTATATCTTTTGATTGCCCCTTGATACTTTGAGCCTCCATACTCCATCTTTGATCCGTCCATCTGTGACCCTGATCCTTATCACCAAACATAGCCTTTCTGGTTGAAAAAAATTCCATATTCTGGAGTTTCTGAGTGTTTTATACCACTCTTGATCCATTTTTTTGACCATACTGGTCCAATCCTTCCCTGATCATATTTCTGGATCAAGTCACGTTTGACTGAGAGGTTTCTTTTAGCTTCAAACATGGAGTGTTAGACCTCCCTTTATTCTTGAAAATTTGAATTCTGCCACGCTAACCTTGAGTTCCTTGAGAAGTGTTGGGTTATTCTTGTTCAAATCTGTTATTTCTTTGCTTCTAGAGCTTCACAGAAAAATTGCTTTGTTTTGTTCAGCCACCCACAGTTATCTGGTACCCTTCAAGTGCTTGATTGCGGAGAGTTGGGCAGGTTTATTGAGAACCTGGAGGTTGGTTGGGATTGAGTTGATTTTTCCTAATCTTCTTCCAACAACCAGAGTTATCAGCTTGTGGGAATTGTTACTTAAAACTGCCTTCTTTGATTGAATCCTGAACAAAACTTTGACTTATTTTTTTCAAGTCTATCCCTGCACCATATTGCCTCAGATAGTGTTGTTTCCATTGCTACTGACTATTCCAAAACTCATCCCTTACATTGATTCCTTATTTACAAGTTCCTGGACCTCAATTCCGGTTATATTTAAATATTATTGTAATTCTTAGGAGGGCAGCCTAAACAGCACCTTTTCTCTCCAAAGAACTGCCTGCGTCTTTTCACTGTTTGAATCTTTCATTTGGTCCCCCGGGCCAGGATTGAACCAGAAACCTTGGGATTTACAGTCCCATCAACGTTTGGAATCAAAACATTGAAATCCAATCTTTTTACTTTTTCTTCTCTGTTCTTTCTCTTCTCAAATCTGATCTGTGGAGGAAACTTATTGTAGAAGTAAGTCTTCCCAATTTGTGAACCATCTGGGCAAGGTACTTGTTGTTTTTTCATGAAACCTTACTCCTGCCTTACTTGTGAGCCACTTTGAAAATCTGCTCTTTGGATCCTCTAGGAATTCTGTTATTCAAAGGAATCTACTGGTACTCCAAACACCTCTGCTTGACCAAAGATGGTCAAGATCAAACCTAACAACAAGGAATTAGGGTTCAATGGGGTAAATTTCAAACGGTTCTTGGACTCTTAAAAAATGGCTGCTGAAGTGGATGGAGCAAGAAAATACAATATGGCCTATCATTTATGATTCTTTATCTCCTCTGATGAAGTGATGGAATTAATTGAGTTGTTCAAAGGATTAAAATCCCATGACTGGACGCTTCTTTGGGAAGCAATGTTGGCATATTGGGGTAAAATAGATGTAGCTTGGTTTAATTTACAGGACTTGGATGCTCTTGTCTCTCAATGGATATCAAATATTGGTGTTTCTTCAGCCTCTGACTACCAGTCTTTCAGGAAGTCTTGGGATCCTATCCAAAATTATCTTATCCAAAACAATCACATCAATTCAGTGGAAAAAGTTCAAGCACAAGTCTTCCAATATTTTTTCTTGGCTGTGCAGGAAAGGATGAAAGACAAATTGGTCAAATCTGGATCTATGATCACCACCAGGGATAATTGATTCAAGCTCCCTGTTTTCCTTATCCTTAGGAGTACTGTGAATGAAGTCATGAAAGGTCAAACTGCTTGAACTTTTGAAAAACCTAAAACCACTGAACCAGTCCATGATCCTTCTTTCAAAGAATCAAACAATATTATGATTAAGATAATGGCAGATAAAAGACCTAAAGCAGATCCTAATTTTACTCAAGAACCTACTACTCTAGACAAAATCACCAATATACTTCAAGCTTTTGAGAAAAAAATAGATAAAAAGATTTCTTATCTTGCTACTCCTAAAATCTCTACTTCTGTCCCTAAATCTAACCTGGTCTGTTACTACTGTCACAGGGAAGGCCATGGAACTGGGAAATGCTTAGAACTCCAGAAGGATATAAAGGAAAAGTTGGTGGGGCAGAAGGGGAAAAATTTCTTTCTGCCTAATGGTGCTCCGATCCCTTTTGATTCATCTTGCCCTATTTGTCATGTGGTGGCCTCTTATCAGCCTCCACCTCCAATGAAAGCATCCATTGCTTCCTTTGATTTCCCATCTTCCTGTGGTACTCTTCAACCCTGGTACCCTCGAGTTACCTCTTCCTCCAGTCTTGCTGGGACTACTTATCAATCTGATCCAGCTAGAAAATGGCATGAGGAACCTAAACCTCACAAGGCCCCTTCCTTGCCAACTTCAATTCTGTGAAAACCAGTCAAATGTTGACCCTCACCTGAGCCTCCTTCCTCTCATGTGGAAAACATGGAGGTGGAAAAGGAGCCACCCATGGAAAGGTTTTCAGATCACTCTGATCCTTCTCCTTCATCCAAGTCACCTCATCCTTCTGATCCCATCTTAGTTCCTGCTTCGCCTGAACTTCCTCCCTTCAGCTAGCCCAAAATTCAATTTGAAATGGGAATCTCAAAGGACCATTCCAATGCTGTGGAAGGAGTATTGAAAAAAATTTCTGATCTCAAAATTACTGATCTATCTGTGGCTGAACTCCTATCAATCTCTCCATCTGTTGCTGAAGGAATGAAGAAATGGATCTCTCATTGACATGTGGATATTGGTCCTGACAAATTAAAGGTCTCCTCTGGTACTTGGATGGAGGACTTGAGTGGAAATAGTCCTTCTTCAGACTCCATGTCAGCTCTCTGCTACCAGGAACCTTGCAGTCCTTTAGCTAGAGAGAGTGATAAAAATGCTGGAATAATAATAATAATAATTAATCCAATAATAAACACTTAGAAGCTCAAATAAATGATTTAATAAGAGCAGTTACAAGGTTTAATTGGTTTGGTAGTAAATGGTTTTCAATATAGTATAAAATAGGGGCCAAAGTATTATACTACTGGGGATCTTTACAGACTAGCCACCTCACTTCAAGGGGCCTCCTTAGGCAATTTAAGAACCTTGTAATAAAGATGGGTCTAATGGCTGGACTTAACAGCTCAAATGGCCAAGACAGGAAGGTTTACACTCACTCTGAGCACTTTACCACGAAAATCCTGGAATAACTGGAAGGGTTTCAGAGCAGATGGGGTAAATTGCTTAACTAAACTTCAATGGTTGATTGGTTAATAAAGGTAAATAATACTACTAAAGACTAAGTCATAAATCACTTTCTTATCTTCATATAAGCATTTGATCAATAATGACACGGTTTCTGATGGATAATAAATAATTCCTGGTAAAACTGATGATGGAAAAATGGGTCCAAAGAGGTCTGTATAAATACCTTTTTGGGGTGATTTTGATCTTCTTGGGGCACATAGAAAGGGTTCTGCTCTTGGGATGAGGCTGGAAAGCCAGTCAGGGCAAGATTAGCACGTCCACCTGGTGCAGTCAATCAGCTGTCCTTAGATCTTCTGGATTTCTGTACTATTTTAGCCACAGGGTCTGTTAATCTGTTATGGCGTAAATTTGATCATTCTGCACTCATCCTTCATTTGTACAATTCATATTGCTTTAAAGCGGGCAGATGTGGATGTTTACTGATTTTCCATCATCTGTTGATCGTGTAGATAATTTTCAATAATTTTTATGAACACTCCTTGTAGTTTTTTGTGGTCTTCAAAGATCAGGGTCAGTGATTTACGTGATAATCTTTGACCTTTGATTTATTATTAAAAAATATTTTAAAATTAAATTTCATTAATTTTATTTAAGTGTTGATCTTTTTAGATTATAAGTAATGCATATGTCAGTTTGTTACATATACTATGCAACCCTAACTAGGTTGTAGCTCTTCTGAGCGGTACCTGGTTGTCAGATTAGTCACGACTGATTGGGATGCGGGGATCAGTTAGTACAGATGCGCGCGGGATAGGATCCGCTGCGTGCGTGGCAGAATCATCTGCGCGCAGGTCTCTAGTACGCGGGAATCTGCTACTACTAGTACGTAGGGATATGTAATGATGTGGGGCTGCGCGCGGGAATTGTGAAATAACACATTTCCGCGTGTAACTCCTAAAATATACACAACAATTCAATTCTGAGTGAATTTTAGTTGTAAACACTATACGTGACAATACGTGTGAAATATTAGAATGGCAAAAAAGTGCCATACTGGTGTTGTAATTTTTAGTACTTTTCTTTTTAATTATTTTAAAAATATAAGGACTTGGAATTGAAGGGTGGGGTCAGTGAGTGACCCTACCTAGTTTTGGGTGAGGAATTCATTTCAGTATTAATATGTATGGATTTCTCAATCCTTATTTTAATAATTGAGATATTCTTATTTTTCATAGTTTTGTGTTGCTATTGACAGGTTTCTCTGTACATAGTAGCAAGCTGACATCCCAATCTTTACTCCTGTCCTCTTGGTTTCCTCCCCTGTTATCTTGGTGACTCAGCTAAAACTGTTTCTCCTCTTGTGGACTGTGGATCTCAGCTCAACTTAATTTTGGATTCTATGGCCTGTAAACTCAAACTCAGTCCTAGGTTCAGCTTCAAGTCTGCAGTCCATGGGATAGGTAATTAGTCTTGTGAATTGATTGTTATTGCTGAAGATATTCTAGTCAGGATTTGTCAAAATATTGTTGGAACATTTCATTTTTGGATCACTCATTTGGAAGGGCCTATGAGCTTGGGATGACCTTTCTTGATGGATTTTGGTTCTACTCTGATGTTTTCTGATCAAGTTGGGGATAGAATTCTTCTCCCTGATGCTGATAGTAGAAAGATTGAAGTTACTCTCTGTTCTTTGGATTCTTTTTTTTTGGAAAGAGATTTTCCTGGTAATCCTTCTAAATCATCTTTAAAAGGGAAGCAGAAGGATAATTCCAATTCCTCTCATTTTTTATGGGAATAGTTTATCCTTAATAGTGGTAGTTCTTTTCAGCCTCAGACTTCAACTCAAGGATCAAATCTCATCCCTCAGGCTTCTTTTTCATTCCTCTCATCATTTTCATCTAAACTGGAAAATATCAAAAATCAAAAACATGTCAAAATAGAAAAATACAAAAATACAAAAATATTTCTTTTCCTTCTTTCTCTGGATCTTTTGTGTATTCTTTTCCTTGTAGTCTTAGGTCTGATCAATCTTCTATCAGTTCTGTTTTGAATCTCTGTAATGAATCTAAACTAGATCCTGATCTCAATTCTATTCTTGGTGGTTTTGGTATGGAGGAATATAGGCTTCAGTGGATGCAATTTGTGAAGAGTTGAATGTTTTTGATTCCTGAACCAACAGAATAAGCGCGATTGAATCACCAAGAGCCTTAGGAAGGAAAAAAAGAATGAAAAGGAGAATGAAGCAAATAAAGAATGATTCACACTCTAGGCGGACACAAAAGGATTGGGCCCTCAGGTTGGTAACAAAAGAAAATAAAAGAAAAGAAAATAAAAGAAAGAACTGGATCTGACATGTGCTGGAGATAAGCACATGAGTGAGATTTGAAGCCAGTGTAAGGATCAGCATAGAGACAACCTCACATATGAACACTAAAGAAAGGAAATCCCTTGATGTTGAGTGGTGAGTGTTGGTTTGACAAAGTGATGAAGTTGAGGAGGTTATTGTATTGAGCTTATTGAGGGAGATGTTGTATTGAGCTTATTGAGGAGATGAGGATGATGAGTTTTGGCGGAGGTGAGTGTTGATGACGAGATGGAGTGAGACAAACATAATGTGAGTGAAGCGATGAACGAGGCGGAAGCTGAGATGGATGGTGGAAGCAAGCGTGGAAGTGGGTGAGATGGATAGCGGAAGCGATGAAGGAAGTGGGTGAATAAGCAGAAGGGGAATGATGAGGTGGATGGTAGAAGTGGTGAGAGTCGAGGAGCAAGGTGAAAATGGTGGAGATGAATGGATGAAGGCAATGAGGAGATAGGATGCGCGCGCCCATGCGCGCCGTTGCGCGGATGATTATTGCAGGTGAGCGGGCGCCATTGCGCGGATGAGATAGGGAACTGAGACATGTGCGCATTGGGTGCACGGAAGAGGATCGTGGTTAGAGATCAATTTTAATGGGATTTCATTTCATTTCAACAATTTGGGGTACAAGTAAGTCCTCCAAATTGTGCACTGCCAGGGCAAAGTTCAACTATCATTTTAAAAACACTACCTTGTGCCACACATGTGAGCAATGTATTATCTCCTGGTTCTCCCTTTATGGAAAAGGCACCCTTTGAGGATGTTGAAGAACATTTGACGTGGAAAATGTTGGAACTTGGACTCATGTCAGCTCTCTGATACCAGGAATCTTGCAGTACTTGAGCTACAGAGAGTGATAAAAATACTGGGTTAATAATAATTATTATTCTTCCAAAAATAAACACTTAGAGGCTCAAATAAATAATAATAAAATAAGAGCAGTTGCAAGGTTTAATTGGTTTGGTAATAAAAATTTTTCAATATTTATATAAAAGAGGGGCCACAGTATTATACTACTGGGGATCTTTACAGACAAAGCAACCTCTCTTCAAGGGGCCTCCTTAGCAGTTTAAGAACCTTGGAATGAAGATGGGTGCCTTAGAAAGGGCTTATTCCACTAATGGCCGGGCATAACAGCAAAATGGCCTAGACAGGAAGGAAAACACTCACTCTGAGCACTTTACTACAAAAATCCTGCAATAATAGGAAGGTTTTCAGAGCAGATGGGGTGGATTGTCTGACTAACTTCAAGGGTTGGTTGGTTTCAAGAAATAAATAATAATACTACGGAATTGGTCATAAATCACTTGCTTAGATTCTTCATAAGCACTTGACTAACAATGACACAGTGTCTGATTGATAATAATAATTCCTGGTAAACTGATTAACTTCTGAATGTTTTTAATAAGAGTAGCAAGGTTATTTGGAGAAGGAAGGAGTATGTTAGGCTACTGAAGAGCCAAATGAGATGTATTGATAAGGCTACAAAGAGCCATGGACGGAGGGAAAGTACTTGTATAGTCAAGTGGAACTGATCTGAATAGGAGGAAAGGACACTCCGGTTTAGTTGTCTGGTAATCAGATGATTTTTCATTCATGGTCCCAAGGAAGGACCAGTATTTGAGCATAACTAGAGAACCCCCAAAAGGGGCCTAAGACAGCAGGTTAGTGACAACTAGAGAGCCCCAGAGGGGGCATGAAACATGAGTAGTCATTTAATGTAAAAATTAAGTTGGAGATAAATTTAAATAAATTTGTTAGTTACAGAATATGAACAAAAAAAGACAAAAACTTCTTCTGGAATAATGGATCCAAACAGGTCTGTATAAATACCTTTTTGGGGTGAATTTTGAGCTTCTCAGGGAACGTAGAGAGGGTTCTGCTCGTGTTATGAGGCTGGAAAGCCAGTCAGGGCAAGCGCAGCATGTTCACTTGGTGCTGTCAATCAGCTGACCTTAGATCTTCTGGATTTCTGTACTAATTTAGCCACAGGATCTGTTAATCTGTTATGGCGTAAATTTGATCATTCTTTACTATTGGTATTGCTTTAAAGCAAAAAATATGTGGATGTTTTCTGATTTTCCATCATCTGCTGATCAAGTGCATAATTTTTAATAATTTTTATGAACACTCCTTGTAGTGTTTTGTGGTCTTCAAAGATCAGGGTCAGTGATTTACGTGGTAATCCTTGATCTTTGATTTATGATTAAAAAATGTTTTAAAACTTAATTTTCATTAATTTTATTTAAGTGTTGATCTTTTTACATTATTAGTAATGCATATGTCAATTTTTTACATATTCTAGGCAACTCTAACTAGGTTGTAGCTCTTCTGAGCGGTACCTGGTTGTCAGATTAGTCACAACTGATCCAGACGCGGGGATCAGTTAGTGCAGATGCGCGTGGGGTAGGATCCTCTGCGTGCGTGGCAGAATTAGCTGCGTGGTGGTCTCTAGTACGCGGAATCTGCTACTACAAGTATGTAGGGATATGTAATGATGCAGGGCTGCGTGTGGGAATTGTGACATAACACATTTCCGTGTGTAACTCCTAAAATATACACAACACCTCAATTCTGAGTGAATTTTAGGTGTAAACCCTATACGTGACAATACGTGTGAAATATTAGAATCGCCAAAAAGTGCCATACTGGTGTTGTAATTTTAAGTACTTTTCTTTTTAATTATTTTAAAAATGTAAGGACTTGGAATTCAAGGGTGGGGTCAGTGAGTGACCCTACCTACTTTTGAGTGAGGAATTTATTTCAGTAATAATATTTATGGATTTCTCACTCCTTATTTTGTTGATTGAGATATTCTTATTTTTCATAGTTTTGTGTTGCTATTGACAGGTTTCTCTGTAAATAGTAGCAAGCTGCCAACTCAATTTTTGTGATAAAGTCTCACAGGTCAACCCTTGGAGGAAACAAGAACTTATCTTGGTTTCCACCAAGTATAAGCCAGTTTCCAAGAAAGTCCAGCCCATCAACCAGCCTATGCCTCTCAACCTCAATCCTCCTCTTATGTGTGCTTCCTTATCTTATGATTTTTCCTGTTATCTTCCTCAATCTCTTACTGGTCCCTCTGTGACCCAATTTTTGGTTCACTAAAGAACATCTGAAGGTGGTCAACTTTGGTCAAGAGGGATGGCTTCTTCCTGATGAGTTAAATTTGATCAAAAATGTCTTATTTCTAAGGGAAAAATCTATTGCTTTCTGTGAAGAAGAGAGAGGTCTCTTGAAAGAATCCTATGGCCTCCCTTATATCATCCCTGTAGTTGAACATGCTCCTTGACAAAAGAGGAAGATCCCTATCCCTTCTTCAAAAGTTGACAAATTTATCAAGTTGGTCCATGAAAAATTTTGTACTGGCCTATATGAGCAGTCAACTTCTATTTATTCCAGCCCTGTCTTCTTTGTCCTCAAGGGTAATGTTTAACTTAGAATAGTTCATGATCTCCAACCTCTTAATAAAGTTACTAATGAAGACTCTGTCATTCCTCCTGCTACTGAAGAATTTGTCAAATCTCTCTCTGGGAGAGCTTGCTATGGTCTAGGGGACATTATGGGTGGCTATGAAAAATAATCCTTACATCCTATTTCTTGCCCTCTCACTACCTTTGATACCACTCTTGGTCAATTTCAACTTACTTGATTGCCACAAGGTTCCACCAATTTGGTTACAGTCTATCAGGCTCAGATTATGTGGATCCTCCAGGGTGAAATCCCTGATCATGCTGGTATCTGGATTGATGATGGTGGAATTTAAGGTCCAGTTTCTGACTATGATAATGAGCTCTTACCTTGGCATTCAGTAATTTTTTGTTTTATTTGGGAATATTCTACTACTTTGTAAAGGATTCTGTTCTTAATTGAGGAATCTGCCCTTACTGTCTCTGGATCAAAACTGGCTGCTTGTGTCCCTTCTCTGGCAATTTTTGGTCATGTGGTCTGCAAGGAATGAAGAATTATGGCCCCAGCCAAAGTCAACAACATCATCTCTTGGCCTAATCCAATCAATCCCACTGAAGTTAGGGGCTTCCTAGGTGTTTTCACTTATGTTAGAATCTTCATCCCATCTTTATCCAAAATATGTGCACCCTTACATCATCTAACCAGGAAAGATGATGAATGGATTTGGAAACAGGACTGTGAACATTCTTTTCAGTTGCTCAAAATGATGTTGGGTAAAGATATAGTTTTGAAAAAGATCTCCTATTGACCTGGGGCTGGCAAGATCAAGCTGGCTGCCAATTCTAGTTATCAATCTGCTGGGGCTGTCCTTACCCAGGAAGATGAAAATAGTTGGCACCATCTTGCTCTTTATTAATCTTTGCTATTTTCAGATGTAGAGTCTAGGTACTCTCAGCCCAGATTGGAACTTTGTGGTGTGGCTTGAATGATGAAGAAACTTCAAACCATTCTCTGGGGTCAACACTCCAAAATACAAGTTGATGCTAGATCCATCATTGAAATGTTCAATGCTCCCAGCCTCTCCAATGCTCCTATGACTGTTGGGGTGGCCTTTATCCAGCTTTTTTCCTTTCATGTTTTTCACAGGCCTGGGAAATCTTTCACTAAGCCTGATGGTTTATCTCAACAACCTCTTGGAGTCAATTAATCTGATGTTGGAACTGATTTCAATGAAGAAGAACCTTTAATCCAACCTGTCTTCTCTTTCTCTTCTAAAGATTATTCTGGATTTGAACAAGGTGTCTGGCTTAAACTAGAGCACTACCTTTTAAATCTTCAAAAAACTCCTTACCCCTCTGCTAAAGAATTCCAATCTCTTAAAAGAAAGTCCTCTAGTTTCTTTTTCCAAGGCTCTAGGCTTATTAAAAGAGGAAATCCTTGTGGTCTAATTGTTGATACTTTCTCTTCTAAACAAGATTCTATCCTTGAGAGTCTCCATGAAGGTCTTGGTCATCATGGTGAAACCAAAACTTATCAACAATTATCTGAGCAATTCTGGTGGCCCTTTCTGAAGAAATCTGTATCTCAATGTTTCAAGATTTGCAAAGTTTGTCAGAAAAGTGATCTTAGGAATCCAACTGAAATTTTTTATCCTACTGGGGAGTCCACTGTCTTTGGAAGGAGTTCTATGTATGTAGTTCATATTAAGGCAGTTTGCGCTAATTACCTTATTGTGGCTAGAGATTTTTTTTCTGGATGGGTTGAAGCAAAGTTTCTTAAGAATCTTAGCTCTTACTCTGAACAGTAGCAGCTTTCTTCTATGAGACCTGGAAGATGCGTTATGGCCTGGCTTGATCTTACTCAACTGATGGTGGCTCCAAATTTGGTGGAAAACTTTCTAAAATGATCCAATCTCTTCCAGGACAGCATAGAGTTACTACTCCTTATTATCATTAAGGCCAAGGCATGGTGGAATAAGGCCATGCTCCTTTGAAGGCTGCACTTTCTAAGCTTTCTGGTGAAATTGGCAAGAATTGTTGCAAATTCCTTCCTCTTGTTCTCTTCTCTGATTGAATCTCAACTACAAGGACTACTGGCTACTCATGTTATTAAATCATTTGGTGACTACACCTCCTCAACCAAATCAATCCAGACTCACCAAAAGCACCCATCCCTTGATCCTATAACCCTTCAAGACCTTTGGGCATATCTTCATCTGCATGTTCTCATCAATCATTGTTGTTCATTCTTTGGTAATCCCTTGACTACTACTACTACTACTACTACTACTACTACTACTACTACTACTACTACTACTACCACCCACTCTCCCAATTTGATCATCACCCCCAGTATTCAATCTTGCTTCAGTACTCTGCTCAAGTGTCAAAAATTTACCAATTCCTGTCTTGGTCACGGTAAGTGCATTTGACCAATCAGCCCCAACAATCCCAACTTATTGGCTCTGCTCAATCCATCTCCGATGCCCGCAAACCAACATTGTTGTTTTGGGCCGTTGTAACCTTTGCAACCACTTTTGACGGTTGCGGGCAACCATCTTCATCTTGCACATGAACAATGATCCTCCCTTGGCCAACCACGTTTGCGGCCGGTCAAACCTGTTGAAACCTATCATCCACCGCCACAGTTTTCCTTGAAGCGGGAAGTTTACCATATTCCTCTTCACTTTTTATTTTTTTTTCCCATGTCAGGTGGTTCCTGCTTCCAATCTTCATCCAAAAAAAAAAAACCGCACTCATTTGTAAGTATCTCTTGTAAATAGTCTGAAGGCCTCTTTTCTATAAAAGGAGGGGCTCTCCCCTTCCTTTTTTGATCATCCATCTCATCTATAAATCAGTAATTTAATCATTCTGGAGGGCCTCTTTCCCCTCATCTGCAACTTTTTTGCTGGGTATATCTTTTGATTGCCCCTTGATCCTTTGAGCCTCCATACTCAATCTTTGATCTGTCCACCTGTGACCCTGATCCTTATCACCAACCATAGATTTGCTGGTTGAATAGAATTCTGTATGCTGGAATTATTGAGTGTTTTATACTAATCTTGATCCCTTTTTCTGACCATACTGGTCTGGTCCTTCCCTGATCATCTTTCTGGATCCAGTCACGTTTGACTAAGAGGTTTCTTTAAGCTTGAAACCTGGAGTGTTAGACCTTGCTTTATTCTTCAAAATTTGAATTCTGCCACGCTACTCTTGAGTTCCTTGAGAAGTGGTGGGTTATTCTTGTTTGAATCTGTTATTGCTTTTCTTCTAGAGCTTCACAAACAAATTGCCTTGTTTTTTTCAGTGTCACACTTTGAGCTTAAGGGTTGTTTTCTTCCTACTTTGAAATACTCTTTTTCTTCAAGTACCATCTACCTCAGTCCATAAGCGTGACAAACTAGAAGCACAAAATCAATGGTACCTTCCGCTTATGAACTCTTTCCAGCATAACAACCATCCATTCTTGGAAACTGACTCAGCATCCCCTCAA
The DNA here is from genome assembly GCA_025617555.3 of Puccinia polysora. NCBI lineage: Eukaryota > Fungi > Basidiomycota > Pucciniomycetes > Pucciniales > Pucciniaceae > Puccinia > Puccinia polysora. Next base: position 15,685,185 of record CM062615.1, on the reverse strand, counting down.
AAACCTTGCAGTCAACTCTACCTCAGTCAACCATCCATTTGGTTCTGCTCTTTTCACCCCGGGTATGAATAACCCTTTGGTTCCCATTTCTGGTCACATGCTATTGCTAGTTCACACTCAGGCTAGTCAAACCATCTCAACTCTATAGTTTGCAAATGGACTAGTCCCTTACCCTGCATAAACTAAACCTTCATATTTGCATTGCTTCTGACTTCATTCCCTCATGTCTCAACCGTTACATTCCAATACATTTGTCCGCTATTGTCTTGCACTTACACTACAAACTTGGAAAAGATTCATATTGTCATTTCAATTTTTACTCTGTCCATGTCATTCAGTTCCTCACTGCTTTGGACTGTAGTTGACCATCCATCAGGTTGTATCTAGTCATCTTGGATGACCTTATAAAGGCTATTCCGTTTTCCTGAGGATTGTCTCCTCAGTTAGTTAATTTCATACATTCTTGCATTTGCTAAATCCAGTCATCACATTGGGCTTGGGTTTGGTTTCCTTCCATTGGAACATTCATCCCTCTTACTGTGTGTTAAGTTACTCCACCATAAGTTTGCACATTGCAGTTAGCCCTTGCTACCTTGCACTTGCCCTTGCACTCAGCTTTACTTTTCCCTGACAACCATCTAAGATTGCCTTATAGTACATGGGGTGGTTGTGTGACAGTAAATTAACTAACTCAACTTATCTACCATAGCTTTCCAACCTATAATAGATTTCCTTTTACAATTTCATGTACTTTCTTAACCAGGAATTCTTCCCTCACCCCTTACAATGATGATATCCATTGGGTAGGGAGACCCAGCTTTCTGGGGCCAGAAAAACTTTAGATCCTTTCCCTTCTTCTAACTTGCCTTGGGTTGAATCTCTTGATGATCCCCTTGCTCCCTTGCAGGAGGAAGTGGACCCTCTTCAAAAAATCAAAGACTCCTCCAATGAAACCTCAACTCTTGGTAGATTGCAGGCTTGCAATAATGCTCCCAAAACCGGTGCCTCAACCTTACTCACAACTCTGATCCAGGAACTCAATCAAACTTCCTTGAAATCTTGTCTGAGTGGTCCTAGTTTTTTCACCCCGGGCATGAAGCAGCCTGATCACTTTACTGGGGAACACCCTCATAAGCTTAGATCCTACCTACAGTCCTGCAAAATCATCTTCTCAAACAATCCTCACAATTTTCTCACTGATAGACTTAGATTTATGTACGCATATTCCTTCCTTGCTGGAGGAGACTTGCAGTGGCTCAAACCTTACGTTGAACTATCAGATAATAATAGCCCCACTTGTATTCTCAAAAATTGGGACAAGTTCAAGCAACACCTGTTCACCCTGTTTGGCTACCCTAATGAATCTCAAAATGCCAAATACAAACTCAATAATCTAGTCATGAAGAAAAATAGTAGAGCTTCCTTTTATATTTCCAATTTTCAAACTCTGCAGTTTTTCATCCAATGGAACAAGGCAGCCCTTTTATTTCCTTTTTGAAAAGGTTTACCGGCACGCCTAATTGAAAAACTTGAAGTTGGGGGACATAAGACAACCTCCCTTCAACAGTTAATTGACCACGTGATTGAGATCAATAATGGTTATCACAACAAGAATTGCTCTTGACAAAATGACCATGGACCATCAACTTTGACTCCAAAGTTTGACAACCCCTTGAAACAATCTTTGAAAAACCCAAATCAATCCAGACAAAATCCAACCTTGCACTCCAACCCAAAAGTAAAATCAGTTGCCAAAACTAAAAAGTTCCTGGATAAAGAAACTGGGATGCTCCTCAATGGGGAACGGTTAAGGAGGGAAAAGAATGGGTTGTGTATGTATTTTGGAGGTAAACAGGATGTCAATAGTTGTGCAAAGTGGCTAGCAAATGAAGTGGATAAACAGTCAAAAAGTTAGCTTGTAGTTTTCCCAACACTTGCAAGGAAGGCTACCAATTATCTAAATTACAGCAAGTTAATCTTCACACTTGCAAAACACTACGTGCTCCAAGTTCAAGATTTGTCCTTTTCCATTCCAATAACTCTCCTTATTGAGTTTTACTCAATTCTGGTGCTAATGTTTCTTTTATAAGTGAATCTTTTGCTGGTTCCAAAAACCTTACACATTCCAAGATAGATAAGTTTCCTATCTATTTAGTAAGTAGTGCAACTGACCTGTCTCATTGGGTTTCCCAAAAGGCAAAATGGACCTTTGCTTTCAGCTCTCTGATACCAGGGACCTTGCAGTCCTTTAGCTACAAAGAGTGATAAAAATGCTGGAATGATAATAATAATTATTATTCCAATAATAAACACTTAGAAGCTCAAATATGTGATATAATAAGAGCACTTGCAAGGTTTAATTGGTTTTGTAATAAATGTTTTTCAATATAATATAAAAGAGGGGCCACAGTATTGTACTACTGGGGATCTTTACAGAATAGCAACCTCACTTCAAGGGGCCTCCTTAGGAAGTTTAAGAACCTTGGAATTAAGATGGGTGCCTTAGAAAGGACTTATTCCACTAATGGCCGGGCTTAACAGCACAAATGGACAAGACAGGAAGGGCAACACTCACTCTGAGCACTTTACCACAAAAATCCTGGAATAATTGAAAGGGTTTCAGAGCAGATGAGGTAGATTGCTTGACTAAACTTCAATGGTTGATTGCTTTATAAGGGTAAATAATACTACTACAGAATAATTCATAAATCACTTGCTTATCTTGATATAAGCACTTGATCAACAATGAAACGGGGTCTGATTGATAATAAATAATTCCTGGTAACTGATGATGGAATAATGGATCCAAAGAGGTCTGTATAAATACCTTTTTGGGGTGATTTTGATCTTCTCAGGGAACGTAGAGAGGGTTCTGCTTGTGGGCTGAGGCTGGAAAGCCAATCAGGGCAAGAGTAGCACGTCCACTTGGTGCTGTCAATCAGCTGTCCTTAGATATGCTGGATTTCTGTACTATTTTAGTCACAGGATCTGTTAATCTGTTATGGCTTAAATTTGATCATTCTGTACTCATCCTTCACTTTTACTATTGATATTGTTTTAAAGCGTGCAGATGTGGATGTTTACTGATTTTCCATCATCTGTTGATCATGTAGATATTTTGTAATAATTTTTATGAACACTCCTTGTAGTGTTTTGTGGTCTTCAAAGATCAGGATCAGTGATTCACGTGATAATCCTTGACCTTTGATTTATTATTAAAAAATATTTTAAACTTAATTTTCATTAATTTTATTTAAGTTTTGATCCTTTTAGATCATTAGTAATGCATATGTCAGTTTTTTACATATACTAGGCAACCCTAACTAGGTTGTAGCTTCTCTGAGAGGTACCTGGTTGTCAGATCAGTCACGACTGATCGGGACGTGGGGATCAGTTAGTACAGATGCGCGTGGGGTAGGATCTGCTGTGTGCGTGGCAGAATCAGCTGCGCGCGGGTCTCTAGTAAGCAGGAATCTGCTGCTGCTAGTACGTAGGGATATGTAATGATGTGGGGCTGCACGCAGTAATTGTGACATAACACATTTCTGCTTGTAACTCCTAAAATATACACAACACCTCAATTCTGAGTGAATTTTAGGTGTAAACCCTATACGTGACAATAAATGTGAAATATTAGAATGGCCAAAAAGTGCCATACTGGTGTCATAATTTTTAGTACTTTTCTTTTTAATTATTTTAAAAATATAAGGACTTGGAATTCAAGGGTGGGGTCAGTGAGTGACCCTACCTAATTTTGGGTGAAAAATCTATTCCAGTAATAATATTCATGGATTTATCACTCCTTATTTTTTCAATTGAGATATTCTTATTTTTCATAGTTTTGTGTTACTATTTGACAGTTTTGCTCTGTACATAGTAGCAAGCTGACATTTTCATTCTCCAATTTCCCCAGCTTTGATTGGGATTTATTTGCCTTGGATATTCCTGGAATGGATGATACCATTCTAGGCCATGATTTCCTAGTCCACTGGAATCCAGATGTGAATTGGCAAGAAGGAGTAATTTACCTTTGAGCCTTGCAATCCCAGGAGACTAACCCTTCTGTCAAACAGGAATTAAACAGCCTACCTGACACTTTCATCAAGTTGGATGACACTTTTCTGCGAGGAGATTTGCAATATCCTTACCTTCATTCCCAAGTTCCCTCTTCATATTTAGGGGTTATTGCTTATTTTTCCAACTTACCTCTTCCTTGTTTCTTCAAAGAGAAACAGGCACCAACCATATGGTGTAGTTTGAGCTGCCTAATTTTCTTTCATCATGCAAGCACTTTGAATCCCGTGCTCAAAGATGGAAATATTGAAAATTTAGAAATCATTCAAGATTCTTTAACTTCTTTTTATCATGACTTCTCCAATGTCTTTTCAGCTGTAAAGGCAGATAAACTCCCTCCATTCCATTCTTGCAATCATAAGATCAAACTTACTGGCCCACCACCGGCACCCGTACCAGTCTACTCTCTCTCAAAGCAGGAATAAACTGCGCTTCAAGAATAAAATTTCTCAAAAGGATTTCTTTGACCAAGCAATTTGAACACCTGTTCACCCCTCTTATTTGTTCCAAAGAAAGATGGTGGACTTTGCCTTTGTGTTGACTATAGGAAACTGAACCAGGTAACCCGGAAGAATGGCTACCCAGTACTGCCTATGTTGCACCTCCTCACTCTCTTTCATGGAGCTGCTTATTTCTCAAATTTAGACTTTTGAGGCACCTTTAACCTAGTTTTCATTGCAAAAGGCCATGAGTATTTGACAGCAATGAGAACACACTGAGGCAGTTATGAGTATACCCTCATGCCCTTTGGCCTCTGAAATGCTCCTTCCACTTTTCAACCTTTTGTCAGTGACTTTTTTTTTTGAACTTGCAGAGAAATATCTTGTGGTTTGTCTTGAAGATATACTAGTCTACTCAAAACCTCTTGAGGATTACATTGCACATGTGCAAGAGGTGCTGCAGCGAATTTTCAAGAATGAACTGTTTGCAAAAGCCTCTAAGTGCAAATTTCATACTCCTTCTCTTCAATTTTTAGGTGTGATAGTTTTGCAGCAAGGACTATCAATGGACCCAGCCAAAATCCAACGCATATTGGACTGGACCCCACCTTCCTCTGTTAAATCTCTTCAAGTTTTCCTTGGTTTCAGTAATTTTTACAGGAGGTTTATTGAGCATTATGCCAAGAAAACAGAAAACCTCACAAACCTTCTTCAAAAAAACACTCATTTTGTTTCACAGAACAAGCTGCTTTGGAGTTAAAAGCTCTGAAGAAAGCCTTTACCACTGCTCCAATACTTGCTCACTTTAACAAGCTAGCTTGCACTATTTTCTAAACAGATGCAAGCAAAAATGCAATTGCAGGAGTAATCTTGCAGTTTTCCTCCTCTTCTTCTGTTTTTCATCCTGTAGCTTTTGAGTTTTGCAAAGTGCTTGCTGCAGAGATTAATTATGAGATTCATGACAAGGAACTTCTTGAAATCCTTTTTTGCTTGAAAAAATGGTGTTCATACCTTTTGAGCCTTATGGAACCGTTTGAGGTCTTAACTGATCACAATTCTTTAAAATATTTCATGAGCTCAAAAGTCCTTACACGCAGACAGGAACATTGGGACAAATACCTCTCTGAGTTCAACTTTACAATAATGTACTGTCCTGGGAAACAAGAGGTAGTCCCTGATTCTTTGTCATGTTGGGACAACATTTACCCAGGAGGGGGGAGCACCTGTGCCAACAACAATCCTGAAAACATTACAACACTTTTCTCAACCCAGTCTTCCAAACTCAGTTCAATCATCACTCACATTTGAGATCTGGCTTCCAAACTTTGACAAGCTCAACTCAACAACCTCAAGTGTAGAAAACTTTGCAAGAATGCAAACTTATTAGATAGTGATTATATTATTGAAAAAAATGATTATTTAGTTTATAAAAATTGTATAGTAGTACCAGATAATCCTTGCATTAAGTTATATATCTTTGATTAAAGGCATTATTCCCCACTTGCTTTTCATTATGGGCAGGATAAAAACTACCAATTGATTGCACAAGAATTCTATTGGCCTGGTATTACCAATGAAGTAAAAGACTATGTTAATGCTGTGGTGTTGTATTTATAACCTTGTATTGGAAGCTGCGTTTCAGGCTGCGCGCTCAGCAGTGGGATAGGTTGGGCTCAGCATTTGGGGTGCGCGCGGTCTCAGCAGTTCCTGCTGCGGGCTCAGCTGGAGAGGATGAGGGCTCAGCGGCAGGGATTGCAGGGATCAGCACCAGGTGTGGGTTGGGCCTACTCTGGGAGTAGCGGGTGGCTATTCCGGAAGGCAAGGGCCGGGCGATTGGGGGTTATACGCGCCGGGGAGGTTTGCGCAGGCATAAGCGCGGGCTGACTAAGGGATTGCGGGATCCACAGGCGCACACGGATGGATAAACCCGGGGGCTCCAAGTAGGGCGCAGCAGAGGGTTGCGCCATGAGAAGGACAAACTGGACGTATGTGATATCAATGGGGAGGGTTTTGGATGGGGTGGGTGGTATGGGGTAGGGTTAGCATGGAGCTAGGGTTCTGTACTTGGGGTTATGTTTTCATCTATCTTGCTGCCTGTGGTTGTACCTAGGTTAGGTTTGAGAGGGAGGACTCAAAAATACCTCACTCTCAACTCCGGGTTGGGGGGGAGGCTATTGGATTACCATACATATCATATAGTTCATATCACCAGACCACCAGGAAATGGTATAAGAAGGATTGGAGGGGAGGAATTTATCTTATCATCACTCTCTCTATTCTTAAACTCATTGTATCCAATCTCCTTAAAGACGCTTAGACCAATAACTTCTGGAACTTGAGGACAACTTTGAGGGGTATCACCCCTCTTTTTTCCACATCTGGGGGTCTGGCCGGGAAGAATCTTTTGTCAAAGTCTCTCAAAGTCACTTATGGATGCTAGCAGAAGTTTCCCCTCTTTCTTCCTCCTTCTCCCACGCCCTCCACACCAGCCCAAAGGATTACCCTCATATTTGATTCAACACCATGGATGTGGAGCGATTCATCTCACGGTATGAAACAATTGCAGACTCTGAAGGCGCATTGGATTTTGAGAAGGCGCGCCATGTCATCCTGTTCATCAAGGATGCAGAAGAGCTTTGGGACGTTGAAGAAATGAGGGGCTACCGGAACCTGGATTGGCCAACACTGAAGGGGGACATGTTGGCAAGATGGGGGAGGCACAAGTCTTGTTTTTGGGAAGTCAATTTCAAGCCCTCCGCGGAATCGGACTACAAAGCAGGCATGTGCGGCAAGGTCCGGTTACAAGCGGAATCGGATTACGCGGAGCCGTATTACAGGGCATTGTGCATTCCGGACCCATCACCGGCTACCATCCCTTGGGTAAACAAACTTAAAGAGGTGGTAAGGGGCCTTGAGGCCTATCTGGAGAGTATTCAGCGTCCTAGCGCGTCTGTGCCCTGGGTGCGCACGTATGGGGATAACAACAATTGCCGGCGGCTGGGACGCAGGGGTTGGACAACGGATTCAAACGCGGGACCGGTTTCCTTGGCAGAGGCGAGGTGCGTGTTGGGAAAGCGGGTCTTGGCGGAACTGGTTCAGCCTGCTGATAGGAAGGGAGCAAGGACAAAGGAACAGGGAGCGGATACTCCATGTGGTTCAGGAACAAATGAAAGGCGGATGGGTCTTGTGGAGAGGTAAGGAGTGGCAGCAGTGGGAACGGGCCAAGCGTCAGAGGATTGTAACCAGGGCTGGGCCTCTTTGACGGTGGGGAGAATGCGCGCAGGATGGAAGGACATGGTGGTGGCAAGGAGGATGAACGCAGAATGGAAAGATGAAGGGTGCGGTGTGGTAGTCCAAACCTGTCCTATAGCCATCAGACTCACTTTTATAGTGTAACAACAGCTCAAAACCTCAAATTAACCTCAGAAATGGATTCTACATCACAAATAACCTATATTCACTCAGCCAAAGTACCCCTCTATCTCTCATGGATTAGAAGATACAGCCCAAGTACCCTTCAACTGTGGCAAACTCATACCCTACCAGGTGTCACATCTCTGTGGAAGGCATAAAGAAATACCTTTCAAACCCTCAATTACATACCAGTAACAGTTTACCCTCAACACCAGAACCATACACCAACCCTGTCACCTCACTCAGAATACAGCATACAGACACAGGAGGTAGTGCAGCATGCCAGCTCCAGTCACCTCATCCAGAATGCAAGATCCAGTCACCCCATCCAGAATACAGCATACAGACACAGGAGGCAGTGCAGAATGCCAGATCCAGTCACCTCATCCAGAATACAGTATACATATCCAGGAGGCAGTGCAACCAGTCCAGAACCAACCAAACAAGCAAATATACATACACAAAGCTGTGCAGAAGCATACAGGAACAGTACAGGCAGGAGAAAGTGAAACCAGTCTCAACAAGGACCAAAAAAATAAGCAAGCATACATACAGAAGGCTGTGCAGAAGTATACAGGAGCAATATATGCAGGAGGAAGTGATACCAAACAAACTACCAGAACCATGCAGTACAAAACAACCTCAGCACCACACAGCAATTTATGCAGCCAGTAGCATGTGATACAAACAAAGTACCAGTACCAACAACCCTCAGCCCCACACAGCAATTTATGCAGCCAGTAGCATGTGATACAAACAAAGTACCAGTACCAACAACCCTCAGCACCACACAGCAATTTATGCAGTAAGAAGCAAGTGATACCAAATAAACTACCAGTACCAACAACCCTCAGCACCTCACAGCAATTTATGTAGTCAGAAGCATGTGATACCAAACAAACCACCAGTAAAAGTACCACAGGGCTACCCAGCAATATATGCAGGTAGCCAAGACCATGCAGCAACAAACAAGACCACCAGTAATGCACAAGAAATACATGAAGGTAGAAGCAAGTAACACCAAAAAAACCACCAGTACTTCACAGGAATATATTTTATCTGCACTTCACAGCAGTTTATGCAGGGCTGTGCATGCAGGAAACACCTTTAAAAGCCTTGTCCAACCAGCAGAATTGCCTCAGTTTCATGCAGTGTCTTTTGTCCAACCAGCATAATTCCCTCAGTTTCATGCAATGTCTTTTTCAAACCAGCTAAAATGTCTCATGTACCTGTATCCCACTGTAACAGGGGAATCCCCAGGGCACCCTCAGGGGCAGCCCTGAGCATCCCCTGAGGACCAGATTGTCTATTTAAGGAGGGCCTCTCTGCCCTATCCAAGTTGTATCCTCATACCTCCTCATGCCATCTGGCACATCCCACCCCAGCTCACACATCAGTACCCATCTGTGGTACCTACCCAGATAAATAGTATCAGTGAACCAGTTATAAAGGAAACAAAAAATCAGAAACCAAGTTATTACCCATCTTTAGCCAATTGAACACCCAACAGGTGCTGGAATAAGGGTTCTTCTGTGACCTAAATATTCAGCACCAAAATTAAAGAAGAACCACCCTTCAATTAATAAATAACCCTTACAAAGAAAGAGAGCACAACCAAAAGCATCCACCAACCTTTTCCTCTACCCAGCCCCCTGTGGGTAAAACCATCCTTGGGTCCTCTCCTGAACCATCCCTTTGATAAACCCTTGAACCCTTTAATATTGGGATATTGGTCAAGATCAAATATATCTGATCAATAAATAACCAATAGTCCAATACATCTGGTCCATTCTTCAACAAACCCTACCAATATCAATCAATAACTAATCTAGGTCTGATCTGAGACCTATTTTAAGTCTCAAAGAAACCAGCCATTCATTTAAATAAATTATTGTGCAGACTTACTATAGTACTAGAAGGGCAGGCAATTCAAAACCACTCTTAGTATTTACTAATACTCTAAAGGAGTAGAAGTAATACTAAATTCCCCTTCAAGGACTGCCAGCAAGCTATTTGCTACTTTTATTTTATATAATCCCACAGGAGTCTCTACAGCAGGGAGTGCGGGACAGATTGACAGAAGACGGGCCCGTTGCCATCATGGCTAGCAGAGGTTTTTGCATTGGTGCAACGGACACTTGTGGTGGGACGTCAGGTGCAGAACGGCATAGCGGCAGACGGTGCGTTGGGACAGAAGTTTGGAGAATTGGCTGGTGGAAGCAACCTTTGTGGGATTGGTTGAGACTGTCTGTTGAGGACAGCAGCCATGTTGGGGGGGAAGCTAGGGCAGGATGGGACGCGGGCGCGGTGCAAGCCGGGTCCGTAAACGCGAGGACAAGCCCTGCAGTTGGGTAATGCAGGACAAGGAAGGGAGGCCCAATGTTAGCAAAAAAAAAAAAATTCTTTTGGGTTTGGTTCTTTTCTCTGTCTTCTCTTTATCAGTTGAATTCTCTGGGGAACTGTGTGGCAGTTTAGCTGGGGCGGTCCAGGTACCTTCCGGGGAACTTGGTTGGCTCAGGATGTGGGCGAGGATCTCAATCTCACTCTCATTCTTACCAGGACGCAGTGTGGAAAGAATAAAGGTTATCCCCCTATAATTGTCCCAAGGTTTGGAAGTTAACGGTTCCCTGCGTTTGAAAGGAGATGAGGATGTCCAAAGTGGCACTTAAATGAGAAATAGAAATAAGGAGATAAAGAGATAAAGAAAAGTAGAGAGAGAGAGAAATTGCCAATCCTTCAATGCTAAGAACTTTCCACCTGGATGTGTATCCGGTATAAGTTCCTTTAATCTCCTGGTGAGATGAGTGATCCAATCCAATGATGTGATGGTCTTCTTCCCTTCCTCCTTCCATACCTCCTCCTCCTCCAACCCGGAGTTGGGAGGGAGGATAAGTCCTCCCTCTCAACCCTAACCTAAGTACACGCGCAAATGACAGTATGACAAAGAAACAGAAAACAATCCCAAAACAGAAACCCTAGCCTCCTCTCCCCACCTCCTCCATACCAAACTCCCCCCGTTGTCCGTACGCCGTTCCATCCATCCGGTTTGTCCTTCTCATGATGCGGTCCTTGCACCGCGCCCTACTTGGAGCCCCCCGCGCCTGTCCGTATCCGTTCGTCCGCGCCCATTGTGGGTTTTTGGTGATATCTGGCATGATCGGCGCGCTTGCACGCGCGCTCCATCTGTTCCTTAATAGCCCGGGGATTGCTCCGCCCCTACGTATCCAAACCGGTGCGCCTGCAAACCTAGTCAAGTGCACTACCTTCCAAATCCAATCTCCGGGGCGGATTGCTGCCCATGCCGCATTCAATGCTGAGCCCGACCCGTCCACTAGGTGCAGAGCCAAACAGCAGCTGCTGCTGATCCAGCAGCTGCCACTTCTGAGCACTCCGCATACCATAATGCTGAGCCCGCTTTCCCCCAATGCTGAGCGCGCAGCTGCAACACAGTTCCCGATCCGTGTCTATAAATTGACACCACAGCGGGCGCAGCGGAGCAGTGAAGCGGAGTAGTGGATTGGGCTAGTAGCTGGGGTGGACTGGGAGTGGGGGGGGTGGTCTGGTAGCGCGGTAGGGTCAAGGTAGTGATGGAAGGACCTCTTGGGACAGAACTCAACCTGGGGGGGATGTGGTGTTGTATTTATAACCTTGGATTGGGAGCTGTGTTGCGGGCTGCGCACTCAGCAGTGGGGTAGGTCAGGCTCAGCATTTGGGGTGCGTGCGGTCTCAGAAGTTCCTACTGCGGGCTCAGCTGGAGTGGATGAGGGTTCAGCGGCAGGGATTACGGGGCTCAGCACCAGGTGCAGGTTGGGCCTACTCTGGGAGTAGGGGGTGGCTAGTCCTAAAGGCAAGGGCGGGGCAATTGGGGGTTATACGCGCCGGGGAGGTTTGCGCGGGCATAAGCGTGGGCCGACCCATGGATTGAGGGATCCGTGGGCGCACGCGGACGGTTAAACCCGGGAGGCTCCAAGTAGGGGGCGGCGGAGGGCCCCGCCATGAGAAGGACAAACCAGACGTACGTGATATTGAAGGGGAGGGTTTCAGACTGGGTGGGCGGTACGGGGTAGGGTTAGCGTGGAGCTAGGGTTCTGTACTTGAGGTTATTTTTTCATCTATCTTGCTGCTTGTGGTTGTACCTAGGTTAGGGTTGAGAGGGAGGACTCAAAAATACCTCACTCTCAACTCCGTGTTGGGGGGGAGGCTATTGGATTACCATACATATCATATAGTTCATATCACCAGACCTCCAGGAAATGGTATAAGAAGGATTGGAGGGGAGGAATTTATCTTATCATCACTCTCTCTATTCTTAAACTCATTTTATCCAATCTCCTTACAGGCGCTTAGACCAATAACTTCCGGAACTTGAGGACAACTTTGGGGGTATCACCGCTCTTGTTTCCACAATGCATGCTATGATTGCAATTGGAAGAAGTCCTCAAAACACCTGAAGTATGGGCTGCTCCAGCAACTTCCAATTCTGCCAATTCCTTGGCACTTGTTTTCTATGGATTTCATTTTGCAATTACCTAATTCTAGTGGTTACAATGGTATTTTAGTAGTAGTAGATTGATTCTCAAAGATGTCTATATTTCTTTTCAGTAATTTGACGGCCTCTTTGGAAGACTTAGCTAATTTAGTTCTAAAATATGTATTCTTGAAACATGTTCTCCCTGATAATATAATTAATGATTAAGGATCTTTGTTTGTCTCTAGCTTCTGGACCTTGCTTTTTCAACATTTGAAGATCACTTTCAATCTATCACCTGCTTACCACCCAAAAACGGATGGGCAAACTAAACGGATCAATCAGATCCTCCAAAATTATCTTCAAATGTATGTCTCCTAGCAACAGGAGGACTGGTCATAATGGCTCCCATTAGCCAAATTTTTCTTCAAAAACTCCACTCATTCCTCCACCAAACAGTTGCCCTTCCGGACTCTTTATGGTAGAAACCTAACTTTCTCTTCCCTTCACGTAGCACCTTCTCAACCTGCTACCAATTACCTTAACCACATCCAATCCCTTCAATTGCAACTTTGAACCACCCTCAAAGCAGCAAACAAGCGCTATAAGGAACAAGCAGATTGACTTTACAGTAGGAGATAAGGTATGGCTTGATGCTTGCAATATTTGCTATACTTGCCCAAATTGTAAACTCTCTGAAAGAAAGCTTGGCCCCTTCAAAGTCAAATCAATAGTCTCCCCTAACGCCTTTAAACTTACCTTACCTGAAAAATGGAAAGGTATCCACCTGGTCTTTCACGTGTCTCTCCTAGAGCCAGCTTGAGTCCTTTACCTGGGCTAGACTCATCCCCCTCCTGAACTGGTCTGAGTCCACAATCAGCTAGAGTGGGAAGTAAGCTGTATCCTGGATTCCAGGTTACGCAAAGGAAATATTCAATACCTTGTTGAGTGGAATGGCTTCCATTCCAATGAAGATTACACCTTGTGGGAACCAGCCCATCACCTTTGCAACTCTCCCAATTTGGTTTGAGACTTCCATGCAAGTTACCCTTGCAAACCTTGCCAATTGTAGCTTCCATTCCATTCCATTACTTCCATCCCACTCCACACTTCCATCACATTCCTTCCCATTAAATCTCATCCCATTTTCCTCACTTCATTTCCATTCCCTCTCTCTTAACCATCCCCTTTTTTTCTTTTCACAAATTTTATCCTTTTTATCTTGAAAAAAAATCCTATTTTTTTTCCTAAATAAACAAAAAAATAATATATATAATAATAACATAATAAAATAATAAAAATGAAATTATACATTTCTACAGATTATCCTTGATTCCTCTTTCCACTTCCTCCCAATTTTCATTCAATTAATCTACCATTTACCTAAATTCTTCCAATTCTTTGTCATCCAAAAAAGAAGACAATCTTTGCAACATCATCAATTGCGTCACCAGATGTCATTTGAAGATTTCCTTGCACTTTGCAGTCCAAACCCTCTTTGATTGGTTATTTCTTCCACCTCATCTATGAGCTCCTTGTGAGCTCTATTGCTTTGGCCCCTTGAAGAACCTTTGCCAAAATTGCCAGTCAATTTCCTCACATTGGTTTTGACTGGCCCTTTGACTTTCACTCGGCTCCCCTCACTTTGGCCTTCCATCTCATTTTTTTCTGTTCCACCCCGTTCCTCCACCTCCTGTTCCATTCCACTCCTTCCTTCTATTCTGATTTGTTCTTCCTCATTTTCCTACCTTCACTCCCCTTCCACCTCCCCTTCAGCCATTCCTTCTTCCCTCTCCTCTTTGATTGTCTGTGTTTCTTTGGCTTTCACTTCACTTTGCACCTTGCTTTGCACTTCCAACCCAATTGATCCAGAATATGGTAGTGGCGGCAGAGGCATATTGGTGGTTTAATTTTGGAATTGTGGCAGTACTAAATCACTGAGGATTATATTAGTTCCATTTCCCTTTTCTTTATTTTTATACTTATTGTTATTCTCTAAGCCTTGACTTACAAGGGTTCCAAATACCTAAGAACTTGATTTGCGGCACTGGCAGTATCTGATAATTAACTTGCAGCGCGGACCTTTGACTTTGCACCTCCCTGCCAGAAACTTCTGGGACATCTACAACCGGCTTGCTACTTATAGGGAATGTACAAGCAACACTGTTTGCACTTGTCTCAACTACCTTGCAAGGCTGTACTAGGGACACATTGCTTGTTTTTTCAAATGCAGTTTTTGCAAAGGCAGAATGATGATGAAGACATAATTAATTATGAATCTATTTAAAGCAAAGAAGTATTGATTAATGGGTATACATTAATTTTAACAAATTTGGAATCAATGGGAAAACTGCCTGAAAGCCTGCATGAGCTTGCGCCTTTATACCCGGGAAACTGTCACGCTTTGAGCTTATGGGTTATTGTCTTCCTACTTTGACATACTCTTTTTCTTCAAGTACCATCTACCTCAGTCCATTAGGCTGACAAACTAGAAGCACAAAATCAATGGTGCCTTCTGCTTATCAACTCTGGCTTTCATAATAACCTTCCATTCTCAGCAACTGACTCAGCATCCACTTGCAAACCTTGGAGTCAACTCTACCTTGGTCAACCATCCATTTTGGTTCTTCCCTTTTCACCCTGGGTATCAATTACCCTTGGGTTCCCGTTTCTGGTCACATGCTATTGCTAGTTTGCACTCACGCTAGTCAAATCATCTCAACTGTATAGTTTTCAAATGGACTAGTCCCTTACCCTGCATAAACTACACCTTCATATTTGCATTGCTTCTGACATCATTCCCTCATGTCTCAACCTTTATATTCCAATACATTTGTCCCCTATTGTCTTGCACTTACTCTACAACCTCCAAAACAATTCATACTGTCATTTCATTTTGTACTCTGTCCATGTCATTCATTGCCTCACCGCTTGGAACTGTAGTTGAAAATCCATTTGGTTGTATCTAGTCATCTTGGATTACCTTATAAAGGCTATTCTGTTTGCCTAAGGATTGTCTCCTCAGTTAGTTAATTTCATATTTTCTTGCATTTGCTAAATCCAGCCATCACATTTGGCTTGGGTTTGGTTTCCTTCCATTGGAACATTCATCCCTCTTGCTGTGTGTAAGTTTACTCCCCCATTAGTTTTCACTTTGCAGTTAGCCCTTGCTAAATTGCACTTGCCCTTTCACTCAGCTTTTCTTTTGAGCTAACAATCATCTAAGATTTCCCTATAGTATGTGAGGTGGTTGTGTGACATTCAGCCACCCACAGTTATCTGGTACCCTTCAAGCGCTTCATTGCGGAGAGTTGGGCAGGTTCATTGAGAACCTGGAGGTTGGTTGGGATTGAGTTGATCTTTCCTAGTCTTCTGCCAACAACCAGAGTTATGAGCTTGCGGGAGTTGTTAATTACAACTGCCTTGTTCCATTGAACACTAAACAAAACTTTGACTTATTTTGTTCAAGTCTTTCCCTGCACCACCTTGCCTCAGATAGTGTTTTTTCCACTGCTACCAACTATTCCCAAACTCATCCCTTACATTGATTCCCTATTTAGAAGTTCCTGGACCTTGATTCTGGTTACATTCAAATATTATTGTAACTCTTAGGAGGGCAGCCTAAACAGCACCTTTTCCCTCCACAGAACTTCATGCCGCTTAGCACTGTTTGGAGTCTTACAACGGACAGCTGCTAAAATTGAATCAGAACAAAGAATAAGGAATGAAAAGATGAGAGTGATTCAATCATACTTAAGCAGTCCAGTCTTCAAGTATAAGGAAGCCACCTTGAAGTCTTCCGATAAGTTGCAGTAGTGAATCTGTGAGTTAAGTGGAGTCAGTTCATTCAAATACAAGTGCTCAAAATTCTTTGAATCATTCTTTAACCGCTTGATATGCTTCTTGAATTGATTGAATAGTTATGATTATGATTTCAAAGTTGAGAGGAAGAGAGAGCATGAATAAGAGAAGAAATGATCAATGGGGCAATCTTGTGATGACTATGATGATAATCAAGATCCATTTGTTGAGGTTCCTGGTAAGTTCTCTGAGTGGACTTGGAGGATGGTGTGGGTCTTCTGGAGTTAAACTAGGAATGAAGCGCCCCCACTGGAATGGCAGGATGAAAGGCTTCAGTCTCAAGTAGGAGCTTGAAGACACAGTTTTCACAACAAATCTATTGTCTGCAGCTTGTCCTTTCTAACATCTCCAGAACCCATTAACAAGGAAATGATAACCTATGGTGGGACCATCCCAGTCACCCACTTTGGTAGGCTTGATGTTGGCAGTACCTGGATATACCCAGTATACTTAGCCCCAAAGGGCCCATGAAATCCTCTGTTGGTCTCCCAGCTCAAATTCAGCCTCCTGGATGCCAAGGCCCTTGCTATCCTTTAGCTACCAGAGGTGATGGAATAAATAATAAATATATTATTGAATAAATGCAGCAAAAATCCGTAAAATATTTGGATTAAGCTTATTGCAAGGTTAATTGGTTTGGTTATGGTTTATTGTTATAAATAAATATGAATAAATTGATTATTAAATATTTTTATAGAGGGGCCACAATTATATTGGGGATCTTTAACACCTCTCTTCAGGGATTTCAGTATGAAAACACATAGTCCTGGTTACTATGGGCTCTTTAGTTTAAAGGATATATTACCCAAAGATAATATGTATATAAAATACACGGTGGAGTGGCAGGACCTTGTAACCAAGCTGCCACGACAGAGAAAGGATAATAAAACTCACTGGTATATTATTAAATCCTTAGGGTATCTGTTTGTGATGTGCACTGATGGGTTAAACCTGTATTCTGGGGTTGTAAGGTTGCTCAGCAGTTTAAATAGATATAAAGAGGTTGAGGATGGATATTATTGATCAGACTGAGCCATAAATCACTTACTTATCTCTTCTAAGTACTTGATTACCTTGTCACAGTGTCTGGATATAAATATAACTGGGTCTCTGTCCATCAATATACTCAAAAGAGCTCTTTATTTATAGCTTTTGGAGTCCCAATATTATCCTTCTGAGGGTTACAGGGTCTCAAAGGGAAAAACAATAAGGCTAGCAGGGTAACCAGTGGTAGCCTGTCACGTTTTCTTAGTGCTGTAGCACGGTTAGAATCTAATTCCTCAGGGTATGTGAATTATTCTACTTTATAATTGATATTAGGACGTGTGAACAACACTATCTGTCCTATTTATGTATGATTTAATTAGTTATCCTTAGTAAATGTTCCCAGTAACTTAATAATTATTTTAATAGAAATTTATACGGAAATCCTGACGTCAGGTGAATTCTCATTATGTATTAAATAACTGGAGTAAAGTCATGATATTGATTTTACTCCTTATTTTCGAGTTTCAGTTGATTTACTAAATAATTACTTAAAAATATAAGTCACGGGTATTCATTTAATATTTTTACATCATTAGTTTTCTTAGTTTTTAACAAAGATATTGATGTCTGGAAATTCTCATTAAAGTATATTAAATTATTTTAATATATTTTTAGAAGTTGTCATTGTCTTTTTTTTGACATCCTTGGTACTTTGAATTAAATTTCATAAAAAATAAGTATAAGGTTTTTTTAAGTATTTTTATATAATATTATGTACTTTTAGACTATCTACTATCCAGGGGAACATTTATTACATATCTATAATGTTCCCATGTGGGTTTTACCATGTTTGCGCGGTACCTAAGTTTCTCAGGCCGCCTGTCACTTTGTCAACCTGTAGTCCTGCGGCTGCGTACTTGTCAGAGGCCTGGGGCTGCGTACACAACCTTGACAGGGTGACAGGGCTGTATCTCAGCCGCGCGCGGCTGCATTGGCTGCCGCGGCTGCGTGTGGGAATTGTGACAAAACACATTTCCGTCCATAACTCCTAAAATATACACAAAACCTCAATTCTGGATGAATTTTAGGTTTGAAACCTATACGTGACAATACGTGTGAAATATTTAATGGGACAAAAAGATCAATGGTGGTGCTGTGGCATTTTGGTTTTTCTTTCCTTAATTATTTAAAAATATAAGGAGTTGGATTTCAAGGGTGGGGTCAGTGAGTGACCCTAACTAATTTTGGGTGGGGAATCTATTTCTGTAATAATATTTATGGTTTTCTTACTCCTTCTTAGTTGAATTTTATTATTATTATTTCCATGTTATTCCTGTTACTTTTGCAGCTTGCTCTGCAATAGTAGCAAGCTGACATCAAAGATCATGGGCTGGTGATATCCCAAAATCACCATATGCTGGTGATAAAGCAGGGAGAAAATATTGCAGCTCAATTCCCTTGGAATGGAAACCTCTATGCCTCAGATCTTTTCTGGGTATTGGCTTTCCATTTAACTTAACATACTGATTGGCATGTAAAACTGGGACACCCATTGGATGTCTACTTGAAAAAATTCCTCCAAATATACAAAATTCCCAAACCAACCACCAAAAACCCAGCTTCCGCATGTGAGTACTCCAAAGCCAAGCTACTCTCCTTCATACAGGAAATACAAAATAAAACAGGTAAATTACCAGCATACCACCACTCAGATCAAAGAGGAGAATTTAGCTCTAATTCTTTCCTAAATAC
The DNA here is from genome assembly GCA_025617555.3 of Puccinia polysora. Lineage (NCBI taxonomy): Eukaryota > Fungi > Basidiomycota > Pucciniomycetes > Pucciniales > Pucciniaceae > Puccinia > Puccinia polysora. Next base: position 15,666,189 of record CM062615.1, on the reverse strand, counting down.
TATTGCAGATCTGGGAATAACCACCAAACAAGGCCCAGCCAACAGTCCTCAAACTAATGGAATTGCAGAACATTTCAACTCAACGCTACTCACAAAAATGAGATGCATATTGGCTCACTCATCTGTCCCAGTGAACCTCTGGAACAAAGCAGAAAGATATGCCTCTCAGCTCATAAACGTACTCCCCACAAACGTTTTGGAATGGTCATCCCCCATGGACACTCTGGCTAAGGCCAACAACTCCATCAAACCCCTACAGGAACTAACCAAACTCCTCCCTTTTGGTCTTAAGGTTTTTGTAACTTGGCCCAACCAAGACAAAATCAAACCCCCCTCCATGCCACTTCTACACCTAGGGTTTGAACCTTTCTCCAATGCATCCCAATTCCTCAAACCTCCCAGCTTGAGAATAATAATCAGTTGGGATTTCCCACATTCCATGCTAAATTTTCCTTAACACGAATCCTGCGCAGTCAAAAAACACAATTCCTCCCTCCCTCAAACCAAACCCCTAAAATCCTTCCAAGGCTCAACAGTTTCAATTGCTGTAAACCCCCCCCCCAAATCTACAACCAAGATAAACTCCAATCCTCCCTCTGTCATGTCACAACCTCCTTTGTCAATTGGTTCAGTAATGTATCAACCTTCTGCAGCCAATGACCTGGACAGTGTCCCACAAGCTGATGACCCTCAACCCCAAGTTTCAACCAATTCCATATCAAAGCACTACACCCTTGTTCCGTACTACAACAAAGCCCCAAAAGATGTGAGTTCCAAAATTGACTCATCAAACATACTGGAAGGCTTGCGCAGTTGGTGCGGCCCAATTGATGAAGCAAATTTAACCAAGATAATCTCAGTAAAGGATTCCATTAACTCACCCTATGCCAACAAGTACCTTGACGCAATGAAAGAAGAGCATGGCCAACTAATCTTCAAAAACACAGGCACTCTAGTCAAACCTCCCCCGGGAGCCAAGATCATCTGCAGAATGTGGCGGTTGGTCAACAAACTCAATGAGTTTGGGAAAGTTGCTTGCTGTAAGGCGCGCTTGGTGTGCTTCAGTAACCATCAGGAGAAAGGCATTCACTACTTTGAAACCTACGCCTCAGTGGCGCAGAACAAGTCTCTCAAGGTACTCTTGTCACTTGCTGTGCAACAAAAACTGCATGTCTTTCAATTCAATGCGGTTACAGCTTTCTTGAACGGTCTCATCAATGCCCCAGTCTACATATTTCAGGTCAGTGGTTTTGAGGAACCGGGAAAAGAAGACTACGTCTGGCTCTTGAAAAAATCCCTGTATGGAACCAAGCAAGCCCCCAGGCAATGGAAGGCCCACCTGGTGGAAAAGCCTGTGAAATGTGGATTAATGCCCCCAGTGGGTGAGGAGTCACTCCCTGTCAGCTCCAATCTAGCCATCAAAATTCACATACATTTTGACAATGGGCTGATTGTTGGACCCAATTGCAACTCCATTCTTCACTTTCTTCATCAACTTGGTAAGCACTACAAGCTAAAGATCAAGGAAAAACCAGGCCAACATCTTGGATACACCCAAGACTGGTGACCAGACAGGTGCCTATTCTTTCATCAGGGCAATTTCTGCAAAAAGACCCTCACTGAATTCCAAAGGGACAGTCATCCAGTGAAGACCCTGGCTCTAATGGACCTTCAGAAGATGGTGGCACAAGAACCGGAACCAGTGGATCAGCGTATGTATCAAAAAGCTATTGGCATGCTTCTTCACCTGGCTATCCACACGCGGCCTGACATTACCTTTACCACCAATCTACTGTCCCAGTTATCATCCAAGCCTACCACCTCTCACTGGTCAGCTGTCAAACACATTTTTTGCTACCTCAATGGCACAAGGAAAATGGTTATTGTGTACTCTTGCAACACCACTTCCTCATCCACCCTATGTGGCTTGGAAGACAAGGACTGCGCAGGATTGCTGCTGTCAAAAAATTCCACTTCTGGGTATTTCATCACTCTCTTAAACAAACCTATATCTTGGGTTGAAAAAAAGCAATCTGTTGTAGCGTAGTCAAACTGTGAAGCAGAGTTTATCTCCGCAAAAAAGCATGCCAAACAATTGCAATGGCTCTCAATCCTGCTTCAAAATCTGAACATTCTCAGTAAAAACCTCCCCTCAACTTTACCCTCCAAAACAACAACACAAGTGTGGTAATGATTAGCAAAGAAGCTCAGCTGAACCCAAATTCAAAAACACATCAAAGTAAAATATCAATACATCCGCAATCTTGTGTCAAAAACCTCCTGTCAATAGGACGAGTCCCCTCCGCCAAAATGTTAGCAGATGTACTTACCAAACCACTGGGTACTGTCAAACATTGGGCAGCTCTGGATCTCATTTGCATGGCCCCCACATGAATCAAGGAGGAGAGTTGGGGTAGTGTGATTCACACTATGCAGGGACTCACTATCCCCCCGCCAGTTGCGCACTGCCGCGTCCCCTGACCAAGCTCCAGTCTAAACCTTGACCAATGGATGGCAAAGTCTGACTCAGAACCATTCCCTCACAGACCCTCACTCAACCAACCCCCACCATGCCTTTGCTCATTGACTTGACTTGCAACCAACACAACAACCAGAGGTCCTACATCAAGCTGACTCAGGAGGATGGCGCAACAAGGATCAAGTGGAGGTACTTTAGGATTTTTTCTACTCTTCCATTGCAATCTATCTCCATCAGAATCCTCACTCAGTCTTGTTTTTTCAATCAATCTCAAACCACACCAACTGGTCAATTCAGGCTTGTTTTCTATTTCATTCCTCATACACTGTGTCAGACCAATATTGTAGGATTAAGCTAGTGTTGATAAAATCTAAGGTATTCGCCTATTCATTGTCTTTCTTACTATCATCCCCACTCAGTCAACTTACTGTTTTGTCTCTATCTTGATCAAATTTAAGAAATTCAATTTTGAAATATAAAAGCCAACCTAGGAAGTGATCACAATGTTAAATCACAAGTGAATCTACCTAATTTTGGGTGGGGAATCCATTTATGTAATAATATTTATGTATTTCCTGCTCCTTCTTTGGTTATATTGATATTTTCATTTATTTTTTATTTTTGTTTATTTTTTTTACTTTGACAGGTTTCTCTGTAAGTAGTAGCAAGCTGACAATGGGGTTAGAGGTGTACCAAATGGTTGCTTGGTGTATGGGGGAGTGATATATATTTTAAGAAGGGCCACAGTTTTATATTTTATACAATAATGGGGATCTTTATAGAAAAATCTCTTCAGGGGGTCAACTTTGGACCATATAAAACCCTGGAATGAAGGGGACTGTTTTGAATTAATCAGGAAGGAAGTATGATCCAACTAATTGGTAGATATGGCTGGGAAAAACAGCACTCAGGCCAAAGCAGGAGAGAAATAACTTACTTCTGTGAGTGATTACACACAGGGTACCTGCAGCAGTTCACAATTGAAGGGTTTCAGATCAAAGATTGGGTTTTTATTGATTCCTCTTCAAGTAAACAGCACATAAATCACTTGCTTATCTCTTATAAGCACTTGATCAACAATGAAACTGCATCTGATGATAAATCATAAATTCCTGGTAAACTTCTAGGGAAGAATGGGCCAAAGAAGGTATGCATAAATACCTTTTTTGGGGAAAAAAGATCTTCCTCATGGAAATTAGAGTTAGTAGGGCTCATAGGCTAAGGCTAGAAATCCGCCAGGGCCAAGTGTGCAGCTACTGTTGGCATGCAGGGATGTGCGTGGGAATTTGGACAAAACACCTTTCTGAGTGTAACTCCTGAAATATACACAACACCTCAATTCTGACTGAATTTTTGGTGTGAAACCCATGTCACAACACGTGTAGAACCTTAAAATGGCCAAAAAGTGCAATGGTGGTGTTGTGACTGTTGGGCCATTTTTATTAATTTCTTTTAAAATATAAAAGAGTGAGATTTCTAGGGTGGGGTCAGTGAGTGACCCTTTGTAATTCTGGGTGGGGAATCCATTTCTGTAATGATTTCTTATGGATTTCTCATTTATTCTTTGGTTTATGAGTTTTCTTCATTTGTTTCTTTTATTTTGGTACTTTGACAGATTGCTCTGTAAATAGTAGCAAGCTGATGGTTACCTCTTCCCCGTCTCTACAGATTCAAACCCCAGGTGAAGCCTAATACAATAACATAGAACAAGTTAAGATGGACATGAGGTTAGGAGTTTGGTTCTTGTCCCATTTCCAATTGGTTGTGTTGCATAGGACGTCTGTGTTCCAACCACTTCATCCCCCCAATTTCCAAAAAACCTTCCTAGGTCCAATTTTTTCATCAAATGACATCTGAAACCCTATAGTCAAGCCCAGGAGGGCAGCTGTGATGATTTGACTTCACTTAATCAATGTAAGAATGTGAAAATAACATGTTTCCACTTGCAATTGAACCCGGGTCCGTCATGTGCATGGCAAGTGTACTACCAACTATACTAAGGACACTTGCTTCAAGATACGGTTGTAGACGTCAATCATAATGTCACTTTGTGAGGACATATGATGAATGAGTAACCAACTACAAGCATGCAGGGACTGAGGTCCCAAAGACTGCATGAAAGCATTGATCATATCTCAACACTCAAGTGTAACCTATTAAATTATTTTCATCTACCATTGTTTGATAATGATTACTTTTTTGATTGCTTGTGGAGCTCATGGGTTTATCCTTGTGCTCATGTCACGGATTCCATATTTAGTTTGTCATGACTCCCTTAGCTTCATCCTGAAAGCATATTGTATGCAATCAATTCTTTCAGCAGAAAATTGTTGACTTCTTCTTCTTTGGCACATCTTTGTTTGGCATACCCCCTTGTGCACAACTGGCAACTTTCCAGTCCATGAATTTGATTGGCACTTATTTTTAAAGATCTACGTGATTACTGTTGAAATGAAACAAATTTGTCCCCTCATATTATCAGCGCGCCCCCTGAAAGAGGTTTGATTCTGAGAATTGTGCCCAAACCAAAGGGGGTGTTGGGTTATCCAATAGTTTAATTCAAGGCTACAGGTGTTGGATTTCAGGTAGATTCTAAGAAAATGACAAAGATCAAGATTTTAAGAGGGCTGAAGATAAAGTTCAATCAGTGTAAGGAAACAACAAGAAAAAGGAAAAGTAAGACGCAAGAAGAAAAGAACAAACATCAAGACACCGCAGAGCTGATGAGAGAGGTTTGATTGAGTAGGAACTCTGACAAAAGAAGAAAGATAAAGTAAAAGAGGCAAGAATCTAAGGAAAAGAGAAAGAAGGATTAGATTCAAAAGATATAAGATCCGCCAGAGATTTGGATGAAGTCTTACCAGACAAGGCTGGTAGAGGAGGAGGTTGAAGACTTGAGGTCAAGGTCGTGAGTTTGAGAGAGTTCCAGTGAACGCATTGAGTGTGATGAAAGGCGGAAACGAGTAAGGACAATAAATAAGAAAAAGGAAAGATTGGAAAAAAGAGAGGCAAAAATAGTGGTTGAGAAGAGCAGGATGTGGTGACAGACACCCAATCATCACTTGAATTTACGAGTAGACATTTAGGAATTTAAGATAGAGTATGGAGCGCGCGTCAAGTGTGCGTGACATTTGAGAGACAGTGTAGAGAAAGAAAAAGGGGCCCCGCAGAGCGGGGATTTGTATTAGGAAGAGGATTGAGAGATGTCAGAAATTCCAACATCCCCCGTGGCTGGTATGACTGAAGACGTTGTAGAATAAGAAGGGTTGATGAGATTAAGAAGAAGAGATAGACTGGGATAGGGCAGCACTTTAGTGAGCCCATCAGCTTTCATCTCAGACGAAGAAATGAGCTTTATGATGAGTTTGCCCATGGATAGTTCTTCACGTAGGGCTTTGGTTTTGATATCTATATGACGTGTTTTTGAGTTGCACCCAAATTTCTTGAGTTTATCTTCTAGACCTTTGTTATCTATGTAGTGAAGGCTGGGTTCAAATTTCTTCTTCCAAAGTTTGGTCACTAAATTGTTCATCCAGATAGCTTCCAAGAAGGAATCTACCAGTGGATTCAATTCCGCTTCCGTCGTAGAGTGCATAACATTTCTTTGCCTGTAGCTACTCCAAGAGATAAGAGACCCAAAGAGTAGTGAAAGATGGCCCAATTGAGAACGTCAAGTTTTGAGGTCATTGCTCCAAGTAGCATTGCTGTAGCATTTGATTCGGGGCTTAGGAGTGATGATTTGAAGGGTAAGTTTTAGGTTTTTGGTGGCCTTTAAATACTTCCAACATTGTTTAACTTCCCTCCAGTGACGCATACCTGGTTTTTCACAGAATCTAGCAAGACTAGACACTGCAAAACTCAAGTCTGGTTGGGTGAGGCAGGCTATATTGTTCATGAGGAAAACGGCCAATCAATAGTTGATTTTTAAAGATTTAAATTCTTTGTGATTGTCTTCTGATGCGTGAGTTAGACCAGCTTTAATGGTAAGAGGAATAGAGGAGGGCTTGCAATTGGTCATTTTTAATTCTTCCAGACCATGATCAATGTGTTTTGGTTGAGAAAGAAGAATTTTGTTGTTGATTTGCTCATATTTCATACCAAGGATCATGTTAGGTTCATGATGGCTTGAGTTTGGAAATCGATTGAGAAAGGAATCTTGAAAGTTTTCTCCTGTGCCAACAAGAATTAAATTGTCGACGTGAAAGAATAGGACAGAGTTGCTCTTGGGCTGTATGTATAAACAGGGATCCAAAATGGACTCGTGAAAGCCCTGCTCTTTAATCCAGGACGTAAGAGTTTTGAACCAATTCGCCGGGGATTGTTTCAATCCATAGAGCAACTTGTTGAGAATAAGGTATTTTGATTTTTGTTTGCTTCCTTTGGGAGTTTTGATGATGACTTTGTCCTTGAGAGGTGCGTGTAAGAAGGCGCTTTTGACGTCAAATTTCCTGATGGGAAGAGAATGGAAAAGACCAAAGAGAAGGGCAATTCTGAGAGATGCCGCTTTACCTGTAGGAGAAAACGTGTTGAGATAGTTGAGACCATATATTTAATCAAAACCCTGAACGCATAACCAACTCTTGTAGACCAAGGGATTGCAGTGGCAATTGTCTTTGAGGTGATAGACCCAGGTGGTGTTGAGAGGGTTAATTGGTTCTGGTCCATTGTAATCGTCCCACACCTTTAAATTTTCTATGCCGTTTAATTCGGAATCCATCAAAGCTTCCCATCTGGTAGAGTCAAAGCATTGTTTTGCTTGTTCGTAGTTTTGCGGGAAGTAATAGTGATGGTATCCGTATCTGAGTGGAGGATTCAGTGAATAGCAATCTCGAAGTTCATATCTGGGATCTAACTTAGAAGCCAGATCCTCAGATGAGTTGGATGAGTCATCGGAAGAAACATCTTCAGGTTGAGAGTTATTGAGAGAAGGAGAAGGAGTGGAGCGAAGTTGAGGTTTCTCTGGAGAGTTGGGAAGAGAAATAGAAGACTGAGGAACATATGGATAAGGGAGATCTTTTTCAAACTTGATTAAGAGAGGAAAGTCAGCATTAGGAGAAGAGGAGGAGTTTGAAGGAGAGAAGGTAGAGGAATCTTTAATTATTTTTACGTGTTTGGATGAGACAATTGAGTTATCAGGGGTCAGAATTTGATAGGAAATAAAATTGGGGTTGTAACCCACAAGAGTGCCTGTAAGGCCTTGATCCTTGAATTTTTTGCCTCGAGAAACTTTGTTGTCCAAGTAGACAACTTTGGATCCGACAGGATGAAAGTAACTATGCGGTAGCAATTTATTAGTAAAGATCTGATAGGGAGATTGGAAATGGGGTTCTTTTGGAATTTGATTTAAAGAAAGACACGCCGTTTTGGAAATTTTGGCCCACAGGTTATGAGGAAGCTTGGAGCTTCAAAGAATTGCTCAAATAGATTCAGTTAGAGTTCTGTTGGCCCTTTCAATTTTTCCATTGTGCTTGTGATGGTAGGGTTCAGAGACTAAATGGCGTATTGAGTTTTAAGTGAGGAATTCGTTGAACTCGGTTGAGGAAAACTCTCCTCCACCATTGGTACAAATTGTGGCAGGAAAGCAGTTCCGTTTTTGGCGCTTGTGGTTAAGAATGATCTTTAATTGTGCACTTGCATTGGATTTATGTTGAAGCGGAATGGTGGATATGTATCCCGAGTGGCTGTCAACTATGGACATGATGTAGTTCATGTGATTTCTGGAGCTGGGAGTTATGGGACCAATGAGATTGACATGGAGTTGTTCAAAAGGCTTAGACGCATGAGAATGTTGATTTTTGAAAGAGGATTTTGAAAGTTTTGAGAAAACGCAATCCACGCATTGAAACTTGGAGATAGCCTTCGCAGAAAGATTTGGAAAGAGATTTTTCAAACAGTAAGGACTAGCGTGTCCAAGAGATTCGTGAATGTATTTCCAATTCTCGGTTGAAGGTTCCTTTCAAGAGAGATGACAAAACTTTTGATTGGCTCCAACAAGAGAAGGTGTGTTTTCAACCAAGAGATTGCCTTGAATGAACCTGGAAAAGGCAAGACGACTTTTGGAGAAGAGCTTGAATTGAGATCTGTAAGAGACAAGCAAGCAACCTTTAGAGGATATTAATTCGCCAGGACTTATGAGGTTGATGAAAAGATCGGGAACATAAAAAAAATTGGTTAGAGTGACAACAGAGTTTTTCCAGATGAGACAAACAGTCCCTTTTCCTTCAATCAAGAGTCTGGAACCTTCCTTTCCAGTATTTACAAAGTCTCCATTGGTGCAAGGATCAAGATCCTCGAAAAAGTTGGTAGAATTGAACATATGGCACGAAGCTCTGGAGTCGAGTACGCTTTGATTGACAGGATTAATTTCTTCTATCCATGTGGTCAGTAGGGCGTGGTAGTGGGCGACTTCCTTGCCTTTGGAATTAGAGTTAAGTTGAGCTTGCCAATTGGCTTGCAATTCCTTCCACCATTCTGGAGCAAGATGTTTGTGTTTATGCCAGCATTTGTCCTCTGTATGATTGGGAGACATTGGGTTATGGAAGCCTTGTTTTCATCTTAATTTGCGTGGGACGGGTTTCTTAATAGTTTGAGGAAAGACTAGAGCAGTATCATTTGTCTTGATTTCCTTGGATTTAGATTTTGATTCATTCTCTAATTGTGTTAAGTGATTCAGTACTAGGTCAACCGAGATGCTTTTGTCCAAGTGCATGATTTGCTGACGGAGAGATTGTAAAGATGAAGGAAATTTAAAAAGAATGAGATACAAAAGAATATCCTTGGGTAGATCAATGCCCACATCTATCATTTTCTTCAAGGAGATTTTGGTGTCAGTAATGAAGTTATTTATTGCCTCAGGTTTGAATTGTTGGTATAGAAATTCATTAAAGATTCTGGCTTGATTTGCCGTTTGTGAAGAAGCAAATTGTTCCTTGATACTTTGCCATAAAAGCTTGGCTGATGAAATGTTCAATGGGTTTACAACATTATTGTGAGTAACTGAATCAATGCGAGAGAGCAAAATAATGCAAATTTCCATGTCGTCCGTAGAGCTAAGTCTTTTGGAATTGTCCTCTAGTGCCTCTTTAACGCCTTTGAGTTCTAGAAGAATTGTCATTTTGTCCTTCCAGATTGAATAATTTTTGTCTGTGAGTATGGGGATAGCCTTGAGAGCAGCCTTGAGAATGATTTGGCGGAATCCATTGGTGTTTGATCCCTCCATTTGTCCAATCGGGTTATTCGGGATGGCCTTCGGCTTTTAACCGTGTTGGATTTCAGGTAGATTCTAAGAAAATGACAAAGATTAAGATTTTAAGAGGGCTGAAGATAAAGTTCAATCAGTGTAAGGAAACAACAAGAAAAAGGAAAAGTAAGACGCAAGAAGAAAAGAACAAACATCAAGACACCGCGGAGCTGATGAGAGAGGTTTAATTGAGTAGGAACGCTGATGAAAGAAGAAAGATAAAGTAAAAGAGGCAAGAATCTAAGGAAAAGAGAAAGAAGGATTAGATTCGAAAGATATAAGATCCGCCAGAGATTTGGATGAAGTCTTACCAGACAAGGCTGGTAGAGGAGGAGGTTGAAGACTTGAGGTCAAGGTCGTGAGTTTGAGAGAGTTCGAGTGAACGCATTGAGTGTGATGAAAGGCGGAAACGAGTAAGGACAATAAATAAGAAAAAGGAAAGATTGGAAAGAAGAGAGGCAAAAATAGTGGTTGAGAAGAGCAGGATGCGGTGACAGACACCCAATCATCACTTGAATTTACGAGTAGACATTTAGGATTTTAAGATAGAGTACGGAGCGCGCGTCAAGTGTGCGTGACATTTGAGAGACAGTGTAGAGAAAGAAAAAGGGGCCCCGCAGAGCGGGGATTCGTATTAGGAAGAGGATTGAGAGATGTCAGAAATTCCAACAACAGGCACGAAGCAACTTGGTTGACAAAGAATTGAAGATATTCGGTCGAACAATATATTGTCCAACAGAATGTGGGATTCTCCATCTGTCAGTGTCGAGTCAGCGAGAAGTGGCGATTTCTTCTGCCGGTCATATTCTGGAGGAGCAATGGACGCCTGCATGCTGGGACTCGACTGCATTCATCTTTAGCAAAAATGTTGAAACCAAGCGAGCATTCAAGCCCAATGCCCACGCAAGTCGGGCGTTGGTGGCAAGCCTGAAGGTGGATGTGTGTATCTACCTAAACTGACCGTGCAGCAGCCGCTTCGATTTCTAACGGCCCTAGTCTCTATCGAAATGAGTTTGGCGAAATCACACTGACCCCTTCAGGATTCAATGACTTCGTCTACATCCGTAAAATCGGTCGTCTCCCTTTCCGAATTACATACTAAAAGGAAATCACCTCCTTGAAGAAATTCACGCTCCGCTTGCTTGATCACGAAAAATAGTACCTTCGGCGTTGGACAAGATGGGATCACCACGCCAAGAAAGTCTACGTCCTTATCAACTGCCACAAACGACTCAACCGGCTGCTGATGTTTTTAACCCCACAAGTGCGCCTATCCGTCCGATTTCTTTTTTTCTCCCACCAATACGTCCCCAGGGCGCCAGGCCCGCGAAGGTGCCAGATTCTCACATTTCTTCGGCCGCTTCGAGTTCACCAAGTTGGAGGGTAACAAATACCTGTTCTGACACTATCGATAACCCCGAAGACTCATCCCCGAAATTGACATCGAAATCCCCATGTGAGCCCATAGCCTCGGCTGCAGAGTTCTCCAAACAATTAAGAAAGCAACCGTAAGGGGCATCTCGATCTTTCATGAGCTTTGAATCATGAAAAGTCTTTCATAACGCAGATATCCCCTTTTGGCTCCGAATTATAGTCATTCTAAAGCGACAGTCAAAAACTTGATCCAGCTAAGGCTGAGGCTATCTATTGAACCAATTCACTGGCTGGAAGATTTCCTCTTGCTTTACGAGGGTTTAGAGGCGTTGGAGATAGTAATCGAGCGGACTTACCACCTACAGCCCTCTGAAGAGGAGCATGGATATCGATATGCCTGCTTTCATTCAGATGAAATAAATGGTCCAATTCAACTAGAAATGATGAAATGTTTGCGGGTTATAATGAATGCGGACGTCAGTCGAGCGACTTGAAAAAACCTTCCAGACCCACGCGAAAAGATTTGACAATTGTTTTCTTGTATTTTATGCTAACAGCTTGGCTTCGAGAAAGTGTTGAGACTCGTTGGGTTCATGCGATGGCTAGCGTTCTCGTCCTCCGGGCCCTCACCGTCTTTCAAAGCTAAGATTCATGCCGCGGAGATTTTGGGCGCCATTTGTTGCTTATCCCCCGAGCATGGTATTGCCACTGTTGTTAAAGGATTCCAAAGTCTTGTCCCGCATCCGGACAAGACTTTCTTTGAGCTGGTTCAAAGCTTAGCGGCCAAGAGGATAGAAGAGTTGAGCGCGCAGGATAAACGGTCAGAGTCTACTGAAGGCGTGGAGACGGACTTCAATGAAAATCTGAGTTTGGTATGGGAGTATCGCTGTCGGGTCTTGGCGCTCTGCAATGCCATTGCCACGAAGGGATTTCTTTGGCATGACCTATTGAATAAGGCAAAAATAAGTGACGCTTTATTGGTAAGTGTCATGCTTATCCCAGTTAACTTGGTTTTTTTTATGCCAAACTCACAGAAATCCTCGTTTCCATTGTTCATGAAAACTCAGCGACTAAGCGGACATGACCCGCCGGCCGCGTTCATCAGGCAGCTGGAGGCCTGGAGCGCGAACGTAAACAGTTCAGATTCCCAAGAGTCCATCCATAAATCGTCAGTGTTGGAACTTCATTTTCGATTGCTGGTTCCATCGCCAAGTAATTTGTGTGGTGATCACTGGTATTTAGGTTAATGATTCAAGCGATGTCGCCCAGACCGCCGGACAACTGGTCAGTAAACTCAATCAAAAATCTCCTCCGCCTTTTCAGTCAATTACAGCCTTCTCAAAAGTCGGAGGTGGAAAATTGGATCAACGTTGATGATTCCATCGTACCTGCGAGCCCCCCAGGGGCATTAATGAGCTTACTCCAACAAGTGCGCATTTTTTCTATACATATTAAAGTCGAATAACTAATTGACTGAAGGTACAATATGCGTTGCTCTGACGAATATTATGCGTAGGAATCAAAACTTCCTGGCGAAAGAAGCAACAGTTCGCATCGCAAGCCAAGCGAAACTGAAGCTGGGACGAAGGCAATTGTAAGTCTCCGACAAGATCTTTCGCTCTTGAGTTATCGCCTAGAGTTCATGACTAGATTACATCTGTAAACTAAAACAATCAACGTATCGAGGAAAGAAAACGGATGTCGATGGAGGAATGCAGGTTTGCATGGAACTTTGGCCCGATTTTGGCAGATTCAATAGATATCCGCACTTCTTCAATAGGGGCGAAATACAAGTTTCTGATTTATCGATTCTATTTGTTTCTTTACTCCAGGAAATTGAAGAATCGGTTGAGGCGAGGTAAATATTCGATATTCCGCCTCTCCCTTGATTTTTTAGATAGAGGAATTCGCTTATGCCACGCGTGCTTTTATTGGGGGTTCATCAAGTCTTCAGATCAATCGAGTCATCGCGGCAAAAGCGAAATCGGAGGCCAAAACAGCGCTTCCACTTAATCTTCCTCCAATACAACCTCTCTGGATCGCTTCTGTGGGAAGCGCAAACGTGCCCCTTCCGCCTGCCCCTCCGGCCAAAATTTTGCTCACTCCACCCCTAGAAATGCCAATGCCGCCGCTTCCACCGCCGCCACCGCCACCTCCACCTCCAGCGACGACACTAACTTCGCAAATTTCTAAGCCCATTGCCAGTCAATCCCTTCATAGTATTCCTATCACCGGGGTTACTATTGATTCGGTGACGGTTATTAACAATCGAGCATTTAGTACGGCAAGAGAATCGGAGGCAAAAAATCATGCGCCATCTTCTCTCAAGAAACTCAAGGTGCGTCATAAATATTTTATGATCGGAGCAGTCGTTTAGAAGATGGATCTCCTAGTCATTGTCAGTGAAAAAACTTCTATGCGCACCAGCCATTCTTCTGGACCAAAATTCCCGTTCGGAGTTCAAAAACAGCTTGGGATCCTTCAGGAATTAAAGAGACGCGGATTGATTTAAAAACTCTGGAGAAGGAGTTCGCAATCGATTCCCCGAGGAATAATTTGAAAACGAAAGATATGAGTCGCTTGACAACTGTTGGAAAAGCGGTAACTCTTTTGGAGATCAACAAAGCAAACCAAATCGGTGATTATGTTTCCAAAAGGCAAAATTCCTGCTAATGTCTCATTAGGAATTAGATGGATTTTTGAAACGATTTTGATTTTTTGGGAAGGATTTTAGGTATACTGATGGCTAGACTTAAAGTTTCAAGTTCAGAAATCAAAGGGGCAATCATTTCATTGAAGGATGATTTTCTTTCTCTGGAAACCCTCAAAGCTCTCCGCCTGTTTTCGCCGACGCTAGAGGAGGTTAGCGCGTTTTTCTAATTAGATGCGGTTGTTTTCCAGTTTTTGAATTATTTTTTGAGATCCGGGCTCCTCATGGACGTATTTCTCTGTGTTGGAGTATATCAGATCAACACTATGAATTCCTTTACAGGTCAAATCAGTCAACTTGCAATTTCCGACCAGTTTTTCTTTAGTGTAAGAATCCACCACAAGATCGAAGAATCAGAGGGCCAAATTGGGTTCCTGAATTTCCTAGCTTGAACCCTAAACCGAATGAATTCTCCGTTTTTGCGCATCAGATAAAAGACATACCTCGTCTGAAGAGTAGAATAGGTAGTATGATCTATCGAAGAACCTTTGCGGATGACATTCAGGAACTAGAACCGGAACTGGAAGTTTTGCGCGCCGCCACGGAAGAACTTCAAAGCTCTAAGAAGTTGAAGACAATTCTTCTGGTAAACATGTCGCTCTCGGAAATTTCTTCTTCTGAGTCCTAATAGAAATATTTTCTGCTCAAAGTTTGTTTTAGAGATCGGAAATACCTTAAATCTGCACACCTATCGAGGGAAGGCCAAGGCTTTCGAACTGAGCGGGTTATTGAAGGTATTTGATCTTTTAAAAAGAAAAGAAAATGCGTGGCGGCAAAATCTAACTCTTTTGAGGGATGTACTCACCCGAAATCAAAATCAATAAACACTCCCTCTTACCATTTTCGAATCAGTTGAAAGAAATCAAATCAAGCACGAAGAAGGAAGATTCCGGTAACACTTTGTTGCACTATCTCATCCGACAGATTCAAAACAATTCACCTAGCAGCTTGTTTTTAAATAATGAATTGTCGCATCTGGAAGCCGCTTCGCGAGGTCAGTCATGCGGGAAGCAAGTGTTAAAACTTCAGTTTGGCCTTAAACTCTTTTTTCATTCAATTCTTCTATATTTTGGTATTTTTCGCAGTTGCTATTTCGGATGTGATGGATTCGGTAAAGCTTTTGGTAAATGGAAGAGTTCATGTGAAGGAGGAAATAGAATCGATAAGAGCTTTGGAATCAGGCGACATTAAAGATATGTTTATACCCGAAATGGAGGTAGGCCGGCCTTCTAAACACAGAAAAAAGCATTTTTCAGGGCAAATTTTGGGAGCTGATGAGTTTATACCTTGCGTTTACATCAAAAACAGAAATTCTTGGAAGAAACTGAAATTTTAATGAATTCGACCAAGGCTAAATCGCAAGAATTAAGGGAGAAAATCGATGATCTGGTAAAGTATTTTGCCCCAGAAAATAGTCGACTTAAGCCAGACGTACTGTTTGGGACTTTGGCAACTTTCAAATTGGAGTACGAGGTTGGTCGAGCCTTGGGAGTCAGATATTGCTCTCTTTCAAAAAAACTTGATTGATTTATTATCATCTTTATTTCTGATACAAGATTGGATCATCTAATTTAAGATAAGTCGTGTTTTTCTATGGTCACATCAATTGTTGCAGAATGCGATTGCAGAATTGTCTTTCGAGGAATGTGAGGAAGAATCACGAGAAACTACCGATATTATCGACTTTACAAAAGAATCCGAAATAACAAATACCGCTTCAGTAAGTCATTGGCGGTTTTTCAGCTCAATTTTTTTGTCTTCGAGCTGAGATGAACTGGGGCGCTCTCTGGCTAAGAATTCGATTTTGAATCTATCACTTTCTTTCAAAAAGCGCACCAAGTTTTTTGTCAATAAAGCACCAAGTACGCCGATTTCCCAAGGAATGACGAAGTTTTTCAAAAACGGTAGCACACATCGTAAACATATCTCCCACCTGGGTGCCGTAGTCGGCAGTGTTGGATCAGCATCGGGAAAAGGTGGATTAGATTGCGCAATTAGAGAGCTGAGGACAGGTTCCAAACTAAAGAGGACCAGTCACTTCCTACAACGTGAAGCTGAAGATAGCCCTACTCCTGCTTCAAGAATTTTTTTAACAGGTTAACTGATAATGTATATTGATTGATTGTTATTCTATAAATTTATAATCAATTTATTTTCAATGATGAGTGTTTGTTCCATCAACAATTATACAGGATAAAATGTTATTTTGGAGGGGACTGTCATCCTAGGAGAAGGTGGCTAATATTCCAGATTGGTGGGCCTCAAAGGATGAGCAATATTCATATTTAAGGACTAGAGTATTGCCCCCAAATTTTGGGACTGATTTAAATTTAATAATTTGGATAGGGGATAGAATTTGGGTTGATTGGAAAAATTTGAAAAAAATAGTGTTCAATCAAATCTTGGTTAAAAGCTAATGTCAATTTATTGATACAGGAGTAAGTCAAACAAAATATACATTCTGGATGCATCAGTTTCTGGGATGTATAGAAATTATAACCTCAGTGTGTCAGAAGTCATATGAAAACAAATGAACAGTACTGTGGGATTCAAACCCACAAACTCAGATTCTTTATATGAGTGATGCTCTTACCAATTGACACTGCGTGCAAACTGCAGACGTTTTGGGGTAAACGTCACCCGGAAAATTCTCCTGCGCGCCTGTGAGCAGTTGTATGACACATGAGTGACAGATTCATGCTGTGTAGGTGGGGGAGAACGTCAGTCACCAGTCAGTAGCTTCTGACCACTAGACGCTCCCCCAATTCTTGTGACAACCGTCCTCACTCTGCTGCTGGATAAAGAGAGCCCTCATAATTTTCACTGTCCTCACCTCACCTTTGCCTTTTTGCCTGCCAAGTCAGTATCCCAGTGTCCCTAACCAAACAACTGGAAGATGTTGGATTCCACTGCCCCATCCCAATCAACCATTGACCTCACCAAAATCTGAGGATTGATTACTGGCCTTTTTGCCCAGCAATCCGCTGAAGTTTCCAGCGCCTTGAATGAATTCAATTGAAAAATTGACAGTGTTGAACGCAAGATCTCTGAACTTGAAGCCAAAAATGGTGCACCCCCATTGGAAGAAAGATTGAAGCACCCTTGTCACTCTGGATTATCCTCCCTCCCTAAGAGTAATTCAAACTCCAAATCAACAAGCTGTTGCAAGGCCACTCAAGTAGCCAACTCTTTCAAAACACCAACTAAGACCAACCCGCAAGCAAAATCCTCCCTTTCCAGTAAACAAGCCAGAATTGTGGCCACCAGTACTCAGCGTGAAGGGTTTTGACAAGCCCAATTGGAACCAGCTCCTGGTATGACATCAAAGAAGGCTAGTGGACTGCCTACACCGTCTTCAAAACAGAAGAAACAAAAACCTAACCAAATGATCACCAACAACTTTCCTCCAGATTTCAAAGACACTAATTTTAGTTTTTCTCAACACAATCAACAATATGATAATCAGTACTAATTCATTTTTACTCATTCAGCAATTGCTATATGTTCACATTAGGTTGCTTTGGGGTCTACTCAAAACGGATTTGGTCCTGCCACCTGTTAATCCAGACTTGGTTGCTCAGTTTTGTACCTGGTTTAATTCAGTGGAAGATATCAAGAATGTGGCCAAGGATTCTAGTTCCGCCCAACTGATTGCATTTGCAGATGCAATGACATTAAGGAACTCCTGAGCAGGAAAAATCAACATTGGATGCAGCTTTGCTCATATTGAGGAATTCTACATAATGTATATCCAGAGCTACCTTGCTAAACTTGGTATCTGCTGCTGGGGACCCAACCTTGAAGAAGGAGCTGAAAGTATCTGGAATTTGGCTTGTTGGATTTTGGCTTTAAATATTTTTTTCCAAATTGCTGCGTTTGGGGCCTAAAAATTCTTTAATTTCAACCTCAAGTTCCAAGATGAAATGCGTGCATTTGGTCCAGGTGTAATTCTGGAAATAAATGTATACTTCAGCTTGTTTTGAATGGTTGGTGGCAAGCTGATACAGTTAATCATGATAAGCCAAATCAAAATTTGTTTTCCGGCAAGTTTGTTGCCTCGTGGTTTGAACAAATTGACAAATAGAGAAAATACAAGGCCAAGATTGTTGTTGGTGGGTGAATTGTTGTACCAACTGGGTTTTTGCCATGCAGCACCTTGCTGAATATTGGTAACGGGGAACCCAGTTTTTGATTCTTGAGCTATAGGCCAATTGGTGATTTCTTCTTTGATGCTGGGTAGGTTCAAGAACCAAGGGAGCTTGTTTGTGATGAACAGAGATCACTAGAGTCTGAAAGGGAAATTGATTCTCTTAAGGGTTTGGTCCAGGAGTGGGCTATGTGATCAATGGTGTTCTTCCTAATTTTTAGAGCAGAAATCAGGTGGCCATTTTGTATATCTCCATTAGGAATTCTGGTTGAAATCTGAATACAACTTGGACATCTGCAAAGTGGAATCTTGAGCTTGTTCTTGAGGATTCTTAGTTAGAAAAGGTATTCTTGGGAGGGAGGACAAGTGCAGGATCAAGTTTGGTACTTGGAGGAGTTATAGCTGACACCCAGGTGTGAGGTGACTGACGTTCTCCCCCACCCGCGCGCATGCAGCTGTCACTCATGTGTCATACAACTGCTCACAGGCGCGCAGGGGAATCATCCGGGTGAAATTTCCTCCAAAACTTCTGCAATTTGCACGCAGTCTGAGCTAAGTGCACTGTTGAGTAAGGAGCAGTCAGTTCATACCTATTTGGCTGATCACCCTGGAAGAGGTGTAATTATCCCAGCATTCTTTGATTTGGTTGGCACATACCAGTCAATGAACTGCTCATTGCAATTTTGTAATCTAATGCAGTGTACATAAAAAATTTTATTGGGTTCAAATGAAATTTGGCTGTCAGTTCTATGTGTGACCACTACCCTTGTTGAGTGGCTGGATCTACTCCTTGACAATTATACATATAACTGACCATATTGGCTGAACACTGAATCTTTCAGATAAAGACCAAAATTTGAAATTTTCTGACCTTGAGATTTTTTTATTCTCAATGAGGAAGCCAAATTAACTGTAAAATGTTTAAATATCATCTTGAAAGGGAGGCCAGGTTAATCAGGTTCAGTTAAAAAGGGGATTTTGGGAAGGGAAACCAGCCTTCCTATTGAATCACTGGTTGCAACTGTGGAAAATATAAAATTGCTTCCCAATCTGACAAAATCAAGAAATTTACCTTGAAAAGCCCAATTTTATGGTCCATGTTTGTCAGCTTGCTACTATATACAGAGCAAAACTGTCAAATAGTAACACAAACTATGAAAAATAAGAAAACCTCAATTAACAAAGTAACAAGTGAGAAATCCATGAATATTATTACAGGAATAAATTCCTCACCCAAAATTAGGTAGGGTCACTCACTGACCCCACCCTTGAATTCCAAGTCCTTATATTTTTAAAATAATTAAAAAGAAAAGTACTAAAAATTAGGACACCTGTATGGCACTTTTTGGCCATTCTAATATTTCACACGTACATTCACGTATAGGGTTTACACCTAAAATTCACTCAGAATTGAGGTGTTGTGTATATTTTAGGAGTTACACGCGGAAATGTGTTATTTCACAATTCCCGCGCGCAGCCCCGCATCATTACATAACCCTATGTACTAGTAGCAGCAGGTTCCCGCGTACTAGAGACCCGCGCGCAGCTGATTCTGCCACGCACGCAGCGGATCCTACCCTGGGCGCATCTGTACTAACTGATCCCCGCGCCTGGATCAGTTGTGACTAATCTGACAACCAGGTACCGCTCAAAAGAGCTACAACCTAGTTAGGGTTGCCTAGTATATGTAACAAACAGACATATGCATTACTAATGATCTAAAAAGATCAAAAATTAAATAAAATTAATGAAAATTAAGTTTTAAACATTTTTTAATAATAAATCAAAGATCAAGGACTACCACATAAATCACTGATCTTGATCTTTGAAGACCACGAAACACTACAAGAAGTGTTCATAAAAATTATTAAAAATTATCTACATGATAAGCAGATGATGGAAAATCAGTAAACATCCACATCTGCCCGCTTTCAAGCAATATGAATTGTATAAATGAAGGATGAGTACAGAATGATCAAATTTACGCCATAACAGATTAACAGATCCTGTGGCTAAAATAGTACAGAAATCCAGAAGATCTAAGGACAGCTGATTGACAGCACCAGGTGGACGTGCTTAACTTGCCCTGACTGGCTTGCCAGCCTCAGCCCACGAGAAGAACCCTCTCTACATACCCTGAGAAGACCAAAATCACCCCAAAAAGGTATTTATACAGACCTCTTTGGATCCATTATTCCATCATCAGTTACCAGGAATTATTTATTATCAATCAGACACCGTTTCATTGTTAATCAAGTGCTTATATGAAGATAAGAAGGTGATTTATGACTTAGTCTGTAGTAGTATTATTTACCTTTATTAACCAATCAACCATTGAAGTTTAGTCAAGCAATCTACCCCATCTGCTCTGAAACCCTTCCAATTATTCCAGGATTTTTGTGGTAAAGTGCTCAGAGTGAGTGTTACCCTTCCTGTCTAGGCTATTTGTGCTGTTAAGCCAAGCCATTAGTGGAATAAGTCCTTTCTAAGGCACCCATATTTATTCCAAGGTTCTTAAACTGCCTAAGGAGGCCCCTTGAAGAGAGGTTGCTAGTCTGTAAAGATCCCCAGTAGTATAATACTTTGGCGCCTCTTTTATATTAGATTGAAAACCATTTACTACTAAACCAATTAAACCTTGAAACTGCTCTTATTAAATCATTTATTTGAGCTTCTAAGCGTTTATTATTTGTCAGCTTGCTACTATTGCAGAGCAAGCTGCAAAAGTAACAAAAATAACACAAAAATAATAATAATACAATTAACCTAAGAAGGAGTAGGTAAACCATAAATATTATTACAGAAATGGAGTTTCCACCCAAAATTAGGTAGCGTCACTCACTGACCCCACCCTTGAAATCCAACTCCTTATATTTTTAAATAATTAAGGAAAGAAAAACCAAAATACTACGGCTCCAGTATTTAGCTTTTTGGCCAATTTAAAATTTCACACACATTGTCACGTATAGGTTTCACACCTAAAATTCAGTCAGAATTGAGCTGTTGTGTATATTTTAGGAGTTACGGGCGGAAATGTGTTTTGTCACAATTCCTGCACGCAGCCGTAGCAGCCAAAGCACCCGCACGCCGCTGAGATACAGCTGTGTTAACCCTCCGAGGTTATGTACGCAGCTCCGGGCCTCTAACAAGTACGCAGCCGCGGGACTACGGGCTGACAGAGTGACAGGCGGCTCAGGTACCGCGTAAACAGGCTACAACATACACAGGAACTTTCTACATATGTAATAAAGGTTCCCGTGGATAGTAGACTGTTTAAATATAAATAATATTATATAAAAAGACATAAATAATCCTTACACGTATTTTTTATTTAATATGATGCAAAGTACCAAGAATGTCGAAAATAAGACAATGACAACTTCTAAAAATATATTAAAATACTTTAATATACTTTTATGTAAATTGCTATACATCAATATTTTTGTGACATACTATGAAAGATAATGATTTAATAATATTACATGAATTCTCATGAATTGTATTTTTCAGTAATTATCTTAAAAAATCAACTGGAACTCGAAAATAAAGAGCAAAATCAATATTATGACTTTTACTCCAGTTATATAATACATAATGAGAACTTACCTGACATCAAAATGTCCATAGAGATGTCTAATAATTTAATTATTAGATTACTGGGAACATATACTAACAATAATTAATTAAATAATACATAAATAGGACAGATTAGTGTTATTCACACATCCTAATGTCCATTATAAGGTAGAATAATTCCCATAACCTAAGGAATTAGATGCTACCCGGGCTATAGCACCAAGGGCACATGACAGGATACCCCCGGTTACCCTGCTAGCCTTATTGTCCGTCCCTTTGAGCACCTACAACCCTCAGAGGGACCATATTGGGACTCCAAAAAACTATAAATACAGAGCTCTTTTGAGGATGTTGTTGGGGAGAGACCCAGTAATATTCATATCCAGACACCGTGCCAAGGTAATCAAATACTTATAAGAGATAAGTAAGTGATTTATGGCAATTTCTGATCAGTAATATCTGTCTTCAAACCTCTTTTTATCAAATAAAACTGCTGAACAACCTTATAACCCCAGTATACAGGTTTAACCCATCAGTACACGTCCCAAACAGATACTCAAAGGATTTAATAATATATAAGTGAGTCTTATTATCCTTTCTCTGTCGTGGTAGCTTGGCTACAAGGCCCTGCCACTCCACTGTTTATTTTATATACATATTATCTTTGGGTATAATAATCTTTAAACTAAAGAACCCAAAGTAACCAGGACTACGTGTTTTCATACTGAAATCCCTGAAGAGAGATGTTAAAGATCCCCAATAAAATTGTGGCCCCTCTATAAATATTCAATAATCAATTTTGATTCAAAAAAATAAACAATAACCAAACCATTTAACCTTTCAATAAGCTTAATCCAAGTATTCTACGGATTTTTTCTGCATTTATTAAATAATATATTTATTATTTACTCTATCACCTCTGGTAGCTAAAGGATAGCAAGGGTCTTGGCATCCAGGAGGCTGACATTATTGGAATAATAATTCTTATTATCATTCCAGCATTTTTATCACTCTCTGTAGCTAAAGGACTGCAAGGTTCCTGGTATCAGAGAGCTGACAACTGGGGGTCTGGCCGGGAAATATCCTTAAATAACTAATTCTTAATTATTTATTCCTTGGACCAGTCTATTTTTTTTTTAAAAAAAAATAAGTTAACATACTTATAACATATATTTTTGATCATTTGTTTCTCTAGTGGATCTTAAGACCAACGGAGAATTGATCAATTATTATTTGAACCTTCTTAAAAAGAAAAAAGAAGAAAAAATCCATGACTTTGTTGCTGTTATTATAAATCCTGAGCAACAACAGGAGAAATTGCTTTATTATAAACAGCAGGTTATAAAAGACAAAGAACTTGAGCTTGAAAGAATTATCAATTTCAATTCTTTATTAAGGCAACATAAGCATTGGAAGATTTATAAAAGGAAGCTTTATATTTATAAACTAAATAACCCTGAAGATAAAGAAAAATCCAAAAAAAAGTGATTATTTTTTTCTAAAAATAACTTCAACACGTAAAAATACAAAAAAATATTAAACTTAAATATTTTTTGTTTTTATCCATCTCAGTGGATTTTATTTTTGGTGATCTCATTGACCAGGACCTCCTAGAGGACGTCCCAGACAGTTTACCATTGGATTTACCCTTTGATTTATCCCAGGATCTGATTGGAACTCACTCAGACCCCGTTGGAATACCCTCCAAGGATAATTGAAACCCATATTCAAGAGTTGGTTGAATTACAAGTCTTAAGGAAAGTAGGCCACAATGAACAAGTGGATATTACTACCCCAGTAATTATAGCTTGGCACAATGATAAGTCAAGAATGGTTGGAGATTTTAGAATTCTTAACAACGACACCCAAGCTGATTATTATCCAATTCCAAGAATTGACCATGCTCTACATAACCTGTCCAAGGCTAAGTACATAACCACCATGGATATGCTGAAAGACTTTTGCCAAATACCTATCAGCCCTGATAGCTGGAAATTCATGAGAATTATCTGTCATTTGGGAATTTATGAGTATCTTAGGATGCCTTTTGGTATTGAAAATGCTCCTTCTCATTTTCAAAGGATGATGGACATATTCCTAGGATTATTCATCAGACAGGGATGGATGATGGTATACATTGATGATTTTATCATTTACTCTGATCATTGGGATACTCACATGGAGAAATTAAGGCTAGTCCTCAAAACCATCTCTGCTGTAGGATTGAAAGTATCAATGAAAAAGTGTAACTTTGGCTACGGGGAAATCAAAGCCTTAGGACACATTGTCTCTGGACTAACCTTAGCTGCTGACCAAAACAAGATAGCAGCAGTAATGAATAGGCCTATGCCTCAGAATAAAACTGAACTCCTATCCTTCATCAGCTTCTGCAGCTACTATAGGAATTATTTACCAAAGTTTGCTCTTCTAACCAAATGTCTGTATGAGATCTGCAACAACACCACCATGTTTGAATTGACTCATGATAGAGTCAAGAACTATGAGGAACTCAAAATTTCAATGACTTCAGCTCCAGTACTGATCCAGCCAGATTACTCTAAACCTTTTAAGCTCTACATAGATGCCAGCATGGAAGGGCTAGGAGCTGCTTTACACCAGGAAGTCATAGAATATGATAAACCAGTGGAAAGAACTATACTCTTCATATCTAGACAAATTAAAGATACTGAGAAAAGGTACGGTGCAAGCCAAATGGAATGCCTGGCCTTAGTATGGGACCTAGAGAAACTCCATTATTACTTAGAAGGCACCAACTTCACTTTTATTACTGACCAAAACACTTTCAGAACATTGATGAACATGAAGACCCCTAGCAGGCATATGTTGAGATGGCAGATAGCTATACAACAGTACAGAGGACAGATGACCATAGTTCATCAAGCTGGGGCTAAACATCAGAATGCTGATAGTTTAAGCAGGAATGCGTTACCCAAGGACCCAAGTAAACCTTTCTATGATCCAGAGGATAATTACATATTCTCTATCCTTAATATTAACAGGTTAAACATTGAAGGTCCTGTAATGGGCATCCATGTTTGTGAACTAAATGAATCATTGTTCAACTCTATCAAATAAGCTTACAGTTCTGGCATAAAGAATCTGATCTCTAATATGGAAAGTACTTCTCCACCTCCTGAATTGATCAATAGCCTACCTGAACCTCTTTTGAAACCATACAAAGCCGGAAGATTCACCATATGGGATGGTCTGGTATACTATAGGCATCAACATTCAAGTGTCATAGTCTTAACTAAGGATGACCATATCAAACATGTTCTGGCTGAGTCCCATGATAACTGCTCATCTGGTCATTTTTCTTCTGATAGAACCTTGGATAAGGTTAAACAAATTGCTTGGTGGTTCAATTGGAGAAAATACACTATACAGTACGTTACCAGTTGTGAAACTTGTCAGAAGTTGGACAGGACTACTGGGAAACAGTTTTGACTACTACAAAAGATTGCTGAACCCAAGAAGAGATGGGAGATCATCAATATGGACTTTGTAACTGGACTACCACCAGGAGGAGCCTATTCCTACAACTCAGTATTGGTCATTGTGGATAGGTTCTCCAAGAAAGTAAAGTTCCTACCTAATCACAAGGAAGACACTTCTATGGAAGTTGCCCTATTATTTTGGAACAGACTCATTGCTGTTGTTGGGGTTCCCATGATTATTATCAGTGACAGAGATTTTAAATTCACCTCTGAGTTCTGGAGGAACCTACATGATATGCTTGCAACCACCTTAGGTTTCTCTACTGCTTATCACCCTCAGACGGAAGGATTAGCTGAAAGGATGATTCAGACCCTGGAAGACATGCTCAGGAGATTCTGTGGCTTTGGACTAGGATACAAGAATTCTGATGGTTATTGCCACAATTGGGTTAGCCTTTTACCTGCATTGGAGATTGCCTACAACAGTAGCAAGCACTCTACCACTAAAGAAGCACCTTACATACTGGAAAGAGGATGGATTCCTAGACTACCCAAGGATAACCTTAACCACCAGCGGACCAATATTCACCCTACATCACTTGATTTCAAGAACATGATAGATGTAGCAAACAAACATGCTGTTAAATGTGTCCATGATGCTATAGAGTATAACCAGAAAAGGTGGGATAAACCCCATAAGGAACCTGATTTCAAAATTGGTGATCAAGTCTTGATCTCTACCACTAACTTTACCAACTTGGGTGGAAATAAAAATCTTAGACCAGCTTTTTTTGGACCTTACACCATTAATAAACTTCATGGTGAAAATGCTGTGGAAGTAATCATCAGTGATGAGCTTTCTAGGAAACATCCAGTCTTCCCAGTAAGCCTCATCAAACACTACCACCCAAGGAATGGATAACATACTCCTTCACCTGCAATACCTGTTACAGAAGAACCTGAAAAGGACAAAGGTAAAATTAGCAATATCCTTAAGGATAAGAAAGATAGAATCAATGGAAAATACTTCAGACTCTACCTGGTTAAATACAAGGGAGAATCAGCTGATAAAGATGAACAGTTTCCTGAACATAATATCCCTGATGGACCTATACACCTGAGGAACTACAGAGCCAAAAGGAGGCATTAGACCAAATTTTTTTTTTCAGATATAGACATATCTTGGAGTGGGGGAATGTCAGCTTGCTACTATATACAGAGCAAAACTGTCAAATAGTAACACAAAATATGAAAAATAAGAAAACCCCAATTAATGTAATAAGAAGTGAGATATCCATAAATATTATTACAGGAATAGATTCCTCACCCAAAATCAGGTAGGGACACTCACTGACCCCACTGTTGAATTCCAAGTCCTTATATTTTTAAAATAATTAAAAAGAAAAGTACTAAAAATTAGGACACCTGTATGGCACTTTTTGGCCATTATAATATTTCACACATATATTCACGTATAGGGTTTACACCTAAAATTCACTCAGAATTGAGGTTTTGTGTATATTTTAGGAGTTACAAGCGGAAATGTGTTATGTCACAATTCCCGCGCGCAGCCCCGCATCATTACATAACCCTATGTACTAGTAGCAGCAGGTTACGGCGTACTAGAGACCTGCGCGCAGCTGATTCTGCCATGCACGCAGCGGATCCTACCCCGGGCGCATCTGTACTAACTGATCCCCGCGCCTGGATCAGTTGTGACTAATCTGACAAAAACAGGTACCGCTCAAAAGAGCTACAACCTAGTTAGGGTTGCCTAGTATATGTAACAAACAGACATATGCATTACTAATGATCCAAAAAGATCAAAACTTAAATAAAATTAACAAAAATTAAATTTTAAACATTTCTTAATAATAAATCAAAGATCAAGGACTACCACATAAATCACTGATCTTGATCTTTGAAGACCACTAAACACTACAAGAAGTGTTCATAAAAATTATTAAAAATTATCTATATGATCAGCAGGTAATAGAAAGTCAGTAAACATCCAAATCTGCACGCTTCAAAACAATATCAATAGTACAAATGAAGGATGAGTACAGAATGATCAAATTTACACCATAACAGATTAACAGATCCTGTGGCTAAAATAGTACAGAAATCCAGAAGATCTAAGCACAGCTGATTGAAAGCACCAAGTGGATGTGCTAAAATTGCCCTGAATGGCTTGCCAGCCTCAGCCCACGAGCAGAAACCCCTCTACGTGCCCTGAGAAGACCAAAATCACCCCAAAAAGGTATTTATACAGACCTCTTTGGATCCATTATTCCATCATCAGTTAGCAGGAATTATTTATTATCAATGATACACCGTGTCATTGTTTATCAAGTGCTTATATGAAGATAAGCAAGTGATTTATGAATTAGTCTGTAGTAGTATTATTTACCTTTATTAACCAATCAACCATTGAAGTTTAGTCAAGCAATCTACCCCATCTGCTCTGAAACCCTTCCAATTATTCCAGGATTTTCGTGGTAAAGTGCTCAGAGTGAGTGTTACAATTCCTGTCTAGGCCATTTGTGCTTTTAAGCCTGGCCATTAGTGGAATAAGTCCTTTCTAAGGCACCCATATTTATTCTAAGGTTCTTAAACTGCCTAATGAGGCCCCTTGAAGAGAGGTTGCTAGTCTGTAAAGATCCCCAGTAGTATAATACTGTGGCCCCTCTTTTATATTAGATTGAAAACCATTTACAACCAAACCAATTAAACCTTGAAACTTCTCTCATGAAATCATTTATTTGAGCTTCTAAGCTTTTATTATTGGAATAATTATTATTATTATCATTCCAGCATTTTTATCACTCTCTGTAGCTAAAGGACTGCAAGGTTCCTGGTATCAGAGAGATGACAATGTTCCTCATAATAATTATAGGGGCACCAATTTTTGGATTCAATCTGTGGGGAGGAAAGAGGGGAAGAAATAATGTCTTGAGAAACCATTTTGGGTATAGATTTTGGCTATCATCTTCAAGCTTCATGGCTGTAATATGTATTCATAGTTTAGAAAATAAAATGGTCCATTAGACAACAATTTTCAACATAGAAATGGTGCAAGTTTGGAAAAAAAATCCTTTATCAATCTGTCCAAAGCTTGATCATCACTATGGCCAGGAATAACAAGGTGTTCAGAAAGAAATTTTTTTTGAAACCCTCTATATGATTCCTAAAATCTGCAAAATTGAGTAAGAAATTCTGGCAATCAGGTGCAAGCCTTGGAAATCTCTCCAGAAAGAAGATTTAACAAAACTTGCATCAAAAATTTGGGAACATGTAACTTCTTGAAACACAAGGAAAATTTTCTTACAGTCTCCACCAAGGACCATGAGATTTCCTCAAATAGGTAGGCTGGAATAAAAGAAGTCTTGAAGTAGTCTTTCAACTCCATGCATTAATATTCAGATCAAAGATTTGCTTCTTTCTATTACTCAGAAGAGAGATTTTTTGCAAATCTGATTGATTTATAATATATTTTTTCTCTTCCTCAACAATCCAGTTCCTGTTTTTCCTTTTTTGCTCCACTTTTTTGATAAAGTCTTGGAATATCAGAATTTTTTTTCAACATTTGTGCCACAATCTTGAACTTATGAATGTTCTTTGGTCTTTTGATTCCAGAATGAATTAAATTATCAACCTAAAAATTGAAGGAAAAATCACATAGGCAATGTGGTTCTGGAGGATGAAAAAGTGATTAAAGAATTCCAAAAAGTTTCCTTAGCTCAGAATTTCAAAGATTTTCCTGAGATACTTCCATTTTTTTTCCAAATGATGATTTCCCTCAACTAGAATTTTGCCAAGGCAGCCTCTCTTAAAGTTTTATAAGGAATATAAAAAAATTACTCGTTCCCTGACCCAACCATAGAAACTCCTGAATCTTAAATTATTTTCATGATTAAAAATAGATGTTAATCTTTATCTCTCAATTTTTATGTATTGTTTAAAAAAATATTGTTGGAAAATACAACCACCCCTGTGAAAAATTGAATAATCAGGATGAAAAAAAGATAAACAATTTCAAGAATAATTCATGGAAGTGAACCTATGCTTTCCTGGTTTTTGTTTTCATTCTGGAAACCAACCCAATCTTCCCTAAGGATGAAAAAAATAGTGCAGAGGGTGATAAATTCTGTTTAGTTTTCTACTAATCCCCAAGGAGCCATCTGAGTGCCAAATATGAACATCTCTATGGGTCCTTGAGAAGGATAATTACCTGCATCTAATTAAAATTTATCATAAAAACTTTACTTTCATAATTTTAAAGCACACAGGACATACCATACCTTCCAGTCATATTGAAACTATTTTGTCTCTTGTTTTTTTTTTTTTTTAAAAAAAAACAGGCAATACCATCCCTTTCAGCCATATTTCATTCATTTGGTATCCTCTTGGTATTTTTCAAACTATTTGGTCCATAATTTGTGAATATGGATTGATCTGGAAAGGCCTGAGGAGAAACTTGTGCCCCATGATGGTGATGGAATACATAGAGAAGGGAGTTGGAATGTGATTGGTTTAGCAAATTTTGAACCACATATTAAGGAGAGGAGGACCTTATTCTATGTAACAAATTGGAGAAGTGGCTCATTTTTTTACATTTATAAAAAGCCTTATTTTAAAGTTATAAGCAAAAAAATTGAAGTGTGTTGATTTCTGCGTTGAGGCGGAAGTAAATCAAATCAAAGTGTGATGGAAAGGGGTTTATATAAATGTTTAATGTTAAAAAAAAAGAAAAAAGCTTCAAACAAGCAAGAAATTATTTTTCACTAAATTGTTTTCCAATGTTCTCTGCTACAGCCATTTTTACATTTGTTTTACTTGTAACATGTGTTTCAATGTTAAATTTTGAAAAAAAGCTTGAAAAAATTGAGGAATTGGGGTTCATTATATGTGTTGGCAATTTCATTTGTTACAGTACTTGTTACAAGTGTTTCACATTTTAAATTTATTGGCCCTGTTACATTTTTTCTCCATTTATGTGTGTGATAGCACAAAATAAAACTTATTCATACATAAAAAGGCATAGCTAAAAATTATTCAAAATAAATAAACAAAAACCTTACACATTTACATAAATCATACAGAACTTATATATTACATGCAATAAAAAAAACTTATATACCCACAAAGGTGTTGTTGAAAGGTATGAAGCCATAAAATCTATGTACACACATCAGTTTGTGTGTAAATATATTGTAAGTTTTCATTTTTGTAAATGAATAAAAACCACAGATCCTTGATTTAGGGTTAGTTTAGTAAGTTTTTTCAATCTTTTTTAATTTATAGGTAGTCTATCAAGCTGGTCTGGGAGCCAGTCCAAGCCTAATTGGCGCATGAAAAGAAGTAATTGGATAGGTGCCCAGAAAGCTTGATTGGGTTGGGCTTGAAGAGGTCAAATCTTTGTGACTGATTGAGCTCCTCTGGAATTAAATCAAAGCTGGTTCCACTTGGCCAAACAGATTCCTTCTCTTCCAATCCTTACAAAGCTTTGCTTTAAGTGTAAGTTTTTTATTTTGATTGGAATTTTCATTAAATCTCTATTTGGAAGGAATTTGAATAATATTCTGATTTTTATTTTTTTTGGAGGGGAGGTAGAGGTTTTTCAAAGTAAAAAAATCAAATTTTTCTTGGACTTCAATGAAGAAAGGCTCAAGCTCAAGATCTCTCCCACAAACTGGAGTAAATGAATCAAAAAAATCCAAATCAAATTGCAAAGTAATTTGAAAGTTAGCAAG
Organism: Puccinia polysora; assembly: GCA_025617555.3. Classification (NCBI taxonomy): domain Eukaryota; kingdom Fungi; phylum Basidiomycota; class Pucciniomycetes; order Pucciniales; family Pucciniaceae; genus Puccinia; species Puccinia polysora. The sequence goes on along the minus strand of CM062615.1, from coordinate 15,635,452 downwards.
TTCAGGGGGGTGGTGTGGATGAGAAGGGGGAGAAGAATCACCAGGGGTTCAGTTGTTGGGTGATTAAAAGGATTAGGGCTCAAAACAAGAATTTTGTTTCATAATTTTCAAGATTCAAATCCCAAACAACCAGGGATGACTGGGTCACTTCAACCAGCTATGATCAGTTCCCACAGAAATGTTCCCAGGTGCCAAGTGATTTTGGATGGCTGTCAATGTTCACTTGAGGAGGCACCCAAAACAATTTGCTAGACACCAGTGGAACTATCATGGGTTCCATGCACACCTGACAAAAATTCACAATAAAGTTACAAGATGCCCAAACAGGGCTCACAGACCCTATCTGACAAAAAGAAAACCTTGATTACTGGAAATAATTGGAGAACCTAAAACCAGACTACAGCACCAGTGTTAGAAGGTAGGTAAAACAATAGGTATTGAGAATAAACACACCAAGCCGTTCACAAGAGAGATGATGAGAAAGAAGAGGAGAAGTTAAGAGTCTAGAAAATACTTGGGTAGTTTGAGGGTTGCAACCAAGTTGAATGATGAGATTTACTAAGATGCAGAGCATATAACAACAATGAGCTAGAATGAAAAGAAAGGCTGAAGAAGAGATTGTAAGGCTGATTCTTGTTTAATCGTTCTTGTCAAATATGAGAAGAACTTGGGTTAGCAGAAGATTGTTGAACCAGCTTGAGGTACAGTTGGATCTTTGAAAGGCGGCCTGAGTGGCTAAGGAGCAGAGAGGATTTCTTGAGGAGGGTTTGAAGAGTTTAGTAAAAGTAAAGAAAAAAATAAATCACAAAAGGAGGAAGTGTTTAAAGTGGTGAAGAAAGAAATAAAGAAAAGTGGGATGGCAGGAAAGGAATAGACAAGGTGAGACTGGAGTAGTGAAGGGGTATGGGATGAGAATTCTTGATGGAGTCAATCTGAGAGGGAGAGAAGATAGAATGGGCACGGTGGTGACATTTGAGTGACATGCCAAGCTTGTGGTGATGGGAGCGCAAGACAATCAGTGTTTGTTCAGCCAGGGTTGGGATAATTCCAACATGCCTGGATATTTAGTGATGAAAGAGAAATTATTGGGTTCAGGGGTCTTGTCATGCCTCGCACTTAGGGATTATTGTCTTCATCACTTTGAAATTTCCTCTCCTCAGTACCATCTACCTCAGTCTATAAGCGTGACACAAATAAAGCACAAAATCAATGGTGCAATCCGCTTACTTCCTCTGGCTTGCGTTGACCTTCCAATCTTGGGATCTGCTTACTTCCTCTTGCTTGCGTTGACCTTCCAATCTCGGCAACCAACTAAGTATATACTTGCAAAATTTGCGGTTAACTCCATACCGGTTGGCCATCCATTACAAGACCCAATCTCCTTCCCTGGCCCATCAACAGCCTTGGACTTCCATCTCCAGTCACCCACTGTTTGTTAGTTTGCATCTACCTCTAATTAAGCAATCATTACTGTACAGTTTGCAATTGGACTAGTCCCTACCCTGCATACACTATTACTTCTCACTTGTATTACCTTCAACGTCATTTTCTCCTGTCTCAATTCATCATACATTTGTACAATCAGATTCTATTGTCTTGCACTTACGCCATGGCCTCAGATATGATTGTACTATTGCTCTATTTCCTATCCCGTTCCTGTCACTCATTTGCCTCACCACCTTCAACTGTAGTTGGCTCCCCATCAGCTTGTATCTAGTCACTTGGGATTACCTTATAAGGGCTACCCCCTTGCCTGATGATTGTCTCCTCAGTTAGTTAATTTCATACGTTCTTTCATTTTTCTACAACCCAGTTATCACATCAAGCTCAGGTTGAGTTTCCCACCTTGGAACACACTCCATTCCTCTTGCTGTTTGTCGAGTGGCATCACTAAATTTGCACTTTGCAACTGAGTCTTGCTATTTGCACTTTCCCTTGCACTCAGCATTCCTCTGCGCTCACAATCATCTAAGTATTGCCCTATAGTACGTGGGGTGGTTGTGTGACAGTAAATTAAGTAACCCAACTCATCTATTGTAGCTGGCCAACCTATAGTAGACTTTTTCTTCTGGATGTTGAGTACTTGCTCAACTGGGAACGCTTCCCTTGCCCCTTACAATGATGATATCCATTGGGTAGGGAGAACCAGTGCTCCTTGGGCCCAACAACCCTTAGATCCCGTTCCTCCTTCTAAATCGCCATCTGTTGAAACCCTTGATGATCCTTGGACTCCTCTGCAGGATGTTCCAATGGACCCTCTCGCGGAATTTGCAGATTCCAATCATTCTTCCTGTTGAGATTCTCAGCACTGACTCTGCCAGACGCGCACGGTCTGGACTCTTCTCCCCCAATCATCCGGGAATCTGCACCCGGTCATTTGAATCACTCAGTCCAGTACCCACGTTGGAGACCCTGGGAAAATGGGAGCTGATCAGAGATCTTCCTCTCATAACACCACTCACTTCACCCACAATGATCCTCCTCACTCGCCACAACCTTCCTCCCAATACTTCCTCCTCAACCTCTTCTCCCCATTTTCTCCTTCAACATCATTTCCTCCCATAAGCTCTAACTCAACTTTGACTCGACACAGTGAATGCCTGGTGAGATTCATACCTCAATATCCTCTTGACAAACCCTACTGAGACTCACCGCCACTGAACCCGCAGCCTGCCTGATCCAACCCTGAACAAACTTACTCCAATCAAACCATTGACTCAATCCCAATGGTGTGGTCAACTCCTCCTCACAGCTGTGTCATACATCTTGCGGTCCTTGTTTCCTGTTTGTTACTCTTGTTGTTCTTCATCCCAGTCTGGCTGTTCCTGTTCCTCACTGTGCGCCATCCTGTCATGTTTTTAGCTCTTAGCTCTTTGATCAATCAGATACTCTCAAATCTCTTCACTGTTAAAAGCCAAAGCAAGCTCCTTTGATCATCGACTCAAATCTAAGAGAGGAATGAACTCAACCGGGCATAATTGACGTCTTCCAAAAAACCATGCTCAAGACCGCTCTTGAAACAATTCCCCTCCTCGGAGACAATAATTACGGGATATGGAGAGACAAGATGGATGCCGTTCTCAATGTCAAAGGTTGCGCCAATATCATCAATGACAAGAACTCTATCCTGGACGCCTCTGTCAACAACAAGCTGAAACTCCTCCTCATATCAAAGCTCAACTCCAATGCCCACAAGAGCATTGTTACGGTTGAAAACAGGAACTCATCTAAGCTCCTGTGGAAGGCCATCATACAGAAATTTGCCTTGTCACAAGCATCAAACCGTGCTAGGGTCTTCAAATCCTTCCTCTATCTCTCATTCAACCCTGATGAAATCGTCAACTTCATTACTCAAGTCAAAGTCAGCCTTAAGAAGATGGCCAAGGTTGGCATCAAACTTCCCAACAACATTGTGGCGTACCTGATTCTCTTCAAATTTCCCGTCTCCATGGACAACTTCAAGAGGCAGATTATGCACTCCAACAAGGAACTGTCAGTGGAATAAATTCTGAATCATCTTAACCAGCTGAACAATGAAGCAATGGCCCAATTGTCTATCTCAAGCTCAAAATCAAAAGGCAACGGCTCCCTCTTTGGAGGAAAGATTTCCTCTCACTGAGAGCCCAACAAGGGATCGGATCCAAAACAATGTGTCAAAGGGTACCATCACCCTGGCCAAGACAAGAACCATTCTGACAACAACTGCTGGCACCTCCATCCTGACGTTGCCCCCAAATGGTCGAGAGATAACCAAGCCAAGTGGAAGGAAAAGAAGACTACTCAGAGAGTGAAAGGAGAGAAAACAGAACCCCCTTCAGCTCACTATTTGGCCCTTCTCAACCTGTGGATTCAACACGGAGATTCCAACCAAAAATTTCTGCTGGAAAGCAGAGCTTCTGTACACATGCTCAACGACAGTTGGTTCTTCAGCAAAATGAAGCTGCATGCGGGCGATCCCATCAGAACAGACAAAGAAGGAGCATGTCTCCCCATCAAAGGAAAAGGGAACTCCACGCTTCACTGGAGCATTATCACTCTCAAGCTTACTGACGTGTTCTACGTCCCAGATGTCACGGTCAATCTCATCAGCGCTGGGGCATTGAACAGCAAGGGCTGCTCCATCAAATACCATGACAATCAATTCTCTGTTTCTCACGGCAGGAGAGTGGTCCTGAATGGAACAATTAAGGACAACCTCTACACTTTGCCCACACCGTCCCACATCTCTTCTACGTCTCTCAAATCTCATGTTTCCACTCTCTCAACCTTGCACGAGGACACTCTGCTCAAGATCCACAGAAAATTTGGCCATGCCTCCCTGACCAGGTTGGAATCCCTCACTCAGCACATCCCAAACAAAGTCAAACAGAAGTTTCAATGCGTCGAGTGTGTCAAGAGCAAGATCACCAAGGCATTGTTTAACCACTCCTTGGAACAATTTTCCAAAGTCTTTGATTGGATCCACCTGGACCTCATGGGTCCAATACAACCATCCTCCAAGTCTGGCCATTGATTCATCCTCTCTCTTGTGGACAACGCCAGTGGATACCTGGCTGCTTTTCCAATGACCTTGAAAGACGATACGGCCAAGATCATTATCAGCTTACTTGAGAAAGAACACCAACAGCGTGGGGTATACCCTTCAGAGGTCTGTTTGGATGGAGGGACAGAGTTCTTCAACTCAAGATTGACGTCCTTCTTTGAAGAAAAACGCATAACTCACATAATCTCCAAACCTTACCATCCTGAACACAATGGCCAAGCCGAACGGGCTAATTGCACCATTGCTGAATCAACAAGGGCTACGCTCAAGGAAAGTCACCTACCTTCCTCAATGTGGCACAAAGTTGTCAAAGGCTGTTGCACCATGCTCAAACACATCCCGGCAAAAGACGATGAATTGACTCCCTGGACAAAAATGCACGGCAGAGTCCTCCCCTGCAACTATCTCAAACCTATTGGTAACCCGTGCATCTACCTACTCAACAAGTGGACTAAAGGGGCTAAGTTTGATTCTAAGGGAAAAGAGGGCAATTTAGTAGGCTTCAATCCGCTCCTTCTCTCTTACTGGATTCTGACCAAACATGGCTCTATTATCTCCTCAAAGCACGTCAGGTTCCTTCACATGTCCAGACCAAGTACCCGCGGAGCTGGACTGAATGTTGACAACGAATCTTGGCCAAACAATCCCAACTTATCTCACCAAGATTGAGGTCCTGAAACACCACCTCTTCCTCCGGCACCGTGGACTGGGTACCGCAACCGGTCTGATGAATCAGCTAGCTTGGCGGATGAGGATGAACCCAAATTGGATCCGGGCAACCAATCTTCCAATACGTCCAAATTGCCATTGCAGCCTGCTCAGTCACGCTCTGAGACCGTTCAATCTGAGCAACAACCCTCAGCACCCTCAGGAAGGACATTGAGAGACCGCTCCCGCATTGCACCTCCGCAAAGGTATGGATTCTACCATCACTAAAAGCCGAGATCATACGAGGACGCCCAGAGATGCAAAGAACCCCTTGAGTGGACTGAAGCAATGAATGACGAACTGGGATTGATTGAAGACCTCCTTGTGTGGGAAGAATACAATGGTCCTTAACCCAAGAACACGCTCAAAACAACCTGGATCTACAAAATCAAGCAAAATTGTCACGGCAATCCGGTAAGATACAAGGCTTGACTGTGTGTGCAAGGTTTCAATCAAATTGAGGGTCTCAACTACACGGAAACCTTTGCCCCGACGGGTAAACCTTCCACCTTACGGTTAATGCTGCTTTACGCCCTCAAATCAAAGCAGAAAATTCAACAGTTTGACGTCAAGAGTGCCTTCCTACACTCACCAATAGACAAGGAAGTCATAATCCACACTCCCAAGGGATCAAAGAGGAACTCTTGATTCCTCAGGCTCAGAAAATCACTCTACGGTCTCAAACAAGCGCCAAAGAATTGGTACAAGACCCTCAAAACTTGGTTCAAGGAATCATTGTGCAACCCGTGCCTCTATCTGTCCAACAAGGGAAAGTCCTGACTCTTCTTCCACGTCAATGATTTAATTCTGGTGGGGGATGGAAACAACTTTGAAAAGAAATTTTTGACGCGCTTTGCCGGCTCAACTGCAAAGGACCCAGACACCATTCTTGGTATGAAGATAGAAGTGAAAGACCAGGAAATCCTCCTCAGCCATCCAAATCACATTGCGCATGGACTCAAAGAACTCGCCCTTGAAGACGCAAGGACAGGAAAATCTCCCCTGACGCAAAACTTGCAAATCAAACCCGCTACAGACAAAGAGTTCAAACAATTCAAGGCTCTGAACGTCAACTACCGATCAGCCATTGGGCTCCTCAACCACATTGCCTGCTACACTCAACCTGACGTAAGTTTTGCCCTGTCCAGCCTGTCCAGATTCAACGCAAAGGCCGGTCTACCTCACTGGAACAAACATAAGAAGACCTGGAACTACCTTGAAGGAACCCCGCACATCAAGTTTGGTTGAAAGTGAACAACCTGAACTCTCTGACGGCGGCTTACTCTGATGCATCCTGGGCAGATGATCCAACCACCAGGCAATCACAAACTGGCTATCTCTGTATGGTTTATGGATGTGTGGTGTCATGGAACAGCAGTAAACAAAAAAACATCACCTTCAGCTCCACAGAGGCCAAACTCAATGCGTTTGTCGACGCATTTCATGATTCCACCTGGATCAGAGCTCTCATGTGCAAAATTTTCTCCTCCAAGCTCACCGCAATCACCATTCACACCAACAACAGTGGACTGACGGACAAGCTTGAGAAGTTCTGTTCCAACTGAAGAACACAACACCTTGATCTGAAAACTAAAGGAATGAGAGAGGAGGTGAAGTCAGTAAACCTCAGAATCCAACTTATCAAATTGGAGGCAATGCCGGCGGACGCTCTCACCAAAAGCGCAAGTCTCATCAGTCTTCAGCTTCTGCATTCCTCTTTCTCCTCTCTTGAAAAGTTGTAGTCCTATTCTTTTTAGTCCTATTCTTTTCACATCCCCATCTTCCCAATAGGCTCTGTCTTCATCTCTCCAGGCACAGGGAGTTTTGAGATTCTCAGCACTGACTCCGCCAGATGCGCACGGTCCAGACTCTTCTCCCCCAATCATCCGGGCATCTGCACCTGGTCATTTGAATCACTCAGTCCACTACCCACTTTGGAGACCCTGGGAAGATGGGAGCTGATCAGAGATCTTCCTCTCATCACACCACTCACTTCACCCACAATGATCCTCCTCACTTGCCACGACCTTCCTCCCAATACTTCCTCCTCAACATCTTCTCCCCATTTTCTCCTTCAACATCATTTCCTCCCATAAGCTCTGACTCAACTTTGACTCAACACAGTGAATTCCTGGTGAGATTCATACCTCAATATCCTCTTGACAAACCCTACTGAGAATCACCGCCACTGAACCCGCAGCCTGCCTGATCCAACCCTGAACAAACTTACTCCAATCAAACCATTGACTCAATCCCAACGGTGTGGCCAACTCCTCCTCACAGCTGTGTCATACATCTGGCGGTCCTTGTTTCCTGTTTGTTACTCTTGTTGTTCTTCATCCCAGTCTGGCTGTTCCTGTTCCTCACTGTGCGCCATCCTGTCATGTTTTTAGTTCTTAGCTCTATGATAAATCAGATACTCTCAAATCTTTTCACTTCCAATGAAACCTGAACTCGTGATAGACCAGGGGTTTGCATTACTGCTCCCAAGCCCAATGCTTCAACCCTGCTTTCAACTTTGATCCTTTCAGCTCTCTGATACCAGGAACCTTGCAGTCCTTTAGCTACAGAGAGTGATAAAAGAACTTGGAGCAATAATATTCCAAAGAATAAACACTTTAAAGATCCAATAATGGTATGGTAAGAGCAAGTGCAAGGTTTATTTGGTTTGGTTATAAATATTTTAAATATAATATAAAAAGAGGGGCCACAGTATTATACTACTGGGGATCTTTACAGACTAGCAACCTCTCTTCAAGGGGCCTCCTTAGGCAGTTTAAGAACCTTGGAATAAATATGGGTGCCTTAGAAAGGACTTATTCCACTAATGGCCGGGCTTAACAGCACAAATAGCCTAGACAGGAAGGGAAACACTCACTCTGAGCACTTGACCACGAAAATCCTGGAATACTTTGAAGGGTTTCAGAGCAGATGGGGTTGATTGCTTGACTAAAATTCAATGGTTGATTGGTTAATAAAGGAAAATAATACTACTACAGACTAAGTCATAAATCACTTGCTTATCTTCATATAAGCACTTGATTAACAATGACACCGTGTCTGATTGATAATAAATAATTCCTGATAACTGATTAACTGATTAACTGATTGGAAACAGAAGGGCAAAAAGAGCCTGTTTAAATATTCTTTTTTGGGTGCTTGAGGACCTCTAGAAGGGGTACTAGCCATGGGCTGAGGCTAGGGGGGCAATCAGGGCAAAATTGGCACGTCCTCAAGGTGCTGTTAGCCTTCTGGCCTTAGATCTGTCAAGGAACAGCTCCTTTTTAGCTGCAGGATCTGTTAATCAATAGATTAGTCATTTTGCTGATCCTGCACTGATCCTCAATTTGTACAGTAAGTACTGGTCCAAAGTGAGCAGACGTAAATTTTTATTGATTCTCCATCCTCTTCTGATCCTGTATGTAATTTTTAATAATTTTTACGACCACTCCTTATGTATTTTGGTGGTCTTTGAAGGTTCTGATCAACTTTTTTTGTGGTGAGTCTGGATCTTTATTTAATTAATAAAAAATACTAAAAACATAGTTACTAACTAATTTTAATTGATTTTTAAGGTTTTTGAACCATAATCTATGCTCGTGTGGTAGCTTTACATATGTAGTGTAGATCCTACTATATTGTAGCTTCTCTGAGCGGTACCTGGATGTCATAGGAGGCGCGGGGATCAGTCCATTCAGATGCGCGCGGGGACTGATCCGCTGCTCAGATGCGCGCGGGGGACTGTACCGCTGCGCGCGTGACTAGGTCACGGGATTACCTGCGCGGGAATTCAGTTGCGTGGGAGTCCAGCGCTGTAGGGACGCGGGGCTGCGTGCGGGAGTTGGCGTACGCGGGAGTCCAACGCTGTAGGGACGCGGTGCTGCGTGCGGGAGTTTGCGTACGCAGGAGACCAGCGCTGTAGGGACGCGGGGCTGCGTGCGGGAATTTTGACAAAACAAAATTTCCCGTGTAACTCCTAAACTACACACAACACCTGGATTTCGACTGAAATTTAGGTGTGAAACCTATACATGACATATCATGTGAAATATTAAAATGGCTAAAAGGTGCCATACTGGTGCCGTGGTCATTTACCATTTTGTATTAAATTAATTAAAAAATATAAGGAGTAAGAATTCAAGGGTGGGGTCAGTGAGTGACCCTACCTTATTTTGGGTGGGGAATCCATTTCTGCAATAATATTTATGGATTTCCTACTCCTTCATTTTATAATAATTTTATTTATTCATTTATCTTTGTTCCTTTTAATTTTGTTAATATTATTATTGTTGTTGCTTTGTCAGGTTGCTCTGTGCTAAGTAGCAGGCTGACAGATCCAGGCCCTCACTCATGGTGCCCCGCAATCTAGTCCAAGTACTCCTAGCTTTTGCACTCCGGGCATGAAGCAACCTGATCACTTTACTCAAGAACACCCTCATAAGATTAGATCCTACCTATAATCCTGTAAAATCATCTTCTCAAATGACTCCAACAATTTCCCTTCCAATAGACATAAAGTTATGTATGCTTTGTCCTTCTTAGGAGGTAGAGCCTTGCAGTGGTTCAAAGTGTACCTCAAACCTTTGTCCAGCGACAGTCCCATGTGTTTTCTCAACAACTGGGACAGGTTTGAGCAACAAATGTTCACCCTGTTTGGCAACCCCAATGAAGTTCAAAATGCCAAAAGAAACTTAATAGTCTAGTTATGAAGGAAAAAAGTAGAGCTTCCGTTTATATTTTCCACTTTCAAACCTTGCAGTCTTGCATCCAGTGGAACAAGGCCGCTCTTCTATTCCATTTCCAAAAGGGTGTACTGGCACGCTTAATTGAACAGCTTGCAGTTGGGGGGCATAAGACAACCTTGCTCCAGCAGCTAATCAATTGAGTGATTGAGCTTGATAATGGCTACCACAATAAGAATTGCTCTTGGAAAAACAAACATGGACCGTTTACCTTGGCTCCAAGGGTGGACGACTCCTCAAAGCAAAACAAGAGGAACCCAAAACCATCCAAACCAACCCCAACTGTGAACACCAACTCAAAGGGGAAAACCGTCACCAAAACCCCAAAGTTCTTGGACAAAGAAACTGGGATGCTACAGAACAAGGAAAGGCTGCGGAGGGAGAAGAATGGGCTGTGTATGTATTGTGGAGGAAAACATGATGTCAACAGTTGTTCAAAGCGGTTAGCGCGTAAAGCGGCTAAGCAGTCAAAAAATTAGCTTGTAGTTTTTCTGATACTCGCAAGGGAAACTACACATTATCTAAATCACCAAAATTAAATCTTTGCACTTGCAAGTAACTAGGTGCTCCTAGTTCAAGATTTATCCTATTCCATTCTGACAACACCCCTTATCAAGCTTTACTTGATTCTGGCACTAATGTTTCCTTCATTAGTGAATCTTATGCCACTTCCAAAAATCTTATGCGTTCCAAGATAGATAAATTTCCTATCTATTTAGTAAGTAGTGTGACTAAACTATCTTATTGGGTCTCCCAAAAGGCAAAATGGACCTTTGCATTCTCCAATTTCCCCAGCTTTGAATGGGATTTATTTGTCTTGGCTATACCCGGAATGGATGATACCATTCTAGGCCATGATTTCCTAGTTTACTGGAATCAGGATGTGAATTGGCAAGAAGGAGTAATTAACCTTTGAACCTTGCACCCCCAGAACGCTAATTTTTCCGTCAAACAGGAATTAAACAGCCTAACTGACACTGTCATTGAGTTGGATGACACTTTTCCACCAGGAGATTTGCAATATCCTGACCTTCATTCCCAAGTTCCCTCTTCAGATTTAGGATTCATTGCTTACCTATCCAGCTAACCTCTTTCCTGTTCCTTCTAAGAGAAACAGAAACCAACCAAACAGTGTATCTTGAGCTCCCTAATCCTCTTGCACCATGCAAGCACCTCAAATCCGGTGCTTGAAGATGAAAAAATTGAAGATTTAGAAATCATTCAAGAGTGTCTACCTTCAGATTATCATGACTTTGCTGACGTCTTCTCAGATTCAAGAGCAGATAAACTGCCTTACAATCACAAGATCAAACTTACTGGCCCACCCCCTCCACCAGGACCAGTCTACTCTCTCTTGAAGCAAGAATCAATTGCGCTTCAAGACTACATTGCGGAAAATGTAGCAAAAGGATTTCTTCAATCAAGCAATTCAAATACCGGTTCACCTGTCCTATTTGTTCCAAAAAAGGAAGGTGGACTTTGCCTTTGTGTTGACTACAGGAAACTGAACCAGGTAACCCGGAAGAATGCCCATCCAGTACCACCCATTTCACATCTCCTCACCCTCTTCCATGGAGCTGCTTATTTCTCGAAGTTAGACCTTTGAGGTGCCTATAACCTAATTTTCATTATGAAAGTTCATGAGCATTTGACCGCAATGAGAACCCGGTCTGGCAGTTATGGGTATACCGTCATTCCTTTTGGCCTCTGTAACGCTCCTTCCACTTTTCAACATTTTGTCAATGAAATTTTCTCCGATCTCATAGGTAAAGACCTTGTGGTATATCTAGATGATATACTAGTCTACTCAAGGAACCTCAAAGATTGCATTGCACATGTGCAAGAGGTGCTGCAGCGAATTTGTAAGAATGACCTATTTGCAAAAGCCTCTAAGTGTGAATTCCATTCCTCTTCCCTTTGGTTTCTAGGTGTTTTAGTCTCGAAGAAAGGACTATTGATGGACCCAGCCAAAAGCAAACGCATATTGGACTGGCCCCCACCTTCTTCCGTTAAATCCCTTCAAGTTTTCCTTGGTTTCAGTAATTGTTATAGGAGGTTCATTGAGCGTTACGCCCAGAAAACCATGAATCTTACTAACCTTCTTCAAAAATAAACTCCTTTTGTTTTTACCAAACAGGCTGCTTTGGAGTTCAAAGCTCTGAAGAAAGCGTTCACCACTGCTCCAATACCCGCTCACTTCAATGAGCTGGCTTGCACTATTGTCAAAACAGACGCAAGCAACTATGCAATCGCAGGAGTAATCTCGCAGTTCTCTTCCTCCACTTCTCTCTTTCACCCCGTAGCTTTTGAGTCTTGCAAGTTGCTTGCTGCGGAGCTTAACTATGAGATTCATGACAAGGAACTTCTTGCAATTGTTTATTGCTTAAAGAAATGGCATTCATACCTTTTGAGCCTTAGAGAATCCTTTGAGGTTTTAACTGATCATAATTCTTTAAAGTATTTCATGAGCTCAAAAGTCCTCACACGTAGACAGGCACAATGGGCCAAATACCTCTCTGAGTTCCACTTTAAGATCATGTAACTCCCTTGGAAACAAGTGGTAGTCCCTGATGCTTTATCACGTTGGGACGACGTTTACCCAGGGGGGGAGCACCTTTGCCAAAAACAACCCTGAAAACATTAGGACACTCTTCTCAACCCAATCTGCCCAACTCAGTTTGATCATCCCTCACTTACAAGATTTGGCTTCCAAACTCCAACAAGCTCAATGCAACGACCCCAAGTGCATCAAACTTTGCAAGAGTGCAAACTTATTAGATAGTAGTTACATTATTGATGATAATGACTTCTTAGTGTATGATAATTCTATAGTAGTACCCGATAATTCTTGCATTAAGTTAGATATCTTTGAGTCACAGCACAATTCTCCGCTTGCTGGTCATCATGGGCAGGATAAAACCTACCAATTGATTGCACAAGACTCCTACTGGCCCAGTATGACCAAAGAAGTAAAAGATTATGTTAGTGCGTGCTATGATTGCAATCGTAACAAGTCCTTGAATCACTGGAAGTATGGGCTGCTCCAGCCACTTCCAATCCCGCCTCATCCTTTGCACTTGCTTTCTATGGATTTCATCTCTCAATTACCTTCTTCTAGTGGATATGATGCTATTCTAGTAGTAGTAGATTTCTTCTCAAAGAAGGCTTTATTTCTGCGCAGTAATGTGACAGCCTCTTCAGAAGACTTAGCTAACTTGTTCATAGAATATGTATTTTTGAAACATGGTCTCCCTGATAATATAGTTAGTGATCGTGGATTTCTGTTTGTCTCAAGCTTCTGGACCTTGCTATGCCAACATTTGAAGATCACTCGCAATTTATCAACGGCGTACCACCCGGAAACGGACGGGCAAACCAAGCGAGTTAATCAGATTCTCAAACAATATCTTTCAATGTATGTTGCCTATCAACAAGACGACTGGTTCCAATGGCTCCCACTAGCGGAGTTTGCCTACAACAACTCCACTCATTCCTCCACCAAACATTTGCCCTTCCAAACTCTTTATGCTAGAAACCTGACTTTCTCTTCCCTTCACGTAGCACCTTCTCAACCTGCTACCAATTACCTTGAAAAAATTCAATCCCTTCAGTTGCAACTTCAAACCAACCTCAAAGAAGAAAACCAGCGCTATAAGGAGCAAGCAGACCAACTTTGCACTACCGCTCCAACCTTTGCAGTAGGAGATCAAATGTGGCTCAATGCTTGCAATATTTGCAGTACTCGCCCAACCTGTAAACTCTCCAAAAGGAAGCTTGGCCCCTTTAAAGTAGAATCAGTCATCTCCCCTAACGCCTTTAAACTTACTTTACCTGCAAAATGGAAAGGTATCCACCCGGTCTTTCATGTGTCTCTCCTAGAGCCAGCTCAAGTCCTATACCCGGGAAAGACTCATCCCCCTCCCAAACTGGTCACTGTCCTTGATCATCAAGAGTGGGAAGTAAGCCTTATTCAGGATTCCAGGTTACCCAAAGGAAAACTTCAATACCTCGTTGAATGGTCTGGCTTCCAGTCCAATGAAGATTGCACCTTGTGGGAACCAGCCCATCACCTTTGCAATTCTCCCAATCTGATTTGAGATTTCCATGCAAGCTACCCTTGTAAACCTCAAAAATCATGATTCCATCCCATCCAATCCCATTCAATTCCACATTCCATCTCATCCAATCCCTTTCCATTCCACATCACCATTCCATCAATCAACCCCTCCATCTCACCGCATTATCCCTTCTTCTCATCCTCCTCTCATTCTTACCAAATAAAATTCACATTCTTTATACAACACAAAATATATACATATATATATATAATAATAGTTACAAAGTCTCCTTCATTTATTTATCTGCATCTTCCCAATTAGCAGTCAACTCCGCAACCATGGATCGAAAGGCATCCAGGTCTTCATCATTTATCAATGATGACATTCTTTGAAGAACCAGCGCCTCTGTTACAATGTGCCTCTCAAATATCTCCTTGCACTTCACAATTTGAGCTTTCTTTGGCCGAGCATTCCATCCACCTTCCTCCAAGAGCTCCTTGTATGCTCTCTTCCTTTGGTCTCCCAAAAAACCTTCCCCAACATTGCCCGTAAATCGCCTTGCATCAGTCTTGATGGGAACTTTGACTCCCAACGGGTTTGCTTTGCCTCGGCCCTCCATTCCTTCCATTCCATCCATTCCATCTCTTTCATCTCCTCCATTCCCTTCTCCCATTCCTTCCGTTACAGCCCCCTCTTCTTGTTCCATTCCCTCTCTTCCTCCACTTCCATCTCCATTTTCTCCATTTCCCAATTCCCTTTCTGTTTTGTTCCTTCCTTCCTCCCTCACTTCCTCAGCTATGACCACAACCGGTTCCACACCTGGCACTTCATCTCGCACCTTGGTATTCATCCGGGCTCCCAGAAATTCAGTCGGCCGTCCCCAATAAGGTGGTGGTGGCGGTGGTGTGTTTGTGGTATACCTCCGGAAACGGGGCAAAACTAGAAAGACAAGTGAAATTTAGTCACTACCTTTATTATCACTAGTCAGTCCCAATTAGTACTCACCAGGAACTCAATTACCCAGGAATTCAATCTCCGGCAATGGTGGTATCTTGTAATTAAACCTGGGCGCGGACCTAAGACTTTGCATCTCTCTTGATGACTACGTGGGAGCATTGACAGACGACTTGCTATTTACTGGGAAGTTACAAGCAACCTTGCAAAGACAAAAATGCTTGCACTTGCCTTGAAGAACTCTGACGGCAGTACTAGGGATACACTGCTTGTTTTGCCAAATACAGTTTTTGCAACGGCAGGATGACAATGACAACATTTTATATAACTTATCAGTCTAAAAAGTAATGAAGTAAAAAAAAATAAAGGTTATACAGTATTATCAACAACTTGAAATCAATGGGAAAATTTATCTGAATGCTCACAGGAGCTTGCTTCTTTATACCCAGGCAACTGTCACGCCTTGCACTTAGGGATTATTGTTTTCATCACTTTGTCATGTCCTCTCCTCAGTACCATCTACCTCAGTCTATAAGCGTTGAAATATTTTTACCAGAAACTAGTTTTCATTTGTCAGAAAGAGGTAAACAAAAACGTAAAACAAATCATAAAACAAATACAAGAGACCTGTCCTACCCAAGAAATGAAAATGACTGATTTTGATGATACTTCAAATAATAAGCAGTAGGATCACACGCCTCTGATAGAAAAGAAATAAACTCTAGTTGCCTTAATAGATGAGTCAGAAGGACTTAAGGAAAAATAAGAAAGTAAAAATAAATAAACGATTGCACCAAATTACTTGAAGAATTCTTCAGTGATCTGACTTAGCACCTTTCTTCTAGATCTTGAGTGATGAGAACACGAATCAGAAGGATGTTTGAAAAGGAGAGAGTTGATCAGAGAGGAAGAAGACTGCGATGTTGTTTATCTATTTATCATACAAAAATGAGACTGCCACTACTCAGATGAATATGGATATGCATAACTTCCTTGCCCACGGGTGCCACTTGCAAGTCTTGAAGGATAAGGCGCGCGCGTGCCACTTCTGATGGAGATAAAATTATAAAATAAATCAAATGTGAAAATAAATAATAAAATGAAGAATAAAAATAAAGAAATAAAAGAAATACAAAAATAAAAGGAAACAAGAAAAGGAAACATGATTCTTTAACTTCAACACCCCCCCATAATTAAGTGCAATCTTGAATCAAAACACTTTGATGTAAGAAGTTCCAGACTGTGTTTATTGGAAGCCTTCGTCAGCAAATCCCCAATCATGGCATTGGTGGTGATGAGAGTGACATGAATCTTGTCGCCGGAGAGTTGGTCGCGTAGCCACTTGAGTTTCATATTGATGTATTTAGTTTTGGATTTAGAGCCAAAATGATGTAATTTATTGACCAGACCTTTATTGTTGACTAGAAAGTTGGTCGGAGATGATGTAGAACCTTTCCAAAGGTCGCATATTATTGAATTTATCCAAAGTGACTCCTGCGCGCCATCACTTAATGCATTCAACTCCGCTTCCGTGGAAGATAAAGCAATATTGCACTTTTTTCTGCTCTTCCATGCAATAGGTGTGGACCGCCAGAATATTACATACCCTGTTTGCAAAAGTCAAGTATGTGGATTGTCTGCACATATTGCGTTTGTGTAGACACGTAGAGGATTGTTGACACTTGGCTTCAGAAAGAGAGAATAATTGATGGTGCCCGCCAGATACTTCCATACGTGGAGAAGCTCCTTCCAATGAAAAATCCCTGGACTCTGATTAAATTGAGATAGGATGGATGCGGAAGCTGAGATATCCGGTTGCCTGCGGCAGGCTAGATAGTTGAGCAGGCCGGTAAACGTTCTGAAGTTTACGCCTAGTTTTTGAAACTCAACTTGTTCTTTGTGAGAGGCCGGCACTAATTGGATTCCCTGTGTTAATGGAGTGAGAACGGGCTTTGTATTCAGTAGTTGTAGTTCCTCGAGAGTCTTCAGAATGAGCTTTGATTGATTGAGATAAACGGATTTACCCTTTCGCGTGTATTCCATTCCAATAATGGTATCCGGTGTATGCGCTGATGACCGTGGAAACCTTACTAAAAATTCCTTCTCAAACCACTCCACCTCCCATGCCACAACCAAATCATCCACATGAAAGAATACTGACAGTCGCCGACTGGTGTGAATATAGAGACACGGATCAGCAGACGACTGAACCAACCCAATACTTTCAAGCCAGATCGTTAGGGTTTTATAGCAATTTGATGGGGCCTGTCGCAATCCATATAAAGATTTCTTCAGCTTTGGAAACTTTGAGGATTGGGAGCTTTCTTTCGGCGTAAGGATGTAAATATCTTCTTCCAGAGGAGCAAACAGGAAAGCAGCCTTCACATCAAATTGCCTTAGTTTGAGATCATTATCCAAGCCCCACAGCAGAAGAAGTAACAGTGTGGTGAATTTTCCAGTCGGCGCATGAGTATCCCCGTAATCCTTTCCTGGAGTTTGTAGATTTCCCATGATGCATAATTGAGACTTACGCTTTTCAGGCGAAAGACTTGTGGCTGGCTTAATTCTATCTACCCACATTGTCCTGAGAAAGTGATTGGGTTCAGCGCGTGCTTCCTCCCAAACTTCCTGTGATTCTATTTCGTCCAATTATGCTTTTCTTTCCTCCATCCATTCACTTCCTTTACTTACAAATGTGCCATACAAATATTTTTGCAGTCTGATGGAAGATGCTCTGACTCGGAGATTATACTTGTTGGGAATTGAAGTATGTGTTGATTCTATTTCGGCCGTTGCTTCTAGAAATGTTTCATTCAAGTTGTGAACAGCTTCAGCATCAGTGACTTTGTGCACAATCTCAGGCTGAGGAACCCTCGCATGACCAAAATCATTCAGATTGAGATCAAAACCCAACTCAATCTCCGTATTCCTTTCATTGGGTCCATCCAGGTCATTGCAACAGTTCCCAACATCAATTCCGGAATCACTGATGGAAAGTTTTTTGACATTGGTGTTAAAATCAAGTACGGTAATGTGTTTCGTGTCAATAATTTTGTTTTCTGTTGTTAGGATTTTGTATGACAGTAAGTCATTGTCTTACCCAATAAGTCTTCCACAGAGACCTCAAGGTTACAACTTTGAGAATTGTGATTTGTCCTTATAGATGTAACTGACTGGATTGCCTATAGGATGAAGGTAATTAATGTTCAGTTTCTTTCCTTTGAAAAGCTCATAAGGAGATTTCTTTGATTTATGAGATGGTATTTGGTTGAGCGCTAGAGCACACAATTTGATAACTATGTGCCATAGATTCTTGTTCAGGTTTGAATTGAGTAAAACAGTTCAAAGCAATTCAAGAACAGGTTGGTTGAAGCGTTCTACAAGTACATTTTGCTGCGGCGAATGACCATTAGAGAATGTTTGCCTTATGTTGTTCTCAGGGCAATATTTCAAAACAGTCAAGTTCCAAAATTCCATGCCTTGATCAGAATGCAAGATCATGGGGCTATAGTTGAAACGTTTTGACTCAAAATTGATGAGGAAGGGGAGAACACTTGCTACTTCACTTTTGCTCTTAATTGGAATCACTGTAAAAAATCTTGTACAGCTATCAACCACAGTTAGAAAGAACACATCACCTTTTCTGCTTAGAGGATACATAGTCCCAACCAGATTGCAGTTCAGTTCTTGGAAGGTTCTTTCAGCACAATCGTGCTTATTATTGAAAGGCGTCTTTGAGATCTTACTGATCGCACATGCTTCACACGTCAAACCTTTCTTTACTGGAATCCCTAACCTCTGGCGTATTCTACTTTAACTTGCATGACCAAGAGATTTATGAATGATTTTGTTGCATGTGAGAAAAGAGATGTCCTTAACTTTGGCTTCGTCAAAATGAATAAAAGGAATATTACACTCGTAAGTGCCATTTATTTTCCAATTTCCTTTACAAACTGTAAAATCATTTTTTCTGAAATCAACATCAAAACCGTCTAGTACAAGAGTGCGCATAGAAAGCAAATTAGCAGTTGAACCAGGTGAGTAAAATACGTCTGGCAGAAGAGTTTCTCGTCCTTCAGCGTCCACCAGCTTAATAATCCCAACTCCTTCGTAATGAAGAGAATTCTTCCCGGAACTTGTTGAGATACAACCGGTCAATGATTGGTCTAAGCAAGAGAAATATTTAGCATCAGAGACAATGTTTCTTGGGAATTCCAAATCCAGTACGAAAGCATTTGGAAGAAACAAGGAGCTTGTGTGAAATGAGCTAACAGAGGTAGTTTCATTAGCCTTGGTCAATCCATTCTTCTTCTTTTTTGGAAAATTTGGTCTAAGATGAGGGTAAAGCTTCCAACATCTGCCTTCTGGATGCGCAGCCCTTGGGTTATGCCACTTTTCATTGCACACTTTCACATTTGAGCTGAGGAAGGACACAGAAGCTGTGCTCTCCTTGATCTTGTTGGATTCTGAGTCTCTGTTCAAAAAGCGCTTGTTTTTAAACATTCATAGGTGATCAAGTACATGTTTGGGGTTAATCTTCTTGTCAGAGTGTCTGATTTGTTGAACTATGGTGTCCATGGATACCAGAAGCTTTTCTAGGATTACATATGCAATGATATCAGTTGGTAAGTCTATTCCTACATCGTGCAAATGCAAAATGGAGGTCTTAGTCTTGGTAATGAAACCCGGAATATCCAATAAAGAAAATGGAGCTCTAAGAAACTCCTTAAACACCCTAGCTCAATTGGACGCATGATTAGAGGCGAAATACTTGTTTATATCGGCCCAGATTTGATGTGCGTCTTTCTCATTGTCTGCGGTAATAATGTTTGCTTGGATCGTGGTGTCAAGCTTGGATGTGAGTATTGTTCTGATTCTCACATTTTCCATCTGGCTGAGTCAAATTTGATTCCCTTTTGGGTCTTTGTTCTTCTTTGTGAGTTTTGCAAACAAATACTCTTGCAAGTCCATCATATTTACAACTTGATTGCGCCATATTGAAAAATTATTGGCAGTGAGTAAGGGAATTGCTTTGATTGCAGTTTTGAGTATCGTCGCATTCAACAAATTGGTCATCTTGGTTTCTGTTTGGTCAATAGATTGATATCTTGTTCCAGCGAATTTTGACTGTTAATCGTGAAATATTTTGACCAGAAACTAGTTTTCATTTTTCAGAAAGAGGTAAACAAAAACGTAAAACAAATCATAAAACAAATACAAGAGACCTGTCCTACCCAAGGAATGAAAATGACTGATGTTGATGATACTTCAAATAATAAGCAGTAGGATCACACGCCTTGGATAGAAAAGAAATAAAATCTGGTTGCCGTGATAGATGAGTCAGAAGGACTTAAGGAAAAATAAGAAAGTAAAAATAAATAAACGATTGCACCAAATTACTTGAAGAATTCTTCAGTGATCTTACTTAGCACCTTTCTTCTAGATCTTGAGTGATGAGAACACAAATCAGAAGGATGTTGGAAAAGGAGAGAGTCAATCAGAGAGGAGGAAGACTGCGATGTTGGGTGTCTATTTATCATACAAAAATGAGACTGCCACTACTCAGATGAATATGGATATGCATAACTTCCTTGCCTGCGGGTGCCACTTGCAAGTCATGACGCATAAGGCGCGCGCCTGCCACTTCTGATGGAGATAAAATTATAAAATAAATCAAATGTGCAAATAAATAATAAAATGAAGAATAAAAATAAAGAAATAAAAGAAATAAAAAAATAAAAGGAAACAAGAAAAGGAAACATGATTCTTCAACTTCAACAAGCGTGACACAAATAAAGCACAACATCAATGGTGCAATCCGCTTACTTCCTCTGGCTTGCATTGACCTTCCAATCTCTGGATCAGCTTAATTCCTCTGGCTTGCGTTGACCTTCCAATCTTGGTGACCAACTCAGTATATACTTCCGAACTTTGCGGTTAACTCCATACCGGTCGGCCATCCATTACAAGATCCAATCTCCTTCCCTGGCCCATCAACAGCCTTGGACTTCCATCTCCGTTCACGCACTGTTTGTTAGTTTGAATCTACATCTAATGAAGCCATCATTACTGTACATTTCGCAATTGAACTAGTCCCTACCCTGCATACACTATTACTTCTCACTCGTATTACCTTCAAAGTCATTTTCTCCTGTCTCAATTCATCATACATTTGTACACTCAGATTCTATTGTCTTGCACTTACGCCATGGCCTCAGATATGATTGTACTATTGCTCTATTTCCTATCCCGTTCCTGTCACTCATTTGCCTCACCACCTTCAACTGTAGTTGGCTCCCCATCAGCTTGTATCTAGTCACTTGGGATTACCTTATAAGGGCTACCCCCTTGCCTGATGATTGTCTCCTCAGTTAGTTAATTTCATACGTTCTTTCATTTTTCTACAACCCAGTTATCACATCAAGCTCAGGTTGAGTTTCCCACCTTGGAACACACTCCATTCCTCTTGCCGTTTGTCGAGTGGCATCACTAAATTTGCACTTTGCAACTGAGTCTTGCTATTTGCACTTTCCCTTGCACTCAGCATTCCTCTGCGCTCACAATCATCTAAGTATTGCCCTATAGTACGTGGGGTGGTTGTGTGACAGGTCTAAGAAGCATGCAGTTAGAAGGTTGGACAAGGATATGTGGCAGCAGGAATTGTAAAGAGGATTGGCTAGCATGTCAGAAGAGTTTATCAATTCAAAGACAATGGTTTTGGTTTTGTAATTTTGGCAAGCAAATTTCATTTTTATATCAAGATCTTTGGTCTTGGCATTGGACCCAAACCATTTGACTTTTTCAATTAGCCCTTTTTTTTCAACAAAGAATATGGGAGGAGAGGGAGCTGAGTTGCACAGTTTTTTGAGTAGATGATTTATACATTGATTCTCTTGTATGGCATAAGTTAAGGGGTTCATTTTGGATTCAGTGGAGAAAATGGAGATGATTTTTTGTTTTTTGATATTCCACATAATTGGGCATCCTTTGCGAAAGGCAGATGGATGAACTCTGAGAGGTTTTTTCATGCAGGTTGCTGCCCCATGTGGCATTGGTAAAGAATTCAAGTCGGTCAGGCGCCTTGAGTTTGCAAGCTAGGGTGAGTGATAAATGAGAGGTGCCCTTGAGATATTTCCAGAAGTGGATGACCTCCTTTGAGTGACTTAGACCAGGCGGATGATTGGACTGCGACAAGGTTGAAACTGCCATGGACAGATCTGGAAATGTCCAACAGGCCAGGTAGTTCAACATTCCAGTGAAGGTATGGTAGTTGAAGCCAAGTATGGAGAACTGTTTTGCATTGTCATCACTGGAATAGCTGAGTTGGACATTTGGGGTCAAAGGGGTGAGGACAGGCAAGCAGCTCTCCAATTGGAGAAGCTCCAAACCCTTCTTGATAAACTTTTGCTGATTCAAGGGGCAGGAGAATTGATTTTAGAAAATGTCCATGTCCAACAGTGTGTATTGCGGATGGGCGGAAGATTTGGGAAAGCAAGACAGAAACTTCTCCTGGTAGGCGTCCATGTTGCCTGCAACGGCCAGATTGTCTACATGGAAGAAGAGAATGGAGTATTTATCAGTGTTGAGAAAGACACAGGTGTCTGATTTGGACTGGTGGTAACCAATGCTTTTTAGCAATTTGGTGAGATTTTCATGCAAGTTGTAGGGGGCTTGGCATAGGACTTATAAAAATTTTTTGAACTTGAGAAAGCTAGAGGATTGGCGCAATTCAGGCGGATTCTTGATGTAGATGTCTTCTTGAAGTGGTGCGTATAAAAAGGCTCTTTTCATATCAAATTTCCTGATTGTTAACTTCCTTTTGAGGGAAACAAAAAGAAGGACAAGTAGGGAGGTGAATTTGCCAGTGGGAGCAAAGGTTTCTTCAAAATCAAAACTGGGAGTCTGTAGGAACCGCTGGATGCAAATTTGAGCCTTGGTTTTTGCCGCAGCTGATTTAATGGCCGGTTTGTCACAAACTGCCCAGGTTGTGCGCAAATATCTTTCAGGAGTGTCACAATAGTCCTCCCAGACGTCGTGGTCTTCTATGTTGTCCAGTTCTGTGAGTTTTGCCTGGTGGAACTCTTTGGTGCCAAGTTGAGTTCAGAATAATAAGAGTATTTTTCAGGTTTGACATTGAGAGTACTTTCTTGAAGAACCCTGATGGTGGAGAGGGGAAGGTTTTCAGGAGCATTTGGGGGCTCAGTCTTTTTGTCATTGGAGTTTGAAAGATTATTGAATTCTAGGTCAGAGTTCTTTTTGAGAGCCTGATTGTCAATTTTATTGTAAGGGGAGGGTGGCACTGAAGTTATAATGGGCTGGGTTACAAAGGCATAAAACTGATTGTCTGTTGGATTTGAAGGAAAAAAGTATTCTAGGAAGGAGACTTTCTAATTTTTTATGATTTTTCCATTAGCAGCCAACACGCAATAGGAGCAAAGTTCAGGGTTATAACCAAGTAGACGCCCATTCAATCAGGGCTGTTCTAGCTTTGAATTAGTTGGTTTTGGCTGGAACAAGTATTTCAATGGGTTGCCAATGGGTTTGAAGTAAGATAACAGAAGGGAGTTATTCTTGAATTGCTCATAGGGAGATTTGTGGAACTTGAAGGAGGGTATTTGATTCAGGGTGAGAGTAGAAGCGGGAATCAGTTCATGCCAGAGGAGAGAAGAGAAGCCTGAGTCAAGGATGATGGTCCCCAAGAATTCTAGAATGGTTTGGTTGTGGCTCTCAGCCAACCCATTCTGCTGAGAAGTGTAATGGTCAGAGACTTTGTGCTTAATGTGCCTGGAGAAACAGAAGTTGAATATTGTCTTGTTGACAAACTCGGTACCCCAATCAAATTGCACAATTCTAGGGTAGTAGCCAAATGGTTTGGCCTCTAATTCAATACAATTGATCAGTTGAGAAGCAATTTCTTCCTTGTTTTTCATGGGAAGGTTGCACAGTATTGGTAGTGTGACTCAAAAACCATAAAAAATACTTGTGGCCAGATGAGGAGATGGGAAAAGGTCCCACGGTGTCCACATTGTGGTGAAAAATTCAGGACACCTCATGAGTTATGGTAATTTTTGAATTTTTTTTACATCTCCTTATCCATCAATACAACTTAAAAAAAAAAAGAAAAAATCTTTGTGTCCCTATGGCTACCCACTCATTTCCCAGTTTCCCAGCTCTTCTGTGTCCTAGCAGTCTAGGAGGCCTGGCTAGGACATCCAATTCCTGCCTCCTCTGTTTGAATCCCCCCCTTGCACATGCTTCCCCCTGTATTTTTGGTCAGGCGCGCCCAATTGGCCATTCCATCCTCAACTCATCACCGCCATCCTCCTTCATGGATCTCTTGGCGCAATTGGCCATCAACCGCCATTGAGCTTCCCATCCTTGCCGCCATTGACCAATGACGGCAAGCATTGCTTGCGGTTGTTGGAGACCCCAAGACCAGCCCCATTCTTTGATCACTTGTTCAAGATTGGTCATGGGAACAATCCTCAATCAATCAATCCCATGACCAACCTTGCCCCAACCTAACAGAAAGTTTGACACCAATGACGCTGTTGCTTCTCCTGAAGGCCTTCATCCACCTTGCTTTTGTTCTACCTTCAACCAATTGGCCCAACAATTTGGACCAATTGGCTCTTCCAATCAATCTCTGATGGCCGCAAACCAACATTGTTGTTTGCAACCATTGGAACCCTTCTCACTCACTTTTTAACGCTTTCAAGCGTGACCAACAGACTTCCCTTCAATGACTGCAGTTGAGGCCAGTTGCAACCCTCATCATTTTCTGCTTTTTTCCTTGACGCAGGCAGGTTTCCTGATCCTCTTCACCGATTATTTTGTTGTTTTTTCCATGTCAGGCAGTTCCTGTTGCCAAACTTCATGTATAAAAAAAAAATTTTTTTTCGGCTCTATTTGTAAATCTCTCTTGTAAATAGTCTACAGGTCTCTGGTCTATAAAAGTAGGGGATCTCCCCTGCCTTTTTGCATCCATCTCATCTGATCCATCCAAAATAGTAATAAATAATCTGATCATCCCAAAGGGCCTCTTCCCCTTTGTCTTCATCCTCATCCTGGGTATATCCATGATTGCCCTCTGATTCTTTGAGCCTCTATATTCAAATTTTTGATCCTTCCATCTGTGAACCTGATCCTTATCACCAACCATAGCCTTTCTGGTTGAAGAGAATTCTGTCTATTGGAATTCTTGAGTGTTTTATACCACTCTTGATCCCTTTTTCCAACCATACTGGTCTTGATCCCTCCCTGATCATCTTTCTGGACCCAGTCACGTTTGACTGAGAGGTTTCTTTAAGCTTGAAACCTGGAGTGTTAGACCTCCCTTTATTATTTAAAGTTGAATTCTGCCATGGTACTCTTGAGTTTGTTGAGAAGTTTTGGGATATTCTGTTTTGAATTGGGTATATCTTTGCTTCTAGAGCTTCACAAAAAAATTGCTTTTGTTTTGTCCAGCCCCCCACAGTTATCTGGTAATCTTCAAGCGCTTGGTTGCAGAGAGTTGGGCAGGTTCATTGAGAACCTGGAGTTTTTTTGGGATTGAGTTGATCTTTCCTAATCTTCTGCTGGAAACCAGAGTTATTAGCTTGTGGACATTGTTACTTGCAACTGCCTTGTTCCATTGAACTCTGAACAGAAATTTGACTTATTTTGTTCAATTCTTTCCCTCCACCATCTTGCCTCAGATTTTGTTGATTCCTTTGCTACCAACTATTCCCCAACTCATCCCTTATATCAATTGCTTATTTACAAGTTCCTGGACCTCAATTCCAGTTGCATTCAAATATTATTGTAACTCTTAGGAGTGCAGCCTAACAGCACCTTTCCCCTCCACAGAACTGCCTGCAGCTTAGCACCATTTGGAGTTTTCCAACATGTAGTTCCTCAAATGATCTTGACTCGCAACGTGTTGATCTTTGAATGAGGCACAATTGATTTTTTTCAGCGCACAAGATTCACAATCCTGGTCTTTTTTGAAAGTAAGGTTCAGTTTTTGTTGGATCCTATGGTAGCTCACATGACCAAGAGCTTTGTGCAAAAATTCAGCTGATGAAAGCTGGGAGGTGCAGGGCATGGACAACTCTGGATTTAGATGAGGAATGTCATTACAGTAGAATCCTTGTTAAAGAGGAGTTGAATTGCACATTAGGATGAAACGGTCAGAATAAAGTGAAACATGGAGCTCATCCATCAGAAGACAATGTAGAGACAGAAGGTTGCTCAAGAGTTTTGGAACATAGAGGACTTCATCAAGCATAATTGATTCTGAGCTGGTTCCCAGTTTTACCCTTCCTTTTCCAAATATCCTGAGAGTATTGGATCCGAAGCTTGTATTGATGAATTGCAAGGGTTCTTTGTCTAATAATTCAAACAGACTCTTGTCAGAGACCATGTGATGAGATGAGCGAGATTCAATCACAAAGAGGAGGGATGAAGATTCCAAGGTACTAGACATGAGGCTAACAGGATGATCATTGTCAGTTTTTTTAGGTTGAGGACAGAGGTGGGGATATAATATCTAGAATTTATTCATGGGATGATTTGCCAACATATTGTGCTTTCAAGGCTTGAATTTTCCTGAGGCGTCAGTGAATAAAGAGAGCAATGAGCTACTGTTGGCGGATTGAGAGGACATCTTCTGTTCATTGAGATGAATGCGCAGATGATCAAGGAAAGCATTGGGGGTTAATTCCAACTCTACTTCTGAGTGAGTAATCAATTGTTGGATGCTCTTCAGGGCTGGCGTTAAAGGCAGCTTGTCAAGGATCATGTAAGCAAGGATTTTGGTAGGCAGTTGGATGCCTATTTCTTGGAGACGGGTGATTCCAGATTTAATTTCAGTGATGAATAGTTGGATGTTAGATTTTTTAAAGGTGATGGAGGTGGAGCTCTTGTAGACCCTTGCTTGATTTGCGGCTTCAGACAAGATGAAATGATTGAGAAGAGCCTTCCAGATGGCTTGAGAACTCTCCTCATTTTTGGAGTTAATGATGTTGAAGTGGACAGCAGGAGACAGCTTTTAAATTATAATTGATGTGAGAATTGAGTTTTCCTCTGGAGGAAGATATTTGTTAAGCAGCATAAGATCTTTGATCTTAGCAAGGTTGAACAGCGAGTGAATTTGAGTGCGCCAGATTGTGAGGTTATCCTTGGTTAGTAGAGTATTGCCTCTAAGCAAGTCTTAAGGATTTTCTGGTTGATAGAGTCCATCTGAGCACTTAGCGTCTGGTTAAAGGTTTGAGGAGGTTATCAATTTGACTGTTAATTTTTATGAAAAGAAATCCTTGATTAATGGAAATAATTGGAGAACCTAAAACCAGACTAAAGCACAAGTGTTAGAAGGTAGGTAAAACAATAGGAATAAAAACACCAAGCTGTTCACAAGTGAGATGATGAGAAAGAAGAGGAGAATTTAAGAGTCTAGATAAGACTTAGGTAGTTTGAGGGTTCTGACCAAGTTGACTGATGAGATTTACTGAGATGCAGAGAATATAACAACAATGAGCTAGAATGAAAAGAAAGGCTGAATAAGAGATTGTAAGGCAGATTTTTGTTTAATCTTTCTCACCAAATATGAGAAGAACTTGGGTTAGCAGAAGATTGTTGAACCAGCTTGAGGTACAGTTGGATCATTGAAAGGTGGCCTGAGTGGCTGAGGAGGAGAGAGGATTTCTTGAGGAGGGTTTGAAGAGTTTAAGACAATTAAAGAAAAAGATCAAGCAAGAAAGGAGGAAGTGTGTAAATTGGTGAAGAAAGAAATAAAGAATAGCAGGATGGAAGGAAAGGAAAAGACAAGGTGAAACTGGAGTAGTGAAGGGGTATGGGAAGAGAATTCTTGAAAGAGTTAAGCTAGGAGGGAGAGAAGATAGAATGGGCAAGGTGGTGACATTTGACTGACGTTCCAAGCTTTTGGTGATGGGAGGGTGAGAAAATCAGTGTGTGTTCAGCCAAGGTTGGAATAATTCCAACGATATCTAATAAAATCATCAGGCATCCTGAATTATGGATCAAATTTTTTATCCAGTTTCTCTGAATTATAAGGAATAGGTTTGAATTGGTCACCTGGATTTATAAATATACTTGTGAACTTCATATTTTTTTAAGGATTAAGATAATCTCTTCTTGTGGCCAGAAATCATTCTTTCCATGGTTTGATGATCACTGAATCTTTTTATATCTATTATTTATTTCAATTAATTTATTTTAATGAGAAGCCCTAATGGATTCATGAGGGTATATCAGATTCAACCAAACCCCCTATTTTTTAATTGCAGTTTTCAACCCAACTCCACCATTCCAAACCCACTATTAAGAATCAAAAAAACCCATGCATTTCATATCACACTTGTCAGAGTTACCTGAAAATAAATGGTTTTTCAGATAAAGTATTTAAAGGATTTCAAAGCCTCAACCCCACCTCAGTCCATCTCCTACACCCCTGGTTTCCAGTCCACATCATACACCCCTGGCTTCAACCTCAACTCCTTCTACCTCTGACCTCATTGGAAGAATCCTACCTCCTAGCTCATTTGAAAAATTTCATTCATTTCTCTCATCTCTTTGCTATCCTCATTGCTTTATCTCTCATCTCCTTGTCACTTCATCAATCCCGTCTTTGCTATCCTCATTTCTTCATCTTTCATCCCCTTTTCACTTTATCACTCTCATCACTTTATTGCTCTTTTGAATTCATCAATCTCATCACTTTAATTTTCTCATGACTTAATCACTCTCATCACTTCCTAATTCTCATTAATTTATTGCTCTAATTGCTTCATCCCTCTTACTCTTTTCAAATGGCCGGTTGGCAAAACTCCCCCCAAAAGTCCAATCAAAAATCCAATGAAACAAATAAAAAATCCCCAAGTAAATCTACATCAAACAATCCTCTACCATCTGCTTCCAAAGGCTAAAGTCATCTCAAGAAATTGGATCACATCATCATGGTAAACTGGCTAAAAATTCCTTCCAACTATGACACTTGCTTTGGATCCAACAATGAAACACAAGTTGGCCAACCTCCATCCTCTAAGGTTGATGGTTATCTCCTGATGGCAAATGAAATCAAGAATAAAACACAACATGGGCTGGATTTTTCATTTAAACAGATGAGGGAGCAATTCAAGAACTATCAAGAAAATTAAAAAAATACCCACTTGATGTCAACCTCCACTGGCTTTGGTATCACCAAATCCAATGAAGCAAAGGGAATTGACTCAGAGGTTGATAGGTTGGACTCCATTTGTCCTTTTTATATTCAAATGGATTAAATTTTTCAAAGAAGGCCAAAATCACCCCCTTAGCTGATTTTGATGCCCAAAAATTAGATTAAATTGATGCTGAGTACTTGGCTATATATTCACAGCCAAGCAACCATGACCCTGATGAAACCTTGGAGTAGCCCCAATATGATGTGGAGCACAATACTCCTGCTCAACAACCTCCAATAATGTCCAAATTGGAATTGATGAACCCTAAAAAATCTTCCTTGGACCACTCACTTACATATTTTGATTTTTCAATTCCTGGCGTGGAATAACTGGAAAACTTGGCCAATGGGGAGCCAGATATTCCAGTGTTTTTCATTGCAATCAACATCTTTTCAACTAAGGAAGCAATTTCTCATCTTTTCTGGATAATTCTGACTGACTTGCAATGTAAAAAAACATTCTCATCCTTTCCTGAATGGCCAAGACTTCAAGCCAATGGGGCCTCCCACATCACCTTTGAATAAGAGTGAAAAAATTCCCACACAAACCTCTTTGGAAAAGGGAAAGCAAAATGCCTCCAATTCCATCAACATCAAACCCAATACCCATAAAAATAGGAGAAAAACTTTTAATTTTTTGGGCTTTGAAGATATCATGGCAAGGCAATATTCAACTAAGTGCCTTGATTGAATCTCCTTGCTTTCAAAAGCAATCTCATTTCTATTCCCCGCCAAAAAGCAGTGAAATCACAAATTGAATCTGAAAAAATTCAATTTCAAAAGGAGAAGTGAGACTTTCAAAATGCTATTGATTTTAAAAAGCAGAAAGCCAAGAGTTTGGCTCATTAAAAAAAATTGGATGCTTAGTGGAAATGGAAAAAGGCAGAGCTAGAGTTTCAAAAAGAGGATAAGGAGAAGGATCAAGTGGAAAAGCAACTGGAAAAGGAGAGGGAACGACTGGCCATGAAAAAAAGATAGGTTATTGGTAGCCATGGAATGTATTGGTAGGAGTCAAAAAGGTGATGAAATACAACAGATTAATCAATTTGTGGGCTTGTAAATTTATTTACTTTGATAAAAATTTTCAAAAGAAAAACAAAAAGATTACAAAAATTTTTGAGACCATTTTCAACTCCACCAATAAAGAAATATTTTTTATTTTATTTAATTTTTTCATCTAGAGTATATTTTTCCACTTATCAAGTCCTTGCAAGTGTTCCAAGTCTTTTTTTTGATTTGCATAGACATGGCTATCCTTGTATGAGTGGCGGTCTCCCCAGCAGGAAAATTACAGTTTTGTACTTTTTTTTGATCCAATCATTTTAAAAACTCCTTTTTTTATGAAATCAATAACAAAACACAAGACATGAAAAAAATTGGCCATCAGATATTTGATCTTTTCCCTTTTTTTCAATAATTTGTCAATCTGGTTTTTTGGTTGGAACCACCAGTAAAAAGGAATAGGAAGAGATTTCAAATTTTTCAATCTCAGGAGAGTTTAATAAGGAATTGGAAGTGAATGTGATGTTTGGGGCACAGTCAAAAGGAGTGAGGCTGGATGCAAATTTCAATTAAGAGAAGGAGGGGATATTTTTTTACATTATTGTTTCACAGTTAGAATAAAATGCAATTCTGGCTGATTTTCAAGAAATTTGGCCTAAAATTTGAGAGACATTGTTGGAACTAAGTTTCAAAAAACAAAACTCTTGAGGCAAATATTTGACAGCAGCTTTCTTCAAATATTTTCCAAATAGTTCAAAGTGGTTCATCAATTTTTCAAATCCAATTGCCCACATTTTCCCACCACAAGATCTTGAGGGACCAAAAGTGGTGAAATTTATTTTGGATTGGTGAAGGAATGTTGTGACTAAGTTTATTTCCTTCTTCTCTTGCTCAAAGATTTTATTGAAAGGGAAAAACTTGATGATTGCAACCAGAAACTTGCAATTGGATTCATCAATAAAAATATCTTTCCCAGAGCTGAAGAAATAGAATTGTTTGATCCTCTGTTTGACCTTTTCAAACTCTTTGGGGAATGGCTTTAACTTTGTGACCATGGAAGGATACAGATCCAAAGGGAGTAGTTTTTTTCCAGACCACACAATCTTTTCATCAATCCCCTCCTCTTCCACTTCCAAATATATTTTGAATCTCTCTTTTGATTCCTCTTTTTCCAATGAGCCTTATTCTTTCAACCTATCCTTATGTCTTGAAAATAATCTCCTCCTATCTTGTTCCCTCCAGTCTACATGCCTTAATTGGGTTGAGGATCAAGAGAGGATTAAATTCATTTGGTAAATTTTTGATTTTAGTGGGAGAAAAATGGGTAGTTGAGAAAAAGGGCGGATGTGCAAACAAAAAGGGGTAGAATGGCGGGTTGCATTTCATGGAATAAAAAAAACAGTATTCAGTTACAATCAAGGTGATGATCAACAAACATGAAAAAAAAAAAATTGAAAAATACCAGTCAATTATCCTACCCCTCCCCCCCCCAAAAAAAAAAAAAAAAAAAAAAAATGGAAATTCCCTTTTTTTTAACATCAGAGAGGAGGCGGAGGAGGATCTTGAGGGGAAGGAGGGGAAGGGAGGGGGGCAGAAAATCACAAACAATTTGTCAATTGTTGATTGATTGAACTGGAAGAGGCAAAGGACTGGAAGGGGGTTGGGAAGCCATTTGCAAACAATTGATTGTTTTTTTCTTGAAGTTAAATTGATTTTTTGCCATTTCATTGATCAATTGGAATGCAAGCAAAAAAAAATTTGTTTGAATTTATTTTGATTTTATTGAACTGCAAGAAAACTATTGTTTTTTTGTTGTTTGATTGATTGATAAAACTGCAAGAAAAAAATTGTTTTTTTTTGCTGCATGTTTGATTGATCAAACAGAAATAAAAATTTTTTTTGCTTTAAATTTGAGGGAAAATGAGGAGGACGAGGAGCAGGAGGAGAGGGGGGTTATGAGGTACAATTGAGCAATGGGGGGGTTAGTTGCTAAAGGAGAAGGAGGAGGGTGGGATTTAATTTATTTAACAATTAGAAATCAATCAATTGCTCAAAGGGAGAAGGAGGAGGAGGATTTTTTCTTAAAAACATTGATGTATCAATGGGAAGCTGGAGCAGGAGGAGGATGACTTCTGGGGTCTTTGAGGTGGAGGCGCATGTTATTTTGGAGTTGGTGGGTGAGGTGGTTTGGTGAGGAGGAGGAAGAAGTGGACCTTTTGGGGTGGTAATGAGGAGGCTGGAGTCAACCATTGAGTGAGTGGGGTGAGGTGGGTGGTTTGGTGAATGTTGAGGTATGAGGTGGAGTTTTTGTTTTGTTATGTTGAAGTCCACCAAAAAAAAAGAAAAAAGAAAAAAGAAAAAAGGAAAAAAAACCAAGTCAGCATAGGATTCTTCATTGGACAAAAAAACCAAAATTACTGTAGCATTATTTTTTTTCCTATTTCAAAACCATATGATACTAATCAAGTGAGAAAGGGTGAGGGGTATAATCCACTCTCTCATGGCAGAAGATGAGGTGAAATATCAGACAGGGATAAATTGAAGAGGATTGGGAATATCTTCTTCAAATTTTTTGTCCCATTCATCTTTGATATTGGCCAGAAGGTTGTGAAGAATTACACAAATGATAATCCAGTTGATGAGGATCTTCCAGTATTTGGGATTTTTAAGCTGGTTTTGAATTTCCATTAAGCCGGACCATCTTCCTTTCAGGACTCCTATGGCATACTCAATGAAAACTTTTGATTGGTAAAGATGATAGTTGAAATCAGTTTTGGCTTGATCATTTGATGAAAAATTGCGGTATGGTGGAACCACATATGTCCCCCTAGCATAAGTTGAATCTTCTAGAAGGTATTGATCTTGGTCAAAGTATTTCTCTGGTTTTTGGGAAATAAAAATACAATTGAAAAAATATGTATTGTGACAATAACCTGGAACGCCAGCATGGAGGGATATGAACTTCTTGTTTTTATCAACAGCAATTTATAGTTCCAGAGAGTATCTATAGAAAAATCTAAAACATTTTGGGTCAGTGTTTTATCAAAGTTGTTATCAAAGGCTTTAGAAAAGAAATGAATCAATTGCCTTTTTTTTGAATCAAAATAATGGTTGCCATCTAGCTTGGGCTTTTTACTCAAGGGGATATTAATTCCATGAACAGTGTCAGCCATGAGACATGTATTGGTGTCCTATAGGTTGCCCAACTCACAATTATTGGTAGTATAGTGGTTAAGGAATGTCTTAGTACCCTTCTGAGTACCTAGGTAGTGTGTTCAAGCCTCCATTAGTCCATTATATATTCATATTTTTGAAATATAAAGTTTCATATAATCATATTTTTATAGTATGTCTTAATATTAGAAATCATCCCATAAATCCTTGAAGGTTTATATTATAATTCATGGGAGATTGTAAAACTTTACTCTAGATTACAATCCTCTGGAAGCGTCCAATTGGATGTACAATTAATGTCCTTAAAGATTTCCCTCTGTGGAAACTATATTCTGTAATAATCCTTATCTACCATAACCTAGATTTTTAGGTGAATTGTAAATTATTTTCTAAGAACTCTCCTTCCAGCTTGTAGATAACTTTCAAGAAGTTAATCATGCTGGAAAAGCGTACACTCAGAAGCTAGGAAACTCCCCTGGTGCAGATAAACTCTGTGGGAATACTTACCCAGAGTATACATATCTATGTGGATTAAGAATATCTAATAATATGGTTGTAATTCTTTGAACACATGCTCTAATAGATCTACAGAGAGTTAGAGGGTAAGTAAATCGATTCTGAAGCCTTGAGAGCGTCCTCTTGAAGGAGAATAAGTGACTGGGGTGATTCCCCCCCCCCATCACTTTAAACTTCTGAGTAAATAAATTACAACCTTACCTCGAAAATAGACCCCAATGAGTATGTAAATGTTATTATACATTGGGGATGATTGCTTGGGACTCTGAGCCACTGGAGACAAAATCTAGGACAGTGGTGTACTCCCCTGATGATGACCTGAGTCCCCCTGAGGACTCTTTCAATATAAAAGAGGAGGGTCTTGTCCCTACAAGACCTATTCCTCATTGTATTTTATAAACCAGATAGTGCATATTAACAAGCCCATCCAACTTAGTCCACCAAGAGGATTGACTGGGGCCTTTTAATTCAACATCTTATTATATTATAAATCAAACAATCAACTTCAATTTTGAGTCCAAGGTCCTATTGGAGTTATAGTCCTTCTCAGGCTATCATAAAGGGTGTGAGCTTCCTTGTGTAAGCAAGTCTCCTTTGAGCTTTATTTATTAAAGCTAGGCCCCTTATCTCTTTAGAGGTTCAAGGTGTGGCTTTTTTACTCCTGATAACTTACTATCATTTGATTTTTTATTGATATTATCAGTTTAATCATTAAAACTGATATTTGGCAATTATTATTTTTTTTGCAGGTATCTTCCACAGCTACTATAGCAATAGAGGCAATACTCTGACAATTTGGGGCCTCATCTCCTTTTGAACCAAATTTTCGACTTTTTGGCCTGTTAAAGTAAGAATACCTGTTAATCAACTTGAATTTATATTTCAATTACAGGAAAATTTATAAAAAGAAAAATATATATACTAAGAATAACCAAAAATTTTCGAAATTTGGTGTTAATTTTTTAGATTTTGCTGAAGTGCTTTAAACACTTAAGTACTAGTTTGAGGTTTTCTCAGATAACCAGTAAGATTGAATTTTTCTTGATGTAAAAAGTCATTTTTTTTTTTTAAAAAAAAAAATAAATATATAAGAAATGTATAAATAACATAAGTAAATTGACCACAATTTTCGAAAATTGTTTTCTTGTTTTTAGAAAAACAAAATTTTTTTAAGCAAAGTAAAAACTTGGTGCTGTTTAAATTGTCTCAAATAAATCATTTTAGTGAATGTGGTTGATTGAAGAATTGTTTTTGAAGAATAAGAAAGAAAACAAAAATAAACTTATTAAAAAATTTTTTTTTTTTGAAAATTGATTTTTTGTTTTTTATAATCTTTTGATCACAGAAAAACACTTGTAACTTGTTAAAGTTTTCTCAGGTCAACTTCAAGGTGAGTACTATCGATTCCAGAAATTATTTTTTTTTTTAAAAAAAATAGTAAGGGTAAAAAACGAAAAGAAAAAACATTACAATCAAAATTATAAAAAAAGCGAATTCTTTAACAATTTTTTTTTTTTTTTTTAAAAAAAAAAATTATTTTGATTGGTTTTTTAGATTTCTGAAGTACAGGAAGCGCTTAGCTTAATCGGTTTTTGCTCAGATCACCATTAAAGGTGATTGCCGAAGACAGTAATTTTTTTTTTATTAAAAAAAAAAATACTATATAGTGCATTGTGTTAATCAAAATTGTTCCTTTTATTTAGTCCTCCTAATACTGAAAGTACTTGTAGCCAAAGGTTAGCCCTTGCCCTCGCGTTTTGTAGTTAAAATTGCATTTGGTATTTCAAGTTGCTGATCAAGGTTTTTTTTTTTCCTTTCTTTGAAAAAAAAAAGAAAAAACCATAAAGGAGATAAATGTCAAGGTCGCAACACATACCTCGCCAAATCTGGAAATCGATGCGGAAAGTTGCAAAATTCTGAATTTATGTTCTTGCAACCTTTGGGCAGAATTACAAAAATACTCGACGAGTATTGCCAAACAGTAAGTCCGCGGATTTTAGTTATAACTCATTAAAAAAAAAAGAGAAAGAAAGAAGATTGACAACTGACAGTCTGGTCTTCCAGTGTCATCAAAGCAATTGTCCATTGACTCATTCCTACCCTCAAACAAAGGAAGGGCCCGCAGCTTTTTGCAGGAGAATTCCAGCAGAGGAGACTCTGCATCAGCCCCGGATCAGATTGTATCTGATCAGGTGTCAGTGAGATCTCAATCTACATTACAAATAGAAGTAACGCGCAGTGAGTTAACTTTTGTTATTCAAGGAATAAAAAAAAATTCAAAAATAAAATAAAAAATAAATAAATTAAATAAGAAAAATCAGTACTGTGTTTTGATAATTTCAAACACTGATTTTGTATTTAATTATGTTTACTAGGAGCAAGGGAGCTGACCTTGTGCCAGCTAGAGAGTTCAGACGCCAGAAAAGACAGCCCTCCACCAGGAGTGGCAAATCTGCTAACCTGCCACACCCAGAACAAGATGAAATATCTGGAAGCAGTGGCAGCAGACAATGTGCAGAATCAGGCAACTTACCTGACTCAGGCTCTGGCAACTTACAGAGCTTTGCTGAGGATAATAGGAAGGGAACAACTGATGAGGGAGACAGAAAACTGGGATCCAACGAAGATCAAGAAACCAATGATCCCCAAATCAAAGGTAAAAAGATTGAGTCCAGTGAACCAGTCAGCTCAAGAATCAACCTCCCAGGTTCCCTTGGAGAGTCCATCCCACCCTCATCAAGAGAGAAATATGAGGATGAGAAAGAGAAGGGAACACAGGAACTCCATTTATGGAGAAATGATGAGGATGGCCAGGTCTCTCCAAGGAGGTTATCAATTCTTGGAGGAGGAAAAGGCCAAAAGAATGAAGAAGTAATTTTGTCCTTAGATTCAGAAATAATTTTAGAGAAATTTTGTGATATTGTTTTTAATGAAACTCTACATATTAAAAAAGCAGTAGGATATGCCAAGCAATTTTGTATAGATGGTTTTGCTTCCATGGGTCATAAATATGATAATATTATGACAACTAGTATGAATTTTAAATCTTTTTTGGCTGCCTCAATAAAAGAATTAGAAGATGTGACCAACAAAACTATGGAGCTTGATTTAACTAAGGTGCATCATAAGGATTTGAACAAGTTGGAAGCAATGATAGCAGATTTGAATCAAAATGTAAAAACCAATAAATTATCCACTGAGGACATGAAAGAAAGCACTGATTCTTTGACATCACCTTTTATACAGTTAAGCAATTCAATGGAGCTATTGGAAAGTAAAGTAAATGATAAATTCACTTTACTTGAAAAAGAAATTTCCCTGCAGAGCTCTAACTCTAAAGAGTTATTTAATAAGTTTAGTAATAGTATAGCACAATCGAATGACAGCCTGGATAAAAATATGCTAATGATCTCCAATAAATTGGAAGATACCAAACAGATAAGACATAAAGTACCACTTTTTCAGGATAGTAAGCAAGTTATGAGTAAAGATAGAGGTGAAGAAAAAATTTTATCACCTCATGAACAACCAGGAAACAATAGTGAGATATTGAAGCATATTCTGCAAGGTCTGCCCAAGATTAGTGAGTGGCCTAATTTCACAGGTGAAGGAGCATATGATCACACAGAATTCATATCTTGGATTGATACCTTGCAAGAAGATCCAGGTTTACCTGATTCTTTAATCACTAGCAGATTTAGTATCCTGTTTAAAGGTATAGCTTCAGATTGATACAAAGATAGTAGAAATGCTGTTGGAGTACAAAGTTGGAGCTTCTGGAAAAAGGAATTGCACAAAAAATTTGGTACACCAAATTGGAAAAGGAAATGTATGAATTCATTTAATAATGATAAGTTTGTACCTGGTGTCACTAGTCCTGCTAGTTGGGTCACAAGGCAAAAGAAAAGGCTAAGAGCTTTTGACCCAATGCTAGATCAAGATAGTATTAACTTTAAGCTGCTTTCACTAATGGACGGTGAAATTTATTTTGATGTCAAGACAAGTATTAAAGTTGATGGTGACTGTTCTAACTTTATTAATATATTAGAGGACATAGTGGAAGATACATCTTTGGGGAGAAAGAAAAATTATCAAACCAAAGATAACAATTTAGTCAGAACAGAAAGGGAGAAAACTACTAATAAAAATCCTACTTCCAATACAGAGATATCTTGTTATACTTGTGGTAAAGTAGGACATACCTCAAGGGTTTGCCCGCAGAAAACAAAGAAAGTGAATAACATTGGTAGTGAAATTTCTAGTAGACAGGATAATTGTATTGAGGAGACTGAGTAGGATAGTTCCTTGGAAGATGATGATGAACCTATCATAGGTTGCATAAATTCCATCAGAACATATAATGAATTAGTCACTATGAAATTTTGTGATAAGCCTTGTAAGGTCCTACTGGACAGTGGAGAATACAAATCCGTGGTAAGCAGAAACTATTTGGATAGCTTCTGCCCAGATTGAAAAAAACAAGTTATAAATGCTCCTTCTATTAAATTACATAGTTGCTCTGGACCATTGATTTCTTTAGGGACAGTAAAAGCCAAATTATTATTTGCTTCATTTGTGTTCATAATTAAATTTGTAGTAGTTGATAATGCTCCCATGAATTATTTCATAATAGGAAATGACTATATGAAAGAATATTCTTTCAATTTGTTTCACAGTAAAAAGTCTTCATATTTTACTGTTGGTAACAGTGTTAAATTCTATTTTGATCAAAAACAACTTGATTCTGTCAATCACCTTGGTAAAGATAATTTTTGTAATGAAATTATCAATGAATCTAAAATCAATTCCTCACTAATTGACCAAGAAAAAATTAGTCTGCTGAACAATTTATTTGACCATAAGGAAGCATTTGCTTCTGTTGATGAACCTTTTGGATCCATTGTAGGTCATGATGTTAAAATAAATTTGACTATTGATAGGCCTTATCCGCCTGCCTTAAGGAAACATCCATTTCCTGCTAGCCCTAGGAGCAGAGAGGCGCTTAAAGAACATATAAATACTTTTCTGAAATTAGGGGTCATCAGAAAAGTAGGGGCTAATGAAGATGTTGACATTACCACCCCAGTGATAATTGCTTGGCACAATGGTAAATCTAGAATGGTTGGTGATTTTAGAGCATTAAACTCTTAGACAACACCAGATACGTATCCAATGCCCAAGATTTTCAAATCATTGAGTAAATTAAACCAAGCAAAATATATCACTTGTATGGATGTATTGAAAGGGTTTCACCAAAATGTTGTACATGAAGAAAGCAGAACATTTTTGGGAATAGTTTGTCACTTGGGCGTTTTTGAATATCTAAGAATGCTATTTGGTATCAAAAATGCACCATCTCATTTCCAAAGAATGATGGACACTGAATTTCATGAAGAATTGATGCAGAATTGGTTAATCATATATATAGATGACATTATTATATTTTCTGAGACATGGGAAGACCATATGTCAAGGTTGTCAA
This sequence comes from Puccinia polysora, assembly GCA_025617555.3. NCBI lineage: Eukaryota > Fungi > Basidiomycota > Pucciniomycetes > Pucciniales > Pucciniaceae > Puccinia > Puccinia polysora. Next base: position 15,596,052 of record CM062615.1, on the reverse strand, counting down.
TTTTTTTGAAAAAAGTGATTAAAATGAACATGAAAATTTTTTTAAATAAGTTTTCATTTGGTTTCAATGAGTTAAAAGCCTTGGGACACATTGTAAATGGATTTTACTTAAGAATAGATCAGAAGAGAGTGGCAGCAGTTTTGTTAAAACCTACTCTCAATAGTGTTAAAGAAATTCAAAGCTTTTTAGGCTTTGCAGGGTATTACAGGTTACATATTAAGGATTTTGGTATCATAGCCTCTATTCTTTATAAAATCTGCAGTCCCAATGTTTCTTTTGAAATGACCACAGAAAGAATGGAGGCCTATGAGTTGCTGAAAAAGTGTTTAACAAGTGCACCTTTACTTTTCCACCCAGACCCTGAGAAACCATTTAAATTGTATGTAGATGCATGTATGGAAGGTTTAGGAGCAGCATTGCACCAAGTGCCAATTTTTAATGTTGATTTCACTATTTGATTTCTTAAAAAAAAGAACCAGCGGGCTGGAGGCATGGGTTTTAGAAATAATTAGACCAACTGATTCAAAATAGGAAAAATGAATAATGAAGAAGATGAAAGGAGTACCAACGCTAGGACTATGATCAGGAACAGGACAGCATGAGCAACAGAGGAAAGGATGAGGCTAGAGGAAATGAGTAGACGACTGAAACGGAAAGAGGTCAGAGTTTAGAGTTGTTAGTTGTGATAGATCTTGCGGATAGGTCTCTTACCAGACAAGAACACATGGGCTGTTTAATTGAGGTAGCTGAGATGGTGGATCGAGAGTCGAGGCGAGATGAGATTTAAGAGAAAAGAACAGGAACAATAGAAAGAAATAGGAAAAGGAAGAAAAGAATAATAGAATGAGGAAGGAGTAAAAGAAGGAAGATCAGAAGTAGAAGGAGATCGGTTTTGAGTAGATGGAAGATAAGAAGAAGAAAGAGATCGATTTCGAGTAGCTGTTGTCAGAGGTTATTCAGATGGATGAACCTCGAACCTCCCTTCCTTCCAAGATCTGAAGCTGGGAGACTCGAGTTGAGAGATGACAATCTTAGAAATGGAGTGTTCACACTCATCTTCAGGGTGCGCGGCAGTCAGAGAGAGGAGAGTCGTGAGAAGTGATTTCTCAACACTCCCCGTGGCTGGTAAGTGGGTTATCCGTAAAGTCTCAGGTGGTGAATATTGTTTTTTGTAATAGCTTAAGAGAACTGATAGAAGATGCCTTCGAGAGTGAATCGGCGACCATGGAAGGACTGGGAATGAGTTCTAGTTTGAATTCGTTATTTGTGAAATCATCGCGAAGACCTTTTGTTTTTATATCTATATGTCGTGACTTGGAGTGAGAGCCGAATTTTTTTATCTTATCGTCTAAACCTTTGTTGTCTATATACAATGTTGGTTTGAACTTGCAGTCGTGGTAGATCTCATTGATGAGGTGTCTGATCCATTTCGTCTCGAGATAACAATCGAGCAGTGCATTCAGTTCGGATTCGGTAGAGGAATAGGTGATGTTTCGTTGTCTTGTTGAGTTCCAAACGACCGGGCTTCCATAGTGGAAGACGACATATCCGGTTTGAGATTTTCGGAAAACTGGATCATCCCCCCAGGTGGCATCGCTAAAGCTTGAGAGGACTTCTTGTTGAGGATCGTATTTGATGGTGAGTTTGAGATTTTTGGTTGTCTTGAGATATTTCCATACTTTCCGGACCTCCCGCCAGTGACTCATACCGGGCTTGGCGTTGAACCTAGACAGACTAGATACGGAGAAGGAAATGTCTGGACGAGTGTATTGTGATAGGTGATTGAGAAGTCCGGTCGCAGATCTGTAATTAATGTTTAGTTGACGAAATTCTTCATGGTCGTTGTCGGAGGCCGGTTCAAGATGGAAATTCTGTGTTAGCGGAGATAACGTTTCTTTGCAGGATGACAGGCCAAGCTCTTCTAGTCCCCGTTGGATATGATTAGGTTGGCTCAGGAGAATTCGATCATCTTCAATCTCCATGAGCATTCCGAGTATTGTGTTTGGTGGATGGGAGGACGAGTTTTGGAATCTCTTAAGAAAGTTTGATTCGAAGGAGTCAGAATTGCCTGCATGGATTAAGTCGTCCACGTGAAAGTATAGAATTTCCTTCGTTTGGTTGTTAAGGTAAAGACAGGGATCGCTGGTTGATTCTTTGTACCCTTGAGACTTGATCCATAGCGTAAGGGTTTCATACCAATTCTTGGGAGACTGTTTGAGCCCGTATAGTGATTTCTTTAACTTTAAATAGGGAGATCTTCTACTTGATCCATCTGGCGTTCTTATAATGACGGTCTCCTCCAGAGGAGCATGAAGAAATGCCCCCTTGACGTCGAATTGGGTGAGTTTCATTTTGTTTTTCAAGGCGTATACCAAGGCGAGTCGTAGGGATGCGATTTTTCCAGTTGGCGCCCAAGTTTCGTTGTAATCGACTCCCAATACTTGATCGAAGCCTTGAACACACAGCCGGGCCTTGTATTTGACAGGTTCGCCATGGCAGTTCTCCTTCACTTTGAAGACCCAGGTCGTGTTTAGAATGTTGTCGGGATTCCCATAATATTCCTCCCAAACATCTTGTAGTTCTATGCCTTCTAGTTCAGTTTCTGTGGCTTCCTTCCATTTGGGCCACTCGGGGCACTTACGCGCCGCCTTGTAGGAGGGGGGTTCATAGTAATGGTGGAAGCCATATCGCTGAGGTTTTTTGATTTCGCGCCTAGGTCTTTGATATGCGGATGTTTCAGGAGGTTCGGCTGGAGTAGAGTGGCAAGGTGGACTTGGGGGTGATGAATCTGAGAAGTCTGTGCCTTCATTCTCCTCGCGATCTGATTCTGAGTCGGAGACGTCTTCAGGTGAGTTGCGAATAGTGTATTGCTTTTGAGCAGAAGAGAAGTTGGAGTCGTCAGATTCCGAGCTAGCTTGAGAAAAAAGATCAAGTCCGGGAGACTCTAGAAGAGGAAATTGAGAGATCGTATTCTTGAGGAACTGGACATGTTTGGTTTCAATGACAGCACCTGATAAGCTTAATACGAGATAAGAATGAAAGATTGGATTGAACCCAACTAAAATTCCTTCTAATCCTTTTTCGTTGAATTTCCTTCCTCTTTGTAGATGATTTCCTAAGTAGATTACCGGTGATCCTACGGATTTCAAGTAGTTAGGAGGAAGACTCTTATTGAACATGAGTTCCCAGGGGGATCGATCATTACCTTCCCTCGGGATTTGATTCAACATGAAGCAGCAGCTCCGGATTATTATGTGCCAATAGTTCTTTGGCAGTCTGGAAGAAGAGAAGGTTGCTCGCGCGGATTCGACGATAGTTCGATTGGCTCGTTCCGACCGGCCATTGTGTTGGGAATGATGCGGTTCTGACGTGAGTAGTTTGATGTGTTTAGATTTGGCAAAGTCTTTCAAAGTTTTGTTGGTGAATTCCGTGCCTTTATCCGAGAAAATTTCTGTCGGATAGTAATTAAGCCGTTTATATTCTGTTTCCAGGATATTGATTATGACGTTCGGGGTTTCATCTTTAGATAGGAGGGGAAATGCCGCAAGATAGCCAGAGAAGTTATCTACGAGAGTTAGAATGTACCGGTGGCCCGCCTTGGATTGAGGGGTAATTTGTCCAATCAGGTCGAGGTGTATTCTTTCAAGCGGTTTCGACGAAGGCGTTGAAGTTGCTGAGAAGGGAGATTTAGTTATTTTGCTTTTTACGCAACTCTCACACTGAAAGCTATCCAATTCTTCTTTAGAAAAGTGACCCTTGAGTAGAGGCTTGAGGGTGGAGATTGCAGCATGACCGTACATTTTGTGAAAGTCGGATAGAGATTGAGATTCGACAGTAGTTGAGCTTGTGGATTGATTTGTGAGATTAACTGAGAGATTGTTACCCGCGACTCGAGGTTTCTCAATTACGAAGAGATTGTCGCGAATCAATCCTTTTAGGACTAGCTTGTTGCCTCGAGAGACCGTAAATTGATCTCGTTCTTGAGAAAGATTGCATCCCTTCTTTGCTAGAAGACCGGGGCTAATTAAGTTAACCACTATGTCTGGGACATACATACACTCATCTAAGGTTACGACCGAATCGTTCCATTCCAGTCGGACTGTACCAGTACCTCGAATTTTAAGGTTAGCTTCTAGCTTTCCAGTCTTGATTTCTTCTGGATCGTCTTGAAGATTGATGGAAGTGAAGAATTTCAGGTCGTTGAAGATATGAATATTTGCGCCGGAGTCCAATAAGAGATTCGGGGTATTATTGGAGTTGATCCAGAGAGTAAGTAGGGAATGATAGTTGATGGTTGGGTTCTTTTTGGTTCTATTTTTCCATTCATTCTGCTGTTCGACCCACCATCCAGGGGCAATTTGGGGGTGGAGATGAAAGCAGGACGTCTCTGGATGTGGAGCATTTGGATCGTGGTAGCCTTCTCTGCATCGAATTCGGGCCTTTTTATCGTCTCTCTCTGTTCTGCCTTTGGTAGTAACTAGGGTAATATCCGGAACTGATTTGCCTATCTTCAATTGAGCCTTTCGCTCATTATTATATTGAGTAAGATGGTTGAAGACCACTTCTACCGTTATCAGCTTCTCTACATGCATGATTTGTTGCTTGAGGTTTTCCAGAATCGGGGGAAACTTGAATAGTATGAGGTAGGCAATTATATCTTTGGGTAATTCTATGCCCACGTCTGCCATCCTGGTAAGTGCCTTTCTGATCTTGGTGATGAAGTTTTCTATCGCGTGTTCGTTGAAGGGAGCATGTAAAAATTGATTGAAAACTCGTGCTCTGTTTGCAGTTTCGGATGAAGCAAATCGACGAGTGATCTCAGCCCAGAGCAGCTTAGACGATGAGATGTTTGCCGAGTTGACCACATTGGCATGAGTGACGCTGTCTAGTTTAGAAAGGATGATTGCTCGGATTTCTCGATCTTGTTTTATCGTAAGTTGGCCGGAGTTCCTAGTTATGACGTCCTTAATTTCCTTGAGATCGAATAGCATTAACATCTTGTCCCGCCAGATGGAATAGTTGTCTTCGTTGAGAGGAGGAATGGCATCGACTGAGGCCTTGAGGGCAACTTGGTGAAAATAGTCGTTGGCCCCAGCTGGTTCGTTCATTTTCGATTAGCTTGAGTCTTTCGGCTTTTAACCGTGTTGATTTCACTATTTGATTTCTTAAAAAAAAGAACCAGCGGGCTGGAGGCATGGGTTTTAGAAATAATTAGACCAACTGATTCAAAATAGGAAAAATGAATAATGAAGAAGATGAAAGGAGTACCAACGCTAGGACTATGATCAGGAACAGGACAGCATGAGCAACAGAGGAAAGGATGAGGCTAGAGGAAATGAGTAGACGACTGAAACGGAAAGAGGTCAGAGTTTAGAGTTGTTAGTTGTGATAGATCTTGCGGATAGGTCTCTTACCAGACAAGAACACATGGGCTGTTTAATTGAGGTAGCTGAGATGGTGGATCGAGAGTCGAGGCGAGATGAGATTTAAGAGAAAAGAACAGGAACGATAGAAAGAAATAGGAAAAGGAAGAAAAGAATAATAGAATGAGGAAGGAGTAAAAGAAGGAAGATCAGAAGTAGAAGGAGATCGGTTTCGAGTAGATGGAAGATAAGAAGAAGAAAGAGATCGATTTCGAGTAGCTGTTGTCAGAGGTTATTCAGATGGATGAACCTCGAACCTCCCTTCCTTCCAAGATCTGAAGCTGGGAGACTCGAGTTGAGAGATGACAATCTTAGAAATGGAGTGTTCACACTCATCTTCAGGGTGCGCGGCAGTCAGAGAGAGGAGAGTCGTGAGAAGTGATTTCTCAACATTTAATGATAAACCAGTCAAAGGACCTATATGCTTTATATCTAGGCAACTTAAAGATAGTGAAAAGAGATATGGTGCGTCACAACTAGAATGCTTGTGCTTGGTTTGGGCCTTAGAGAAATTGAATTATTATTTGGATGGGTGTCAGTTTCAGGTCATTACTGATTGTACAGCTCTGAAATCACTTTTGAATCTAAAGACACCTAATAGGCACATGTTGAGGTGGCAGATAGCTATCCAGCAATGGAGAGGGTGAATTTACTATAGTGCATAGAGAAGGAGTAATACATAAAAATGCAGATGGGCTGTCTAGGTGGGCTTTACCCAATAACATTGATAATCCAGCCTATGACCCAGAGGATAATGTAGATACATTACCAATTATGGGCATTTCAATGAAAAATCTTGCTGAAAGCTTCTGGAACTCTGTAATTGATTCATATACCAATAATAAGAATACTTCTTTGCTCCTTGAGATATTGAAATCTAAGTCAAGTGAAAAAGATCTGATTGAGGGATTAGATGCAGATTGGAAAAAAGGTTATATGGAAGGAAGGTTTTTCCTTTTATATGGTTTGATATATCATAAATCTTCTCATTGTTTCTCAATAGTTTTAGTACATGATGATCATATACAAATGATTTTGAGTGAATGTCATGATACTGTTTGTTCTGGACATCTTTCAAAAGATAGAACTATTGAAATAGTTAAGATCCTAGCATGGTGGCCAAACTGGAGACAAATTGTTGGATCATATTGTGAATCCTGTGAAAGATGTCAAAAAGCAAATAAGTCTACAGGTAAAAGATATGGTCTGCTACAGACCATAGAAGAACCAAAAGAAAGGTGGCACACTATTAACATGGATTTTGTATCCGGATTACCTCCAGGAGGTAAGGATAATTTCAACTGTGTGTTAGTAGTGGTGGACAGATTCTCAAAGAGAATTAGATTCTTACCATGCTACAAAGATAGCTCTGCAAGGGACATTGCTATGTTATTTTGTAATAGTATTGTCAGTGATGTAGGATGTCCAAAAAATATTATCAGTGATAGAGATCCAAAATTCACATCTGAATTTTGGCAAAGTCTTTTTAATTTGTTTGGAACAAAGCTGTCTTTCTCAACAGCTTATCATCCTCAAAATAATGTTCTAGCAGAAAGGATGATACAAACATTGGAAGACATGATCAGGAGATACTGTGCTTATGGAATTGAATTCAAGGACAGTGATGGATATACTCACAATTGGGTATCTCTGTTTCCAGCTTTACAATTTGCCTACAATTCCAGTAAGCATTCTACTACTAATATTTCACCTTTTGAATTGGAAAGAGGGTAGATACCTCATATGCCTAGAGACATGTTGCTAAGCAAGACTATAATGTTACACCCTTCTGCTGACTGTTTTAGAGATATGATGAATAAAGGTGAAACATGTGCTAGTAAGTGTGTTAATGATGCAGTAGAGTTTAATAAAAGTAGATTGGACAAGAGCCATAAAGATCATGATTTCAAAGTAGGTGATATGGTCCTAATCTCTACTGTTAATTTTAGTAATATTTCAGGACATAGAAAATTGAGATATTCTTTTGTTGGTCCATTTGCTGTAAAAGCACTTCATGGTAAGAATGCAGTGGAAGTTATTGTAACCAAAGAATTTGAAAGAAAGCATCCTACTTTCCCAATTAGTTTGGTTAAAAGGTTTATTGATCCACTCAAGTCCTTTCCTAATAGAAAAGTTCCTAAGGTTGTCATACCACCAATGGAACACACTGATGAAGATATTCCTCATAAAATACTACAACATAAGATAATTAGAAAAGATGGAAAAGATGTAAGGTTATATTTAGTTAGGTTCACAAATAAGTTAACGGATAGTGATCTTTGGATAGAAACTAAAGATATTAAAAATGCTGACTTTATTTTAAGAAAGTATAGGGCTTTAAATAGATCTAAAAATTCCTCATAGAGTAATTTTCTTTTTGGAGGGGGGGAGTGTCAGCCATGAGACATGTATTGATGTCCTATAGGCTGCTCAACTCACAATTCTTGGTAGTATAGTGGTTAAGGAATTTCTTAGTACCCTTCGGAGTACCTAGGTAGTGTGTTCAAGCCTCCATTAGTCCATTACATATTCATATTTTTGACATATAAAGTTTCATATAATCATATTTTTATAGTATGTCTTAATATTAGAAATCATCCCATAAAACCTTGAAGGTTTATATTATAATTTATGGGAGATCTTATAACTTTACTCTAGATTAAAATCCTCTGGAAGCGTCCAATTGGATGTACATTTAATGTCCTTAAAGATTTCCCTCTTTGGAAACTATATTCTGTAATAATCCTTATCTACCATAACCCAGATTTTTAGGTGAATTGTAAATTATTTTCTAAGAACTCTCCTTCCAGCTTGTAGATAACTTTCAAGAATTTAATCATGCTGGAAAAGCTTACACTCAGAAGCTAGGAAATTACCCTGGTGCAGATAAACTCTGTGGGAATACTTACCCAGAGTATACATATCTATGTGGATTAAGAATATCTAATAATATGGTTGTAATTCTTTGAACACATGCTCTAATAGATCTACAGAGAGTTAGAGGGTAAGTAAATCAATTCTGAAGCCTTGAGAGCGTCCTCTTGAAGGAGAATAATTGACTGGGGTGATTCCCCCCCATCACTTTAAACTTCTGAGTAAATAAATTACAACCTTACCTCGAAAATAGACCCCAATGAGTATGTAAATGTTATTATACATTGGGGATGATTGCTTGGGGCTCTGAGCCACTGAAGACAAAATCTAGGACAGTGGTGTACTCCCCTGATGATGCCCTGAGTCCCCCTGAGGACTCTTTCAATATAAAAGAGGAGGGTCTTGTCCCTACAAGACCTATTCCTCATTGTATTTTATAAACCAGATAGTGCATATTAACAAGCCCATCCAACTTAGTCCACCAAGAGGATTGACTGGGGCCTTTTAATTCAACATCTTATTATATTATCAATCAAACAATCAACTTCAATTTTGATTCAAAGGTCCTATTGGAGTTATAGTCCTGCTCAGGCTATCATAAAGGGTGTGAGCTTCCTTGTGTAAGCAAGTCTCCTTTGAGCTTTATTTATTAAAGCTAGGCCCCTTATCTCTTTAGAGGCTCAAGGTGTGGCTTTGTTACTCCTGATAGCTTACTATCAGTTGAGGTTTTATTGATATTATCAGTTTAATCATTAAAACTGATATTTGGCAATTATTATTATTTTTTTTGCAGGTATCTGCCACAGCTACTATAGCAATAGAGGCAATACTCTGAAAAACAGAACCAATGCAACCAGGAAAGCCTTTTGTTTCCATTACTTGAGATTTTTCCTTGCTTTCTTCTTTGGTTTTCCAACAAAGGACTGAGTGAAAGACAGATAGGATAGCAATCATAACTCTTTTGGTGCATGAGTCAATGGTTCCAAAACCAACTGAGAATAAATTTTATAATTTATGAATTTCTTCTCCATTTCCATTTGATCCCAATCTACAAAGAGAAACAGAAATTTGAATAGCTGGATTGCATTGATGATTCCAAGAGTTTTTCTGGAAGATATGGGGATCTATAATCACCTGCAAAAGTTTCTTGAACAAAGGCAACAAATTTTGGAACAGTTGGTTGAAGCTAAATTAAGGGAGGAGATCAATTTTTTCCTTTCATACATAGGGTTTTTGGGAGGCTGTCTTCTTGGAAACATGCATTGATTTTTCAATATAGAATTAAAAGCTAACCAAGTTGATTCTAAATTGGAGTCTTCATCAGAGTCAAATAATAAAAAAAGTTCAGTCAGCTTTTTTGCATTTTCAACTTGCTTCTGGGATGTCTGATTGGAAATGTTCAGAAAGATGGTGATGTGATGTGGGTTGATGAGATTATGATGGGATTGGTGTGTGGCAATGGAGATGTGGAAAAAAAAAGATGAGATGTTTTTGATGCAATCAAGATGGGATTGGTATGGATTTGCTGAGGTGGAGGTGTGGATCGGTGTTTTGCATGTGATGGATGATGGATTCATGATGATGCATAAATGGCAAATTTGATTTTTTAAATTTGAAATTTACATGAAACATGCCATTTCAAAATACACCATCTGTGGGTATGTGTATTTCAGAAACCCGCCATTAAAAATTGTGGTTTGTTCAAAGAAAATGGGGGTTTTCTTACTCTGATACACCCTTTTCTTTTTTCAGTACTATAATTATTTTTTAAAGTAATTTTGTTTTTTATATTACTTAGAAAGAACAGAATCCTGCATGTACAGAGTATGCACCATCAGTTTTATCACAAACATTATTTGAATTTTTTTTAACATGATTTGAAAAGATAAGGGAAACATGAGAAATTTTAATTAGAGTTTATCAGAGTTAAAATTTTCAAATATTGAATGGCTGATTTCAAGCCTATCCATTGTTTTTTTTTTTAAATTTTATTTTTTCAGTTAAAAAAATTTATTCATTGTTTATTTTAACAAAAAGATATTTTTTTAAAAATTGATATTTTTTCCTGCAATAAGCTATTAAAATTTTTTAAAATTACAACTCTGATATGCCCTATTATTTGTAGCTTCAACTTCTAAAATTTTGGAACTGTTAAAATGAAAAACAATTTCCTGGAACGCACAGGCCAATTTTCAGAATGAATAGCACTCAGGAACTCAAAGTAAAATTCTGAGCCATAAGAAAATTGCTCCAGAGTCTGTAGTAGGAAATTTGGATGTGAGGAAAACTTCATAAAAATTTCCTGCATGATTTTTGAAAAGGAAAATGATTCACAAGAATGATTTCCATGCATTGGATAAAAATCAAAATATTGGTGAGTACAAGGAATATAGGGTGCAGAAAAAATTTCAGGGAAAAAGTGACGTATGGGATAATTCAGTGTGGTGAAAAATTTTTGATCCTTCTCCAACTCTTGAGATAACTCTTATTTTTTCTTTCCTCCACAACTGCTGTTCTAAAACCTGGAATTCACCATTTTGTTTTTATTTCTTCCACTAATATTTTACCTGTACTTCCCCAAATCCCTCTTTCATGGATAAGTGATACTTTATCTGAGATTGGGAATTTTTTATCCACAACCAAGTAAAATTGGAACAAGTTTTTATCTAAAAATCTATACTTCTTTCAATTCCAACACTTATTATTGGGTACCCCACTAAAATTTGTTCTTTCCTTGATTTGATTATTTAATTCCATAATAAATTTAAGAAGTAATTTATTTTAAAAAGTAAATCATCAAATTATTATTAATTATTACATCATTAATGGATTCAGAAGAAGACTTAACTCACATTAAATTTTTCAGGAAATCCCAAATCTTTCCCTGGCTCTCCAGAAAATTGATTATTATTCATGCTTCTATTTTCTGATAGGTATTACTTAAACTATTGTCAAAAGGCTTCTGGAAAGCAAGCAGGAATTGAAACAGGAGTGCTCTACTCACAGAAGTCTTAGGGGATGTTTCACTAAAGATTTCTACAGTTATCAGAGAAATTGATAGAGTAAGGATTAGAGTGCTTAGATGACACTTTCTGGGATGTATTTCCTGGTAAGAAGTAGTAAACTGATTTCTTGGGGGACATGAATCAGGAAGGAGGAGGATGAGGCCATTTTAAATAGAAAAGGGTCTGACAGGTAGGTAGCAGGAATTCTTCAAAGGGGAAAGGTCTAACTAGAGGTAAAACAGGCCAAAGGGTTAAGACTACATATGTAGTGAATAGATCAGTCAGGACTAAATAGAGGCGCTACCATGAAAGTTCTAATAAATTGGGATAGAATTTCTACTACATTGCAATAGAATTTCTACTAAATTTGGTAAAGCTATCAGGACTGGGCTGTCTAAGCTGGGAATGACCAGTTGAAGTATTTAATGTACATTTTACATGGAATTCATTACAATATGTACTAATGGAGAGAGAGAACAAGATACCATCTAAAGGAGGATGTACAGAAGGATTCAAAAATAATGACCCATTATGGAACATGAAAAAGAAAAAGTGAGTGAGGTCAGAGTATATGCAAGGCTAGGACATTAAGTGTGTGCACTCTGGTATACCAATTATATGAAAGCCAGTTGATTCAATCCTTATATCATGTGAGGATGGATAATATGTAGATATCCAGTTTATGTAGATCCTGAATATTTCTAGCTTATGAAAGTATATACTGAGATAAGTATCCTTAGGATTTAGACTTCCTTTAAAGTTAGACTAGACTGAGTTTATTTTAATATTGAAGTACCCCCTTTTGAAAAGGATAGCATCTCCTGATGACCATAAAAAGAGAAGCTTGAGAAGCCATCCATTCCTTGTTACCACCAGACATGTCTGTTATCAGTTTTCCCTCTCCATATCTGCAACCATTGCCACCTTCAGCCCCACTAAAATCATTTTTTTCTCATAACAGAACCCCTACACCAACCAATACCATGGAGAAGACCAACAAATATTACCCATCTCAAAAATACTTCCCCATTTGTGAAAGATTAAAGAAACTGAAAACAATCTTTACCACCAGGATTAAGCAAAACTCAGCCATGTGTGAAAGATTTTTTCAATATTGGAGGACCTTCCAAATCGAAAAGCAGGATAGGAAGGCCTTGGGGCCAACCCTGTGGTTACAAGAGAATATTCAAACTTTTGAGGTAAAGGAGGCTCCAGAAAATGATTCCATGAGGTTGGGCTGAAATTCCAGGATTTTGGAAGATTCTAGAAAGTTTATTTTTTGAATTTTTTGTTTTTAAGGGTTCTGATGTTTGATTTCCAGTCAATTGATTCAAGAGAACTTTGAAAAGGCCAGAGCTAAGAGGGAAAGCTTGCCTAAACTGGCAGATTGGCATTTGATTTGTCCTCTAGATTGAAATAAAATGAGGTAGAAGAGGCTTTCATAAGGTGGGGAGCCCCATTAAGGGATTTAGATGAAGAAGGAGCCAGTGAAATTCCTGCAAAAAAATCTCATGGTTGAAATATAATTCACTCTGTCAAACCTGAAGACATTTGCCATTGAATTGGTGAATGCACCACCAAAATGCCAATAGAGGCCATTGAAGTGTCAAAGAAGGCCTTTGAAGCATCAAAATAACCCATTGAAGCATTGAAGAAGGCCATGGAAGCATTGAACAAAAATTGTTCAGCATCAAAGGTCACCATTGAATTGTTGAAGCAGAGCTTCAAGGCTTCAAATGTCAACGTATTCAGGAGCACCTGGACTCCAAAGGCAGTTTGGAGATGGAACTTAGTGATGTCCCAGAGGAATTTGAAGAGGATTTTTGGAGGTAAAAAAAAGGAAGGGGAAAGAAAAAGAAGTAACTATAATAGAAGAAGGAGAAATATTGGCAATTTCCTCAAACTGGATGACTTCAAGAGGAAAATAAAAGAAATGGAGTTGAGATCCAAGGAGATTGAAGAAAGGAAAAGTATAAAAATTGTAATTGGTAGAGGAATAAGAGAGGAGTCTGGTCAGGACAAAAGAAGATACCTGAATAATTTTTTCAAGAGTTGGAAAATGAAGAGAGTTTACTGGAGATGATGGAGTCTCCTGTAATGGAAAGAAAAGTTGGGAAAGTCTATAATGAATGAAGAGAAAGTAAGCCATTCTTTAAATATTTCTAGTAAAAATAATAAATGTTTAGATTCTGACTTGCAGCAAGGTTTATTGTGAGGAAGGGGGTGTGAAATCAGAAAATATAAATTTAGTTTTCTGGAGGCTAGGGTAAAAAGAAGTGCAGAAATAAAGAAGAAGCTATCTAATATTCTTTCTTTGGATGGTATGACCTTTTAATGAGCTACTTCTATAAGAGTTCCTGATTAATATGAAAATAGAAAGATAAAATTGTCAAATTCTTGGATGGCTAGAATAAAAGAATTAGAAGAACTGATTTTTTGAAATTTTCAAGATTTTTCTTTTTGAATAGATATGAAGAAGAGAATATATATATATATATATGTTTAATCAAAGATAAATAAAAGATATATATATATATATATTGAATTACTATCATTATTATTATTATCTTTTTCATTGGAAACATAAAAAAGAGATTTCTGAAAATTGTGTTTTTTGTTTTACCAACAATTTTTTGGTTTTAGTGGGTAAAGTGTGTGGAAGTGTTGGAGTAAGGCAGGGAATTTGATAATATTAAAGTGAGTTTCCCAAGTAGTTCATTCCTGGTTATTTTGGAATCCCTTAAACTCAACCAGGTAGAATAACTTCCACCTCCTTAATTTGGAATCAAGTATTTAAGACAATTCTCATTATTCCTTTCCATATATCTTGATTGGTTTAGTTGGTGGCATGTGTCTAGAAGACAATGTGTTTTCCTGAGAAGATTTGATTGAGGAGGAGTGGAAAACTGGAAGGATAGTGGACTGTTGGCAAGGGAGTTGAAGTTTGAACAAATTCCTACCAATCTGTTCTGTAATTCCAAATTGACCTAACCATTGATCTGAGAGATTAGGGTTTTGCAATTTAGTTTTGATATTTTCATAAGAGAGCCATAATTTTTGACCAACATCAAATTATTCAGGAAAATCACTTCTTTTGAGGTAAGCATATCTTTCATATCTTTTATTACATTTTTGGAGTTCAACCCCTAACATTTTTTAATTCTGATGTACCTGGGTTATTTAATGATCTGCAGGCTGGTTATCTACTACATGCAGAATTTCAAAGCTGTTTTTTTCCCATAGATAGTAAAAAGTGGATATTACTTATTTGAAGTGTGGGTGGAGTTGTTACTGGCAAATTTAGCAAGAGGGATCCAGGTATCCCAGTTTTCTTGGTGATAACTGAAATACACCCTCAGAAATCATTTCAGGATCTTATTTAAAACTTTTTTCAACCATCTTTCTCAGGGTGATAAAATTTTGATTTTTTTAAAAAAACTTTAATTTTTCACACACATTTTTCTGGAAGTCAGAAAAAAGTAAGGAGCCTCTAATACTGAAAATATTATTTGAGAGGCAATGCTTTGAGAGAAAATGGGAGATGAATATATTAGCTAACTACACAGAAGAAGTGTCAGTTGTGGTTTTTATAAACATAAACTTTTTTTGAAAAAAAATCAACGGATTGAGTCAAATCCACTGGTTGGGGTAGTTGAGAATTAAATTCCGTTGAGTGTGAAGTCCAGGGATTTTCTGGAATTGATGATGGTTGAAGTAGTCAAAATTTGTTGTTTTGAATGGATATATTTCTGCTGAAAAATTAACAGGAGGAAATATAGTATTTGATAAAGGATTCAAAATGAAAATATATTTTAACAAGGCCTAGAGTCATGTCTTCCCCAGGGTCACCAGAAAATGAAGAGTTGTTTCTTTGTCAAAGTATCTCCAATTGAACTTGGAAATGGAATTCCTGTTTTGAAAGATCGGAATGCCAGTGTCTGGGTCAATCAGGTAACTCTTTATTTTCTATTTCCTATGTAACATCTTGTCAGCTTTCTACTTAATACAGAGAAACCATTGAAAATTGACAAATAAACAAAAAATAAAGAAAAATAAATTAAAACAAAAAGAATAGGATATCCATAATAATTTTTTCAGGAATGGATTCCCCACCCAAAATTAGGTAGAGTCACTCACTGACCCCACCCTTGAATCATCACTCCTTCATATTTTAATTAAGGGTAATGTTAAATTCACGCCTCCAGAGCCATGTACACGGCTCAATGGGCCGCGTTACACCCTACACAACTCAAATGAGCCGTGTGGGATGCTACACGGTTCAAATGGGATGTTTGGCATGCTACACGTCCAATTTGAGTTGTATGGCACGCTGAACAACCAAAATAAAGTTGTGTGGCCTCCACTAAATCATAAATAATAAATAATAAATAATAAATAATAAATAATAAAGAATAAATAATAAATAATAAATAATAAATAATAAATAATAAATAATAAATAATAAATAATAAATAATAAATAATAAATAATAAATAATAAATAATAAATAATAAATAATAAATAATAAATAATAAATAATAAATAATAAATAATAAATAATAAATAATAAATAATAAATAATAAATAATAAATAATAAATAATAAATAATAAATAATAAATAATAAATAATAAATAATAAATAATAAATAATAAATAATAAATAATAAATAATAAATAATAAATAATAAATAATAAATAATAAATAATAAATCATAAATAATAAATAATAAATAACAAATAATAAATAATAAATAATAAATCAAAAATAATAAATAATAAATAATAAATAATAAATAATAAATAATAAATAATGAATAATGAATAATAAATAATAAATAATTAATAATAAATAATAAATAATAAATAATAAATAAAGAATAATAAATGATAAATAATATATAATAAATAATAAATAATAAATAATATATAATAAATAATAAATAATAAATAATAAATAATAAATAATAAATAATAAATAATAAATAATAAATAATAAATAATAAATAATAAATAATAAATAATAAATAATAAATAATAAATAATAAATAATAAATAAGAAATAAGAAATAATAAATAATAAATAATAAATAATAAATAATAAATAATAAATAATAAATAATAAATAATAAATAATAAATAATAAATAATAAATAATAAATAATAAATAATAAATAATAAATAATAAATAATAAATAATAAATAATAAATAATAAATAATAAATAATAAAGAATAAATAATAAATAATAAATAATAAATAATAAATAATAAATAATAAATAATAAATAATAAATAATAAATAATAAATAATAAATAATAAATAATAAATAATAAATAATAAATAATAAATAATAAATAATAAATAATAAATAATAAATAATAAATAATAAATAATAAATAATAAATAATAAATAATAAATAATAAATAATAAATAATAAATAATAAATAATAAATAATAAATAATAAATAATAAATAATAAATAATAAATAATAAATAATAAATAATAAATAATAAATAATAAATAATAAATAATAAATAATAAATAATAAATAATAAATAATAAATAATAAATAATAAATAATAAATAATAAATAATAAATAATAAATAATAAATAATAAATAATAAATAATAAATAATAAATAATAAATAATAAATAATAAATAATAAATAATAAATAATAAATAATAAATAATAAATAATAAATAATAAATAATAAATAATAAATAATAAATAATAAATAATAAATAATAAATAATAAATAATAAATAATAAATAATAAATAATAAATAATAAATAATAAATAATAAATAATAAATAATAAATAATAAATAATAAATAATAAATAATAAATAATAAATAATAAATAATAAATAATAAATAATAAATAATAAATAATAAATAATAAATAATAAATAATAAATAATAAATAATAAATAATAAATAATAAATAATAAATAATAAATAATAAATAATAAATAATAAATAATAAATAATAAATAATAAATAATAAATAATAAATAATAAATAATAAATAATAAATAATAAATAATAAATAATAAATAATAAATAATAAATAATAAATAATAAATAATAAATAATAAATAATAAATAATAAATAATAAATAATAAATAATAAATAATAAATAATAAATAATAAATAATAAATAATAAATAATAAATAATAAATAATAAATAATAAATAATAAATAATAAATAATAAATAATAAATAATAAATAATAAATAATAAATAATAAATAATAAATAATAAATAATAAATAATAAATAATAAATAATAAATAATAAATAATAAATAATAAATAATAAATAATAAATAATAAATAATAAATAATAAATAATAAATAATAAATAATAAATAATAAATAATAAATAATAAATAATAAATAATAAATAATAAATAATAAATAATAAATAATAAATAATAAATAATAAATAATAAATAATAAATAATAAATAATAAATAATAAATAATAAATAATAAATAATAAATAATAAATAATAAATAATAAATAAAAAATAATAAATAATAAATAATAAATAATAAATAATAAATATTAAATAATAAATAATAAATAATAAATAATAAATAATAAATAATAAATAATAAATAATAAATAATAAATAATAAATAATAAATAATAAATAATAAATAATAAATAATAAATAATAAATAATAAATAATAAATAATAAATAATAAATAATAAATAATAAATAATAAATAATAAATATTAAATAATAAATTATAAATTATATGGAGTAGTGTAAAGGCCCCAACGCGTTTAGGGGCCCTACATTTCACCCACAGGCCGTGTAGGCAGTGTACGCAGCTCCCACACGGCTGGAGTCTTGAATTTAATATCACCCTTGAATTAATTAAACAAAAATTGAGCAAAAAGTCACAGAGCCATGATGGCAGTGCCCATGTTAATATTTCACATTTATTGTAGCCCATAGTATTCAAACCTACAATTCAGTCAAAACTGTGGTGTTGTGTATATTTTTTGAGTTACACATGGAAATGTATTTTGTCACAATTCCTAAGCGCAGTCTGCGCAAATCAACGTAGTCCTTTGCACATCAGAGAGTGACAGGAACATGCTTGCGGAATTCCTGCACAAAGATGATCCTGCCATGCATGCAGCAGATCCCACCCTGAGCGCATGTAAATTAACCAATTCATGCATCTGGATCTGTTGTGGCTAATATGTCAAAAGTTAACACTGTTAACAGCTAAAACCTAGTAGGATCTACCATGTGTATGTAATATTATGAAATAGGCTTAGTAAAGGTTCTAAAAACATAAATAAATTAAATAAAATTATTATAAAATAAATTTTTAAGTATTTTAAATTAAGAAACAAATATTGAGAACAACCACAACAAGCACTGATCCAGGTTTTCCATGATCACAAAACAGATAAATAATTTATGCTAAAAGTTCCTACAATTTATCAAAATTATCAACAAATGACGGAAAATAAATGAATATATACATCTGATCACTTCAGTCCAATATTAATAATAAAAATCAAATGTAAGTGCAGAATGATCAAAATGAAAAATTAACACATTAACAGATCCTACAGTTAAAAACATGCAGAAATCCAGCAGATCTGAGTTCAGCTTCTTGAAGGAACCGTGAGAGGGTGCAAATATTTCCCTGGCTGGCTTACTAGCCTTAGCCCTTGAGCCTTAAACTCTCTACACACCCTGAGGATGCTCTTTTTCCGCCAAATAGTTATTTATACAGACCTTTTTTAGCTGATTTTCCACCAGTTTTCCAGGAATTTATTTACCATTATCATAAAAAGTTTGATTTTTGATCAAGTTCTTATATAGAGATACAAGAGAGATTTATGAATTTAGTCTGACGTATTTGTGCTACTTCCAATGTCAGCTTTCTACTTGTACAAAGAAACCTGTCAAAGTAGATTAAAAAATTAAAAATAAATTATAAAAATTAAATGAATAATAAAATCATGAAAAAAAATTGCAGATTTAGATTCCTCATCCAAAATAAGATAGGGTCACTCACTGACCCTACCATTTAATTCCAACTCCTTATATTTTTCAATAAATTAAAAAGCACATGACCAAAAAGCCAAGGCATCACTATGGCACATTTTCGAAATTTTGATATCTCAAATGTAATATCAGTTATAGGTTTCACACCTAAAATTCACTCAGAATTGAGGTTTTGTGTATATTTTAGGATTTACAGGTGGATTTGTGTTGTGTCATCATTCCTGGGCGCAGCCCTGCATCCATACAGCAAGGGTACTTGCGCCTGACACTCAATATGTATGCACCTGTCAAGAAACCCGCATGAATTATGGTTCTGGCTGCGGATGACAGATTGCTGCATGCAGCTCTTAAGCCTTCACGCGTCAAAAACAAATGCACCATTCCTGACCGCCAGGTACCACAGGAACATGCTACAAGCTGCATGCATACATTATGAATATGTAACAATTTGACAGATGGATAGAGGGATGTCTGAAGCCTATGAATAGTGAATAAAAATTTTGAAATTCAAAGTATAAAACAAATAAATTGAGGGAAACAATAATAAAGGTTTTCACGTAAATGTGATTGTCAAATCTTTATGGACCACAAAACATATCAAGAAGTTCCCCTAAAAATGATTAAAAATTACCAAAATGTTCAGAAAATGGTGTAAAATCTACAAATATCCACTTCTGTCCCTGTCACTAAAGAAAAAATAATACAAGATAAATGAATATGCCAGAATTGTTAAAATAAAAAATTAACATTTAAAAAGTTTTTGAAAATTATTTCACGCATAAATATGACACATAAATCGCTAGCAAGTTGACAGCACTAATAATAAGTGCCAAACTATCCCTGGCTAGCTTTCTAGCCTCATCAAACAACCACACCCCTCTCTACGTGCCCCGATAAGGTCTTATTACCCCAAAAGGGTATATATACAGCCCCTTTTTGATGATTTAAAAACCACTAATTTCTAAGTAATAAAATAAGAAACCTTGCCATCCGTGATAAAGTGTTTATAAAAGGTAAAAAAGTGATTTTGGCATAATTCTGTTAGTATAATTATTAATTCTAACCCCACCATTAATTCCATTAAAGAATATCAGCCAGAATTTCAACAATTGTCCTGAGACCCTTTCAACCGTGAATTTCTGCAAGAGTCTTGGAGTGCCTGCTTAAAGTTTTAATTCATCTCCTCCTTTCTTCCAGGCATAATTTTGGTGAGACAGCCATTCCACCCATTCCCCTTGAGTAAACCCCTTTGGAGCAATCACTTGGGACCTCATTTTCACAAGGTCTATACACATTTCAAAAGAGCCACTTGAAGAGAGGTTGTTTCAATAAAGATCCCCTGTTTGTATAAACAGTGGTGAAAGACTCCAAATTTTTCTGAGCCGTAGGCAGTTCTTTGGAGGGGAAAGGTTCTTTTTGGGCTGCCCTCCTAAGCATTACAAAAATATTTAAATGTAACTGTAATCAAGGTTCAAAACCTCACAAATGAGGAATGAATGGAGGGTATGAGTTTCATAGTATTTGGTGGCAATGAAAAAACACTATCTTAGGCAAGATGGTGCCAGAAAGACATGAAAAAATAAGTCAAATTTTTTTCAGAGCTCAATAGAACAAGGCATTTGTAAGTAACAATGCCCAAAAGCTAATAACTCTTGGTGTCAGCAGAAGATTTGGAAAGATCCACTCAATCCCAACCAACCTCCAGGTTATCAATGAACCTGCCCAAATCTCTGCAAGCAAGCGCTAGAAGGGTATCAGATAATTTTGGGTGGCTGTACAAAAGAAATAAATTTGTTTTATGAAGCTCCAGAAACAAAGCAACAACTGATTTGAACAAGAATAAACCAACACTTCTCAAGGGACTCATGATTAGCGTGGCAAAATGAAACTTCAAGGATATAAAGGGAGGTTTAAAACTCCACTTTTTAAGCTTACTGAAACCTCTTAGTCAAACGTGACTGATTCCAGAAAGGCAATCAAAGAATGATCAAGACCAGTATGGTCAAAAAAAAGATCAGGAGTGGTATAACACTCGCAATAGTTCAACCAAATGGATTCTTCTTCAACCAGAAAAGCTATTGGTTGGTGATAAAGAAAAGGGCCAAAGAAGGGCAGATCAGAGTTTTGAGTATTGAGGCTCAAGGATCAAGGGGAAATCAAGGATAGAACTAGGATAAGGATGATGAATTACTTGGATAAAGGGGAGGAGCCCCACGGAATTATTTGATTGATACCACAATGAATGATGATTCCCTTGATTGATGGATGCCCTGGTAAAGGCAGGGGAGAGTCCCTCCCTTTGTGGGGAAGAGAACCTGTAGACTATTTAAAATTGAATGAAAAAGATGACAGTGGAAAAAAACTGACAAACACATGCAAAAACCAAACAAACGGTGTAAGACTCCAAACGGTGCTAGGCCGTGGCAGTTCTGCGTAGGGGAAAGGTGCTGTTTAGGCTGCCCTCCTGATTTTTACAAAAATATTTAAATGTAACCAAGATCAAGGTCCAGAACCTGGTAAATGAGGAATCAAGGAGTAGAGGATAAAGATGATAATAGTTTGGTAGCAACGGAACAGCACTATCTGAGACAAGATTATGCAGGGAAAACTTGAACAAAAGAAGTTAAAGTCTTCCTAGAGTTCAAAGAACAAAAGCTGTTGTGTGTAAACAACGCCCACAAGCTAATAACTCTGGTTGTCAGCAGAAGATTGGGGATGATAAACTCAAACCCAAGCAACCTCCAGGTTCTCAATGAACCTGCCCAACTCTCCGCAATCAAGCACTTGAAGGGTACCAGATAACTGAGGGTGGCTGTACAAGACAAAGCAAAATGTTTAAGAAGCTCTAAAACAAACAGTAACTGATTTGAAGCAAGGATAACCTCAACACTTCTCAAGGTACTCAAGAGTAGGCTGGCAGAATGCAACTCCAAAGAAGCTAAGGGGAGGTATAACACTCCAGGTCTTAAGCTTAATAAGACCTCTTCAATCAATTGTGATTGGCTCCAGAAAGGTGATCAGGGATCAGGACCAGTATGGTCACAGAAAGGGATCAAGGAGTGGTATTACACACTCAAAAATTACAACAGACAGAATTTTTCTTCAACCAGCAAGGCTATTGGTTGGTGATAAGGATCAGGGATCAAGGTTTGAGTATGGAGGCTCAAGGATCAAAGGTGTGCTGATTTAATTCTGGATCATTCCATGTTCTGATGATTTCCGATGATGATCAAAAAGGCAGGGGAGAGCCCCTCCTTATATGGGCAGGAGGCCCTGTTAGACTATGTACAACGGATTCTACAAATAGAGCGGAAAAGGGAAGACAACCATGTGGTCACTCGCGTCCTTCTGTGGATGGGCGGGCGCAACAATACCAGAGTCACCCACCCCTCGTCCAAAGGCGGAAGCAGGTGGGAGAGAAAAATGAACCAAACCGCCGCGGATGTCCGCGGGCGGTAGTTGGCACCCTTCACCCCTTCCAAAGGCAGAAGCGGGTGGGAGAGCCCCAGGAAAGGTGACAGATGAAGTCCATGAGAGCGTGGATGGGCGGATAGGAGATCAGATTGAGACGGTTGAGTAAATCTTGACAGGCTTGAGATTCATGACTGAGAGATCAAGTGAGATGGGAGATTTGATGGATCTGAGGATTTGCCAAATGCTTGGAGGTGCGGTCGGGATGGATCCGGTAAATCATGGATGAGCGCCGCGCGATGGTAGCAATGAGGAGATTGGGACATGCGACGACAAAGATGAAGACGCGCAACAACAAAGATGAGGACGTGCTATGACGACGGCGGAGATGACAAGCAACATGCAACGGCAAGGATGATGAGCAAAGTGGATAAAGGACGCGCGACGCCCGCGGATGAAAGGAGCGCAGCGCGCGCGGCGCGGCGCGGCGCGCGACGCGGATAAAGGAAGCGCAGCGCGCGCGCGGGTAAAGGACGTTTCGGATGAGCCTGAGGATAAGTTGTTCGGCCAGATGGTACATTTGCGCAACAGTTTATGGATTGAGGTATTAAGGCGGCCAGGGTGTCCAGGATGGGGCACCACAACGGCGCGGACAACCATGCAAGAGGATGATGAGAATGACAACTTGATGAGTAGGATGATGCGGATGACACCCAGATGAGAGAGATGACCACACAAGAAGATGATGAGGATGACAACCCAATGAGGGGGATTCTGGCAAAGAGGATGATGAGGATGACAGCCAGATAAAACTGAGGGCTGTGAGAAAAATAGCTTGCGGTCCTTCAAATGAGCAAAGTGGTAGTGATCAGGTGGTAAATCAATGGCATTGGCTTTCATCCATCCGCATGAAGAAGGGAGGGATCAATGATGGGTCCAAAGTTTGTGGTAGATGATTGGTGAGTTTGATCATCAGGCTCTTTTCAAAGGATGGTAGAGATTGGTCAAAAGGTAGGATCAGCTGAGTTTGAGGACAAGATTTTTGTCAGCCTCAAGACTACTACGCAAGATGAGCAAGCCAATGGGTGCAGATTGGATAACAACAAGTGACAGCAGAAAACCGCGCACAAAGGCAGAAAAACTGCATGCAACAGAAGAACAAAAGCAGAAAACCACACGCAAGAAACAAAATAAACCCCGTGGTAAACCGGCAGGAGAGGATGATAAGGATGAAAAATGGATGAGCAGGATGACCATGCGGACAATGATGAGGATTGTAACAAGTGATGACTGTGCAATGATGACAGTGCAGACAACAGTGAACCTCATGGGATAATGAGTGAGATGATGTGCAAGGGTGATGAATGATTGGTGGATGGTATGCAAAGATGAGCTCTTATTGGAGATTTCAGGATCTAAGGTTGACACACAATGAGTGGGTGGACCGGATGGCAGAGCAGAAGGAGTGCTCATGACAACAGGTGATGGAAGACGGTCAAATGCTATTTTTGAAATATCAGAAGCACCAATTGGAGATGCTTGGAGGGGAGTTTGATCCCAACCAAAGGATGGGAGGGCAAGCTTGAAGGGTCAAAAAAAATTATTATTATTATTATTATTTTTTATATAGACAGATTAAAAATTTTATATAAAAATTTAAAAATTTTCCCTTTTCTTATGAGTTGTCCCAAATTGGTCACCACAGTGGCCTCTCTTGAAAAAATATATTTAAACAATTTTAACCAAACCATGTACTTCAAAATTTGCACTTGCTTTTCATTAATAATTGTGAGCATTTTATGTATTTTCTTTGAATAATTATGGTTCCAAAACCAATATCACGTGCTTTAGCTAAAGGAATGCAAAGTTCCTTGTATCACTAAGCTGAAGTCCAAAACCCATCACCCTGATTCATTAAAGTTTACTCCAGCAATCAACCCCATCTCCTCTGAAACCCTTTACCTGAATCTTTTCAGGCTTTCCATGAATTATTGCTCAAAATAAAGTTCTTTCCTTCCTGCCTTGGCCTGAGTTCTTTTTGCCCTACCATACTAGCTGGATTTTTCCTTAAAAGGCACCCAGCATTATTCAAAGGTCTTTAAATTTCCCAAGGAGGCCCCTTGAAGAGCGGTTTTTTGTCTGTAAAGATCCCCAATAGTATAATACTGTGGCCCCTCTTTTTATAACATATTGAAAAAAATTTAATCAAACCAGTTAAACCTTGCACCAGCTCTGAAAATTTTTCTTATTTGATCTTTGTAAGTGTTTATTTTGGGAATATTATTATTCCAGTACTCTATCACTCTCTTTAGCTAAAGGAATGCAAGTTTCCTGGTATCAGATAGCTGACACTTCTGGAGAAAATTTGGATTCATTTTTTGGATTTCTGAGATTGAATTAAATTTTCCAAGTGTACTTCAACCTTTTCAGCGGATAAGAAGAAGATTCTGGAAGTTTAAAACTTATTCTGTTTCAAGAGTTGTTCAAAATTTTCTGGTTTCTTTACTACATAAGCCATCCCCTTCTTGGGATAAATCTTGAAACAGTGTGAAAACACATCAGGGACAATGGAGTGCTTTCTAGATCTTTAGAAAATGAAAAAGTGAAATTCAGATATAAAATCAGCCCACCAGGCCTGTAAACATGTTGAAATATTTTGGAAATCCTTATGAAATCCAAGGTTTTAAGTATAGGTGATCAGTGAGAACCTTAAAGGGTTCAGACAGGATTAGGAGGTAAGCCATCCAAATCTTTTTAGCCCATAAAATAGCCAAGATTTCCTTATCTTCAATCTTGTAACCCAGTTAACCACTACCTAATTTCCCAAAATCAAAAGAAATTGGGTGTTTGGATCCATCAACAGAAACTTGTGTGAGCACAGCCCCAAGGACATAGTCACTGGAATCAGTTTCCATTGAATTCTTTGAGGAGTGATAAAAATGCCTAATTATAGGAGCCTTGGTAAATTCCTTTCTAATTTCCTCAAACTGCTTCAATGACTCCAGAGATAGAAGGAAGACTGATTTATCTCCAGTAAGAGAAGTAAGGATATTGAACTTCCCGAAGTAGTTGATGATAAAACTGCAACAAAAATTAGGAAAAACCAAATATCTTTTCAGAGCCTTTTTGTTTTTTGGTGAATACCAATCCAACATTCTTGGAACGTTGGTGTTTTCCATTTTTATACCTGTTTTAGAGATTAATTAGCCAATTTAATAAACTGAGGAAGCATGGAATTTGCATTGAGATGCTTTTGAATAAAGATTGTTTTTCCAAAGTTTTTTCAAGACTTTACACAAATGGGATTTATTTTTCTCTAAGAATTTCATCAAGTTACACCACAACACTGGGGGTGAGAAGTTCAGAAAATATCAAATTAACCAGAAATTGAAAAGAGACAGGAGCAATGGTAAATCCAAAAAGGCATAAACAAATATTTAAAACTACCAAACTAAGTCCTGAATGCTGTAGGATGTTCATCACATTCTTCAATTTGAAGACAATTGTAAGCACCCCTGAGATAAATTTTGGAAAAAAATTAGAACTGAAGAGGACCCTTGAGAAGTGAGTCATTGGAGGAATAGGGTATCAATCATTTTGAGTAAAAGCTTTAAGTTGGCACTATTCAACAGATACCACAAACCACCATCTTTCTTTTTTAAAAATAGGACAGGTGAACCAGTGCTAGAAGTGATGGGGAAAATGAAAATCTTATCTATTATCTCCACTATATAGGCTTTCCGGGAATCCTTTTCATGATAGCCAAGGGAATAGATAAGCTCAAATGGAGGCATTGGGCCTTTAAATTCAATATGGTTATTTTAATCAAGGCCTGGAGGGAGTTTGTAAAATTTAACCTTGGAAAAAACATCTAAAAAGTTATTGTGAGCTTTTGGAACCCTCTCCATCATTTTTTCAATTTTTATCAGGTTCCTCCTCTTCATCAAAATCCCCTTCAATAGACTGCTGGGGGTAGAATCAGAATTGGAACAAATCATACACAAAATTTAAATGGATAGATTATCCTCTGTTTCCTCCAACAATTTCCAAGAATTTCCAAAGAATATCTGATTCACAAAGGTAGTTTTTGAGCTAAAAGAGGTTTGTTCAGTTTTCATATATTAAAAAAAGGGAGCAGCTAAAGTTTTCTGCAGGTCCACTGGCTGAGATTCAGACAATAGTTTGGTGGCCAAGTTGATTTCAACAAGGTGGAATTTCTCTGAAACTAAATGGGTTCTTGGGGTTTTCATTCAAAGTTGCAAATTTACCTCAGGGTTCCAGAAATGGAGGAAGCCAATACAAAACATGATTTCTTTTCTAGAAGGATTATCACAAAAACTAATTCCAGTTCTGAGTAGGGCAAGGAAGGAAGACATAAATTGAGGGAGCCCTTGTGATTAATTTCTTGAAAAGGTGAGACAGAGGGGCTGAAATTGAACTGAAAAATAACAGTTTCCAGGGGCTTGAGAGACAGAGAGAATTCAGAAACCATTTATTTTGAAATAACATATTGTGTTTCTCCCTAATCAATAAGTATTCTGTAAGCCTTGTCTTTGAGAAAACAAATAAAAAGTAAGCCTTGAATCAATAAAAAATGTGCCTTGCTTTCCAAGGTATGTACTCAGATACTGGAGGGGTGATGTTCATGGAGTACCAAATTTCCATCACCTAGTCTTTTCACTGTTTTTGTCTGGCTGGGGATGCTTTTTTGGAAGATTTAAACTCTGTTTGTTTCCTGAAAAAGCTTAATTTTTGAGTGCCTCCACAGTACTTACACAAAACTTCCCTTTATTGTCTAGCATTTCCCCCAGCTTTAAGGTGTTGGTGGTCCCCCATATTGGGATTTGTGCAGTAAATAGCTACAGTTATGGAACTATGAGTTGTAGAAGACCTTTACTTTCCCTTAAATTTACCTTTATGATCTGGGAGGATTTGGGGAGCTGGGTCAAGTCTCTGGGCTCTGATGGTAGCTGAGGGACCTTTTCCTTGTACTTTCATGGTAACAAATATCATATTTAAAGGAAATATCTATAAATTCTTGTAGCATTTCTTGAGTTTCCTCATAGCCCACTAGCTGATCCAACATTCTGGCAGTTAATACCTATATGAAATGAAAAAAAGAAGGCTTTATAAACCTACCCATAGAGCTTAGTCATAAGAGTCCTGAATTAAGTGATATAGTTAGTTGCATAACCCTTGTATTTCATTTTAAGAAGGTTTGATTCTTTTTCAGCACATTTGATCTCAAGGAAATCACAAAAAAGAGTATGGATTTTTTGATGTGAAAAGGAACTAGAATTTTCAGCTGGCTACTGTGCATAACCAACTGACTAAGCCACCACCAAATAAAATACAAATAAAATAGGAATAATAAAATTGTTGAAATATTAAAAATAAAATAAAAATAGAAGATAAAACCTTAACTGGTAAGAAAACCAGAAATTTGATTGAAGAAATTGGTTCCTGGTGTCAATTTAGGTAGGGTCGCAAACTGGCACCATCCCCAAAATCCCACTCCTCCAGGTAGAACTAGGTTCACCTGAGTACCATATGTATCATATCCACAAATATGGGTTTATGACCAAAAAATTCAGTCAGAATACCATAATTATGTGTAGTTTAGGATTTATGGACCAAAGATTATTTTTTTCAATAACCCCTTCCGCAGCCCCAGACCCTCCTCAACCATTTCTGCAATCTTCAGGAGCCAAAGCATTCCCCAGCCCCACAAGTAGTTACGCAACTACCTTGCACTGGCCCAAGGTGGTTTCTAACAACCAGCGTTGTGGGTAATTTCTCAACTACTGTGTGTGGGCCCAAGGCAGTTGCCACTGGCTGCCATCACCACCATTATTCAACCAACTAACTTACACAGGCCCCTAGCAAATGTCTTGGCCATTGTGCAAGTAAACCAGCTGGCTCACTGGCAAGCCCCCTTCTTTCACAAAACAGAAACATGCCTGTAGGGTATCTCACATACACCCCACAGCCCTGTTCCACACCACATGGGGCCCAAAGAGTGCCACCATGTGGTGGGAAACAGCATGAGACTTCCCAGACCAATAACAAATCCAGAAAAATTGGGCCCTGAACCCTTTTGAGAGCTGTGTCAAAGGTTGTCAGTCCCCCTGTAATGAGAACTGTAAGGGGAACCAAAGAAGCTCCTTTATCACCCTGACAGTGTGCATAGGTATTACGCACATGCTCAGTTTTTTGGTAAGCTTCTCTCAAGGCACTAGCCACCCCATTAAAACTCCTGCATTCCATTGGAAAAAGAGAAACTGTATGTAACTTAAATACAAGGGGTGGTGTCCTACTTAAAGGACTATAATCAGAACCAATATGGACAAACAGCCCACAGAATTAAATTTTCCCCCAAGAAAGAGTTCCCCAGAACATGTTCCTAAGCCCCTGGCCCCAGGAAGCCATGGCGTATATATTATATAAATTTAAAACCACCAACTTGGCTGGAACAATGAGGTTGTTAAGGGCATGTAAACATGTATCAAGCCCCAATTATGATGGCATAAATCTTTCCATACTCCTTTAAAGGCTAGAGAAGGTTCAAAAAACACATGGATGGTTCCTCGGCCTCAGCACTAGCCTTATTCCCCTTCCTTTGGCTGGTAAAAGAGCTGTACCATGAGGGGACCCAAAAAATATAAATAAAGGCCCCTCCCCCAGCAATTTACAGCTCATTCATCCAGTTATATATTCATTTTTGATTCAGATATTTTTTTCTCAAGAAATCAAACCCTTATAAGAAATATGTGTTTGATCCTGGACCATTTTATGATTAAATTATAGACCAAAATGCTTCAATCCTTATTTTTTGGTCAAATCATCATCCAACCATTCAGCCTGCCCCAGTAACAACTTTCAGCACCCTTTATTGTTGCATATTGGTCCATAAATCAAGAATAAGTCTGTATCTAGACCCAGTAAGTGAATTGCTGACTTAAACACCTTTTGTAGGATTCTGCACAACCCAATCACCAAGGAAATTATCCACAATGTTCTTGAAAGGAGTCCTTGTCAACCCCACAGGCACCTAAATTGCTCCTATATTCTCCTAAACAGAAATATAACTGTTTTATGGAGGGCTCTAAAACTGCAATCAGTTCTTGGCCCCTCCTTTTGAATTTATTTTTCAAATATATAAATCAATTTAACCCTTTTAGCCAAAATATATCTCTGGAATTTTGTCCTATTTTTACCCTAAACTTTTCATCACCTCTAGTAGCTAGAAGGAGTGATCAATTTGGCATCTAGTAGTCTGAAAAAGGAATTAGCAAGAAGTCTGGTTCATGATCAAAAATGTGGGAAAGGTAAGTTTGGATCCATCTGCTAGCATTCCCTGAGAGGTAAGAGACTTTAAATAACACTTTCTTTCTTTCAGTAGCAAAAAACCTTTCATCATTAGCAAGAATGACTGA
Organism: Puccinia polysora; assembly: GCA_025617555.3. Lineage (NCBI taxonomy): Eukaryota > Fungi > Basidiomycota > Pucciniomycetes > Pucciniales > Pucciniaceae > Puccinia > Puccinia polysora. Next base: position 15,565,856 of record CM062615.1, on the reverse strand, counting down.
AAAAGATGACTTCAGGAATGCCAAAAATTCAGCAACAGAAAAACTCAAGCAGGGAAAATAATAATAGATGAAGATTTGGTACTCCTTAATCATCACCCCTCCAGTTTGCTGAAAGAGATTCAAATCACCAGGAAAAATCAGGCATCTATGGCGGAAAAGAGACTTCACTTCACCATGATGGTTTCCCCAATTGCTTCACAGTTTATAATCAATTTCCAGATGAAATCACCATGATTTCTGTTTTTTTTCTGGTAGAGTTCACAAAGATGGAAACAAAGTTGATCCATGATTGCTTCTGAGACTCCTCTTGAATTATCCAAAAGTGACCAATGAGTTCTAGTTTGATTCTTCAAATTTTCCACTTTGTTTCTAATTGTTTTTTTCAGGACTTATCAAAAGTGTCTTTTGCTTTTCCATTACTTTTCCCCCATGAATCCCCTTGATTTCTCCCTGTTTTCAATTTGATTTTCCTCTGATTAATTTTTGATCTCTTTCAGAGCTTTATGATTTTCAAATAATTTAACCCCATTTGATTACTTCCAAGTATTTACTTCTTCAATTCACCTTTTTTCCTCCTATGGTGTATCAACCAAGTTTGGTCAGGTGGTCAACTGGGTGGCTTTTTTTTAAGCCACTGTTGGCAGGTTCTCAAAGTCGCATGGCAGTTAATCAACCGCTGCTTGTCAGGTGGTCACCCAATGGGGGTGTTCCATCAACTGGGGCGTGGCGGCTTTCAACTTAAGCTGCCAAGATTTTTGCATTGACAGGAGGCCATCCTATTGGTCATGCCTGTCATGAGGATCACAACTGCAGCTAAATTGCTTCTTGTTGCTTTCAGTTGATCAACAACTAGGTCAGGTTGATGACCCAACAAGATTGGGCTCCCTTGACTTTTGCCCCATGAACCCATTTTGTCAAGTGGTAAACTCCAGCTTGTTGCATGACAAGCAGGATTTTACCACCCATCCAGGCTCAGTGGATACACCATATTTGATTCATAAATTGTCAAAAAAATCACCTACCATTTAATATGATCCAGAAACCAGGAAAGTGATGGTTGCAATGGATCATTTAATATTGAAGAAAAAATAGGTGAGATGAATGTTTTCTTGAATAAGGATAATGTGAAAAAGCTGAAATTATCTCCCATGACCATTTTTGCAAACCATGTTTTAGCTTCTGCATACTGCTTTCCAAAAATTCAGTAATCAAAAGCTGTTTGATTTCCAAAAAAATCACCACGTATTTATTCCAAAAAAAATTGAAAATACACATTTTTAAAAGGATAATTTCACCATTTTTGGCTGGAAAATCAGCCGGAATTTAAGGTAAAAATAGATGAGGTTTTTGCTTCCATTACAATAAATAATTCACTCCACTAAACAATGGCAAGAAGAAGCTTTATTTCAGCAAGAATCTGATTGATTTTCAAGTTGATTTTTTGAATGGGCTAAGATTTAGAATGCTCAAACAAATTGAAGAGCTTGACCCTGTTCATGATAGAAGAACTTAAATTAAACAGATCTAAGATGATGATAGATTCCTTCAAACTTGAGGGCATCAATGGAAAGCTTGGATTTTTCACGCAGTTTCCATGGGCATGAATGAAACCCAAATCCCTAAGGGTGAGTTTGGACCCACACAAACCATCATGAAGCCTCATTTTGGAAATAAAGTTAGCGTCATGTTTGATTTTGCGCAAAATCAAACATGATGCAACCTTATTTCTGGACATGATGTGTTAGGTGTCCACAAGCAACATGATATTCTTGAGGGGAGATGTCTTTGGCTTTCACCAGTGACAGGGGAGATTTCAAGGGCAAAAGTGGGGGATAAGTCAATAGTTAGCGCATAGAGGGAGGAGAGGATGTTTCTATGTACGTAAATGATGCTAACATTTTGGTACGGACCAAAATGTTCCGTTGTGTCCAATTTTGGACTATGAAAGACCTCAAACCTTGAGAAGCATCAACTACAGTCATTTTGGCTAAAGTTCACGAGTGGAAGCCAAACACCCACCATGAAAAGCTACCCAACCATCATATGCCTTCATAAATATCCAGGATTTTCATGATGGTACATGACGGTTCATGTGGGTCCAAACACTCCCTAACTTTTACAAACTCTGGACCAAGAATTGTAAGGGCCCCTTTTGCAGATGAGTAGTAACTGTAACTGCTGGTTAAAAGTTAAAAATCTTCCCATGAGTGGATTTGTAACTGTAAGTACCTGCTCATATCAGGGCCGGGAAGCAAAACAGATTGGGGCCTGTGAGCTCTCATTTTCAGCGCATAAACAGCAAGTTACAAGGGGAAGAGCTTGTAACTTTCTGTAGCCTTTTTTTGCAGAGGGCAGCATGGGAGTGTAACTTTGTAACTTCAATTTGGCAGGGGGGGATCTGTTACAGTTACAGATATGGTGCATCCACTGAGTTTTGTTGGCTCATTGACTCAGTGGTTTTTTTTTCAAACCACAGTTGGCAGGTGCTCAAAGCTGTGTGGTGTTTAGTGAACCACCCCTTGTCAGGTGGTCAACTAAAGGAGGTGTGTCATCAACTTGGCCGTAGCAGCTTTCAACTGAAGAAACCAAGAGTCTGGCATTGACTTGAGGCCACCCTGTTGGTCATAACAGTCATGATGAGCACAGCAGCAGAAAAAATACTTCTTGTTGCCCTGAGTTGATCAGAAACGTTGTCAAGTTGATGACCCAAAAAGATGGGTCCCCCTCAGCTATTGCCCCATCAAGCTATTTGGTCAAACAATCAACCATTTCTTGTCACATGACCAGGGGGAGTTTACCACCTGACCAAAACAACTGGATACACTATGCATTGTGCAGCTGAACAGCACCTGAATGGCTTGGAATAGGTCAGTGCTATGTTCATGTGTGATCATATTTCTAAGTCAGATAATGACTTGTAATCTTGTCAGGTTCACCAATCAAGAAGAAAAGCTCTTTGAAAAAAATGATTCATTTTTACAAGGATGGAATATGCCATGCCAAAATTTGCTGCTGAATTTCTCAACCATGATAAATTTTTGGAATATTGTTATTGTAAAGAATCCCAGAGTGACGTAGGAGGAAGTAAATTTGTCTGCACAATGATATGCTCTTGCATTTAGGATATCAAAACTGAAACATGAAAGGTGAATAGAGATGATATTGATATGCTTTGATTGATTTTTGATTGAATCTGAGAACAACAAAATCACTACTTTTAATTGATAATATTTGAGAAATATTATGTTGAATTTTATGTAGAGTTTCTTACCAGAGAGTGTGAGGTTTTCTATCTCTATGATTTGATTGTTTTGATCAAACGAGTATTGGGTAAAGAAGGGGGAATAAAATGATTTGCATCCAATTTTCAATGAGACAAACAATCAAGGCACATGAAAAGGTTTTTAGGATGTCTAATTTTTTCATTTTAATTGAATTATGAGTCATATTGCTGATATTTTTGAGAATTCCATATTGCTGATATTGTCAAGCCGAGAAGCAAGAAGGATATCTTAACTGATGACTTGACTATTGGTAAGTTAATCTGAGCGCATGAGCACTCCAAAGGTTATCTCAGGTATTTAGGGGGAATATATAATCCCCAGGCTTCCCACCAATACGTTCACTTTCCCAGAAAATTCATCCATTTATCCCCTGATCCTTAACCAAGTGAAAGAGTACTGATTATGAACAAAGTGAAAAGATGGAAAATGTCGTTGATTGTCAGTTAAACTTCAATTGAAAAATTACTGATATATATAGATGCTTTAAACTGGTACTCACCCAGTGCATCATGAAAATCACCAGTGATCTCCCCCTACGGCAGATTAGTTTGTGTGTATTTGACTGATGGATTGATGCGTTTGTTTTTCTTATTCTTAAACCCCTGTGTATTTCTGAAGATGATCCTGAGAACAATCAATATATTGAGGAAGATGATTTGGTTACTCCTACTCAAGCTTTGATTACTGTTGGAAGTTCTGTTCAAAAACCAGTTAATGTTGTGTATTCATCATAGGAAGTTGGATTTGTGTGAATGGATGAAACACTGACCATTTTTTTACTTAATTAATTTTTTTTGTCTTGGATGAACAGCAGAACCAACCCCAGGTGATCAGATTCAGCACAGTCAAAATGATAAAGAAAGCCTGGGTCCAAGAATGGGGCAACATTCTCTGCATGACTATATTCAATCTGAAAATACTGGTGAGTGAAGGGTTGATACTCTGTATGTTTAATTTTATTCATTTATTAATTTGGGGTAATTTAACAGGAACTGGTATGTAGTGTGGGTATAATTCTTCATAAATATGAGCTTAGTCAATCATTATATATTAAAATTTATTTTTTTTTCATAAAAGAAAAAGGAAAGAAAGGTGTAGTGAAAAAGAAAAATAACAAGGACAAATAGGCATCTGCTAGACGCAGTGATGAGTCAGATTGCTCACGGTCTGAAAGTGCAAGCTCATTGGTCCAAAATATTTTCACCAAAAGAGTTGAACAACAACATGCATCTCAAACCATGTCTCATTGAGAAAAAAGTGAGGGGTTTTACTGATATTAACTGATTACAATTTCTGAAGTCTTTTTTTGCATCAGGAATTATCTCCACCCCCCATAGGAGAAAGTCTTCAAAGAAATCCCACCCAGGTATTAGTTTTTATTTTTCCATTTTTTGTCTGACTCTTATTTACCTTGATTCATCAATCCTGTATTCTCCCCACCTTCAATCAGATTGGCAAGTGTGGCATCTGGGGAAGGATCTTCACGTGGGGAGAGGGCCAGTGTCAGTTCCAGGTTTCAAGCAGCTTTGAAACCACCTGAAGGTGAGAATTCTGGGTTATGAAGCATGAAGATGAGATTTCAGGAATTGCAGGGGGCTGCATCTGAGAGATTGGATATAAGGGTAGGCAGCCCTGGGGGAGGTATGTTCTATTTTCATTCAATCAATCAATTTTGTTGGTGGTATTAATTCTTATTTACCTTTATTCATCAATCCTGTAGTCTCCCCACCTTCAATCAGATCGGCAAGTGGGGCCTCTGGGGGTAGATCTTCACATGGGGAGAGTGCTGGTGTCAGTGCCAGTATTCAAGCAGATTTGCAACCACCTGAAGTTGAGAATCCTGAGCTATGGAGGATGAAGATGATATTTCAGGAATTGCAGGAGGCTGCATCTGAGAGACCAGATAGAAGGATAGGCAGACCACAGGGAGGTATGTTTTGTTTTGATTCAATCAATTAATTTTTTTGGTGGTATTCATTCTTATTTACCTTTATTCATTGATCCTGTAGTCTCCCCACCTTCAATCAGATTGGCCAGTGGGGCCTCTGGGGGCAGATCCTCACATGGGGAGAGTGCCGGTGTCAGTGCCAGGATTCAAGCAGATTTGCAACCACCTGAAGGTTAGAATCCTGAGCTATGGAGGATGAAGATGAGATTTCAGGAATTGCAGGAGGCTGCATCTGAGAGATTGGATAGAAGGATAGGCAGCCCACGGGGAGGTATGTTTTTTTTTTATTTTAATCAATTTATTTTTTTGGTGATATTAATTTTTTTATGAAGGATTCATTCAACCATCAGGAGCAATGAGACTTGATTTCACAAGGGAATCATCTCCAGGTAGCATGTAAAATCGATTTATTTATTTATTCTGAATTGTTTCTGACATGTTCTATTGTATTTCAATTTTAGGAATGATTTCCCATTGGGTGCCTCCCCAATGTTTTCCAAAGAAGAAAGTGTGGCCTCTGAAGGAATTTCTTCACGTGGGGAGAGTACAAGCCTTTCCTCCAGAATAGAGGCTTCTTTACGTGTTCCAGGAAATCAGAATCCTGCCTTGTGGAGAATGAGAGATGAAATGGAACAAATGGACAAGTCAGATTCCCTGTCTTCAGATGGTAGCATTGGAGAAGCTTTGACAGGATCAGGTCTCCCAGCTTCCCAGAAAGGAAAACAAAGAGGTGTGTTTCTTTTGTTTACTTTGAGATAATCATGAGCTTTGAATCATTCATGTCATTTTTCATTTCATAATATGCAGAGATTTCAACATTTGTTGAATCTTCAAGCGGTATGTATCAAAACATTGGCCCAAGTTGATGTCAATGAAACATGAGTTGATTTTCAATAAAAAAAGGGGCTTTAAATTTTCCTTCCCCCCAAAGAAAAAATTCTTTGAGGCAGGGTTCTTTGGAAATAAATTTTATGACTCCTTGTGAGCTGTTTTTTTGGTTGGAATTATTTTGTAAGATTTAACTGACTTACAATTTTCAAACAAGCACAAGTGTCAGGAGAGCACAGTCAGAACCTTCTTGTTGTTAATTTCAATGATGAGGCATATTTGTCAGGATCTAATCTCATGATAAGACCAGGTAGGTTTTTGAAATTCTTGAAGTTTCAAAATTGTCACTTTCTATGATGTTGATGCTCATTGTTTATGAATAAGCCGGTAAAAATGATTTGGAAAGGGGTATGATAGGAGGGCCTTGCATTCATCAATCAATTTTTGATTCCACTATGATGAATCCTGGTGCTCAACTTGTAGCTCCACCTCCCAATATCACGCTAGATGGTAATCTATATTTTCAGCTAATTTTATCTGTGAGGAAAGATCTGATTTATTTTTTAATTTTGCAGAATTACAAAGAAGATATTTGGATAGAATGGAGAAACTTGGCCGTAGAATTCCAGAGCGGGGGACTTTACAGCTCCAGGGAAGAAGGAGTCACTTATTTGGGAGTAATGTTAAAGGAGGCCAAGAATTTGAAGTAAATCCATTGGGATCCCAAGGCCTCCAAATGCTCCAATTCACAGACGCATGCAATCTTTACCAAACCCTTCAGAATGGATAGGAAGGCCATATGAAAAATCTGAAAAAGAAAGGTCACATGATGACATGGCAATAGAGGTAGTAGGTAAAAGAGTTTGGTATCACAAAGATGGCCAGCCAGTGTATGAAGAGAAACATAAATCAAAGGGTAACTTAATTATATTTCCCACAATTTTGACTGGGGATTTGAGGATGAATATTTTGTTTTTCTATTTAGGCCCAGAGATGCGCAAGAGGGTGCAAACATGTGATGATGACATAGGAGGAAATATTAATGCATATGTGCCTTGGTCTGCAAGGCGTATAGGAGAAGATTGTGAGTGTAATACAGCTGAATTTTTATTATTTTTGGCTCAACTGATGCATTTTTGAGTTTTTTGTTTTACCCAAGCCATGGATTTTTCCTCTCCGATTGTTCACAAGTTCAACCAGTCCAGAGCACATGAAGTTGGCCTTATGAGGCAAATGCAGCATGTTTATAATAGAGGGGAGGGTGGCTCAAGTGGATTTTTCTTGGAAAGTAACTTCCAGGAAAAATTGAGGGCTTCTGCCTGGAATTCCAAGAATTTCATGGTGAGTTCTCAACAAAACCCAGAATTGCAAGATACACAGGAGCCCATGTTGACCCAGGGTGGAATCAATACAGGTGGTTTGGAAGTGGTGAGATTTCAAAATTAGTTTTTGGGTTTTATTTTGGCATCAAATCTTCAGAGGCAAGACTGACATGTGACCCATTCTCCCAATTGAATAGGTTGTGGCCAGGGAACCTTCTACATTGTTTGAGTCAAGTGCTGTTTGTTGAGCTTGTCTACCCCACATCTGGAGGAAGTACAGGCTCATCCATATGTATCAACAAGGGCCTCCCCTTCTTTCCCCAAAGAACAACCAACAAGAGATGCAGATGTGCTGGGAAATTCAAATATTGAATCTATCTCACAAACCCAAGCCTCCTAAGCCTCTGGAATAGATTTATCACCTTCAAACCCTGTGTGGAATAATCCTGAACCAATAGATCCACACCTCCAACAATGCAATACTGCTCCAATTCCTCCCAAACCTACTTCAACAACAGCCATGCGCGTGAATGCAGAAACTACTATAGCAGCCACCAATGTAGCAATTCATTGAATGTCACCTCCACCTCAATCCAATAATGCCCCTCAAAGACCACCTTCAGGGCTTGCTGACAAAACATACACTTCACAAAGGTTTCCATCTGGTTCCAATTGTGATTTAAATCAAGTGAAATAAAGACTAATAACTTAATCATTGAACATTGGATGTAAATTCTATTTTATTGCCAGACCAACAAACTTCTGGAACTTCAAGTGGGAATAGTGGGTGGTGGCTCCTATCAATAAGTTTTTCAATAATGTAACTTCATTTTTTGGGATATTTTGACCAGTCATACAATCAAGTCAAGCTGATCAGTTAGCTATTGGAATATGTGAGTGAATTATTTCAATTTTTCATCTGACAGAAATCAACTGAAAATTTTATATTTCTTTAGCCATGGAAATGGACAATGAGCCTGATAATGCTGGAGAAGGTGTTTAAGAATTGAAATTATCTAAACAAAATCAAAGATTGACTAACTGGTTTAATAACCTCTTTGTTCCAGTGGAAGACTATGCACGGGACTCACGAGCACAACAACATGAAGGTATCAGAGGCAGGGCCTCCCTATCTACCAAGAGGAAAACTAACAATTAGAGGCAGAAAGAGTTGAATGAACAACTCCCACCAGAGACTGATACCATGCGGACTGTGGTCCATGCTCATGCCAGATTCTTGCTTCAAATGAAGAATAGGGATGTCACCACACTGCCGCAACCTCCCAGTACAGCTTGCAACAATATCTGGTTTGAAAATAAAAGATATTGAGGTGATTAAGAATGAAGGGACACCTGCAGCCTGAATAACAAATAAATCTTATAATAAATATTTTTTTACATATTTTCATTCATTCCTTGAAATATACATCATACATGGTAAAAGAAAATTATTTCTCCTTCTGTATTATCTGAAATATTTCTCTCCAATATTGAGTTGTGATGAAGGTTGATCTGAAAAAGAAAAAAAAAATTAGCTTGATAGTGGAGATTTCCTAACTGGTTGAATAATAGTGATTGTACTTGCTCTGCTAGTTGGCCCTTTCACTTTTGAACCTGAATCAACATTAGGAGTAAATAAATACCATTTATGCTTAACAATTTCTTGTGAAAGGGATCTCACCTTTTGAATATTCTCCTCAATGGTTTCTGGAGAAATCATGTAATGCACATGCACTGTTTTTTTCTTGCCCACTCTATGCAAACAATCTACAGTCTGAGCCTAGTTTGTGGGATTCCATAGTGGCTCCTAGCGGGGTTGGAGTATGAGCTAGTTTCAATATTTTTACAGAAATAATAGACCACATACCATGATGAAAACAATGTTTGCACATGTGATTTTGAGACCCACCCATGCAGCTTGGATGGAGGCCAGTAGTATTTGGGTTGAGGTACTGCTGGCAAAATCTGCCAGGCACTTGCTTTGCTCTGTAGCTGTCATGTGGCCATCCAAGCGGAAATATTTGATCTTTTGATAACTCAAAGCAATCTGAATTCTGAATTGAATATTTTTTGAAAAGCAGGGTAAGCCTCTTTGTGAACATTGAAGATTATCTGGAGGAAGTCTTACAAATCAATAAACCTTGTCAAACAAGAAAAAACCACCTTCTTGCTTGGGCTATCCCTTTTCTCCAATTCATCCATGATCATGTTGATTAGTTTTTCAATTTTTGAGCTCTCCAAACACAAAGCAGGTTGGACTTGATGTTGAATTATACCACGTTTTGATGAATTTGAATCTTCTTCTTTCACTTGTGTTTCAAAATTACCGGATGATGTGAGAACCAGATTTGGGTTGGCTAACAGGGGATGATCAAAGATCCCACAGAGTTCCTGAATTCCAGTGAGGAATTCAGGATTATTGGCACCTTGATGGACATAGGACTCTTTATTTTGGAGTGATTTGACAAAGATGTCCCTTTGATTATTATAATATTCTTGTGAAGATGGTCTCAGGGGTGTGTAGATAATTTGATGGTTTGCACCTGGTAGACTATCAAGCTCATCCTCTTTGATTTTCCTGAGAACTAGGTGACACAAGATGAGTTGGAGTGGTTTGAAGTTTCCAATTTTGAGATGGGTTAGAAGCATTTTTACCCAATGGTTGTGAGATTCTTCAATATCCATGCAGAGGAATGTCAGCAATGACATTAGGTCATTTAGATGGTTCTGGACTGGTGTCCAAGTGATGCATAGGCGTTGTTAAGATTTAATTGCAAAGATTGCTTGCGTCACCTTTCCATTGCTGTTCCTGATTGTGCTATTAAATGATAGATGATCAGTATTAGGAATTGCAGGTAATGGCAGTGATACTTACTGTGCCTCATCAAGGATTATCCTGGACCAATAACAAGAGTAAATCAAAGAAGAAGAAATGTTGGATTCCTTCTTTGCCTTCTCATGAGTAGATGCCATGAGGGGATAAGTGGGGATGATGATGGAGGCTGAGTTGAGGACATCTGGACTGAATCAATGCCTTTCACGTCCATGGTAGATCAAGTATTTGATTTTGTGAGGGGAAACATGTTTTCTGAGTTTGTTTTCCCAGTTCTGTGTCAGGCGCGGTGGGCATATAATGAGAGTGGTGTGATGAGGCACAAACGCTGGAGGGTTATCTTGGTGATGGTAAAAAGAGGTTGATTCAGGTATAGTCTGACAAATAAGGGAGATTTCTTTTAAAGATTTCCCAAGAACCATATCATCCGCCGGTATTGAGCCCAAAGCAGTTGGTGGAACAGATGTTGGATCAATTAGAGCCAAGCTTGAGCTGCTGATTTTGTTTTCCCATATGTGCCAGGCAGTCATGTTTGATTTATACCACAAGGCCAGAGCAGAGGTAGAATGTGGTGATTCACAATCAAGCAAGAATGCAAGTCCTTGAGCCTGGTGGGGGAGGATTTTGGTGGTGACTATTTGTGGATTGGGGTGGATTGGATTGAGATCACATCCACTTGGTATTTCAAGTAGTTTTGGATCATAGTAAGGTTTTTCAAGAAGTGATGGCATTTTTAGCCTTTGGGATGGTGGATTGGCTAGTGGGAAGCCCTGGTGTTTTGAAGGGTTATACTTAGGGGGTCTTTGGATCATTATATGAGCACCAAGAAGCTTATCAAGTATGTCCAATATATGTTGTTCATGAAATAATAGAAGGAGAGCAAGTTTAAATGTGGTACTTGTGGAAACAGTAACATGGAGAATGGTTTCCACAAAGAGAATTGGATGAGGAATTTCCTTCATCATTGCCTGCCAATCACCACCTGGTCTATAGCCTGTGGCCTGGGTAAGGAGGGGTAAAATTAATGAGCCAATTGGAGGGGCACAAACTTCTACAGGGAAAGGAAGATCTGGTATGTAGACATTTAGCTTATTATCCCTGGGGTATAACAATGCCCAATATGTTCCTTCACTATGTAGCAGTTTTGGGAGAGCTGAGGTATTTATTTCAGCAAGAGAAACCTCAACAAGGCGAACGCAGAATGGGGTGTGATGAATTGACTGATTTGTGAGTATGTGAGTTTCTGGAGGAATAAGACAGGTGATGTGTTGCCAAGGAAGGAGGATGGTATGAGTGTGGGCAATCTGCCATAATTTGAAATAGGGCAGGTATTTAAATGAAAATCATGTGAAACATTTGTGGAAAGGTTGTGCGACAGGTGTAAAGATTATAAATATATGCATAGGGGGTGTTATTTAAAATAGATTCATTTCATCTACAGGAGCATAACACTGCTTGTGATGTCCGGTTTCCCAAAACTGGGCATCATGTTGGAGCCATGTTATTCCCCTGTAGAGAAAATCAAAACCATGCTACCTCCAAGCCACATTATGCTGCTTCATTGTCCTTCTTCACCCCATGCTTTCAATCTGTATAGCCAGTTAAATGTATGGATGTTGATGTCTGGTTTGCGGAAACCGGAAATTAACCTTTGGGGTATTTCATGCTCTACAGGGGCATAACCCTGGTCTTGATGTCCCGTTTCCGGAAACCAGGCATCACCTTGGAGCAGTGTTATGCCCCCGTAGAGAATTTAAAAACCAGTAAGATTCATTCCACTTGAGATTATGTGGGTTCTTTCATGCTCTACAGGGGCATACCACTGCTTGTGATTTCTGGTTTCCAGAAACCAGACATCACTTTGAAGCGGTGTTATGGCCCATAGAGCATGTAAAAACCAGTAAGAGGATTATGTGGTTTTTTTCATGCTCTACAGGGGCATAACACTGCTTGTGATGTTGGGTTTCCAGAAACGGACATCACCTTGGAGCGGTGTTGTGCCCCCGTAGAGCATGTAAAAACCAGTAAGATTCATTTCACTTGGGATTATGTGGGTTCTTTCACGCTCTACAGGGGCATAACACTGCTTGTGATGTCCAGTTTCCAGAAACTGGGCATCACCTTGGAGCAGTGTTATGCCCCCCTAGAGCATGTAAAAACCAGTAGCACTCATTTCACTTGGGATTATGTGGGTTCTTTCATGCTCTACAGGGGTATAACCCTCCTCATCATGTCCGGTTTCCATAAACCAGACATCACCTTGGAGCAGTGTTATTCCCCCATAGCGCATTTAAAAACCAGTAAGACTCATTTCACTTGGGATTATGTGGGTTCTTTCATGCTCTACAGGGGAATAACACTACTTTTGATGTCCGGTTTCTGGAAACCAGACATCAGCCTGGAGAGGTTTTATGCCCCTGTAGAGCATGAAAGAACCCACATAATCCTCTTGCTGGTTTTTACATGCTCTACGGGGGCATAACACCGCTTCAAGGTGATGTCCGGTTTCCAGTAACCGGACATCACAAGCAGTCTTATTCCCCTGTAGAGCATGAAATAACCCACATAACCCAAGTGAAATGAATCTTACTGGTTTTTACATGCTCTACGGGGGCATAACACCGCTCCAAGTTGATGTCCGGTTTCCGGAAAACAGACATCACAAGCAGTGTTATGCCCCCTTAGAGCATGAAAGAACCCACATAATCCCATGTGAAATGAGTCTTACTGGTTTTTACATGCTCTATGGGGGCATAACACCGCTACAAGGTGTTGTCCGGTTTCCAGAAACTGGACATCACAAGAAGTTTTATGCCCCTGTAGAGCATGAAAGAACCCACATAATCCTCCTACTGGTTTTTATATACTCTACGGGGGCATAACACCGCTTCAAGGTGATGTCCGGTTTCCCAAAACCGGACATCACAAGCAGTGTTATGCCCCTGTAGAGAATGAAAGAACCCACATAATCCCAAGTGAAATGAGTCTCACTGGTTTTACATGCTCTACAGGGGCATAACACTTCCCCAAGCTGATGCCCGGTGTGGTGTCATATTTATAACCTTGGGCTGAGAGCTGCATTGCAGGCTGCAAGCTCAGCAGTTGGGTAGGTTGGGCTCAGCATGTGGTTGCGGGCGGTCTCAGCAGTGCCTGCTGAGGGCTCAGCAGCAGCTGCTGCGGGCTCAGCAGTAGGAATTGCGGGTTGGGCCTACTCCAAGGGCGCTGGGCCGCAACCCGCCCAGGAAACGCGGACCAAGTGATGGAGCCGGCCCGACCAAGCTTGCGGTTGGCTAGTCGGGAAGGCAAGGGCGGGGCAATCGGGGGTTAGGCGCGCGCGGGCCAACTTGCGGACCGCAAGGTCCGCAGACGCGCGCGGTGTGGTGTCAATTTATAGACACAGATTGGGAACTGCATTGCGGCTGCGCGCTCAGAGTTGGAGGCAGCGGGCTCAGCATTAGGGTATGCAGAGTGCTCAGCAGCGGCAGCTGCTGGATCAGCAGCAGCCGCTGTTTGGCTCTGCACCTAGTGGAAGGGTTGGGCTCAGCATCAAATGCGGCGTGGGCAGCAATCCGCCCCGGATCCCGGATTTGGAAGGTAGTGTGCTTGACTAGGTTTGAGGGCATGCTGGTTCCAATACGGAGGGGCGGAGAAATACGCGGTCTATAAAGGAACAGATGGAGCGCGCATGCAAACAAGCAGATCATGCTGGATATTGCCGGACATCCACAACGGGAGCGGACAAAAGGATACGGACAGGCGCGGGGGGCTCCGAGTAGGGCGCGGTGCAAGGACCGTGTCATGAGAAGGACAAACCTGATGGACGGAACGGCGTACGGACTTTGGGGGAGTTTGGTACGGAGGTGGGGAGAGGAGGCTAGGGTTTCTGTTTTGGGATTGTTTTCTGTTTCTTTGTCATACTGTTATTTGCGCATGTACTTAGGTTAGGGTTGAGAGGGAGGACTTATCCTCACTCTCAACTCCGGGTTGGGGAGGAGGGGGGGGCATGGAGGCATGGAATCAGACCATCAAATCACTTGATTGGATCAATCATCTCACCAAGAGATTAAAGGAACTCATACCGGATACACATCCAGGTTGAAAGTTCTTAGGATTGAAGGATTGGAGATTTCACTCTCTCTCTACTTTTCTTTATCTCTTTATCTCCTTATTTCTATCTCTCATTTGAGTGCAATTTTGGGCATCCACATCTCCTTTCAAACGCAGGGCACCGTTAACTTCCAAACCTTGGGAAAATTTACAGGGGGATAACCCTTATTCTTTCCACATCTGGGGGTCTGGCTGGGAAGCAACCTTCCGTTTCTTGTCTTTTGAAGGTAACTGGGTGTGATGTCCTATCCATACCTCCCTACAGTCGCTTCCTCTTCTTCTTCTTCTTCTTCTTCTTCTTCTCCTTCCGTTTCCGGGTATGCTACTCCAACCCCACTTGCATCTTCCATCCCTCCTCCTCCCCCTCCCTCCCCTTGAACCAGCACAAGCTACGCCCTTCCCCCATTGGTCTCCAGTGACCATGAACCCACTTGTCCGGTTTGCATCAGGCCTGGCAACAACCCTCACATCCGATTCAACACTGCAGATGTGGAGCAATTCATCTTGAGATAAGAAGGTATTGTAGATGCAGAAGGTGCGTCGGACGCCGATAAGGCCCGGCTTGTTGTCCTGTTCATTATGGACAAAGAGAAGCTCCGGGATGTGGAGGAGATGGAAGGCTGAGAGAATCAGGATTGGCCAAAACTGAAGGCTGAGATCCTAACGCGGTGGGGTAGGCGCAAACCTCAATTCCGGGAAAGGGATTTTGACCGCGTGGCATTGGAGGCAAGCGCGCGCGGAGGAGTTAGAATGCGGGTGGAGCTTGCGGATTACACCTCTACATTCAATTGGATCTATTGGTACTTTTCAAAGAACGAGGTGGTGGCCGGATAGATGGGGGCCATGAAACGCGCGTTTCTGGGCAGTTTAGGCGCTCAACTCCGGGAAAGGGTGCCGCGGCATCTTTACAATCACAAATTGGTAAAGTGGTCATTGGACAGGAGCATCGCGCTCCTTCCGGAGTTGTCTGTCATTTGCCAGGCTGGGGAGAGTGAGCTCAACTTAGAAGATCTTATTGAGGATACCGCTAAGTCCTTCCCAGCAGGACCAAAGAAATCCGCCCCCCAGGTTCTGGCTCCGGCGCAATTTCTGGCCCCAGTTCCACCTACTTCCACGCATGTTCTGGTTCCTCAACCCGCGCCCGCCCCTCCGGTAAGTGAATTGACGGAGCTTATGAAGGATTTGAAGATCTGCATGAGCCGTATGGGCTCGCAGCAGCCGCAAGGGCCTTCACTGCACATGGTGGAAGGGTTTCGGCCGCCCGGTACTTTTGTGCCGAGGGGGTGCTTGTACTACAGGGCAAACAGTCATTGGCAATCGGTGTGCAAGGAGCTTACAAAGGATCTCAAAGCTGGATTAGTTTGACCGGCGGGGATGGGGTACATGTTTCCAACGGGCAAACAGATTCCGATGGAGCCAAGGCAGCTGACCGCAATGCAGCAGGTGTGCACACAGGGTCAGGAGGCAGGAGCAACGGCGCAAGCGTCACTAGGCATTGTTACCGGTCCCGGGTTTTGGCAACCACCTTGGGTGGAAGCTGAGGTAAGGGTAGTGGCAATGGAAGAGAAGGTGGTGGTCTCCGATAAGATGGAGGTGGATGCAAAGGAGCAACCCCCGTCGACCGTTCCAAAACCGGCCACACGCGCGCCCGGAATCGAGGCGCCGGCAGCAAATCCTGTAGGGAAGAAGAAAGCGGTGGACATTGTGCAAAGGGTGATGGGTAACAAGACTCTGGTCCCGCTGACCTTGCGGGAACTGGCGGCTGTGTCTCTGGTGGTGGTAGACAAGATGGTTCAGGCGTTGCGGGATTGCGGTCAGGGCCGGGTACCTCAGACAGTTCAGCGGGTTCATGTGGCGCGGAAGGAGGAGGGGCGCGAGGAGTGTGAGTTGAAATAAGTTTCAACTCCGCTTGCTTACGTTCCAATGGTCATAGCGGGGAGGAAGGTGTGGGCTATGGTGGACAGCAGTTCAATGGTGAACCTGCTTCCATTGCGGATGGTGGATGATTTGGGGTTGGTTCGGCTGAAATGTGCAATGGGTCTGGGCGCGCTTAACGGAGGGGAGTGTTGTGTGGATGGGGTAGTCGAGGAGGAGGAGGTTGAGGTTGCAAGGGTCCGTAGGCCTCTTTCTTTTCTTTTGGTTGATTGTGGGGATGTGATTTTGGGAAGGCCATTCATGTTTGGGTTCCAAGCACGAATGGTTTTCAATCCGTGGACGGGAAAAGGCGTTGACGGTGGAGGATTCGTCCGGCGGGAGGTTTGAGACAACTATCTGCAATCACGGGCAGGGAAAGCAGAGGAGAGTGTTGGAGTATGAGGAGGAACCGGACGCGGCGGTTGCGACCAGCTGGGGACAGTGGCCAAGTTGGGGGGGGAGGTGGTGGGGGTAGGGGATAAGTTTTGATTTGGTGAGGGTGTGCTCTAGCTGGTTCACAGCCAGAACAACTAGACACCCCAGAATGTTTGTTTCTCTATGTTTCTTTCTTATCTGGATTGTGGGGTCTTTTGCTGGCTTGGGGTTTTTGCAGGAAACGCGGGCACAGCACAAAGCTGGGTCCAGAAACGCAAGGACAAGCCCCGCAGAACCGGGACGCGAGGACAATGGCGTGGATGGGGGAAGCGGGACAAAGAGCAATTTGCGGGCGGTCTACGGGCGCCGCGCAAAAAAAAAAAAAATGTTTTCTTTTCTATTTTTCTTCTCTGTTGGTTTCTTTTTCTTTTATCTCAGGATGTCTCAAGGATAGGTGGTTGGTATGGGAATACGCTTGATTTGGTAAGGGGGTGCTCTAGCCGGTTCACAGCCGGAACAAATAGACACCCCAGAATGTCTGTTCTCTTACTCTCTCTCTCTCTTCCCTTACGGTGGCGCGCGCTGGTGTTTTGGTTGTTGTTTTTGTTACAGGATGGGTACGGGGAAATGTGTGGCAGTTTTTCTGGGGCGGTCCAGGTGCCTCTTTTGGAACGGCTGGTCACTTACGGTTGCTCACAAAGCAAAGCGCTCGGACTCAATCTCAAGCTCACTCTCACAAAGCGTGGTCGCGCACTTTTTCTCAGAAGGTTAAGACCTTGCGCGGATACATGTATTTTCTTAGGAAAAGGGGAGCGCGGTACAACCAAAAGAAGATTTTGAGTTGATAATTCAATTTCTTAGGACTAAAAGCCAGCAGACTTTAAGTAGAAGTTAGAGACATGAAGGCTTAGGTAAAAGATAATAGAAAAAGAAGATAATAGTAAAAGAAACACCAACAGGTTGGACTATTTTAAGATGGGAGGAAGAGATGAGCACGGAAAGAGTAGATGAGGCACAAGGAGGCAAGACAAAGGCTATAATCCCCCATGCTATGTTGTCAGAGTTTGCCGAGCTTATAAATCTTTGGGAAGTAAATTCTTACCAGGCAGAAAACTTGGAAGAGCTGTTCAGATTGAGAAGACCTTATCAAGTGATTGAGATAGAGTAGAGATCATGAACTGGATAAGTCAACTATTGTACAGAGGTTGAGTTGATTAGGCGTGGATGAGCTTGACGAGGCGTATGTGAACAGGAATAACAAAAATAGATAAAGAATGGAAATAGCCAAAAAAGGAAGAAGAAAGAAGCATCGCAAAAAAAAGGAAAACAAGGCAGAGTCTCCTCTCGATGAGGAGATAACTAAGTATTGTTTGTAGTCTGCCCTGGTGACCCCAAATCAGAAAGTGAGTGTCTCCGGGGCTTATTATTTCTCATAGTAGAGTATACACACTCATCATTGAAGTGTGCGCGCATTGTGAATCTTGACATTCTTAACACTCCCTGTGCCTGGTAAGAGTGCTACTGATCTTCAAGATACCTAGAACTAAGAAAAAACCTTTTGTTGAAGAAGTCTTAGGGAATCTATAGAAGAGGCTTTTGTGAGGGAATCCGCTACCATGGAGTGACTAGGAATCAGCATGAGATTGAACTCTTGATGTGCAAAATCTTTGCGTAATCCTTTATTTTTTATATCTATGTGTCGTGACTTAGAATGGGAGCCGAATTTCTTGATCTTATTGTCAAGACCTTTATTATCAATGTAAAGCATAGGCTTTGATTCCAGAGTATGGGATATTTCCGCAACAAGGTGCTTGATCCATTTTATTTCTAAATAACATTCAAGCGGCGCATTCAGTTCAGACTCAGTAGAGGAATACGTAATGTTTTGCTGCCTAAAGGAGTTCCAGACAACTGGACTTCCATAATGAAAGATTATGAACCCAGTTTGAGACTTGCGGAAGACAGGATCGTCACCCCAAGTTGCATTGCTAAAGCATGATAGTACGTCTTGATCGGAATTGTATTTGATTGTGAGTTTGAGATCTTGAGTCGTCTTGAGATATTTCCAAACTTTTTGCACTTCTCTCCAGTGACTCATACCGGGCCTAAAATTAAATCTGGCCAGACTCGAAACTGAGAAGGAAATTTCTGGTCGCGTATATTGAGATAGATGGTTAAGTAGCCCAATAGCTGACCAATATTTGATGTTCAACTGGCAGAATTGGCCATGATCATCATCTGAGGCAGGCTCGAGATGGAGATTTTGAGTTAGAGGGGATTTTACTTCCTTGCAAAATGATAGACCAAGCTCTTCAAGTCCGCAAGCAATATGATTTGGTTGACTGAGGAGGATTCTGTCATCCTCAACCTCCATGAGAATTCCAAGTATAGTGTTTGGAGGATGACAGGAAGAATTTTTGAATCGATCCAGAAAACTACATTAAAAGGTGTTGGAGTTACCTACATGTATCAGATCATCGACGTGAAAATAGATAATCTCTTGAGTCTTGCCGTTGATATAAAGACATGGATAGCAGGTTGATTCTTGATACCCTTGAGATTTGATCCAGGTGGTTAAGGTTTCATACCAATTCTTGGGGGATTGTTTCAAACCATATAGTGATTTCTTCAATTTCAGATATGGAGATTTGAGATTAGATCCTTCCAGAGTTTTTATGATGACAGTTTTGTCAAGGGGAGCATGTAAAAATGCACCCTTAACATTGAATTGAGTAAATTTCATTTTTTCTTTCAGTCCATGTAGGAGTGCCAGACAAAGAGAGCCAATCTTCCCAGTCGGTGCCCAGGTTGTGTTATAGTCAACTCCAAGAACCTGGTCGAAACCTTGAACACAGAGCCGGGCTTTATATTTGGCCGGTTCCCCATGGCAGTTCTGTTTGACCTTGAATACCCATGTAGTGTTTAGGATGTTATCTGGTGTTCCGTAATAGTCTTCCCACACCTCTTGTAGTTCTATAGATTCTCATTTGTCTTCTGAAGCAATTTTCCATTTCGGCCACTCAGAAAACTTACGGGCAGCCTTATAGGAAGGTTGCTCATAGTAGTGGTGGAAGCCGTATCTCTGAGGCTTTCTGATCTCTCGTCGCGGTCTTTGAGGTATGGGTGGACCAACGGGTTCTGGAGAAACCGGTTGAGTCCAAGGTGGAGAATCTAAAAATTCAGCTTCCTCTTGTTCTGTTTCCAATTCCAATTTGGTGAGATCATTATGTGGTTCCCAAAAATTATATTGTTTGTTGGCGGAGGAAAAATTGAGATTGTTACATGAGTTTTGGGAATTTTATTCTCTATTGGTGGTGGAGAGATCTGATTCTTCTGGTTCTGGATTTTCTTGAGCAAATATTTCGAGACCAGGTGATTCAAGAAGAGGAAATTTGGAAAGATGGTTCTTGAGGAACTGAACATGTTTGGTTTCATAAACAGCACCAGATTAGTTTAAGATAAGATCAGAATGAAAAATGGGATTGAACCCAACTAGCATTCCTTCTAGCCCTTTTTCGTCAAACTTCCTTCCTTTTTGCAGACGATTTCCAAGGTAGATTAGGGGTGATCCTAAATGTTTTAAGTAGTTAGCTGGGAGTTCCTTTTGGAACATGAGTTCCCAAGGGGATCGGTTATTACCTTCCCTAGGGATATAATTCAACATGAAGCAGCAGCTTCAAATTATGATATGCCAATAGTACTTTGGTATTCTAGATGATGAGAAGGTGGCACGGGCTGACTCAATAATAGTTTGATTAGCCTTTTCCGCTCGGCCGTTATGTTGAGAATGGTATGGCTTGGAGTTGAGTAATTTGATGTGTTTTGATTTTGCAAAATCCCTCAACGTTCTGTTTTTAGATTCTGTCCCTTTGTCGGAGAAAATTTTGCTCGGGTAATAATTCAGTCTTTTATATTTGGTATCCAGGAGATTAATAATCACGCCCGGGGTTTCCTCCTTGGATGATAGTGGAAAAGCAGACAGATAGCCAGTGAAGTTATTGACCAGAGTCAAGACGTAGAGGTGACCTTCCTTTGATTGAGGAGTGATCGGTCCCACTAGATCCAAATGGATCCTTTCGAGAGGTTTTGAAGCGGGTGTTGATTTAGATGAGAAAGGTGCTCTGGTTATTTTGCTTTTAACACAACTGTCGCACTGAAACTTCTGTTGCACTGAAAGTTCTCCAATTCTTTCTTGGAGAAGCGGTCTTTTAGAATGGGCTTGAGTGTTGAGATTGAAGCATGTCCGTACATCTTGTGGAGATCAAGTAGTGAATGTATTCCAGTGGAGGTGTTATGATTAACCAAAAGATTATTGCCAGCTATTTGAGGTTTCTCTATGACAAACAGGTTGTCTCTAATCAGACCTTTCAAGACGGTTTTGATGTCTCGAGTGATAAAGAATCAATCTTTCTCCTGATGAAGGCTACATCCGTTTTTTGCTAGAATGCCTGGGCTGATCAAGTTGACAACGATGTTGGGTACATACATGCAATTCTCAAGAGTTATAAAAGATTTGTTCCATACAAGTCTAACCGTGCCTATTCCTCGGATTTGAAGATTGGCTTCAATTTTTCCTGTCTTAATTTCTTTGGGCTCATCCTGGAGGTTGATCAACAAGAAGTATTTTAAATCATTAAATATATGGATGTTTGCACCAGAATCCAAGAGAAGATGAGGAGTGTTGTCCGCGTTAATCCAGGGAGTGAGAAAAGCGTGGTAATTAATGGTGGGTCCTTTCTGGACTCTGTTCTTCCATTTGTTTTGCTGCTCTACCCACCAAGCTGGCGCAATCTGAGGATGTAGATGAAAACACAAAGATTCGGCATGAGGAGCGTTTGGGTCATGGTAACCTTCCTTTCACCAAATTCAAATCTTCTTATCTTTTCTTTCAGTCTTGCTCTTCATTGTCAGTAGAGTGACATCTGGAGTGTTTTTTCCTACTTTCAATTGTGCCTTTTGTTTGTTGTTATATTGTTTTAGATGATTGAATACTACATGAACAGTTAACAATTTCTCTACGTGCATTATTTGTTGTTTAAGATTTTCTAAGATGGGTGGAAACTTGAATAGGACTAAGTAAGCTAAGATATCTTTTGTTAACTTGATACCAACGTCTGCCATGCGCGTGAGAGTTTTTCGAATATCTGTTATAAATCCTTCTATTGTTTTTTGTTAAAGGGAGCGTGGAGAAATTGGTTAAAGATTCAAGCCCTGTTTGCGGTTTCTGATGAAGCAAATTGTTGAGTGATCTCCTCCCAGAGAAGTTTAGATGAAGAAATATTTGTCGCATTAACCACATTTGCATGAGTGATACTATTGAGTTTAGAAAGAATAATTGCTTGTATTTCCCGGTCTTGTTTAATTGATAGTTGGTCTGAGTTTCCAGTTATAGCGCCTTTGATTTCTTTGAGATCAAATAGCATCATCATCTTGTCTCTCCAAATGGAGTAGTTGTCTTTGTTGAGAGGAGGGATAGCATTGACAGAAGCTTTGAGCGCAACTTGATAGAAATAGTCATTGACCCCTGCTGGTTTGTTCATTTTTGAGTAGGTAGAGTTTTCCTTTCGGCTTTTAACCGTGTTGAGTTGAGAATTCAATTTCTTAGGACTAAAAACCAGCAGACTTTAAGTAGAAGTTAGAGACATGAAGGCTTAGGTCAAAGATAATAGAAAAAGAAGATAATACAAAAAGAAGATCATAGAAAAATAAGATAATAGAAAAAGAAGATAATAGAAAAAGAAGATAATAGAAAAAGAAGATAATAGAAAAAGAAGATAATAGAAAAATAAGATAATAGTAAAAGAAACACCAACAGGTTGGACTATGTTAAGATGGGAGGAAGAGATGAGCACGGAAAGATTAGATGAGGCACGAGGAGGCAGGAAAAAGGCTATAATCCACCATGCTATTTTTTCAGAGTTTGCAGAGCTTATGAATCTTCGGGAAGTAAATTCTTAACAGGCAGACAACTTGGAAGAGCTGTTCAGATTGAGACAACCTTATCAAGTGATTGAGATAGAGTAGAGATCATGAACTGGATAGGTCAACTATTGTACAGAGGTTGAGTTGATTAGGCGTGGATGAGCATGACAAGGCGTATGTGAAAAGGAATAACAAAAATAGATAAAGAATGGAAATAGCCAATAAAGGAAGAAGAAAGAAGCATCGCAAAAAAAAGAAAACAAGGCAGAGTCTCCTCTCAATGAGGAGAGAACTAAGTATAGGTTTTAGTCCGCCCCGGTGACCCCAAATCAGAAAGTGAGTGTCTCCGGGGCTTATTATTTCTCATAGTAGAGTATACACACTCATCATTGAAGTGTGCACACATTGTGAATCTTGACATTCTTAACAGAAGAGGAAAGGAAGAAAGGGAAAGGGGGGGCAATGCGCCTAAGCCATCCTCATCATCTCCTCCATTTGCGCCCTTGGCAACGCCAGCAAGGCCCGGAAGGACGCCAGGAGCTTGCGCCGGGATTCCAAGGATTGAGCGCCGGGGATTGCGAGGAAATCCCGAAGCATCGTGGTTGACCTGTCCGCAAAAACCTTGAAGCCAACCGCCGGGAGTGCCATTACAATCAGAATTTCCGGGATCTTGGGAGGGCTGGGAGGAGGAGCAGCCGGTGAAGATGGGGCCTCTGGGGAACCAACAGGGGGGCTTGGTCCAGCTGGAGGCAATGACGTAGGCGGAGGGACGTCGGGGGTCGTAGGCCTCTCATCCAAGGCCGCTGGTGGCGCGGGCAATGTTGGCGGTTGTGGAGGAGGAGGAGAGGGTGCTGGCGCGGCTGCGGGTTGTCCAAAAAGCCTTGGGTCTGGTACCGTTGGTTCACGCTGACAGTGGTGGCCCCAGCGCGGGTTGCCGCGCACCGTTCCTCCAAGGTTTTGTATTTTCTCTGTTGCGGAGGTCCGGCCCGCCGGAGAGGTGATGCCAAGTTGTGGCTCACGTGCAAGGTGGGGGGTGACAGAGCTTGGGGGCAGCGGGATGGAGGTGAACCGGGGGGTGTCCACGAGCCTTCCAAGATTGAGTTGTTGTCCAAAACCACAAACGGGTCCGGACAAGCCCTGTTGCACAGCCTGGGGCAAGAGCTGGATTTGGGGGGAGCTTGGGGCATGCTGTGGCTAAGCTAGCAGCAACAATGGCCACGGCGGCAATCAAAGCAGGCGCATCGACCAGGGATGATTGAACACGCGTGCCCGTTCCGGGCACAGAACTTGCATGGGAGCATGTTGGCAATGGAGCAGGTGGAGGACGGGGGAAGGCGGTAGTGGGAGTGGTGGGGGTGGGAGAGGAAGTAGCGGGGGTGGTGGTATGGTGAAGCAATTGAAGACTTCTGGGGACAGAACTCAAGTTGGGGGGGATGTGGTGTCAATTTATAGACACGGATTGGGAACTGCGTCGCGGCTGCGCGCTCAGCATTGGAGGCAGTGGGCTCAGAATTAGGGTATGCGGAGTGCTCAGCAGCAGCAGCAGCCCCTGTTTGGCTCCGCACATAGTGGACGGGTTGGGCTCAGCATTGAATGCCGCATGGGAGGCAATCCACCCCAGAGATTGGATTCAGAAGTTAGTGCGCTCAACTAGGTTTGCGGGCGCGCCGGTTTGGATACATAGGGGCGGAGCAATCTGCTGGCTAAAAAGGAACAGATGGAGCACGCGTGCATACGCGCGGATCATGCTGGATATTGCCAGAAATCCACGACAGGCGCAGACAAACAGATACAGACAGGCGCGGGGGCTCCAAGTAGGGCACGGTGCAAGGACCGCGTCATGAGAAGGACAAACCAGATGGACGGAAAGGCGTACGGACATCAGGGGGAGTTTGGTACGGAGGTGGGGAGAGGAGGCTAGGGTTTCTGTTTTGGGATTGTTTTCTGTTTCTTTTTCATACTGTTATTTGCGCGTGTACTTAGGTTAGGGTTGAGAGGGAGGACTTATCCTCACTCTCAACTCCGGGTTGGGGAGGAGGGGGGGGCATGGAGGCATGGAATCAGACCATCAAATCACTGGATTGGATCAATCATCTCACCAAGAGATTAAAGGAACTCATATTGGATACACATCCAGGTGGAAAGTTCTTAGGATTGAAGGATTGGCAATTTCACTCTCTCTCTACTTTTCTTTATCTCTTTATCTCCTTATTTCTATCTCTCATTTTAGTGCAACTTTGGGCATCCCCATCTCCTTTCAAACGCAGGGAACCGTTAACTTCCAAACCTTGGGACAATTATAGGGGGATAACCCTTATTCTTTCCACAGCGGGCGGGCAAACTGGGGGGCTCCAAGTAGGGAGCGGCAGATGGCTGCGCCATGAGAAGGAAAAACTGGGCGTATGTTGATATCAAGGGGCACGGGTTATGGGGCAAGGGATGGAGGGGTAGGGTTGGGCTAGTTAGGGGTTGTGTTTAATTGTTCTTTTGCGTTTGTGGTTGTACTTAGGTTAGGGTTGAAGGGGGGACCCAAGTCCTCACCCTCTACTCTGGGTTGGGTTATGACCATCTATCTATCTACCCATCAATATATCAATCTATCATCATCCGAGAAGACCATCAAGGAAAGGAAAGGAATAGGAAGGATTGGGGGGGAAAGGAATACATCTCATTATCTCTTTTTATCTCACCACAGTCAAGAACTCATTTCACCCAACCTCCTTACAGAAGCCTAGATCAATAACTTCTGGACTTGCGGACAAATTAGGAGCGTAACTCTCCTCTACTTTCCACATCTGGGGGTCTGGCTGGGAAGTAATCTTTTGTCTAGGTCTCTCAAAGCTAACGGGTGTGATTCTGCCCACAACTACTCCAGGATCAAATGTTCCACCCTTGTTCCCTCTCCAGCCGGGAGCTGGCGGGCCAACACCTCCACCACCGCCAACTACTTGGTCCAGCAGTTTTGCTCCTCCTTGGTTGGAGCCTTTGGAGGCGGCTGAGGTTCCGTGACGGGTGTGGCTTAGGCCGCAGAACTTCCCCCATCTCCAATTTGACACCGCGGACATCGGGCGCTTTCTGGCAAGATTCGAGGATATCGCGTACTCCAAAAATGCAACGGCTCAGGACAAGGTCTGCATGGTTGTTCTCTTCATTGCGGACAAGAATACGCTCCGGGACGTGGAGGATATGTCAGGTTACAAGGCTTGCAACTGGGGAAGGCTCCGAGGCAAGATGATGGCAAGGTGGGGGAGCGCAAGCCCCGCTTTCGGGAGGCGGACTTCAAGCGAGCGGCGGGTGAGGTAATTTCCCGAGGTGGGGTGAGGACATGGAGCAATCTGTCCAAGTACAAGTCCCATTTTGACCAAATTTATAGTTACCTAGAAAAGAACCAGGTGGTGGCGGGTCAGACGGGGGCCATGAAGCAGGAGTTCCTAGGCGGGCTTGCGCCGCAACTTTGCGCACGGGTCCATTGTTACCTATTCAATCCCGGGTTGGTAACGCGTTCAGTGGATGGGAGCGTCAGGCTCCTCCTGAGCTTGGGCGTAATCAACCAGGCGGTCAAGAGCAAGATTGACTTGGAAGAGCTGATCAAGGATACGGCCCGGTCGTTCCCGGCGAGTTCAAGGAAGCCAACGGCCTCTTCCACCCCGGCCCAGAAGCCGGTACCGCTCGCGGACCCGCCAGCAACGGAACAGCCCGTAGCCCCTTCACAGTCAATGGAAGTACCGGTGAACAAGGTAACAGACATGCTACGGGACTTGCGGATCCTTATGAATCAGATGGCGGCCCAGCAAACGGCTCTGCCTCCTGATTTTTCGCGCAATCTGCCGCCCCATGCAAGAGGGGGCTTTCAGCCCAGTAGCAGACCAACGGGGGGGTTTTTGGTTTTCCTGTGCACATATTGCCAAAATTAAGGTCATTGGAAGTCTGGTTGCGCGGATCTGACAAAGGACATGAATGAGGGGTTGGTTTGCGCGTCCGGGGGGACCTACATATTTTCATTGGGCAAACCGGTGGACCTGGGGGCCGGTCAGCCACCGCGGGTGGAGCAGGTTAGGGCAAGGGCCCAACCCGCAGGGGCTGCTTGGGTGTCCCTCGGGATTGTCACCGGGCCCGGTACGTGGCGGGCACCGCGTGTGGAGGCAGAAGTTAGGGCGTTGGCGGCAGAAAAGTGGATTGTGTTGGAAAAGATGGAGGTGGATGCCAAGGAGCAGCCATTA
Organism: Puccinia polysora; assembly: GCA_025617555.3. Classification (NCBI taxonomy): domain Eukaryota; kingdom Fungi; phylum Basidiomycota; class Pucciniomycetes; order Pucciniales; family Pucciniaceae; genus Puccinia; species Puccinia polysora. The sequence goes on along the minus strand of CM062615.1, from coordinate 15,539,103 downwards.
AATCAAGCTCCAAGGGTTGGGGGGCGACGCATTGGCAATCAGCTCCGGAGGAAGAAGGAAGGCCGCAGAAATCGTTTGGCGAGTGATGGGGAGTGAGGTACCAATACCTCTCATGCTACGGGAGCTGGCCGCGGTCTCCCCGGTGGTTGTCGAGGAAATGGTCCAGGCGCTGAAGGAGCACAGGGGCTGCAGACTCCCGGCAACAGTGCAGCGCGTGAATGCGGCCATGTAGGAAACAGAACGGGAGTTGTGCCAATCCAAAGCCATTTCGGTGCCGCTTGCCTATTTCTCACTGAAGATTGCGGGAAGGAAAGTGTGGGAGATGTTGGAAAGCAGGTCAATGGTCAACCTTCTCCCGTCAAAACTGGTGGACAAGTTGGGCCTGGTGCTGAGGAAGTGCGCTATGGGCTTGGGGGAGCTCAATGGGGGGGAATGTTGGGTAGATGGGGTTGTGGTGGAAGAAGAGGTGGAGGTTGCAAAGGTTCAGAAGCTGCTGTTGTTCCTCTCGGTCAAGTGGGGTGACGTGATTTTGGGTTGGCCGTTCATGTTTGGATTCTGGGCCCAAATGACGTTCAACGCGGAGGAAGGGACGGAGGCTCTGACGGTGGATGACGCATCCAGGGTAAGGTTTGAGATGAAAATCTCCGACCATGGGAAGGCGAAATGGGTGCCATTGGCGGCGGTTGGCAAAGAGGCAGAGTCCAACAGTGGGGACGGCCATGAGGGCCGCCCTGCGGAGGGTTTTCCCTAGTCGACCGTGGGTACCGCGCAGGGCAAGCTCCGTCCTCGTGCGGGCAGTCAACTAGGGAGGAGCAAAAGGCCAAAGGAAGTGCCCGGAGGGCGCAAAAGGCAGAAGTAAGTCATCTTCCTCAGTATGCACCACCGGAAGGTACTGTGTTTCAAAAACACTACCATAGTGCCACGCTTGTGAGCAAAGGCAAGAGCCGCGGGTTGATTGTTGCCAGGATTCACAACGACAACAGTGGACGCGTAAGGATGGTTAGGTGCAACGCGGAGCAATACAAGCCTGTGGCGCAAAAGGTCCAGCCCTGGAACAAGCCCATGCCGCAGGGGCTGAACGGGCCTCTGAGGCCAATCTCCTGGTCTTGGGATCCCTGGATGAGTCCGTTGAGGAAGTTTGGGTGGGTAACGCAGTCGGCGCGGATCACGAACGAGCGAATCAAGGCGCTGAATTCTGGGCAGGCAGGGTGGTTGAGTACAGAGGAGAAGTATTTGTTAGCATTGGTGTTGGTGCTCCGCAAGAAGGCCCAACAAGCGCATATTTCTGAAGGGAGAGGTTGGAGACCCCTATGTAATCCCCATGGTGCTGCAAAAGCCCTGGCAAATCAAGCGGATTCCGATCCCTCCAACTGTGAAGGAACCCTTTTTGGAACTGGTCCGGGAGCGTGTGAGGATGGGGTTGTACAAGCAGTTGACATCAAGCTACTCTAGCCCAATTTTTGCGGTTTTTAAACAGGAGGGGAAGTTGCTTAGGATTGTTCACAACCTGCAGCGGCTTAACTCATTCACTATCTGGGACACAGGATTGCCTCCGCGCGTGGACAAGTTCCTGGATTCGATGGCGGGGCGCGCGTGTTACGTTTTGGTTTATGTAATGGGGGGGTATGATCAGGGCAAGCTCCATCCCAACTCGTGGCCGCTAACCGCGTTCAAGACAGGATTGGGAAGGATGAAGCTGACACGGTTTCCGCAGGGGGAGAAAAACTCGGTGGTGGTCTATCAAGCCCAGATGACGTGGATCCTGCGGGACAACATACTGGACGGGGTTCTGATCTTCATTGACAATGCCGGCATCAAAGGAGAAAGATGGATTACGGGGGTGCGGTGCTAGAGGAGGCCCCAAAGATCCGCCGCTTCATCTGGGATTACGCGCAGACATTAGAGCGGGTCTTGTTTTTAATTGAGGAGGCAGGGCTTATGGTATGGGGGGGTAAGTTGGCAGTTTGTGTTCCGGCGTTGGAAGTGCTAGGCCATGTGGTGGCTTTTGACGGCAGGAGAAATGCGGCGAAGAAACAAAACAAAGTCCTCAAATGGCCAAACCCGTGGACGCCTTTGCATATTCTCCAATTCCTGGGACTGTGCAGCTATGTTTGCATGTTCATCAAACGGTTCGCGGAAGTCGCAAGTCCGCTGCGGGCGCTGACCCGGAAAGGTGCGGAATGGGAATGGACAACGCAGTGTGATGCTGCCTTTGCAAAGCTCAAGGAGATTGTGGGCCGCGACATCATCCTCTGCAACCTTGACTACCACTTGGGAGGGATCCGCTTGGCCGTTGACTCTAGAAAGCTTGGCACGGGCGGTGTCCTGACGCAGGAGGAGGATGGTAATGATAGGCTGGTTCTCTACAAGTCCATGAATTTTACAGAAACGGAGAGTTGGTACTTGCAGCCAAAGTTAGAATTATGCGGAGTCCCCAAAATCGTGCGGAGGCTTCAGCACCTGCTCTGGGGGGTGCACTTCAAGCTTCTGGTCGACGCGGAGGCCCTGGCGAGGATGATCAATTCTCCAACGCTGCCATACGCTCCTATGACTAGGTGGCTGGCATTTCTCCAGCTCTTCACTTTTGGCGTAGTTCACGTTCCAGGGAAGGCGTTCACTATGCCCAACGCGCTTTAGCGGTATCTGCGGGAGGATCTGTTTGAGGGGGCGGAGTCCTTGGACGTGGAGTCTCCGGTTATTTGCGTTGGTATGATGGAGACGGAGGTCACCCTTCTGCTGCAGCAGTCCAGGCGCTACGCAATCTTTTGCTCCTTCTTGCAGGATCTCCGGTTTCCCAAGGACGCGTCAGGAACAGAAATTTGGTGGGCCAAGCGGCGGACAACCAACTTCTACATGCAGGACGGGCAACTGTGGCAATGAAGCACCCCGGTGGCTTTGGTGGTCGCAACATCAAGGAGGGACCAGGAAATGATTCTGAGGTGTCTCCACGACAACCTTGGGCACCGGCGTGAGCTCGAAACGCGGAGGCAGGTGAAGGCAAGGTTCTGGTGGCCGGGTGTGGTGCGCGCGGTACAGGAATGGGTGAAGTCTTGCGAAGCGTGTCAACGGCAGAGTTCTAGGTTTCCCAGGGAGGTGGGTCACCCTATGGGGCAGGACGCGTTGTTTGGGCGGGTCTCCCTTGACGTGGTCCACATAAAGGCAGGGAAGTATGCATACCTGCTGGTTGCGCGGGAAGATCTTTCAGGTTGGGTTGAGGCTCTTCCTCTGGTGAAGTTGTCGGCATAGAAGGTTTCTCAGTTCTTCAAGGAGGATTGGTTTGCTTTGCTTGGTCACTGTCAAAGGAGGAGCGGAGTTCCGGGGGAGCTTGATGGCACTGGTCCAGAGTTGCGGAGCTAAGTTTGGGCAGGTCACGGAATACTATCCGGAGGGTGCCAGGATGATCAAATGCGGCAATCAGCCCATTAATGACGCCCTGGTAAAGATGTGTGGGGAGGACGGTAAACGGTGGCAGGAGGCCCTTCCGGCATGCCTCTCTGCGGACAGGATCTTGGTCAAACGCTCGACGGGCTCCTTGCCTTACAAACTTCTCTACGGAGAACGTCTGGTGCTTCCGGTGGACATCAAGCTCGAAACCTTCTTGGGCATAGACTGGTGGAAGGTGAAGAACTTAGCAGAAATTGTGGAAGCGCGCGCCAAACAGCTTCTCCAACAGGACAAGACCCTGGCAAAGGCCACTGAAAGGTTGCGGAAGACAAGGATGGCTTTGGTCCGCTATTGGGACAAGCGCTGCTCCCACCGCCTCCGGGATCCACTGCTGAAGGGTGACTTGGTTTTGTTGTACAACCAGAGTCTGGAATCTAAGTGGTGGAAGCTTTTCCCCAACCAATGGACCGGCCCCTTCTGCGTGGCATCCAATTTTGAGGGCAGGAGCTACCATCTCAAGGAATTGGACGGGACACTGCTCAAACAGAAGGCTGCGGCCTCGCATGTGAAGCAATTCTTTGCGCGCGGCTCCACCTCCTTTGACAAGATGGCTGGGGATGGCGCAAACGCGGGGGACGGCTTCGGGAGTTCAGGATCAGTGGAAGGGCTGGATCCTTTGTCTGAGGAGGAGCCCGCGCGCCGCGCGCCACCTTGGACAAGAAAAAGGCTACAAACTGCTGGGGACAGCGGTCAACTTGGGGGGGAAGCAAGTAGGGTGAAGGTCTGATTTGGTGAGGGGGGTGTCCTAGCTGGTTCACAGCCGGAATAACTAGACACCCCAGAATGTCCTTTCTCCTATTTCTTTTATATTTGATTGGCCTCTTGGATTGGTACTGGTTTTGGTTATAATTGATTACAGGGACGCGGGCGCGGCGCTAGCCAGGTCTGTAAACGAGAGGATGAGCCCCGCGGATTGGTCAATGCGGGACAAGGAGCGGAGGCCCTGAAAAAAAAAAAATCTTTCCGCTATTATTGGGGTTTTGGTTTCCTTTTTTTATGGGCTTGGTTCTTTTCCTTGTTTCCTCTTGGCGCGGGACACATACGGGACAGGTCTGATTTGGTAAGGGGGTGTCCTAGCCAGTTCACAGCCGGAAAAGCTAGACACCCCAGAATTTTTGTTTTCTCAACTTCCTTCTTTGCCTCTGTTGGATGACTGTGCGCGTGCTGGTGTAGGATTGTTGCGTTTGTTTCAGGATTGGGTACGGGGAACTGAGTGGAAGTTTGGCTGGGGCAGTCCAGGTACCTTCCGGGGAAATTTTTTGGCTCAGGACGCGGGCGTGGACTTGAATTTCACTCATTCTCACCCTTAACTCCGCCTTTATTCTCACTCCCACTCTCACTCAGGATGCGGGCGCAGACCTCTTTCTCACTCACTCTTGCTCTCACTTGCACGGATTGCTTTCAAGACGCGGATCTCATGCACAATGGTTCTCACAAGCTTGGAGGCTACTCAGGACCGCGCGGCAAAAATTTATTTCTTTGCAAGAAGGCGCGGAATAAGATAAAACATGGAAAAGGAAGAAAGGGGGGGGAAATCCGTCTACGTCGGACAAGTCCTCATCACCTCCTCCACATCCGCGCGAGCCGCTGTTGCTAAAGTCCAGAAGGCCGCCAAGAGTTCCCGTTGCTCGCCGGTGGTGTGGGCGCGAGGGGTTGCCAGGAAACGCCGAAGGAGTCCGTGCGCGTTGTCCACCATTGCATCAAACCTTGAGAGCGGATTAGCCTGGAAAACGGGGATATCCGGAATCTTGGGTGGGCTGGGAGGAGGCAGGACTGGTGAAGAAGGGGCCCCTGGTGGACCATTGAGGGGGCTCCATCCAGCGGGAGGCGACAAGGCAGGGATGCGGGTGCAAAAAGAGGTTTCCTTTGTCCGCGGGAGGTCTCAGTTTTACCTATCGCCACCCCTTCCATCTTTGGGATGGGGTAGGTGATCTCTTGGTTGTCGCGCGCGCCCGTCCGTCCGTGGACAACGGATCGGCCCTGGCCTGTCCGATTGCACCCCTTTGTTTCTTTGGATGGGGGTGCGAAAACAGGTTTCCTTTGTCCGCCCACAATCATCCGAGGGCCATAATTCATTTCATGGCTTCCTTGTAATAACTACATCTACCAATTAATTGATATAATATTTACTGACCTGCCGTTTGGTCTCAGTGATACTAAGCGTGTTGTATTGACTTTCTGAGTAGTAGAGGGTAGTACCAGTACTACCAACTTCCCAGGTCACTTGGGTCCATCTCTTGGTCTCACTCACTTGCTCTCTTCTCAGCCACACCAAAAGGGAGTAGGGGGATGTTCCTGCTACCATAGCTGCCTTGGTTTGGGGCATGAATCCCTTCAATTATTGCGAGTAACAACCGCAAGGATCTCATCCAATTAGTCAATCTATATCCTTCATCATCTTCCTTTTCTTGTTCTTTTTTTTCCCTGAAAGCCCTATCAGAAAAATTGATCTCACTCGTGGGGTTGGAGTATTGCCAACAACAATCTCCCGGAAGTGGACAATGTTTTCATGACAAGCCATCATCAATGTATGGATTTTGCGGAGACGCTGACGGACAACCAATTGGCCCTGGCCTGTCCAATTGCACCCCTTTCCGTCTTGGGATGGGGGTGCAAAAAGGGATTTCCTTTGTCTGCCCGCGATCATCCGCGGGCAGTCTCACTTTTAACTATTGCCACCCCTTCCATCCAGCAGGGTGAGTGTTGTGCTCACCCCAGCCATGGGAAAATGTCAGAAATTAATTTTTTTCCACACTTATTTTTAGTATCCCTTGTAATTAGTATTTAGGGCCTCTTGCCCATATAAGGAGGGGCTCTCCCTGGCCTTTTTGCCCCATACATTGAAGTATTGTATACATCCTATCTATCATCATCATCCAGGGGTATCCTTTCTCTGATCCATTTGAGCAATTAACAATATTTAACCTGGGTATATCTTTTGATTTCCCCTTGATCCTTGAGCCTCCATACTCAAACCCTTGATCCGTCCCTCTGTGGGCATTATCACCAACCAATAGCCTTGCTGTTTGAAGAAGAGTTCATTTGGTTGAATTCTTGAGTGTGTTATACCACTCCTGATCCCTTTTTCCAACCATACTGGTCCTGATCATTCTTTGATTATCTTTCCTGAGCCAGCCATGTTTGGCTGAGAGGTTTTATTAAGCTTGAAACCTGGAGTGTTAGACCTCCCTTATTTCTTTGAAGTTGCATTTTGCCATGCTACTCTTGATTCCCTTGAAAAGTGTTGGGTTATTCTTGTTTTAATCTGCTATTGCTTGCTTCTAGAGCTTCATAAACAAATTGCTTTGTTTTTTAAAGCCACCCACAGTTATCTGGTACCCTTCAAGCACTTGATTGCGGAGAGTTGGGCAGGTTCATTGAGAACCTGGAGGTTAGTTGGGATTGAGCTGATCTTTCCTAATCAGCTGCTGAAGACCATAGTTATTAGCTTGTGGGTGTTGTTACTTACAACTGCCTTGTTCTATTGAACTCTGAACAAACTCTAACACATTCTGTTCAAGTATTTTCCCACACCATCTTTCCCAATGGATTTTCCAGGTTTTTGCCCCTCCTCTTGCATCTTCCATCTGAGAATGTTTGTTGATACCTCTCATTTTTTCCACACAAGCCCCAGGAAAAAGGTGTTTTGTTGTTCCATTTTCATCTCTTATCCTTTCCCAGGGAATAATTTTCTTAGGAGAAGTTTAGGCAGGGAGTTTATCCAGGACAGGCGCCCTGTATTGCTTCTCTGTTGAGGACCTGGCCTGAATGTTGCGCAAGCACTCTGTGGTTCACATCATTATCCCCTGGGATGATCTTTCATTTCTCTCTTATGTCCATTGGATGGGATGCCTGTTGGAGGGAGTGTTTACGCAGGGAGTTTATCCAGGATGGGCGCCCTGTATTGCCTTTCTGATGATGACCAGCCTGAATGTTGCACAAGCACTTCATGGTTCACCATGTCATCCCATACTTGGATTCAAGCTGATTGTTTTTTGTGTGGATCTTAGAGACATGGAATCTGCTCCAAGGAGGCCCAAGAAGCATGTAGGCAGGCCAAGCAAGCTAGTCAAACAAGTGGCTCCTGCCAACCAATCTCAACACCCATGCTCAACATACCCACTCTTCCTGTCCTTCCTCCACATCCAACTCAGAGCCAACATGTCCTCACCCGTACTTCCACCAGTCAGGATTGTGGTTTCAGATCTGAAACTCAGAAGAAGAAAATGGAGGCATTGGCCAATATCACTTGCTGCCCTGGTCTCAGCCTCTCCATCAACCAACCTGATGACTTTACAATGATCAGATGTCCAGATGTGCACTCAATTGCAAACCCAAACAGGTTCCTTTAGCAGTTCAAGCACCATATTAACCCAGGCCCTTCAGTGGTTGTCCTCACCAACCACAAGTGTGAACATGACTTGGTTTACAAATTCACCAAGTGGTTGGACATGTCATGCACAGAATATGATGAAATCAGACTCTTGACCACAACCATTTTCCAACTTGGATCTTTCTATGGAAATCAAAAAATTCATCTTTTCTTGGTGGTATCATGAAAGCACTTGGTTGGTGTAAGGGGTATGATAAATTGGAAATGTTGAATTACTGATAAAGAAATTGATGATTCAAGAAAAAAGAGGGCTACGCCACAAATAAAATCAGTTGAGAATTAAAAGAAAGATTTAAAGAAGAAAAGATGGCTAAAGAAAAAGAACATCTGGCAACAGATCAAGACTTGATGGGTGACAATGGTGGAGTTGAATATGATAGATGGCATGAAGAACAGAAAGATTATAATAATAGAAGGAATAGTGCAGTTCTTTCAAATAAAGGAACATTAGAGATCAGATTCAATAGAATGGATTTGAAGATAATGTGTGATAGTCTTACCAGTCAGGTTATTGATTGGTTGGATTTGAATGTGGAGACGAGTTGACGTTGAGTAATAGGACAAAGAAGTTTGAGATAAAGATGAGAAACAAAGAAAGAAAATAAAAAGATAAAGAAAAGAAAGAGATTGGTGAAAGAAAGGTGGATAGAATAAAGTCTTAAGATGAGAATTGTTGGTTTGAGGATGATTCAGGTTGTTCCAGGTTCATGGTTGATCGTGATATAGTGAAAGGATTCGTGGTTGAGGTCAAAGAGATTCAGTTGAGGATGATTTTTAATTTTGGAATCCGAATTTGTAATTGGATGATTGTGCAAAAAAGAGGAAGAGGAAATGACAGGAAAAAGAAGTAACATAGGAGTGATATGTGAAAAGAAATAGTGACAGATGAACAGAGAGAGCAGAGAGAGCGGGAGCGTGGGTGGACAGAGTAAATTATTTGACACCCCCTTTGACTGGTAAGATCAAACACTTAAAAGAAGGATTGATTAATTGAAGAAGTGAGGAAAGAGTAGGAAATGGAAGAGCCTTAGTTAATCCATCTGCTTTCATTTCTGCAGCTGGTATTAATTTGACGGAGAGATTTCCTAGTTTTAGCTCTTTGCAAAGCGCTTTTGTTTTGATATCAATATGACAAGTTTTTGAATTACATCCAAATTTCTTTAGTTTATTGTCGAGACCTTTGTTGTTGATAAAGTGATGACTCAATTCTAATTCTTTCTTCCAGAGTTCTGCCACAAGACCTCTCATCCATATGGCTTCAAGAAAGGAATCAACTAATGGGTTGAGTTCAGCTTCAGTTGTTGAGTGTGTGACTTTGCGTTGCCTGTAGCTACTCCAAGAGATAAGAGAATTAAAAAGAAGAGAAAGATGCCCAGACTGAGAACGTTGAGTTTCAGCATCGTCACTCCATGTTGCGTTGCTGTAACATTCGATTTGCATTTTTGAATTATGTACTTGCAGCATAAGTTTCAAATTTTTTGTTGCTTTGAGATATTTCCAGCAATGTTTTAACTCTCTCCAGTGACAAATCTTGGGTTTCTCACAGAATCTAGCAAGACTAGAAACAGCAAAGCTGAGATCCGGACGAGTTAGGCAGGCAATATAATTAATAAGCAATACGGCAGATCTATAATTGATGTTTATAGTTTTAAATTCTTCGTGTTCTTCATTGGAGGCTGGAGTTAAATTGATATTAGCAGTTAAGGGAACAGAAGAGGGCTTTCAATCTGTCATCTTCAGTTCTTCTAATCCATGTTCAATGTGTTTTGGCTGAGAGAGCAAGATTTTATTATTGACTTTTTTGTACTTCATTCAAAGAATCATGTTAGGATTGTGATGACTTGAATTCGGAAATTAATCTAAGAATTTGTTTTGAAAGTTATTTCCAAGACCAACAAGGATAAGATGGTCTACATGAAAGAACAGGACGGAATTTGCAATGGGATGAATGTATAGGCAGGGATCAGATATGGATTTGTGAAATCCTTGCTCGCGAATCCAAGAAGTTAGGGTATTGAACCAGTTGACGGGAGTTTGCTTTAAACCATAGAGAGATTTGCGAAGAATGAGAAATTCTGACTTTCTTTTTGAGCCTTTGGGACTTTTTATAATTACTTTATCAGTTAAAGTTGCGTGGAGAAAACCACTCTTGACGTTGAATTGAGTAATGGGAAGGGAATAAAAAAGACCAAAAAGAAGGGCAATACGTAAAGAAGCGACCTTTCTGGTTGGAGAAAAAGTATCTTGATAATCCAATCCATAGATTTGATTGAACCCTTGAACACAGAGTCAACTTTTATAGACCAGTGGGTCTCTGTGACAATTATCTTTGAGCCAATACACCCAGGTAGTGTTGAGCTGATTTTCAGGTTCAGGACCAACGTAATCCTCCCATATTTCCAGGGATTCAATACCGTTGAGTTCAGAATCCATGGAAAGTTCCAACTTGAGAGCGTCGGAGCACTTTTTAGCTTGTTTGAAGGATTTGGGAATGTAATAATTATGGTACTCCTATCGTTTAGGTGGATTTAATGTTGATCTGTCACAAAGACCATATCCTGGTGTGAGTTGCTGCTCAATTTCTTCTGAAAAGTCGGATTCAGAGTTGATTGACGGTGTATCAGAAACATTGGGAGTTGGAACGGACAAAGAAGGCTGATAATCAATTTTTGATTTGATGGATTTTTCATTGATAGCTGGAATGGTAGCAAGATGATCATCAAAGAGAATAGGTGGATCATGATTGATTTTGAGAGATTGCAAGTCTTCAGTTGAGTTTGAAGTGGATGAAAACTGTGACAGATTGTCGTTTTTAATAATTTTAACATTTTTGGATGAAATGATTGAATTGTCACTTTTTAAAATGCAATAAGAGAGAAAATGGGGGTTGTAACCCACAAGGGTTCCAGGGAGTCCTCGATCTTGAAATTTATCACCACAATTTACTTTGTAATTGAGATACACTACCTTGGACCCTATTGGGTAAAAATAATTGATGGGAAGCGATTTCCCAGTAAAGAGTTGATACAGAGAAGGAAGATTGGGAGCTTTGGGGATCTGATTTAGTGAGAGACAAGTCAATTTGGCAACTTCCGCCCAAAGGTTGAGAGGAAGTTTTGAGCTTCAAAGAGTGGCGCGTATTGATTTTGTAATATTTTGGTTAGCTCTTTTGATTTTTTTGTTATTTTTGTGGTGGTATGGCTCAGAGATAAGATGCTGAATTGAATTAGTCTTGAAAAAGTTCTTGAGTTTGGAGGAAGTAAACTTGGAACCCCCATCGGTGCAAATTATAGAAGGATATCTGTTTTGCTTAAGTTTTTTGTGGTTGAGGATAGTTTTGATTTGTTGACATGCATCCAATTTGTACTGAAAAGGAATAGCAGAGATATATCCCAAATAATTATCTATAATGGATAGAATGTAGTTCATGTCGTTTCTTCCCGTTGGTGAAATAGGACCAATTAGATCTAGATGGAGTTGTTCAAAAGGTTTAGAAGAGGGGTTTGAGGAATTCTTGAAAGATGATTTGGTGATTTTTGAGAACACACAGTCCTCACATTGGAAAGTAGAGATTGAATGAGATTGAATAAAAGGAATGAGGTTTTTGAGACAATACGGGCTGGCATGTCCAAAAGATTGATGAAGAAGTTTGATTTGATCAAGATTTGGTTCCTTAATTGAGAAGTGACAAAATTTATTGTTGTTTCCTATGCATGACGGAGGATTGAGAATAAAAAGATTCTTTCGGATAAATCCTGAAAAGGCTGGTTTTGAATGAGACGTAAGAAGAAATTGATTGCAGAAAGAGGAGAGAGAGCATTGTTTTGACAAAATCAATTCTCCCGGACTGATTAGATTCACTACGAGATCAGGCACGTATAAACAGTTAGTGAGCGTGAAAACAGAATTTTTCCAACTGAGTTTTACAGTTCCTTTTCCCTTTATAGAAAGTTTGGCATTTTCTTTTCCCATATTTATAAAATTGTCACCAGCACATTCTTTGAGAAAGCTGAAGAAATCAGGCGAGTTGAACATATGAAAGGAGGCACCAGAGTCTAGAATGATTCAATTGAGCAGATTAATATCTTGAACCCAAGTGGAAAGAAGGGCTAAGTAGTGGGAAACTTCTTTGTTTTTAGAATCGGTGTTGATTTGAGCACGCCAATTTGCTTGAGATTCTCTCCACCAATCAGGCGCTAGGTGTTTGTGAAGGTGCCAAAATTTATCAGCGAAATGATCAGGATATTGAGGGTTATGGTATCCTTTCTTGCATTGGAGTTCTTTTGGAACCGGCTTTTTGGAGGTTCTAGAAGAGATGAGGGCAGTATCATAGATTTTTGTCTCTTTTGATTTCACCTTGGTTTAATTATTGAGTTGTATAAGATGATTGAGCACAAGATCCATGGTGACAATTTTATCCAAATTCCTAATCTGTTGGCAAAGAGATTGAAGAGATGGTGGAAACTTAAAAAGAATGAGATAGGAGAGAATGTTGTCTGGTAGATCAATTCCCACATCGACCATTTTCTTTAGTGAGATCTTGGTTTCTGTGATGAAAAGATTAATTGCTTTGGGTTTGAATTGTTGGTAGAGAAATTTGTTGAAAACTTGGGCTCAATTCGCGGTTTGAGATGAGGCAAAGCGTTCTTTGATGGTTTTCCAGAGAAGCCTTGCCAATGAGATATTTTCTGGATTAACCACATTATTATCAGTGACTGAATAAATGCAAGAAAGAAGAATTACTTGAGTCTCCATGTCATCTTTGGGGTTGAGATTTTTAGAATCGTCCTTGAGGGCCTCCTTGACTCCTTTGATTTCCAAAAGCATCGTCATCTTGTCCTTCCATATAGAATAGTTTTTTTCCAAAAGAATGGGGACGGCTTCAAGTGCGGCTTTAAGAATGATCTGTCAAAAACAATTGTTGCTCAATCCCTCCATGGTTAGATTTGGTGAGTTGAGTCCGATGGACCTTTGGCTTTTAACCGTGTTGAATTACTGATAAAGAAATTGATGATTCATGAACAAAGAGGGCTACGCCAAAAATATAATCAGGTGAGAATTAAAAGAAAGATTTGAAGAAGAAAAGATGGCTAAAGAAAACCAACATCTGGCAGCGGATCAAGACTTGATGGGTGACAATGGTGGAGTTGAATATGATAGATGGCATGAAGAACAGAAAGATTATAATAATAGAAGGAATAGTGCAGTTCTTTCAAATGAAGGACAATTAGAGATCAGATTCAATAGAATGGATTTGACGCTAATGTGTGATAGTCTTACCAGTCAGGTTATTGATTTGTTGGATTTGAATGTGGAGACGAGTTGAAGTTGAGTAATAGGACAAAGAAGTTTGAGATAAAGATGAGAAACAAAGAAAGAAAATGAAAAGATAAAGAAAAGAAAGAGATTGGTGAAAGAAAGGTGGATAGAATAAAGGATTGAGTTGAGAATTGTTGGTGTGAGGATGATTCAGGTTTTTCCAGGTTCATGGTTGATTGTAATATAGTGAAAGGATTTGTGGTTGAGTTCAAAGAGATTCAGTTGAGGATTATTTGTAATTTCGGAATTTGAATTTTTAACTGGATGATTGTGCAAAAAAGAGGAAGAGGAAATGACAGGAAAAAGAAGTAACATAGGAGTGATATGTGAAAAGAAATAGTGACAGATGAACAGAGAGAGCAGAGAGAGCGGGAGCGTGGGTGGACAGAGTAAGTTATTTGACAGGAAAAATTTGGCAAGCAATTATATTACTGAATTCTTTGATTACAAGTGATACTAATTTAAATTCAATTATTTTTATTAGGAATATATAAGCCTTTTACATCAAAGAATCTTACACCAGAAAGATACAAATAGTGGAAGGCGCTCCTGGACAAGATGCCTGTTGTTCAACAAACCATCTCCAAAAGATACAAAGCGTTGGCCCCTGGACTCTTTTCAAATGCAATCAAGCAGATAAAACAGGCCAAAGTTCCTGGTTTTGGTGCCCAAGAATATGGTGACCCCCAGGACACTGAGCCTTTTTCTGGCAACATCACCGCCACCTGGAGGGATTTTTACAATCAAGCTCATATTGATGATGATGTCAATGCTATCACCTATGGTGGCTTTTGTGGTATCCATGAGGCAACTGGTGAACCAGCTCATTTCAGTCCAGGCTTTGACATCAAACAAGGCCAGTTTGTTCTTCCAGGTATTTCTATGGTCATTGAGTTTGACAAACATTATGGATGGATCAATCTCTTTTGGGCTTCCAACCTATTATTCCACCAAACTGTTCAATCCAATCAACAAGCAGGAAGTCCATTCACCAGACTTGGTATTTCCATGAAAATTGCTCAGAGACTTTACAATGGGTGTTTGGCTGCAATTCAAGAGGATGAGGTGATCACTGGTGGGTCATCTGCACGCAATGCATACCTAGAAACTCAGTTATCACATTGTGTGTAATTAACTTTATCTGCTGACTACATTTCATGCTTCATACTATATCTGGTCTCTGTACTCTTTATTCTGTTTTTTCATGTTTTGTATGCAATATACACCTGCCACCATCAAAAAATGAATATACTCTAATAGAAATTGTTGCATGCTATTCAATGCCTTGTCATCAGTTCTCTCATCACATGTTTCCATATCAAATACAGTTGTCCTATGATTCCTCAACATAGATTTGCTGTGTAGAAATACAATGGCTTGATTGCTGTCAGGGTACTCTTATGATCCCCCAGCACCATTATATAAAGAGAATCTTTCCCTGCCCTTGTCCCACCTCATCCATCCACTCAATGTTTCCTCACTAAATCACTGTTTCATCCCCAGCCTCTAAATCCTACTTTCCATTCTTATCATACTCATTTAAAATTATATACCTGATAATGGTTACCACTCAATCTTCTTGCCATTCCCTTGGGAATGATACTCCTGCACCCCTTTCATCAACAGAAAATACAACCACCTGTGCCAATACCCAAACTTTACCTGATAGCACAGGGCCTGCAGCAATGGATGCCCCCCCGCCCCTAGATCAAACCTGTCTAAACCTTCTGCTTGGAACAAAGTTGTTGGTGACAAATACAATGCAGTGGAACCACTTCCACCCCCTCCTCTATCCAATACTGGTGGATTCCTCAACAATTCAGAAGTGTCCCTCATATCACGCCAGGAATTCCCCTCCAGTAACAAACAAAATTGTCAACAATTTGAAAAAATTGCAAATGAAAAAATAGCCAACTGCTCTCTTTGTGATATTTCTTGTCAAGGAATTGAAGCCTGTGACAAATATGATGCCAGTAAGTCATTCCCACTAAATTTCACTCTTGACATCTGTTGACCATTGTGGTTTTTACCAGTCTTATCAAAGGGTGAAGAATTACCTGAATAAGAAGAGGTCAGAATTGGTAGTGGCAACCTCCTCAAAAAGAAATCTGCCTCTCACTCATCGTCCAACAGACCTGCCAAAAAACAGAATGTATTTGTTTCAGAAAGTGATGAGGAAGAAGATGAAATCAACATGTCTGCACCACCCAATACAGAAAAAACAGAAGATTCTGCTGCAGTCCCCAAAAATGAAACTGGAAGCAATCCAGCCGGGGAGACACCCCTACAAACACCTGCTGAATCAACTCAAAATCTGCAACTCACTCAAAGCATCCAAAACCCAGCTCCTGGTAGGGAACATCTATTTATTTATTATTGATCAATAGCAAAACTAATGTTGAAATTCTTTTCATTTTGTTCAAGATGTGATGCCTTGTCTCAAAAAGTATCATGCAGAGGCTCAGCCAATTCTCTAATTATTCTCTACCCCCCTCACCCTTTCAGCATATGAATTGGCAGTTTCATCCACAATCCATCTCTTTGAGGCTTGGTTGAAACACATAAAACCCTTGGAATCATACCCCTCAACTCTGAGCCAGTCCATCCGGTTTGAAACATGTGCCACTGGTTTGAAGGAGTGGGTCAAGCAGTTGGAAAATAGTGGTAATTCAATATGAATGTTGACATGCATTTTTCCAGGGCTGAACTGGTTTTTTTTCTGCCTTCAGATTTCAACCCATTCAAAGCTCAAGTCAATGAGATGTTTTAATCCCCAGAAGTCATCAAAATCCCGTCCACACCAACTGACCTCCCAAAAAAGGGCACTTATTCCCTTGAGGATTTGATCCAATTACTTTCATTTCCTACTGAGCACTGCCAATGAAACTGGGCCCACATCTGGTTACAGTCAATTTCGTTGGTTTCTCAGGAAGTCACTCCTGCCCCTGAATTTGAGAATCCAGTTTATCCAGAGGATTAAATTTCAGAGGAAATATTTAAAATTCAGTACTTCATCAATTGCATCAAATCTTGGCAAATCAAACCAGCAATCACACAGTCTGCAGAAAAAAATCCATCCAACATGCCTCCAAGCAACTTCAAAGCAATAGATAATGTGGTAGATGGCATTTAATATATGCTCATAGCTTTCTCCATTCTTTGTTAAAAACATAAAATCAACAGGGCCACAACTAATATTGCTAAATATAATCCTGCTTTTGCCCAACTTCCTCAACAATTCACCAAACGTCCTGCCTATCACCTTCTAGCAGCATATCTGGTTTCCGGAATACGTGGTTTCCTGCTTATTCCAGATTATCAGAAGAGGTTCAAAGTCACCAATTCATTCCAGCTTATATCATTAATCTCTAAAATAAATCAGCTAGAGCCAAAAGATATAACTGAAAAAATATGGAAAAGAACCAATTCATATGTTGTATCTCTGATTCAACAATCTTTCTTTGATGATAAAGCCTTCTCTTGGCCTTGGACTTCACAATTTACTCTTTCAAAATGTCTTGTACTTGATTTCAGTGATTATTGGCTTCAATTGGTGAATACTGAAGATAATTTTGTTTTTAGTGTTCCATGTAAAGCCCATGTTGGATCAATTAAAATACAGTAATATGTTTTATTCCTTCATGCTGGAAATGGAATTCAACAAAAAAAATTGATTATTCTCAATCAGCAATACACACCTAAAAATTCTACAAAAGTCTCACTGTTGGGGTAATGAATTCTGGCAAACAAAAAAGCTATTTAAATAATTTTTCATGATAAGTAATGAAATGAGTATCTCATGATAAGACTTCAAATGTTTCATGATAAGCCTTGAATTTTTCATGATGATTGTCTATTGTTTAATGATATGGAATCAACTGCTTCATGATAAGACATCAACTTCTTCATGATAAGCCATTAATTTTTTCATGATAAGTGAAGAAAATCTTTCTTCCAAGTTCCCAAAACATGTCTCATGGAATCAGTTTCAATGTTTCAAGATAAGCACTCAATTTATTTCCATCTTAATAACCCACGCAAGTCACTGAAACAAAAACATTTAACCTGAAAACTATTTCACCAAGTTTTTTCATATAAAGAGAAACTCTTCTCCCCCATCATCAATTCATCCACTCATCAAGAACTTGCACCAAAATTGCCCCAAAAAATATCCAACTTATTGTTTTCATGTGTTAAAATTGCTCCAGAAAAACTCATATGACTCCCAATGGGATAAAGCAATGCATAGCATTTACCCCTTCTGGATATGCTAAGCATCAAAAATTCACCACAACTTTGCCTTCCACTCAATTTTCTCCACAACCAATAGCGGCTCCACGAGAACTTTCCCCAAAAACACCGAAAAAACAATAGATATCCATTAGATAATAACAATGCAAAAATGGCCCAATCTCAAGATAATATCATTGCAATTTCACCTCCAGCTGGTGTTCCCATATTTGAAACTCAAGACTTTTTCCTATTACCCTGGATAAAAAACCAACACCATGTCATCCTTCAATGGTGATCACAGCAATCATGAATGTGCATCATCAAATCAGTACAGAGGCATCAAGGTTTCTGCTTTGTGCTTTCAATATTCAAGATAAAAAATTTTCAAAATACTCTTGAAAACCATCAGGCCAATAACAGCTCAAAGATTCCCCTCAGCATTTTGACCATCTTCAAGCATCTCAACCTGGATTCTTCACTGGAGATATATGTCTGTTTTCCAGAGTGCTTCTACTTGGTTGACCAAGAAAAACATGTTACAGACCCCAATATCAAATGCAAACAACATTTAAAAAGATTTGACCGGGGTCCACCTTGCTCATACATCTTGGGAGCTATGAAGACTTCCATTAACTCCATGCCTAGCAGAAAAAAATTAAAAGAATCAAAATTCTCCGCAAGCAAACATTTCATTTACCAACCATTTCAACAATGGCTGGCAAGATTTTTGAACCTTCCAGGTATTGAGGAACAACTGCTCAAACATCTCCAAAAAAACCCTCTGAGATAATTAAAGATATCTGGGATGGGATTTTTTGGAAAAGATTCAGGGGCCCAAATGAAACTTCCCCCTTTTTTCAAAGCCTGGGAACTTGGCATTCACCCTATATGTTGACTTTTTTAATGCTTTTGGAAAGTCTAGTCATCATGCCTCTCTTGGAACCATTGCCATGGTATGCCTGAATCTTCCACCTGAAATACGTCTGAAAGCAGAAAATATTTATCTGGTAGGAATCATATCTGGCCCCGAAGAGCCTACTGGTCCTCAACTGAATCATATACTCACCCATCTAGTCAGAGAAATTCAGAAACTTTGGAATGGTTTCCACTTCTCCAAGACCTATAATAATCCTTCAGGAGTTCCCATCAGAGCGGCTATACTCATTTCATAGCATATGTTGTAGCAATGCGCAAGATCATAGGATTTACCAGTCATTCAGTAAAAAGGTTTTGCAACTTCTGTACCATTGAAAAGTCTGAGATAAATGAGATTAAGCCTTTCAATTGGGCCCCAAGAAATTCATCAGAGCACAAAATTCAAGTAAATTCATGGTTAAATGCAACCAAATGACACAGAGATCATCTCTTCAAAGAGAATGGTGTCTATTACTCAATATTAGAAGAACTCCCTTATTGGGATGCCTCAAAAATGGCCAACCTTGACATAATGCACAATATGATTCTTGGAGCCTTGAAAGGTCATGCTGTTACCAAATTAAAACTTCCAGAATCCTCTTGGAAAAAGATACATAAAATAACTCCAGACTCATCAGATGAGGGATCAAATGATGATGAAGATGAAAGTGGAGAAAATGAAGATCCCAGAAACAAAATTGATTCTAGAGAATTGTGTTACTTGAAAAGAGAGGCCCAGCAATATATTCAAAATATACATAAATCCATAGGCAAAGGGAGAGAAAAACCTTGGGCTCTAACTCATGAAGAATTCATGGCAGAATCTTCTTTGTTCTCTGAATTAGATTATGTACCTGTCTCATTTTTCAATCCAAGCACCAGTGATATCCCTGAGCAAAGCCCTTCAATTTTGTCAAAATTCAAGTTTGATTCTGTTCTGCTGAAAAATCTTCAACAAGTCATCAAGATTACTCTAATCCCATCTGATGGACAAGAGGACCAAAAAACCTTGTAGAAGCAAGTCATGGAAGTCTCAAGGCTGCAGAGTGGTCTCTCCTTTGTAAAGTCTACATTCCCAATTTCATCATTGCCATGCAATTTGAACAATGTCAATTCCAAGAAATAGTTGTTGAAAATACCTTCCATTTAGTGACCTGTTTGAACATTGCCACTAGTTGGAATACCAGCTCAAAAAATGGTTCTGATTTCACCAGGCACTGGGAAAAATATTTCCAACGTTGTAGGAAGCTATTTCCAGAGCAAAATCAAAAGCCAAATCATCATCTTGCATCCCATATCCCTGAGCTTTTAAAAAGATGGGGGCCTTTCCCCACATGTGCTACCTGGGCTTATGAGCGCTTGAATGTGCTATTTTCCAAGTTCAACACCAACAATTCTTTGTGTGGGTGGATTCCTTTAAATCAAAGATATACAGAATACAACAATGCTGACTATGATTTACATTAAACTCAGATGAAGTACCACTTACTATATTTCAAAGGTTCTTCAGACTTTCAAATTTAAAGTCCCTGATCAACTCACCAGGTGCACCACCAGAGGTCAATCAACTTTCAACAATTCTTGAATCATCCACCAGGTCAAATTAAATCCATCAGCTAAATCCTGTCCATGCAAATCCAGAATCTTATTACAAATTCCTCAATTATCTCAGGAATTCCATCTCTTCTACAAATTGACAATATTTCAATCAAATCAATAGTGCCAATGAACCAAACACTGTTACTCTCTCACCATGGTGGAACTATTGGAATCATCTCCATTGGAATAAAATGGCATTATCCACAACAGAATCAAATTATGTAAACAGTACTGTGTCATATAATCTGGGTAAATTCTCCTTCTTGGGTCAGATATAAACCATATTCAGTGTGGTGGATCCATATGGGAGCATACTAGGTTACTTCTTGGAAGTGAATCCATTTCAAATTGACAGGGATTTTTTTAGTTGATTGGAAGCATCTCAATGTGTACAAAGTTAAACACAGGATTGAACAACAAATCATTTCTTGTGATTCTGGGATTGCAAGTGTGCATATTTCTCTAAAAATGGAATCATACTAGTCACAAAATTATATCTTCCTGAAAGTGAAATTTGAAATTTATGCAATATCCCAAGTTTAATGAATTTTTTCCATCTTTTTTATTTGAATTATTTTTGGAGTGAATTGCAATTAAATGTATCAAGCATTACCTGTAGATAGAACAGAAATAGCATGAGAAGGAATTGTATAAATGATGAGGATAACTTTTGTTCAAAAAATGCTTTTATTTCATTTCAGAAAATTCTGAGGAATTATCCTCATAGGGGGAAAAATGGATACTTGTGCAAAATCAGCAAGAAATCAGAGAGAAATCATGGAGACATCAGGGCGGAAACAGGGACAAAAAAATTGGAAACCATGTGGAATCTGGGAGGAAGTAAAATAGAAACCTTGGAGAATACCATTTGAAATCATTTGTAGACAGGAAGAAAAGAAGGAGAAAGCTAGGATATCAAAAGGTGAAACAGAATGGAATGAAATCAGAAAAAAATGTGAATAATTGGAGCAATTGTGAAGCAAATAATTGTAAACTGGGGGTAAGCTGTGTTTCCAAATGATGGAAAAATTCAAGAAATCCATTGGATTCAACCTTCTCATCAAAAGGATATGATTTCACTGGCTGGCCAGATCCACCAGATTTTTCCTGGTGAATTCTTAAAATGAGAGAGGCTGGGTATGCTAATAATTATATCAGGAAGTTCAGGACTCTTATGAATAAGGTCTCTGGATGGAGTGATAATGTTGAAAGTATACTAATGCCTTTATCTTTTTGTTCCTTCCTTCATCTTTGTGTTCCTTAATCATACTGCTTCACTTGTCTTTTTTTTTATCCTTCATTGTTTGTCATTTTTTCTTCTGCTTCCCCTCATGACGGCACCATTCTTACCCACTCTTCATATTGAATCTGGCCTATTGAATCTACTCAACTGACTGTAGAGTTTTCCTACTCAATTTCTATGTCTTGTATTGCCTTAGCTACTGTTCACCAGCTCAGATCTCCGGGATGTCTTTTCTTTGTGCTCTCCATGAGTTGTACCATCTGCATCCTGGTCTCTGAAGCTGGTGAGTTGTTTCTGAATTTCTCCATGTTATTGCCTTCTGATTCCTCCACCTATCTGATATCATCCTTCTGCTGCCTTCCAGATCCTCCACTTCTTTTTATATTGCTCGTGCTCACCTCCTACTGTAAAGGTGTTGATCCTTTTCTTTATAGGTAAGACTTCTCTCATATTTTCCTTATGACTCACTCTGTTTTCTAAAGCAATTTATCCTTTTCTTTATAGCATCAAATCAAAATATTTACAGTCCCAATAGCCACAGTAAAAGGCTCAATATTCCAGATCGGGAAGACAGCTCCATGTTGAACTTTCCCCTTCTCAACAAAACCAATTTTTCCAATTGGTTCCTGCAACTCAAAAGATACCTCAGACAAAAAGGGCTCTTGGAAGTCATAGAAGAGTACAATCCCACTCAACCTGCAACCCCAGCCCTTAAGAAGAAAATTTATGAAGCTTCCAAAATCATAATTCAACATCTTGGAAACATTGTATTTGATGCAATCATCAACAGATCTAATGAGTCCAATTGCTGTGAAATCATGCTAGCAATCAGTGACCAATATGCCTCTCAATCATCTAATAATAGAAGCCAATTATGGCTCAACTTCATCCGCTTCAAGTACAAAGGAAACCTGACTCAGTACATCACCAACTGTCAAAAGCTGATGAACAAGCTTTCCATTGTTAAGCTTGAAGTTCCGCAGACATCCTCAGCTATACCATCCTAGCCAAACTCCCCAACACTCTCTATCATATAGTCAATACTCTGCTTCTAAATGACACTCTGCTCAAAAGCCCTATTAGTTTCCTGAATAAACTTAGGGAGGTCACTCATCTAGAAGCATCTAGAATGGAAGAATCCCCACAACTAATCAACAGCACTAGCTCTACCGCCCTCTTAAAGACCTCTTCTCACAGAAGATTCAGACCTAAGCAGCCTAGCTAAAATGGAAAACACAATCCTCTTTTAGAACATCCTGAAGACCGCTGTTAGTTTCTCCATCCCAATCTCAGACCAAAACACCCTAAAAAAAAGGCGCAAACACATCTCCATTCAGCATCACAAGGCACCAAGTCTCCAGAGAAGGGAGAAGACAACCAACCCTTGGCACACCTCAATGCTCATCTTTATTTCAACTCAAGTTCAACTTCCCCGTTTTTTTACTTCCTGTGCTGGACTCTGGTGCCACCCACCACATTTTCAGCTTACCTGGTTCTCTTATTGAATCCAGACAGATTTCCATGAACATTGGGACGGGCAGCATAGGATCCTCTCTGACGGCAACCAACATTGGCAAAGCTAAACTGATCAATCACCTTGGAGAATCCTTACTTCTTGAGGATGTGCTGCTGTTTCCCTCACTCCATTGCTCCCTGATCTCTCTCTCTTGACTCACAAATGAGTCCGCCATCATCAATAGAATTGGCCACTCAGGATAAAAAATCTCACTAGACAGCTTTTCTTTCATAGGAACTGCAGTCAATTGCCTTGTTGAACTGTGCGGTACAAACTTTGAATATCCTGTGAGGAGAGAAGTTCATCTCAAGGAACCTCAAGAAAGTGTCTGGCATCTGCATCTAGGACATCCTAGCGACAAAGTACTCAAAAATCTGTTCCCTAATAGCCCCAGTCACGACCAATGCAAAATTTTTTGCAGCTGCAAAATGACATCAACTCCTTATCTTGGACACTTCAAACCAGCTACTCGCGCACTATAGCCAATACATTTGGATCTGGTTGGTCCATTCTCCGTCCAATCAAATGGAGGCTGTCAATACTTCCTTACAATAGTCAATCATTTTTCTGGCTTCAAATTTGTATACGTAGTGTTTCCTAAAACTAAGGATCAATCTGTTTCTGCCATCCAGAACTTCATAACCACCTCCAAGAGGCAACTGAACTCAAAGGTATTCAGAGTTGTATTGGACAACAGCGGAGATTTTTTAAATAAACATCTTGACTGTTATTTCAAGCAAGTTGGTACCCAGAACCACTTGGCTCCCCTGTATACACCTGAGCGAAACAGACTTGCCAAAAGAAACAATTGATCTATTTTAGAAGAAGCTAGATGCCTACTGGTCCATAGAAAACTTCCTGCTTCTTTTTGGGCTGAAGGAGTCAAAACCGCCACTGATATGCTGAATCTCTTGCCAATCTTCTCAAAGAATAAATTGATACCATATGAAACTTGGCATGGGAAATCTTTCAACTACAAATTTCTCAAGCCTTTTAAATGCACAGTGTACACACTCATACCAAATGCAAAAAGGGAATTCAAGCTGAACGTGACAGGTGCAAATGGAATTTTTCTAGGGTATGTCAATGACTTCTCATCCTACAATGTTCTTGATTGTCAAACCAAGTCAGTACACATAAGTGCAAATGTAACCTTTCTCAAAGGAGTCTTTGACTAAAACCTAGAAACTTTTACTGAATACCACCTCTGACTGTTTGACTTACCTCACATGGTTGACCAGAAAACTGCTCCATTTTCTTCTCACACCTATCCTTCACATTCCGCTCCCGCACCTTGCTTGTCCTCCACTCCTAGAAGACTTGCTGTTGGCACAAGACTTCAACCGTCCCATCACCTAGGTATAGTCCCGCACAATCAGGTAACTGCCCCAGCACAAGCTCGAACACCCGCGTCTGTTAACCCCCGGCTCCCCTATGGTCAAGCCCCCCAAAGCGTCACTTGCAGAATCACCCCCCAGGAACGGACTTGATTGACTAAGCTTCCTGTTCTGGATTGCCTCCTGGTTGATAAAATTCATCCGTCCCACCTTGCTCCCATTGCCGCCTAGGACCAGCCCAACTTGCCAGCCGATCACCTCCTCAGAACTCATGAGGAGCTAGAGTCAACTTGCACAGAGGTAAAGTGGTTTCCAAGCTTCCTAACAGGTCCAATTCTCCAACTCACAAGCCTATTCTCTTGTCATTCACCTATCCATGCTTACCAGTGTTGCCTTTCACCTTTTTCACCTCAAGTTACAAGATTGCACTTGCACCCTCTCCTGACTGAGGACCCAGTCACTTTCATCCCATCAACTGGCACATTGTATAGTCCTATTTCTATGTTCATGTGTATTTTTTTTCCTTTCCTTCACTTTCTTACCTTCTCAACAGTTATATTTATTGTCATCACCCTTGTTAGAAAGTCTCTAATTTGTGCTGCAATAAAGAATAATTCAAAAAACCTTTCATGGTAGCAAGAGACTATTCTTGGCACTTCTAGCAGAACAGAAACAAACAGCACTCAACCTATTGATCTGCGGCATCATCAAATGGCGTTCACCCATGGCACTAGCATTGTTGACATCAACATCCCCAACTCCCAAAAATCTGGCAACAACTACTCAACCAAAGTCAAACTCCCTGTACTAACTCACCATAACTGGTACAAATCAAAGGCTGAGTTTTAAAATCTACCAATCAGTAAGGGCCATGAGGAACTTCTGGACCCCAAATGGGTAAATGAAAACTCCAAAACAAAACGGTTTTGTCAGAAAATGGCCCTAGCCATTCAACTACTATTCAGCTCAGTGGATTGCAAACTGAAAGGTTATGTGAAACCTCACAGAAAAGACTTCATCTGGGCCTTTCAGGCACTGAAGAAAGCATGCGGTGAAGATTCACTCATAGTCATTGGTGACCAGGTCTCACAACTGGTCCACCATCTTTTCAAACCCAACTCCTCAATACAGGATCAATCAATGGCCTTCTGAGAGCGCTACCTCTCACTCAAAGAGACTTTGGACACTCAAAAGACAGAAAAACCCAAAGAATGCATAGCTGTATCATCATTTCTGGGGGATATACTATTCCTGAAGAGCTTCCAACTCAATCCTTTGCTCAACTTTCTAATAAAATTGTGCCACAACATATGCCCCTTTTGCTTCAATTGGGTATATGATTGACTGCTAGCTGAAGATACTTGTTGAGAAAGAAAAAATCCAGAACAATTCCACCTTGCGACCAATGCAAACAAACGTCAACCTCCTTGTACTCAAAAAGGTCAGCCTAGGAAGGCAAGCACTCCTACACCTCCCAAACGCTCCCTCAGCCCTACTCCTCTGACTACCACACCTGCCAGTTACTCCCAAAAAAACCCAAGGCCTGCAGTCCCCAAAAGACCTCTACCACATCCTGTAGGACTCTCTGTAAGAAATGTGAAAATGCAAAGGACCCCCAATCTGGCTCAACTTGAACGGCAACTAACTGACATGATGAGAAAAATCAGTCAGCTCTGTACCTCCAACTCAACAAATATGATGGACAAGGAAGGTGCCACTGGCAACCACCCTTACACCGCTGACCAGCTAGACAAACCAAACAAGCTTGAAGACTCTGGTTTCTTTTTCAAGCCAAATTCCACCAACATAATTACATCCTCACTTGCCACTCTGCCTACCAAGCTCATCTACAACTCCGGAGCAACAAATTCCATGGTCTGCAACTTCAGTATTCTGTCAGAAGCTTGGCCCTGTGATAAATCCATGAACACTTATGGCGGTAAAATCAAGGTCACCCACATAGGGAAATTACAACTAGGGTCTTTCTCCATTCACCCTGTGTATTATGGACCCAAGGGCCCAAGAAACCTTGTATCTGTGTCTCAACTCGTAGATCATGGCTTGAAAATAATCCACAAACCCTGAAATGTTCTTGTCAAGTTTTCCAAATCCATCATCTTCCAGTTTTGCCATGCTGGCAACCTGTACATTGGGAACTCTTTTCCACCAATCTTATCAAGTGACTCAATTGTTGACAACCCTAGAGTATTGGATTGGCATGTAACCCTTGGTCACCCCACCAACCACTACCTTTGCAAGTTCCTTGAACTAAATGGCATCCATCCCACCTCATTGACTCACCTTGGAAGGAAATGTGCAGTGTTTCAGTCTTGCAAACTGAAAAAATCATCACACTCAAACCCTCTCCCTCAAGGTCCTGCCCTCTTTCACTCCATACTCTTGGATGTGTTACTGATCAGTCCTTTGTCCAAACACGGGTATTGGTACATCTTGGTACTCATAGAAGACTATAGCAGGTTCAATTGGATCTATATTCAGTGCTCCAAGGCTGAGTCTGAGGCCAATATACTGTCCTACCTCAATGAGATCAAGAACCACTTTGGTCAATTTCCAGAAGTCTTCCACTTGGATTGAGGGGTTGAGTTCAATTCAACGCACTTCCTTAGTGAGCTCCACCGTAGATGTGTGACAGTGGAGAGAGGACCCGCTTACTCTCTGCAAACAAATGGTCTAGATGAATGATTCAATCAGACGCTATTAACCAAGATTTGCTGCATGCTGGCTCAGTCAAACATACCCATAAACTACTGGGAAAAAGCCGCCAAATACTGCTCCATGATCATTAATCATTTGCTGAGCAAGTCTCTTAGCTGGAACTCTCCCATTGGCCAACTCATGGAAAAGAACAGCACCATTGAACCAACGCCCAACATACAACGCATGTTACTGTTTGGGATAAAAACTACTTTTAAGCAAAGGAAAAAATCCTCAAAGGTTGCCCCAGTGGCCCTCCAGCTCCTGTTCTTGGGCTATGAGCCACAATCTGATGCAGCCAGGTTCCTGGACCTGCACAAGGGACAGATTACCGTCAGCAGAGAATTCTCCCCATCTCCTATTGGCTTCAAATACAAATCTTTGGATTCCCTGAAAAGACCCTCCTCCACTCTCCCATACATTATGGCCACTGTGTCCTTGCCTGGCCCTTTGACCCGCCCAAACAACATCTTCTTGGATTCTCAATGCAACTCACAGCCTGCGCAGTTTCTCACCTTGATACCCCAGTTGTCTGATCAACCTGCCCCTGGCTCCCATCCCTCTACCAACGTCCCTGTGGCCATACCAGATGCAACCAATGCCAATACACACTCAGTGGCCGCTCCAACTGCGCCCAAAGGCTATGCATATTTGCCTCACTACAACAAGGCCCCACGTAACATCTTGAGGGATATTGATCCTTCAGCAATTCTCAGCACCTTGCCCCAACAACATCACCCTTGGGAAAAACTGCCTCCCAGGTACCAACTTAAGGATTCAATTGAGCTTGCGGAAATGGTACCGGTACATGTTTCCCTAGGTGATCGGCAGGAGAAACCAAAGTGGCTGGCCTCCATGGCAGAAGAGAAATTGTCATTCCTGTCCAAAAACACGTGAACCCTATTGCCACCCCCTAAGGACAATAAATTCATTGGCAGGATGTGGCGCCTGGTCAGGAAGAAGGATGAGCTGGGAAAAGTAACCCAACAGAAGTCCAGGTGGGTATGCTTTGGGAACCATCAAGAGAAGGACAAACACTACTACAACACCCACTCAAGCATTGGGCGCAACAAGTCAATGAAAGTTCTCTTGTCCTTAGCCGTCCAAAACAACTGTTCAGTCTTTCAATTTGACATCAAGACCGCTTTCCTCTATGGTGACATTGATGCCAACATTCATGTCTTGCAGTTTTCCGGCTTTGAGGTCCCTGGGAAGGAAGACTGGGTCTGGAGACTCAAAAAGTCCCTCTAAGGCACCAAACAAGCATCACGATGCTGGAAAAAGCACCTGACTGACACTCTGAACAAGCTAGGCATGAGCCCCTCTAGGGCTGACAAATCTATCTTTCTCAACTGGTCTAGGTTGCTCATTCTGCACATCCACGTGGACAACAGTTTGATCGTGGGAAAATCCTGGCGGGAGGTTACTGATTTCCTGGACGGACTATGCTGCACTTATCAAATTAAAGCTATGGAAAAGCCCGTACAACACCTAGGCTACACCCTTGAATGTAAGGAGGATGGCTCCGTACTGATACATCAGCCAGACTAATACAAGAAGATCCTTTACAATCTTTCAATGTCCACAGTGTGGTGAACCAAACCTGTCCTATAGCCATCAGACTCATTTTGTCTTATTAATTATTATTCTTATATCAAATTAAAGTCAAGAAAATTCTAAATAAATTCCAAACCCCTCATAAACTATACTCTAAACTCAAACCAACCAGAAAAACCCAAATCAAGCACCAGATAAACCCCTTCAACCATATCAACACATTTCACAAAAAACAACCCAACACCTGGCACAGGCTGGATTATGTCACATGGATTAATGAAAATTATTAATTGAATATATAATCAAAAATATTATGCTTGAAATAACCACACAACAAAACAACATACCCCATACCAGAAGGACTTAAACCATATCAGTACCAATGTTACACTACAACCAGTATTAACAACTCAGTACACATGACTTTTCTGGAACTTTCACCACCAGATAAGCTCTCTGAAGCGTTCTCTCAAGCACTCTGATACTCAGTTTGCCACCATTCCAACCATACATCACACATACATGCACCAACAGAAGTGGGGGCCCATGCAGCCAAGTATATCTCAATTCTCACCAACCAGCAATAAAAACTCAGTACACATGACTTTTCTGGAAATTTCACCACCAGATAAGAGCTCTGAAGCGTCCTCTCAAGCGCTCTGATACTCATTTTGCCACCATATCAACCATACAACACCTGCAAGCCACACTCTCAAGCTACCCAAGGGGACATGCGGTAAAGCAGCATACCTCATATCTCAACAACTAATTACATTGAAAAAGCATGCAGGTAGTTCCTGCAACATTTTATAAATTATAAGGGCTCAGAAGCGTACTAAGAAACACCCAGCACATGACCTTCCACCACCAAACCCATGCAGGTCACACCATTCAAGCTAACAAAGAGGGCTTGCAGCTTCCAAGCATGTTTCATGCTTTTCCCAACCAGCAAAATTAACTCAAGCTGCAGGCAACTTATGCATCACTTTTTATACAAGATAAGCACTCAAAAGCGTCCAGATCACACCATTCATATCTCTAAGCTCATATCTTAGCCTTAATCTCAAAGATTGAACTAAAAAATACAGTTATCTCTCAGCCTGATTTACACATTTTATCACCAGAATGATCTGTCTCATGTAACTGTACCCTCCTGTGCTTCAACAGTGCAGAGAGAGGCTCAGAACCGCACTCAGGAGATCCCTGAGAATCCCCTGAGGAAGTATTTTCCTATTCAAGGGGCCTCTTTTGCCCTATCCAAGTTGTCTAGCATTTATTCTGCCCAGTGTGTGAATTATGGCATCTGCCTGACCAGTTACTTACCAGTACCCAGTTATAAGTGAACCAGAATCAAGTTAAAAGGAATCAAACACGAAATTATTGCTGAAAATTTGACCAAACTCCTGGTTTCTTTGGAGAAGGGTTCTTGAGAAAAGGCCTGTTATTCAGCACCTATTTTTTTAAGAGGGAAAACCCCTTATTTTGATTAGTAAATTCATAAAAGAGGAAGAGCACAACAGAACAAACAACCAAGCTTTTTTTCCGCCCAGATCCCTGTGGGAAAGCTCATCTTTGGGTCCTCCTACTGGTTAAACAACTTTTAGTCAACCCTTAAATCCTTTAATTGGAATTGGAAAAATAGTCAAAAAAAGTCGAAAATTCTTGATTATTAATTTGTGGAAGCTTGCCAATAATCCAATCCAACCTGGAATAGTCTTGCAATTCCTAAAATTCTCTATTAGTAATTAATCTAGGTCTGATAAGAGACCTTTTTTAAGTCTCAAAGAAACCAGCCACTAATTAAAAAAAATTATTGCGCAGACTTATTTTAGTTCAGAAGGGCAGGCAATTCAAAAACACATTAGCTTACCTCTATCTATTCAAGAGTAGTAGTAAACTAAATTCCCCTTCTAGTGACTTCCAGAAAGCTATTTGATAAATAATCCCATTATCCCTTGGAGTCTCTACAACGGCAAATCCAGTCAAAGGTCCAGCCCCGGTCAACCTTGTCAAGCAGGCCGCCAAAATCACCAATCCAATAGACCCCAAGAAAATGGAGAAGGCTATTGGCATGTTGAATCATCTGGGGCTACACACCAGGCCCAACATACTCCACACCGTCAACTTCCTGTCACATTACAAGACCAAACCAACAACCAAACACTGTGTCAGGGATTTAACCTCTATTGCTATACCTAGCCGTGGTTAAACCTGCAAAAGAATAAAGACAAACCAATATTTAAATTAGTTTTGACTTATATATTCCAAACAGCAACTTTAAAAGTTTACAGACTCGAATAATACCAAGGTATTATGAGTGAATAGCCACACCTTAAACCTTTATAATAGGTAAGGGGCCTTAGTCTTAAAGGAGTAAGACCAAAAGGAGATTTGCTTATAAATAAGCTCACACCCTTTAAAGAGTAACACACAGGGGTTACTTATTCAAGTGAGACCTTCCACTCGAAATTGGTGTTGCCAGATAGGTTATTGATTGAATTTAATACCAAAGTTTATAGCCCCAGTCAATCTTTTTCTTGAGATTAAGGTTAATGGGCTTGTTAACTCTTGCTTGTATTCTTGTTCAAATAATAATATATAATGGATGATGAAAGGGCTATAGGGTAAAGACCCTGCTCTTTTGAGGTAACAGGAGCCCTCAGGGGACTCTAGTAATCACCAGGGGAGTGTCAGGCTCTCCTTGGTTTCGTCCTCAAAGGCCCAAGACATCATTACATCATTCTCAATGGGTAATGAAGAACTAGTACCCATTGGGAAGGATTTTCAAGGTAAAGTTTTCATTTTACTTACTAAAGGTTACTTACTGGGTCTTAGGACTTATAAATCACTCAGATGAACGTTATAGAAGCCTTAGATTTCATCATAATGATTATTTATATTGATTTAATGTAGCTTAGTACCTTGGCAAATAATTTAATTTTAATTATAAGTATCTTGGCTCATACTATACACATAGAGTATGTATACTCTTTGCAATGTTTATTAAAAGGTTTACAGCCTACAGATGAACTCTGAGCCCTCTGAGTGGACGCACTCAGGGCTCAGTGAAGTATATTAAAGCATTATTACATCCAAAAGGGGATAGTATTAAATAAGTAATTAATTTATAATTATACTATACCTATAAGGGGTATATACTCTTGGCAGTGCTACTAGAAGGTTCATAGCTTACAATTAAGTTCTAAAGCCTCTGAGTGAACGCTCTCAAGGCTCAGTAAGGTGTATTAAGTGTACAGAGGGAGTATTACTTATAATTACATCCCAAAGAAGGATAATGTGTAATTAATTTATACAGTATAGAGAGTATGGGTTAATATGATTACTGTAACTCCTTCCCAAAGAGAGGAAACACTTTGGGAACTTCTATATCAATATTTGGGACGCATCTGAGTCCTCATAACTTAATTTAAAGTTATATTGGGTCCCCTTCTTGATAATATAAATTATCAAGGTTTTAATTCCATAATCCATACTCATAAAAACATACTTATACCACATTGTATAATATTATTAAGATTTAATATATAATTAAAAAACTATTCAAAATTTTCATTATTGTCTCCATTGTGGCTTGAACCAGTGACCTTGGTATCAGATACTGGGAATTGAGCCTAGTACTTAGCCACTATACCAGCAGGACATATGAGTTTCCAGACATTTGGACAAGTCTAACTGTCTTGTGGCTGACACACTGGAACCTGATAAAACACCTCCTTCAATACCTATGAGGCACAACCAGTGTTGGAATCATGTATAGAAAAACCACTGACACCCACAAACACCTGAGAGGCTGGGCTGATGCGGACTACGCAAACAGTACAGACATGAGGAATTCAACCTCAGGGTTTGTCATCACCCTATACAGTAATCCGGTACACTGGATGTCTAAAAAACAATCAGTAGTGGCTCAGTCAACAACTGAGGCAGAGTTCATAGCCATGAACCACTGCGCAAAACAACTGAGATGGATGGAGTCACTAATTGAAGACCCCAGGGTCACAATCCCTACCCCTGTCATCATGAACAACAACTCTGGAGCAAACTTCATTAGCAAAGAGGCCCAAATAAACACTAACTCAAAGCACATAGAGGTCCCATATCAATAGCTCCAAGACCTAGTATCCAAATCTCTCCTCTCAGTTGGACAGGTACCCTCCTCCAAAATGATAACAGACATCTTAACCAAGCCCCTCGGACATACAAAAGTCTCAAACACTCACCAATAGCTAGGTATAGTCAAGGCCAAAGTCAGGAGAAGTGTTGGCAAAAGACTTCAACCATTGTGGAAACTTTGGAGGTTTTCCCTCACAAAGTTGTCCCGGATTGCGGAGTCACTGGTTCTAGCATCTGTAAGATTTGAGGATTCTCCTTTTCTTTTCTTATTTTTCCCCCCTTGCACGGTATCCTCCTCCCTCCGCCCTTTGCTGAGGGGAGAGGCCTTTTACATCCCCTCCCCTCAGCCCTAACCTAGGTAAAAGCTTAAGAACAACCTGACAACAATTTGAAGAAGAAACCCTAGACCCAGAACCCTAACCCATACCCTAATCCATACCCTATCCCTTCAGCCCCCCTGCCATTACACTCATCCGGTTCTTCCTCCCATGGCGCTGCCCTCCTCCGCGCGCTACTCAAAGTTCATCGCGCCTGCCCATGCCCTCCCAACGCACCGTTGTGAATTTCCCAGTCCTGTGGCCGGCTTGCGCTTGCGCGCGGCCCTCCACACATATATCCCTGCAATTTCCCTGCTCTTCCCTCCCCAAACTAGCCACCCAAGAACATGATTGGCCCGGCTCCATTCCTAAGTTGGATATCCAAACAGGTTGCGGCCCGTCCCCCCCTAGTCAGGCCCGACCCGTAGCCCCATGCTGGTCCTGCTGCGCCTAGGGCTGAGACTTGCAGAAACTGCTTCTGAGCCCGCAGCGGCCACTAACAAGAACGCGCGCTCCCAGACTTCTGAGCCTGACCCACCAAATGTTGAGTGTGCAGGCCGCAACACAGTTCCCAATCCAAGGCTATATAATTACACCACATCCCCCCCAACTTGATTTCTGTCCCCAGAGGTCTTCCCATTGCTACCTCAATTGTCTTTTTTCCCTTCCCTCCTACCAACCCCACTCTACGCGCCCTATCTTCCACTCCACACCACCCTCTCCAATTGCCCCATGGTACCCTGCGAGTTCTGTGCCCAAAAGGGGTTGTTTTTCTTGCTAATCCCTGGTGGCCGCGCCTGTACCAACTGCAGTTGCAGCCATTGTTGCTGCTTGCTCAGCAAGGGTATGCCCCAAGCTCACCCCCCAATCCTTTTCTTGCGCCAGGTTGTGCCGGGCTTGCCCAGACCCTTTTGTAGTCTTGGACAATTGTAAAATCTTGGAGGACTTGTGAACTCCTCCGGGTTCCCCACTTTGCCGTCCTCCACCAAGTGAGGTTTGCAACTCTGCTTTGCCTTTCTGTTGCGCCAGGACGCCGCGCAAGGAGGATTACTCAAACTTTGCGGCCTACCAAGCTGCCGCCTTCCACTGGGCTGACCAAGCCCAAGTCAATCAGGGATCAAGGGACCCACGCATCAAGGAATTGCTCAGGCAGCGCGCAGCCCCACCTCCGGCTCCCCCTCCCTTTGCAAATCCCAACACAAGGCCACCACCAGTCTTGGAAAAGTGGCCTACAACCCCGTAGGTCCCTCCTCCGCCATCCCCAACCCTTGTCCCATTGTCGCCCCCAGCTGAGCCCAGCCCCCCGCACAATGCCGGGGAGCCCCCTCATTGCCTCCTTGTTTGTTTGGATCAAGTCCTGCTCTGATTCCGGAACCCCCTCGCACGGCTACCCCCAAGATCCTGGACATTCCCGTCATCCTGGCGCTTCCACTAGAGAGGTTCAACGCAATGGTGAACAACATGGACAGCCTACTGCAACGGTTCCTAGTAGTTCCCCATGCTCTCACTACCAATGCCCAACGCAAACTTCTAGCAACATTCCAAGAGCTAGCAGCGGCGGCTTGTGCAGACACGGAGGATTTGATGAGGACTTGTCCGTTGTAGGTGGATCTCCCCCTTTCCTTTTTCCTTTGTTCCATCTCACCTTGTATCCATCTTTGTGCCTGTTTTCAAAGAACCATAGACTTTTGCCGCGCCATCCTTAGTAGCCTTTGGGTTGAGAGAGATAAAAACAAAACAGAGATCTGGGATCCAATCTGCTTTGCACGCGACCGCACAACCATGAGTCCTGCCTGTGCGCTTTGCCCTGTAAGTAACCAGTTGTTCCAAAAGGTACCTGGACCGCCCCAGACAAACTGCCACACAGTTCCCTGCACCCATGCTACAAAACAAACAAACACTGCGCCAACAGCGCGCACGCACAACCAGAGGGATAGGGGGAAGCAATGGGAAATGAACATTCTGGGGTGCCTAGTCGTCCCGGCTGTGAACCAGCTAGAGCACCCCCTTACCAAATCAGGCTTTTCCCGCAACCACTCCAACCGTATAACCACCCGCAACCTATTGCACCCGACCATAGAGAGAGAAACAGATAAACAAGGAAATCAGCCCAGACCAAAAGCAAAGAAAGAAATACTCTATTATTACTACATATATATATATATATATTGTGCAGATCCCCTTGTCCCGCCTCCTGTGCACGGGGTTTGTCCTTGCATAAACAGACCCGGAATCATGCCGCGCCCGCATTCCTGCAACAAGTAAAACATTGCCATTACCAATCCAAAGCCAAGTCCAAACCAAGGAATAAGAAAACAAACATTCTTGGGTATCTAGTTATCCCAGCTGTGAACCGGCTAGAACACCCTCTCACCAAATCAAGCTTTAACCTAGCGTCCCCCCACAGCTTGAAAGCTGTCCCCAGAAGCCTGAAACCTCCTACTCCTCCAGGGCTGCGCGTCGCACACCGGTTCCTTGTTTTCCAAACAGTCCATGTTTTCAACTAACCCTGGGTCCTCCTTTCCCCCAGACCCTGTGCCATCACCAGCCATTTCATTGAACAAAGTGGAACAGCGCGCAAAGAAATGCTTCATGTTCAAGGCCGCAGCGTCCCGTCCAATTCCTTGAGCTGGTAACTGCCTCCCAAGAACTTAGAAGCCACGCAATATGGACCATTAAACTGGTTGGAAAAAAGCCAACCCCACTGGGACTCCAGACTCCAATTATACAGCTGGACCAAGTCCCCCTTCTGCAGCAGGTCCCGGATCAGCCAATGGGAACAGCACTCATCCCAATAGCAGACGGATGCTGTCTGGGTCTTCTTCAACCGTTCCGCGTCCTTTTCCAAGGTCCCTTCACGCCTAAGAAGCTGTTTGGCCTGCACCTCGATTAGATCCACGGTTGTCTTGAGGTTCCACCAGTCCACGCCCAAGAACGTTCTCAACTCAATGTCCACTGGAAGCACGGGCCGCTGCCCGTAGAGCAGCTTGTAAGGCAAGTAACCCGTCAAACGCTCCACAGAGATCCAATTGGCAAAAAGAACCGCTGGTAGCGCCTCCTGCCACTTCTTGCTATCCTCACCGCACATCTTCACCAGAGCTTCCTTGATGGGCTGATGTCCCCGTTCAATCATTCCTGCACCCTCCAGGTAGTACTTTGTCACGCGCTCAAACTTTGCCCCACAGCTCTGCACCAGCCTCATCAGGCTGCCTCAAAACTCCGGGCCCCTGTTGACAATGACCAAGCAAAGTAATTTGTAGGACGCGAACCAGTCTTCCTCCAGGAACTGAGCAACCTTTTCTGCCAATAAATTCACCAGATGCCTTGCTTCCACTCATCCTGACAGATTGTTGCACGCAACCAGAAAGTATGCCAACTTGCCTGCCTTGATGTGGAAGACATCCAGAAAAACATGCCCAAACAGCGCATCATTGCCCGTGGGGTGACCAACTTCCTTGGGCAAAATCAAGCTTTGCCGCTGAGAGGCCCTGCACACTTTCACCCAATCACGTACTATGCGTACAATCCCAGGCCACCAAAACCTTGCCTTTACCCTCCTATGTGTCTCAACCTCGCCCCGGTGACCAAGGTTGTTGTTCAGACCCCTCAGGATCACTTCTTGGTTGGCCCTAGAAGTTGCAACAACAAGAGGCACAGAAATGCTTTGCCGCCACAACTGGCCGTCCTGTAGGTAGAAGTTCAAAATGTGTTGCCTCACCCACCGGAAAACAGCCCCTGCCATGCCCTTGGGAAACCGGAGATCCTGCAAATAAGAGCACAAGACTGTGTAATGCCCTGAATGACGCAACAGAAGACAAACCTCTGCCTCCACCACTCCCACCCAAACAACCAGAGCTTCCACGTCCAGAGGTTCTGCCCCTTTGTATGGGTCCCCCCGCGGGTACCGCAATAGCGCTTCCGGCATTGTGAACCCCTGGAACGTGCACCACACTACAGGAAAATAACTGAAGAAACGCCACCCACCTGGTCATGGGCGCATTTGGCAACGTTGGTGAGTTGATCATTTGCACCAAAGCCTCTGCATCCACCAAGAGCTCAAAATGCACGCCCCACAAAAGGTTCTGCAGCCTCCGCACAATCTTGGTGACGCTGAACAACTCTTGCTTTGGCTGAGAATAGCGGCTCTTGGTCATGGTAAAGGTGAGCGACTTGTAGAGCACTGGCTTCTCTTTCCCATCCTCCTCCTGCGTCAGGACCCCCCCCCCCCGGCACCAAACTTTCTAGAGTCGACTGCCAAGCCTATTCCCTGGCATTGTAATCAAGATACCTAAGGACAATGTTGCTCCCCACAATCTCTTTGAGCTTTGCAAACGGGGAATCACACTCCGCACCCCTCCGCATTAGCGCCCGCATAGGGCTTGCTACTTCTGCAAACCACTTGATGAACATACAGAAGTAGCTGCACAACCCCAGAAACTGAAAAATATGCAACACCATCTGGGGAGTTGGCCATTTGAGAACCTTGTTCCACTTCCTCTCTGCTATCTGCCTACCATCAAAGGCTACAACGTGTCCCAGCACCGTGAGTGCCGGAATGCAGACCGCTAACTTCTTTCCAGACACAGTAAGGCTCACCTCTTCAATCCAAAACAGGATCCGTTCCCAAGTCACTGTGTATTCCCAAACAAATCAAAGGATTGCGGGGGTGTCCGTCAGAACCGCACCTTTGTAGTCCATTCTGGAGCCTTTGATTCCAGCGTTGTCAATGAAGATTGTTGCGCAGTATCCAAGTCATTTGAGCTTGATACACTTCCACTGAGTTGGTTGCGCCTTGAGGTAGCCGCTTCAGTTGCATCCTCCCTAGCCTGGTTTCAAACGCCATAAGTGGCCGGAAGTCAAGGTGGAGTTCTTGCTGATTGCATCCTCCCATCACATCCACCAGACCGTAACAAGTGTGCCCGGCCATTGAGTCCAGGAATTCTTCCAAGCGCAGAGGAAGCCCTGCATTGCAAATAGTCAACAAGTTAATCCTCTGAAGATCATGAACAATCCTCAGCGACTTGCAGTCCTGCTTGAAAACTGCAAAAATAGGACTTGAATAACTTGAAATGGACTGCTTGTAAAGCCCCGTCCTCATGCGCTCCCGTACCAGCTCCAGAAAAGCTTCCCAAATGGTACAAGGAATCTGAATTGGCTTTATCTGCCACAGTTTGTGAGGGGCAGTTGGAATCACGTAAGGGTCCCCAATATTGCCCTTCAACAACACGCACTTTTCCAGTCGGAAGGCAAGGGCCTTGTCCCTTAACACCAGCACCAATACCAACAGATCTCTTTCCTCCGTACTCAACCATCCTGCCGGTCCAAAGTTAAGGGCTTCCGCCAGCTCATCTGTGATTTGCGCTGACCGCGTTACCCATCTGTTCTTCCTAAGGGGCGTCTCCCGTGGGCCTTGGGACCACCCAATTGGTCATAAGGGTCTGTTGAGCCCCTGAGGCATTGGATTATTCCGTGGCCAAGCTTTCCATGCCACTGGTTTTTACTTGCCCGGGTTACACCG
Source organism: Puccinia polysora (assembly GCA_025617555.3). NCBI lineage: Eukaryota > Fungi > Basidiomycota > Pucciniomycetes > Pucciniales > Pucciniaceae > Puccinia > Puccinia polysora. The sequence goes on along the minus strand of CM062615.1, from coordinate 15,500,863 downwards.
TGCCATCCAAACCCGGCGGTTGCTGTCATGAGTCCTATGAATAATCAAACCAGGGCTTTTGCCTTTTCTCACAACTGTGGCACAATGATAGGGTTTTCAAAGTTTAGAACCTTCTGGGAATGGACACTGAGGAATGGAACTTACTTCTGTCGCCTGCTCCCTACGCGCGCCCTCCTCCACTAGCTTCTTACCTGTTGGCCGCCCGCACTGAGCCAGAGCTTGCTCTGCGCGGTAACTGCGGCCAACTAGGAAAAATCCTCTGCAGGGTAACCTCTACGGTCGCCCCCCCCTAAGACTCCTTTCTGCCTCCAGCCACTGGCCCCCGCACCCATCTCCCTCTCCCGTGATTTCAGATTGTCATCTCAAACCGTGGGACAAGTGAATCCTCAACCGTCAGAGCCTCTTTTCCTTCCTCAGCGTTGAAGGCCATTTGAGCTTGGAATTCAAAGATGAATGGTTGACCCAATATCACGTTGCTGCATTCTACTGAGATAAAAAATGGGGGCTTGCAAAACTTTGCAAATTCAACCTCCTCGGCCTCCACTACCCCGTCCATGCGGCATTTGCTGCCATTTAATGCCCATAGAATCATTGTGCACTTCCTCCGCACCAAGCCAAGCTTGTCTACCAACCTGGACAGAAGCAAGTTTACCATCAACCTGCTGTCCACCATTGCCCACACCTTCCATCCCGCAATAGACATTGTTACATAAGCAAGCGGGACCAATACAAACTTTGACCGGCATGGCTTGCAATCCATCTCCTCCTCCGCCACATTCACCTGCTGAATTGTTTTTTGTACCCGGTTCTGACCACATTCTTCCAAGGCCTGGACCATCTCATTGAGGAAAGCCGGGGACACCGCCGCTATCTCTTTTAGGGTCAGGGGCATCCTTGAGTCGTTCCCCATTACCCTTTGGACAATGTCCGGGGCCTTCTTCTTCCCTGCGGGATTAGCAGATGGTCCGTCTGTCGCTGGTACGGGCCCAGTTGGCTTTGGGGCCGTTGGTTGCTCGTTGAAGTCCATTGCAATTTTTTGTTTGTTGCCAATGCTCTGACTTTGGCCTCCACCCTTGGCGCTACCCAGGTCCCGGGCGCAGTGACAATTCCGAGCAAAACCCGGACCATCTTGGCCTGAGCCTTTGCTTGCCCCCACACTTGCACCATTGGCGGCGGCTGGTCCTTGGTCAAATCAACCAACTTGCCCAATGGGAATATGTACCCCATCCCGGATGTGCAAACCAGCCCCTTGTTCATGTCTTGAGTAAGGCCTTCACACATTGACTTCCAGTGCCCCTTTTCCCCGCAATGCGTACAAGTGCGCATCCCAAAAAACCTGGAGGGTCCGCTGGGAGGCTGGAACCCTTCTACCATGTGAGGTGGTGTCAAGGGTAGTTGAGCAAAAGCCACCGGAGACATGGGGCCCTCAGAGCTGCAGGCGCCAATTTTTGGTTGAGGAAAACCCTTAGGTCCCGCAGAATATCCATTATCTCATTGACCGGTGGTCCCGGAGCTTGTTGGGAAGGTCTGGCATGAGAGGGCCTTGGAAACCACGTGGTAAAGGTTTTATTAGGAGCCGGCGCAAAGATCATGATCAATTTCAAGGATGAAGTCGGGTACGTTTGTGCCGTGTCCGCGATGAGCTTGTCCAAATCAATTTCACTCTCCACGGCCTGGCGGATAACCAAGAGATTGGGAAGAATTTCAACGCTCCCATCCAGAAACCTCTTAACCAGGCCATGGTCATACAGGTACTGCTGCACCCTGGAATGGAGCTGGGGCGCAAGACCCCCCAAAAACGCCTGCTTCATAGCACCTGTCTGACCCACAAAAACCTTGTTCTTTGCCAAGTAGCCCTAGATACGCTCAAACTTTGACATATGTTCCACCAGTCCTTTGCATGATTGCACCCCCCCACACTCACTTGCTTCCTCCGCGGCTTGTTCAAAATTTCTTTCTCAAGAACCAGGGTTTGCGCTTTCCCCACCTTGCCAACATCTTTCTTTCCAACTTCCCCCAATCCTGCCTCTCATAACCAACCATTTCCTCCATTTCCCGCAGCTTCTCCTCCTCGGTAATGAAGAGCAGTATAGTCCAAACCTTGTCTGCGCCAATTGCGCCCTCCAAATCCGCAATGCCTTCAAACCTGGAAAGGAACCATTCCACATCCAAGGTACTGGACCAAAGATGAGGAAATTCCCTTGGCCTTAGCCACACGTGGCAGGGGACCCCCACCCCCATGTCCAACGACCCCTCCAAGGGAGGAGCAAAACCGCTAGCTCTAGGAGCTTGGGAAGATGGCGGCGGGGGGGGTTGAGTAGCAGAAACGGAAGTTGAGCACAGAGGATAGGAAGGGGGAACGTTGGATCCTGGAGCCTTTGTCGGCAGCATCCTGTGTTTTCTTCAAGAGACTGAGAACAGATCAAAGGTTCCCGGCCAGACCCCCAGATGTGGAAACTTTGGAGTTTTTCCCTCAAAAAGTTGTCCCTGATTGCGGAGTCAATGGTTCTAGCGTCTGTAAGATTTGAGGATGCTCCTTTTCTTTTCTTCTTTTTCCCCCCTTGCACAGTTTCCACCTCCCTCCGCCCTTTGCTGAGGGGAGAGGCCTTTTACATCCCCTCCCCTCAGCCCTAACCTAGGTACAAGCACAAGAACAACCTGACAACAATTTGAAGAAGAAACCCTAGACCCAGAACCCTAACCCATACCCTATCCCTTCAGCCCACCTGCCATTACACTCATCCTTTTCTTCCTCCCATGGCGCGGCCCTCTGCTGCGTGCTACTCAAAGTTCACCACGCCTGCCCGTGCCCACCCAACGCACCATTGTGAATTTCCCAGTCATCTGGCCGGCTTGCGCTTGCGCGCGGCCGTCCACACACATAGCCCTGTGATTGCCCCACTCTTCCCTCCCCAAACTAGCCGCCCAAGAACATGATTGGCCCGGCTCCATTCCTAATTTGGATATCCAAACGGGTTGCGGCCCAACCCGCAGCCGCGTGCTGGTCCTGCTGCGCCTACTGCTGATTCTTGCAGCAACTGCTGCTGAGCCCGCAGCGGCCACTATTGAGAACGCGCGCTCCCCAACTGCTGAGCCTGACCCACCCAATGCTGAGCGCGCAGGCCGTGACGCAGTTCGCGATCCAAGGCTATATAATGACACCACACCGTCCCATCACCTAAGTATAGTCCCGCACAATCAGGTAACTGCCCCAGCACAAGCTGGAACACCCGCGCCTTTTAACCCCTGGCTCCCCTATGGTCAAGCCCCCCCAAGGCGTCAGTTGCAGACTCATCCCCCAGGAACGGACTTGATAGACTGAGCATCCTGTTCTGGATTTCCTCCTGGTGGATAACATTCATCCATCCCACCTTTCTCCTGTTGCCGCCTAGGACCAGCCCAACTTGCCAGCCAATCACCTCCTCAGAACTCAGGAGGAGCTAGAGCTGACTTGCACAGAGTTAAAGTGGTTCCTAAGCTTCCTAACCGGTCTCAACCCTCCAACTTGCAAGCCTATGCTCTTGTCATTCCCCTATCCATGCTCACCAGTGTTGCCTTTCACTTTTGTCACCTCAAGGTACAAGATTGCACTCACACCCTCTCCTGACTGAGGACCCATTCACTGTCATTCCGTCAAATGGTACATCCCATAGTCCTATTTCTTTGTTCATGTGTCTTTTTTTCCTTTCCTTCACTTTCCTACCTTGTCAACAGTTAGATTTATTGTTACCGCCCTTTTTAGAAAGTCTCTGAGTTGTGCTGCAATAAAGAATAAGTCACAAAACCTTACACTTTCCACCAACACTGAGCCCAGCTCCTACTGTGACTACAGCAGGGTCTCTGATCAAAAAATCTTGCCCCATTCTTGACCTAATCCTGCTCTTCCCAGTCCAGAAATAATTCTCAAGGATGCCCAATACTGGGATCCAAAGACGCTGCTAGAATCTCTCCAGAGATCTCACAAATTTGAATGGATTGCCGCCATGAAAAAAGAAATTTTGAATTTGGAAACTTAAAACGTCTGGGAAGAGTCTAATCCTTCTAGCTCCCTCAATCCACTAAAGTGCATCTGGTTATTTCAAACAAATCAAGACAAGAACAAAAAAATCATAGACATCAAAGCTTGTCTCTGTGTACAGGGCTTTCATCAAGATTTTGGAGTTGACTATACCAATGTCTTTGCCCCAAAAGGTGATAAATCTTCTCTTTGATTCCTTATATCCCATGCTGTCAAGAAGGGTTACCTGTTTCACCAACTGGATGTCAAATAAGAATTCCTGAATGCTCCTCTCAAGGAAACTATCCATGTCTGAATTCCCTTAAATTTCCTCTTGTCTCCTGACAAAACACTAAAACTAAATAAAGCGCTCTATGGGCCGAAGCAAGCACCACAGATGTGGTATGCCACCCTAATAAATTGGCTCATCCAAGAAGGTTATTGCCAGAGCAGGGCCAACAAGTGTGTCTTCTGGAAGGAAAAAACTTACTTATATGTGCATGTCAATGAAATTGAAATTTTTAGTCCTCAACCTCAAATGTTTATTAAAGCCGTCAGAAAATTCTTCAGGACCAAGGAACTTGGGCCTGCCAAACTTCTTCTTGGGATGAACGTACAACATTCATTGACCTCTGCCCATCTGAGTCAAGACACGTATATCTCAACTCTAGTTTCTCAGTACAATCCACCGCAGCACAAGTGCTTTTCCACTCCTTTTAAACCATTTGGGAAGCTCTTGCTATCCACCAAATCCAAGCACAACCACTTCCTCTCAACATGTCTCAAATATCAAAAACTTGTGGGTGAGCTCAATTACATAAGCTTCAACACCAGACCGAAAATCACCTTCACCTCAACTACCCATCCCAGTTCCTCAACAAACCCTGTCAACAACACTTTGATGCGGCCACCTTGGCACTCAGCTATCTTCAATTCACTGGCGGTATTGGTCTTCTCTTCTCCAAGCAGGCAAGTGAGGGACCGGTTTCATACGTTGACACTGACTGGGCCACCTTTCCTTCCACATGGCGCTTGATCAGTGACTTTGCAATTCTCTGGAATGGAAATTTCATCAGTTGGAAGTCACAGAAGCAACCCACAGTCACATTTTCAACCACCAAGGCTGAGTACAAAGCGGTGGGTGAGGCCATAAAAGAAGTTCTATGGATAAAATTGCTGGCGGAGGGAGTACTGGAAAAACTAATAGTAGGACTCATAGATTTTCACAAAGACAATCCAAGGAAAGAGGTAGAATCCTACATAGAAAAGTCAAACCTGGGGATCAATTAGCCCAACTGAAAGGCAAAGGATCAGGAAAGAAGAGATCCTCTTCCCATCCCAAGCCAAAGGGAAAGAAAGACTGGGATCAGATAATATCCCTAGCTCAAAAGTGGAAAAAGGTTTACAACAATTAGCTTCTAATTCTGAGCCCAAACAAACCTCTGATGTAATTACTTCCTTTTTGAATGATATGCGTCATAATTTCAAAATTGTTTATGAAAATTTGGATGGGTCTTATACCCAAATGAATAAATTAACCTCAGTGGTAGCCAAATTGATTAATAACCAAACAAAGATGGTAGGAATGGAAGAAATTAAAGAACACACAGAACAGTTATAGGAGACAATTAATAAAGGTAGGATCAAACAGACTCAAACAATTGAGAATATGTTATCAGGAATCCAAGAAGATTTTATTATGTCTTTCCACCCCTTAAAAGAAGAATTGGCAACCACAACTAACAGCTCTATTCTATCCCTTAGTGAAAAATTGGATGCGCTTAATAAAAAAGTGGACCTGCAACTTAATCTGATCAAAAATGATCTTAGAGACTTGAAAGTCTGTCTGACCAACCCCTTGGGGAGTACTACAGAGGAACCAAAACCTCCCAGACAAACCACTACTCCTTATGCACCACCCTTATTAGGAATGCATAGGAGTGATACCTTTAGGCCTAGTCCTACTCCTGAGATGGAGCAAGCACTCAACCTTTTACCCCCTATTTCTGAATGGCCCAAGTTCTCCAATGAAGGAGAATACAATCATATAAATTTTATTAAATTTATTGACTACACCATTAACTCTTATGACCTACCAGAAGCTATAGCTGTAGTCAGGCTACTCAGGCTATTTGAAGGAGTAGCATTAGACTGGTTTATCAGTAATAGAGAAGAATTAGGATCCTTACCATGTAATTCTTGGAAACTTCTGATTAAAGAACAATTTGGTTCTAGAATGTGGAAAAGGAAAATGATGAAAAACTTTGAAAATTCCTCCTTTGACCCCTCCAACAAGAAACCTCACAAATGGTGTTTGGAACAGAAGAAAAGGTTGAATTGCTTCTATCCAGATGCTGATAAAGAGGAAGTAAATGAAAGACTCCTCAACCTTTGTCCTGGCAATCTTAACCATAGTGTAAGATGTAGGATGAGTATGGATGCGGACTTTCCCACTCTAATCAATGTGCTAGAAGAAGTAATAGACATGAATGGGTTCAACAAGAAAGCCCCTTCCAGAAACAGAGAGAACTATAACATCAACAAAACCAGAGAACAACCTCCTCTGATAAATGCCTCTGATAATATGAAACCTAATGAGAATAGGGATAAAGAGAGGATGCCTGCAACTTGTTGTAATTGTAACAAGACTGGGCACATGAGACAAGACTGCCCATTACCAAAAAGGAAGATAGCAGTCTTGGAAGGAGAACAGGAGGTTGAAGAGAATCAGAAATATGAAGATATAGCTGATACTGAAGGATCTCTTTCTTAATGTGAATTGATCCTGACCAACCCTATTAATGTTATAGAAGGAGATATAGGCACTTCTGCAGAAATCAATAACATCCATGGGGATTCTAGCTTGCCCCAACAGTGGGATCCTACCATAATTCCTAGACATATTATGGATGTCAAACCATTAAGAGTTTAACCTCTGAGTGGGAAAGGTTATACCACTGGTCAAACTTTTTATGCAACAGGATTTTATAAAAACAGACCTATAAGTTTATTATTGGATATTGGAGCCTTTTGCTTGTGTGTCTGTGCTGAATTCTTAAACAAATGGGACCCCAATCGGAAAGAACACCCTTTTCCTGTCCCAAAAGCCAGGTTCAGCTCTTGCAACTCTACCATGAATGCTATTGGAGTATGGACTTCTCCTATAATACTACCTCACACTAAAGGATCTTTGAGAATACAAGTGGACTTTGTAGTATTGCTCAACGGACTATGTGAGTACCTGATACTGGGTAATGATGCCTTATATCTATATGGTATAGAGGTGTTCCAGAGTAGAGGAAGATAATTCACAGTAGGAGGCAATTGGGATAAGAAGTTTAAGATATGCACTATTCAGTCTAACTTCCCTTCCTCTACTTATCAAAAGCATTTAGAAGACTTTGACCAAGAATATTTCTCTCAAGCAGCTCTGAATATGAAACTTTCTGAAGAACAGAAGAAAGATATATTGAAAGTCTGCTTTGAGAACCAGAATGCTTTTTGTACTAAAGATCATCCCATTGGTGATATTAAAGGACATGATATGGTATTGACATTGACCATTAAGCCTCCTTATCCTCCTAACTTAAGAGGGCCAGCCTATCCTTCTAGTCCTAAGTCTAGAAAAGCTCTTGAGGAACATATCTAAGAACTGATAGACTTACAAGTATTAAGGAAAGTAGGGCATAATGAACAGGTAGATGTGACCACACCTGTAATCATAGCTTGGCATAATGACAAGTCAAGAATGGTAGGAGACTTCAGAATGCTCAACAATTACACTCAAGCAGATTATTATCCTATACCCCCAATTGATCATGCTCTGCATAACTTGTCCAAGGCTAAGTAAATCATTCCTATGGATATGCTTAAAGGCTTCCACCACATAACAATAAGCCCTGAAAGCAGGAATTTTATGAGAATAATCTTTTATTTGGGGATATATGAATATCTTAGGATGCCCTTTGGTATAAAGAATGCTCCATCACACTTCCAAAGAACTATGTATACAGTTCTAGGTACTTACATCAGACAAGGATGGATGATGGTATATATAGATGATGTTACCATATACTCTGATGACTGGGATACTCATATTAAACAAGTAAGATTAGTACTCCAGAAAATCTCCAGAGCAGGATTAAAGTTGTCTATGAAGAAATGCAACTTTGGCTACAGAGAATTGAAAGCCTTAGGACATATAGTCTCTGGTCTAACTCTAGCTGCTGATCAAAATAAGATAGCTGCTGTCATGAATAGACCTATGCCTCAAAACAAGACAGAATTACTTTCTTTCATTAGTTTTTGCAGTTATTACAGACAGTACATACCAAAGTTTTCTATGCTAACTAAAATTCTGTATGAAGTATGCAACAACAACACCCTATTTGAAATGACTCATGAGAGACTAAAAAAATATGAGGAATTAAAAATAGCTATGACCTCTACACCTCTACTTATCCAACCAGATTAATCTAAGCCCTTCAAACTGTACATTGATTCTTGCATGGAAGGGCTAGGAGCTGCTTTGCATCAGGAAAGGATAGAAGAAGACAGACCAGTAGAAAAACCTGTACTCTTCATATCTAGACTGATCAAAGATACTGAGAAGAGATATGGGGCCAGTCAGTTGTAATGTTTGGCAATAGTATGGGCTTTAGAGAAGCTACATTATTACTTAGAAGGCACCACTTTTCAAGTAATCACGGACTGCAATGCTTTGAGAACTCTTATGAACATGAAAAATCCCAGCAGACATATGCTCAGATGGCAAATTTCTATACAACAGTATAGAGGAAAGATGACTATTGTGCATAAAGCTGGAGCTAAACATCAAAATGCTGATAGTCTAAGTAGGAAAGCTTTGCCTCATGACTCTAACAATCCAGCATATGACCCTTAAGATCAAGATATCTTTCCTATCCTGAACATCAATCTTTTTGCATTGAGTTCTCCAATAATGGGGATCCACTTATGTGAATTAGATACTGCTCTCTTCAACCTAGTAAGGGATAGCTACTCCCCTGAAATCAAGCTACTGATTACCATTATGGAATGTGAATCCCCAGAAGCAGCTTTGATAAATAGCCTGCATGTTTCACTACTTTAACCCTATAAAGCAGGAAGGTTTACCTTTTGGGATGGTCTCCTTTACTATAGACACCAACATTCCAGCGTATTAGTACTAAGCAACAAAGAAAATATACAGCATATACTCCAGGAATGCCATGACAACTGTTCATCAGGGCATTTATCCACAGAGAGAACTTTAGAAAAAGTAAAACAAACTGCTTGGTGGATAGAATGGAAAGAAATCACTACTGAATATACTACTAGCTGTGAAACCTGCCAGAAATCTAATAAAACTACTGGAAAAAGGTTTGGACTCTTACAGAAGATATCTGAACCTACACTCAGATGGGAAATCATCAATATGGATTTTGTCACCAGCCTCCCCCCTGGAGTTACTCATTCTTATACCTCTTTCCTAGTTATAGTTGACAGATATTCCAAAAAGGTAAAATTCTTACCAAACTACAAAGAAGTTGGTGCTATGTATGTAGCTTTACTATTCTGGAATAGGATCATAGCTGATGTGGGTATACCCAAGATTATAATCAGTGACAGAGACCCCAATTTCACCTCTGAGTTTTGGAGGAATCTACATGATATACTGGGTACTACTCTAGCATTTTCTACAGCATACCATCCCCAGACTGACGGATTAGCTGAAAGGATGATACAGACCCTAGAAGATATGCTAAGGAGGTTCTGTGGCTTTGGTCTAGAATAAAAAAACTCAGATGGTTATTGCCATGATTGGGTAAGCCTACTCCCAGCCCTAGAAATGACTTATAACAGCAGTAAAAATTCTACTAACAAAGAAGGTCCTTAAATACTAGAAAGAGGATGGATTCCAAAACTCCCTAGGAATAACTTGAACTATAACTTAGCCACTATTCATCCAACATCTCTGGACTTTAAGAAGATGATAGATCTTGCAAATAATCATGCTCAGAAATGTGTAGAAGAAGCAGTAGAATACAAAAAACAAAGATGGGAAAAATCACATAAAGAACCTGAATTTAAAATAGGAGATCAGATCTTGATATCTACAACCAATTTCAACAACCTAGCAGGCAAAAGAAAACTGAAACCAGCCTTTGTTGGACCATTTGTTATCAAGAAGATGCATGGCAAAAATGCTGTGGAAGTAATCTTGGGTGAACAATTATCAAGTAAATATCCAGTATTTCCTGTTAGCCTAGTCAAACACTTTAAACCAAGAGAAGGCAGCAACCTCCCTCCAGCAATAATCCCAATAGAACCTGACCCTGTAAAAGAAAAAGGGAAAATCAGCAGGATATTGAGAGATAAGAAAGAGAGAGTACAAGGAAAAGATATCAAACTATACTTAGTAAGATACAAAGGAGAATCTGCAGATAAATATGAATGTTTACCAGAAAATAATAAACCTGATGGACCAATACATCTCAGAAACTACAGAGCTAGCAAAAGGAACTGAAGCACATATGAAGTTAATTTTTTCTCCCAACTTCCTCCAGATTTCTTTCAGATATGGCCATATCTTGGAGTGGGGGAATGTCAGTTTGCTACTATTGCAGAGCAAGCTGCAAAAGTAAAAAGAATAACATAAAAATAATAATAATACAATTAACCTAAGAAGGAGTAGGAAAAACATAGATATTATTACAGAAATGGGTTCTCCACCCAAAATTAGGTAGGGTCACTCACTGACCCCACCCTTTAAATCCAACTCCTTATATTTTTAAATAATTAAGGAAACAAAAACCAAAATACTACGGCTCCATCATTGAGCTTTTTGGCCAATTAAATATTTCACACACATTGTCACGTATAGATTTCACACCTAAAATTCAGTCAGAATTGAGGTGTTGTGTATATTTTAGGAGTTACGGGTGGAAATGTGTTTTGTCACAATTCCCGCACGCAGCCATGGCAGCCAATGCACCCGCGCGCAGCTGAGATATAGCCCTGTCACTCCGCCAATGTCCTGTACGCAGCCCCGGCCTCTGACAAGTACGCAGCCGCGGGACTACGTGTTGACAGAGTGACAGGCGGCCTGAGAGGCTCAGGTACCGCGTAAACATGCTACAAGCTACACGGGAACATTCTACATATGTAATGAATGTTCGTGTGGATAGTAGACAGTCTAAAAATACATAATATTATATAAAAATACATGAATAATCCTTATACGTATTTTTTATTTAATATAATTCAAAGTACCAAGGATGTCAAAAATAAGACAATGACAGCTTCTAAAAATATATTAAAATACTTTAATATGTATTTATGAGAATTTTTAGACATCAATATCTTTTGTAAAATACTAAGAAAACTAATGATGTAAAAATATTACATGAATTCACATGACTTATATTTTTAAGTGATTATCTTAGTAAATCAACTGGAACTGGAAAATAAGGAGTAAAATCAATATTATGACTTTTACTCCAGTTATATAATACATAATGAGAACTTACCTGACATCAAGATGTCCGTAGAAATGTCTATTTACATAATTATTCAATTAATGGGAACATTTACTAAGGATAATTAATTAAATGATAAATAAATAGGACAGATTAGTGTTATTCACACATCCTAATTTCTATTATAAAGTAGAATAATTCCCATACCCTGAGGAATTAGATGCTACCCTTGCTATAGCACCAAAAACACATGACAGGCTACCCCTGGTTACTCTGCTAGCCTTAGTGTCTGGCCCTTTGAGCACCTAAAACCCTCAGAAGGACAATATTGGGACTTCAAAAGCTATAAATAAAGAGCTCTTTTGAGGATATTGATGGGAAGAGACCCAGTTATATTTATATCCAGACACCGTGCCAAGGTAATCAAGTACTTATAAGAGATAAGTAAGTGATTTATGGCAATGTCTGATCAATAATATCCGTCCTCAACCTCTTTTTATCAATTAAAACTGCTGAACAACCTTATAACCCCAGTATACAGGTTTAACCCATCAGTACACGTCTCAAACAGATACCCAAAGGATTTAATAATATACCAGTAAGTTTCATTATCCTTTCTCTGTCGTGGTAGCTTGGCTACAAGGCCCTGCCACTCCACTGTGTATTTTATATACATATTATCTTTGGGTGAAATATTCTTTAAACTAAAGAGTCCAAAGTAACCAGGACTACGTGTTTTCATACTGAAATCCCTGAAGAGAGGTGTTAAAGATCCCCAATATAATTGTGGCCCATTTATAAAAATATTTAATAATCAATTTATTCATATTGATTTGAAACAATAAACAATAACCAAACCACTTAACCTTGCAATAAGCTTAATCCAAATATTTTACAGATTTTTGCTGCATTTATTAAATAATATATTTATTATTTACTCTATCACCTCTGTTAGCTAAAGGATAGCAAGGGTCTTGGCATCCAGGAGGCTGACAATTGGGTAGAGCATTTCTGCTTAAGCTCTCAGCATTCTGATGTTTAACTCCAGCTTGATGAATTATAGTCATCTGGCCTCTATATTGTTGTATGGTTATCTGCCACCTTAACATGTGTCTTCTAGGATTCTTCATATTCATCAGAGTCCTGAAAGCATTTCAGTCAGTAATTACCATAAAATTGGTTCCTTCCAATTAATAATGGATTTTCTCCAGAGCCCAAACTAAAGAAATACACTCCATTTGGCTTGCTCCATACCTTTTCTCAGTATCCTTGAGTTTTCTGGATATGAAGAGTATAGGTTTTTCCACTGGTTTGTCATCTTCCATGACTTCTTTGTGTAAAGCAGCTCCTAGTCCTTCCATACTAGCATCTATATAGAGCTTGAAAGTTTTAGAGTAGTGTGATTGCATCAACACTGTAGCTGTGGTCATAGCTATATTTAGTTCCTCATAATTTTTCAGCCTTTCATGATTCATCTCAAACAAGTCATTGTTGTTGAAGATTTTGCAAAAACACTTGGTGAGAAGGGAAAACTTAGGTATTTACTTCCTATAGTAGCTGCAAAAACTGACAAAAGATGGAAGTTCAGTTTTATTCTGGGGCATGGGCCTATTCATAACAGTCGCTATCTTGCTTTGTTCAGCAGTTATAGTTAGTACAGAAACAATATTTCCTAACTCTCTGAGTTCTCCATAGCCAAATTTACACTTTTTCATTGATACTTTTAGTCCCACAGCACAGATAGTTTTGAGGACTAGCCTTACTTTATCCAGGTGTATATTCCAGTCATCAGATTAAATGATAGCATGCTCAATGTATACCATCATCCATCCTTTTCTGATAAATAATCCCAAGATGGTGTCCATCATCCTCTGGAAGTGAGAAGGAGCATTTTTGATACCAAAAGTCATCCTTAGATACTCATAAACTCCAAAATGACATATAATTCTCATGAATTTGTGGCTATCAGGGCTGGTAGGTATCTGCCAAAAGCCCTTCAGCATATCCATAGTATTGATATACTTAGCCTTTGTAAGGTTGTGAAAAGCATGGTGAATCCTTGGGATATGATTTTAGTCAGCTTGGTTATAGTTATACAGCATCCTAAAGTCCCCAACCATTCTAGACTTATCATCTTTCCAAGCTATGCTTACTGGAGTAGCAATGTCACATTGTTCATTATGTCCTACTTTCCTTGAAACTTGTAAGTCAATTAAATCTTGGATATCAGTTTCTAGAGCTGCTCTAGGTATTGGACTAGAAGGGTAAGCTGGTCTCCTGAGGTTGGGAGGGTAAGGAGGTTTAATTTTCATGGTTAGAATCATTTCATGTCCTTTGATGTTACCAATGGGGTGGTCCTTGGTATAGAAAGCATTCTTCTTTTCAAAGCAAACTTGTAGAATATCCCTTTTTTGGTCTTTAATGAGCAGAGAATTCAAAGCTGCTTGGGAGAATTATTCTTGGTTAAAGCTTTTCAAGTGCTTCTCATAGGTTGAATCAGAAATCTGAGCATTGACATGGCATATTTGGAATTTCTTGTTCCAGTCTCCTGCAATAGTTAATTATCTACATTTACTTTGGAATAAATCTATACAATACAAGCAAAGAGAATCATTTCCTAGAATGAAGTAATCACATACTCCATTTTGAATCACTACAAATTCAATTTTCAGTTTGAGTGATCCTTTAGAGTGAGGGAGTATGATATCAGAAGACCATACTCCAATAGCATTGAGGGATCATTTACAACTGCTAAACATAGCCTGAGGTACTGGTAATAAGTTCATTCTCCAATTTGGATCCTGCTTTTCCAAAGAAGCTGAACCAACACAAGAGCAAAAGGCACCGCTATCTAAGAGTAAACTCACTGGGGAACCTTGGATTAAACCAGTAGCATAGCATGTTTTGCCAGAAGTGTAAATTTTACCAGAAAAAGGTTTAAGGGTTGAGTTTTTAGCTTCAGAGACATGGTCAATCTTCATATTGGGGTTCCATTTTGGTGGTAAATTGGAATCTCCATTGACAGAGTTTATGTCCAGGGAAGGTTCTACACTTCCTTCAATAACATTGATGGGGTTATTAATCATTAAATCAAACTCAGAGATTTATCCATCAGTGTCATAAAGTTGGGGATCAGGGTTGTTATCATACTCTTCTCCTTCAATAGGATTAACCCTTCTTCTGGGTTGAGGAAATTAATTTCTTACATGTCCTGTCTGGTTTCAATTCCAGAATACCTTTTACTTTGTCTCTGGAGTCTTCTTGACTTCCAAACTGGTGGGATTAGGGGCAGGGGAATCTTTGGTCCTAACAGCATATTCTTCCTTACTCCTAATATTCTGTTGCCTGGGTTTATTGACTTTCATCTAAAGACAATTCATGTCAATATTTTCTTCTAATACTCCTATTGAGGTAGAAAGGTCAAAGTTCATAGGAATCCTGCACCTTAAACTATGGTTGAATTTTCTGGGGAATAAGTTGAGAAGTCTTCCATTAACCTCTTCTTTATGAGCATTGGGGAAAAAGCAATCCAACCTCCTTTTCTGATCAAGACACCATTTGTGAGGTTTGTCCTTAGAGGGATCAAACTGGGAAGTTTAAAAAGTCTTCATCATCTTTCTTTTCCAAATCCTGGTACCAAATTTTTCTTTAATCAATTATTTCCATCAACTCCAGGACAAAGATCCAACTTCTTCTCTCTTATTAATGAACCAATCAAGAGCTACTCCTTCAAACAATCTGGGCACTCTTACCACAGCTATGGTATCAGGGAGTTCATAAGAGGAAAGATTATAATCAATAAACTTAATGAAAC
This sequence comes from Puccinia polysora, assembly GCA_025617555.3. Classification (NCBI taxonomy): domain Eukaryota; kingdom Fungi; phylum Basidiomycota; class Pucciniomycetes; order Pucciniales; family Pucciniaceae; genus Puccinia; species Puccinia polysora. Next base: position 15,485,574 of record CM062615.1, on the reverse strand, counting down.
TGACATGGTTATATTCTCCTCCTCCTGATATTTTAGGCCATTCAGTGATTGAAGGAAGAAATTTTAAAGCTTGTTCCACTTCAGGTGTAGGACTAGGCCTAAAGGATTCATACTTAAATGTTCTGAATCTAGGGGGAACACTAGGAGTACTAGTGAATCTAGTGGTTCTAATTTCTTGCAAGTAAGTAACTGGAGGGTTGGGTAAATTGATTTTATGATCTCTGAGATCATTCTGGATCATAGCTAGTTCCAAGTCAAGCTTTTTACTAAACACATCAATTTTATGAATTATATGATTTGAAGGAGTATGACTTGTCTTTCAAACTTCTTCCTTCATATAATTCATTGAGAAAAGAACTTCTTCTTGTATAGTGGACTAGAAACTGTTAATGTGTTTCATTAGATCCATTTCACTTAAGCTTATACTGTCCTTTATTTTTTTTACTTCTAGCTCATTCTTTTTAAAGGTAGGGCAGTTTGAGTGTGTATCACTTTGATGAGGTTCAGATTGAACTTATCCAATGGCTCATAAACTTTATAAAAGCGCTTGCTAAAAACAGTAAAATTTTGAGACACATTTATAGAAAGGAGGTTGAAATCTTCTTCATATAACTGTGGTACACTTTCTTCCACTTATGGGCTAAGGATATTATGTTGTTCCAATCTTTTTGGTTCCTTAACTTCTGATGGGCTGAGGATCTCTTCTTTTTGGGATCCTTTCCCTTTAAGGAAGCTAACTGGTCCCAAGGATTCCAACTCTGCACATAACCTTCTACTTCCCTCCTTGGAGTCAATTTTTGAAGAGAGATCTGGGACCTCTTTTCCAGGCATATGGCTTTTCTAATACCTGGCTGATACTCCTGGGTCTGAAAACAATCGATGATAGAAAATAGGAACCTGTAGACTTGTAGACTATTTAAAATCAGATGACACAAATGATAGCGGATTTTTTTTTACCAGACAGATCAGGGAAGGTCTGGTTCTTCCCTTTTTTTTACTTTCCAATCCTTCTGAAACTTGTGTGAGAAAATCTCCCCCCCCCCCCCATCCCTTTCTTCCATCTGTCCACAGAAGCTTGCAGGCAACAATGAAAAATGATTGGTGGGCAGTGGCAAAATATGAGATGAACAGGATGTAAGCCATGACAAAAAAACGCACAGACAACCACCAGATGATGCGCAAGCCAAAAAAAATGATTGGTGGTGGTTTCTTGCTGCAATGATAGAATGGGTTGGATACTCAAAAATGAGCTTTGATAATATTTTATTTGATTGTGGGCGGGTAGGGGGGAGTTAATGATTGGGCTGAGCCTAGGATTGATTGGATTGATCATTGAGGATGAGCATTGGAGGTCAGGAAAAATAATGCCTGGATGATCCATTTCTAATATTTCAGAGAGTCCACTAAGTTGATTGAGAATGGGAAATTGATCCAAAGCTGGTAAAGATTTGAGATGGGGATGGATGATGGGAGATATTTATGGACTACTGAGGTTGGCTCCTGCATTGATCCTTGTGGGAAAAAACTGTTTGAGGGGATCAATTGAGAGAGTTTCCCTGGAGATTGATTGGCCAGTGAGCATGAGTCAGGGCTTGGTGGTGATCATGAGTCTTAAGTGACTCTTAAGCCATTGGTTGGTTGTAATGGCAATGGTGATGGCTGAGGTCAGATTATTTCATGATGATGGCAGAATTCTGGTTCAAGAGAGGAGGGGATGAGTTTGGATGGATTATCTAAGGAATTGGTCAATTCTGAGGATTGATTATCCTTCACACGCATTTAGCCAAAAAACAATTTGGTGCCAAGCACAAAGCAGAGGAGTTGAATGCAAGATCTGGGGACTTAAACACCCCAGGGGTCCTTCCTAGATTGCTAGGACAGGATGAAGTTGGAGATATGCAAAATTAAAAGCTTTCCATACCAAACCCTTTTTTTTGATAGAAAAGAGAAAAGATTATATATAAAAAAAATTGATTTTTTCCCTTTTCTTATCAGGTTTCCCAAATTGGTTACCAAACCGTGCGCACCTAAATGGACTGATCCCAGAATCCAGATCCCTTGTGACAAATCTGACAATAGGTACCCCTCACAAGAGCTACAACCTAGTGAGACTTACATGTTATATGTAATAGTGTAAAATATTCATGAAAAATAGTCAAAAAACCTTGAAAATTAAATAAAATTATTAAATAATTAATTTTAAAGTATTTTAAATTAAAAATCAGATATTAAGTATTACCACAACACAGACAGATCCTAATCTTCCAAGGCCACAAAACACTACAAGGAGTGGCGCTAAAAATCATTAAAAATTACCTGTGTGATTAGTAGACAATGGAAAATCAATTAATATCCACATCTCATTACCTTGGTTCAATATTAATATTAAAAATCAAGGATAAGTGCAGAATGATCAAAATTAAATTATTAAAACATTAATGGATCCTGTAGCTAAATTAGTACAGAAATCCAGAAGATCTGAGGTCAGCTGATTGAAAGCATCAAGTGGACGTGAAAAACCTTCCCTAGTTTGCCTGCTTGCCTCATCCTGTGGGAAGAACCCTCTCTACATGCCCTGAGGAGCTCTTTATCACCACAAAAAGATATTTATACAGACCTCTTTTGAGCTATTGTTCATCATCAGTTTTACCAGGAATTGATTATTACCAATCAGAAACCGTGTCATTTTTGATCAAGTGCTTATAAAAATATTAGGAATTTATTTATGACTTATTCTGCAGTATTATTATTATTTCCAAAAAACCAATCAACCTGATTCATTCAAGTATAGTCAAGCAATGAACCCCAACTGCTCTGAAACCCTTCACCTGAATCTTTGCAGGCTTTCTGTGGAATTATTTCTCAGAGTAAGTTGTTTCAATCCTACTTTGGCCTTTTTGCTGTTTTTCCTGGATATATTAGTTGATAATTACTTAGAAGTCACCCATCATCATTACAATGTTCTTAAACTGCCCAAGGAGGCCCCTTGAAGAGAGGCTTTCTGTCTTTAAATATCCCCAGTAGTATAATACTGTGGCCCCCCTTTTTATAAAATATTGAAAACCTTCTGAACCAAACCAAGCAAAACTTACACCAGCTCTTAAAATATTTATTATTTGAGCTTTTTAGATTTTTATCTTTGGAATATTATTATTCCAGTATTATTATCACTCTCTGTAGATAAATAACTGCAATTTTCCTGGTATCAGAGAGCTGAAAAGAAATCTATCAATAATTCCAGAATAAAACAAAATAATTCAGAAATAAATGTTGGAATTCTTTGTTTCTGTAAAAAAAAAACATACTGAGATTGGGGGTTTTAAGTGCCATTGGGGATTAAAATTCTCAAGAAAATATTTTTTTTTCTTGATTTTTGCCTTCTACATTTTTTTTAAGCAAGTAATTCCTATGAAAGAATAATAATAACAATCAGAACAGTTGGTTGCTTTTTCTGCTCATATGTGAAAGGAATCCACAATCTTGAGAACATAGTAGCTGATTTTTCCTGAGAGGTGCTCAAAACCATATGGAAGACCAATCAAATTCTTGAATTCTTTCTGAGAAATTTGAATGGAAGTTCCAGGGAGTTTAATTTTAATTTAATTACAGATTTGGTGAACTAAATTAGAAAAGTAACCAGAAGAAGTGATAAATTGTTTGAAATAAGAGTGGAGGCCTTCTATTCTAGATGTGCTGAAATTCCCAAATTTCATTTGCTTGTTAGCAGCTTATGAAACAAATTTTATTTTATTAGGAAGCTGTTTTTCAAGAAGGTATTCAGAAGTGATGGGATTTAAGACTGGAGTGATTTTGGCAAAGCTTTATTGATATGAATGTTCAGATTTGGATTTGACCAGCATATTCCAGTTTTTTCTGAGTATCATCCATTCTTCTTCAGATTTAAAGTGTTTTCTACAATGTGTTTGAATTTTTTTGAATATATTCCAGAGACCGAGTAAATGATGAGAGTTGGGAAATACAGTTTCAATGGAATTAATGAGGGATTGCTACTTGTCAGTAACAATAAATTTGTGTTCTTCATGTTGTAATATTTTATGAATTTGAGTGAGAGCCCATTGATAGTCTTCCATTTTGTTCTTTGGAGAGGAAAAAGAAACCAAAAGAGAAGGTTCTAGCACAATTTCTGACCCCAAAATTGTGAAGAAAAGGCATTTAAAAATTTTTGGTTTTATAGGTACAGTCCAAAATTAATACTGATGGAAAGAGTTTGATTAATTTTATATAATCTGGGTGAGAGATTAATAAAGAACTCATATGACCATTTTGATTATTGATTTTTCATTTAAGAAAAGAGTTTCTGAAATCCGTTATTAAAGCTTCTATGCTTTTTTGCTCTTTTGTTATAGATGGTACTAAGGTTTGCTCAAATAAGATAATTAGAGGATTTCATTAAGGACTTGAGGATTTTGAGGGGAGGAAACACAGATTTGTTTAAAGAGTGGACCACATCCTCTTGAGCCCCCTGAATTTTGCTATTAACTTTATGGATGGATGGATTAGTTAATGGAAGATTATTTTGATCAGGGCATTGTATTTTTATTCTCCAAAGACAAGTCCTTTTTTAAAAGCTTCTAGATAATTTGAAAGTACAGTTTGATTTTCTATTTTTTGAGAGTATTTTTCTATAAAAATTTGGTTTATATTCCCCATATTTGTCACATTGGTAAGTATATATTTGCTACTTAGCATTGGCAACTTTGGTGAAAGTGGCCTATCAATGGGACTTAGCCCACTCTTGAATAGCATCCACAATTTCCATCTTTGAATGATATGGTAATTCAGTTGGAGGAGCCAAAGGGGTTGAATCATGGGGGTGATCTAAATCATTTGAAGAATAAGAAGAAGAAAAAGAAGAAGAAGAAGAAGAAGAAGAAGAAGAAGAAGAAGAAGCAGAGGCAGAGGCAGATAGTGTAGCAGAAGCAGAAGCAGCCAAGGCAGATAGTAAAATTGGTTTGATGTTTTGTGGAGACATTTTTTAATTTGGATTTGGAGATGGTTTTTTTTATGAAGACTTTGAAGTTTTAGATAGAGTATATATAGCAGAAAGATTAATAATTTGAGATAAATTAAAATTTCAGAGACTTGATATTGGAGGTAAAAAAAGTTTTTTTGATTTGTTTTTGATGCTGGATTAATTTGTTAATGATTATAAAAAAAAATAAAAAAAATTGAGGAAACATTGTTGAGGAGTTATTTTTTTTACTTTTGGTCTAATTTTTTTTTTTTGATTCAGGGGTTTTGATTTAGTGGTGGTGGAATGTTGAATTGGTGTGGTTGAGTTTTGTTGAGTAGTGATTTGTGATTGGTTGATGGATGTTGAGTGGTGATGATTGGTGTGGTGTGGAGTGGATTCTGGATTTTGAAAGGTGATTTTATTTTTGAGGAGAGGATTTGACCTCCCAAAGAGTTGAGGAGAAGGCTGGAAATAATTCAAAATCATATTGAATATCAGATTCTTCATACAGAAGAGCCCACAAATGTGGACCTACCCCAAAAAGAGGTCTAAACACAGTGATTTGAGGTTAGACATTTCAGGGATAAAACAAGTTGCAAAAAATAAAAAATAAAAAAAATTGTTTCATTTGAAGTGCATCATAATACTATAAACTCATATTTTCCATAAAAATAATCCAAAATGTATTAGAAATGGCTGCAAAGCACACCCCAAAACAGACATTTTCTGTTATTGTTTTAGCTGCATAAATTGGTTTTAGGTAAATAATTGGTCCTCAAAATCCCCAAACAGTTTTTTTCCCATCTTTTTTCATGCATTGGTTATGGAACTAATTGAAATATCCAATAGTCTTACTAGTTGATCCACCCCAATATTCCTACCTTGGAAGATCTCTGTCACACAACCACCCCATGTACTATAAAGAAATTTTAGGAAATAATTGGTCCGCAAAATCCCCAAATATTTTTTTCCCACTGAAAGACTGCAACCTCAAAATATGGAAAATCGTTTGGAAAGACAAGTAAGAAAAATGTTCAAAACAATATCTTATTTTTCATGAATCTCATTTTATGGGAGGAAAATGAGGTCCTAAAAAATTAGAAAAATTATATCTGTATTTCTGGTTATATTTGGAAATTCTCTGTCTCTTAAGATTTTTCAAAATAATCAGAAATCATTTTTTAAAGAATGGGAAAAGATTTTAGATGTCATGGGTTTTTTATTTTTTACTTTTTCAATTTTTTGACTGTAATTATTAAGGCCTTTCAATTGGCCAAAAACTCTCAAATTAATTTAGAGAGGTTTTGGATGCCCCTCTAGGAATTTTTTTTTTTTTTTTTTTTTTGAAAGTCTACCAAACAGCACAAATTTAAGGAAAACTGTGCAGATGGGAGACATTGTGGGACCCTGTGGTGCCATCAAAACTGTGCACAAATAAAGGTTGAGGGAATGAAAAAAATAATGCTTCTTATTTATTTGATAATATATTGTCCTAGTAAGTTGGCTCTGGATAGTATCCCACTGACAGAAGCAATTGGGTTGAAGTTCAAAGGAGAGGAGTTGTTAGTACAGGAAAAAGGTGGAAACAGAAAAAGGATGTAAGACTGGTGGAAAATGCTTCTTTTTCTGGTACCACCCAAGTAAAGGAGTGGTTCCTGGTAGCAGGTGGAGCCCAGGTCAGATTAAAAAAGATGGTTTCCTTTGCATGGAGAGAACACTCCTTGTTATTTGTAGGTGTGGATAGAACACTCCTTTTTGATTGTAGATCTTGAGGCTTGAAGCTCCAATCTCCACTTTGTTAGCATGTAGGAATGCTGAAAATAATTTCTTTCTATCAGTTTTCTAGACTTGCTTGATGGTAATATGACATAGGCTATCAATCTCTTTAGTTACACAGGCTTGCTTTATTTTAATCAAGATCAGGATTGGAACAGAATGTCATGACTTCTATTTCTTATTTTATATCTTATTTAAGAGCAAGACAAGAATTTTTCCAATTGGGAAACTTAGCAAATAACGGTAGCTTATGAACTTATACACAAATGGGAAAGCAGATGTAAACGCGTCATCAACCGCAACTCGGCCGTAGAGGGAGCAGGAAGGGGGATTTGAATTTTATAGGAATGAACAAGAAAAGGGCTGAAGGTCTGTAAGAGCAGTATCACTGTATAAATATTGCCGGTTACTGGAAAGACGTTGCTACTAAAAATATTTTACATATTTGACATCTCACCGCCATCGAATTGTAATTCTTAGCGAGGCTGATGACGCTGGCAAAATCTATGGGGCACGCACCGCTTACCTAACTGCTGATTGAAACCGGCAATTCCGAGGCTTTTGGGTCGCTGTATCCCAATATAAACGAAAACCGAAGACTTGAATAAGGTTCCGTAGGCTCATGATGAGTACTACTGTTTGCTGGAGACCAATGGCAGAGGGCGAGGGGGGCACCCGCCGTTCATTGAAGTATCGGCGGTTTCGCATTTCCGCGACAGTTGAACAATAGGACCCATACGCTCCGATGGAGAACAAGATGGCCCGCTGCAAGTTTTCCGCGAACAGACGCTGGATGATTAATTGGACTTCCTTATTGATGAAATTCCTACTGGTCGTAAGTAAGTCCCGACAGATTCAATTCATCCTCAACGTTTGCGACTTGTTTACATATATGTAATCTGTCTTGATTGTCCAACGAATGATTTACCCGGTCCGCGCCCTATTTTTCATTCGGACGTATCACTATCCCTCAACATGAAGTATTTCTTTCGCAATATAACTATAAGCTCTTTGAAAGCCACGTCGGGGCTGTGCCGATCAACCCAAACAAGATTGAAACGTGAGTAGAAGGCGTCTGGCCAGTCCCCACCCCTGAAATCTCACTAGTCTGGCTTGTCAAGGGGTTCTTAGAAGGCAGACAATGAGAAGTTGACGCGTTTCCGTTTGTCCTAATGTCCAATTGGGTGTGGTTGCTGGAAACATTGGTTTTGACTTCTCAAGCCAAGATCACCAAGTTCGCATGACCCCCCCGCCGTGGGTGTTGACGCCCGATTACAATAAGGACGGCGGGTACGGCCTCACGGCCTACAGTGGGGACACCGGCAAGGACGGCGGCAAGGATGGCGGCAAGGACGGCGGCAAGGACGGCAGCAAGGACGGCGACCCTACGAAAAGGAAATTAAAAGCGCCCACTGCTAGGCAAAATCATCAGCATCATAAGCAGCAGAATAACAATCAGAACATTCAATGAAAATCCAGTGGACAATCCATATGAACTCCCGCGCCATGAAATCAAGCGAGCTTTAGCGCAGGATGGTATGTATGTACATACCAATTGTCAAAATCTAGACTAACGGTCAGGTCAATTAACACCAAATCGATCAAGAGAACCACAGACCTGACGTCATACCCGCCGCATTATGTCATTTTTCATTTTCTCCTCCTCATTTGCGTTACCACTGAAGAACTCACGGCTGAATGCTTTAGACTGCCTAATCAATACTTAGCTAGCCACATTAACTCAGTTCTAGTAGCAGTTTCCCCATTGCTGTGGTGTAGTTACCAGGTGTCTAAGCTATAGGAGTTGATCCAATCTTGGAAGTCCACTGAGATTGTAGTCTCCATATTTATTGTTCAGGTGTTATTTATTTGTATGAAAATTTCATGTCACTCATAGCAATTAACGTTGGTTCTATCAACTTGTTTTGGAAACAAACTACTTTAGAGCATCTCCAATTGTCTCAGTAAACCTGCTCATTAGCTAAGTTTACCAAGCAATTTTCACAATTGTGCAAAGAAAAAGAACTTGCTAGCAAGCAAGCTCCATAAGTTTGCCAGTTTTTCCATAAAGTTATGAAAATCTAGCAAGCTTGCTAGCGTTCCACATCTCCTCCTCCCTATCCCTCCACCCTTGATTGACATTTCACCAGCTCCCCACCACCACTGTTCACTGGTATACCACCTGCTTGTCAGCTTGCTACTATTGCAGAGCAAGCTGCAAAAGTAACAAAAATAACATAAAAATAATAATAATACAATTAAACTAAGAAGGAGTAGGAAAACCATAAATATTATTACAGAAATGGATTCTCCACCCAAAATTAGGTAGGGTCACTCACTGACCCCACCCTTGAAATCCAACTCCTTATATTTTTAAATAATTAAGGAAAGAAAGACCAAAATACTACGGCTCCACTATTGAGATTTTGGTCAATTGAATATTTCACACGTACTGTCACGTATAGGTTTCACACCTAAAATTCAGTCAGAATTGAGGTGTTGTGTATATTTTAGGAGTTATGGACGGAAATGTGTTTTGTCACAATTCCCGCACGCAGCCGCGGCAGCTAATGCACCCGCGCGCGGCTGAGATACAGCCCTGTCACTCCGTCAAGGTTGTGTACGCAGCCCAGGGCCTCTGACAAGTACACAGCCACAGGACTACGGGTTGACAGAGTGACAGGCAGCCTGAGAGGCTTAGGTACCACGTAAACATGCTACAACCCACACGGGAACATTCTGCATATTTGATAAATGTTCCCGTGGATAGTAGATAGTCTAAAAGTACATAATATTATATAAAAATACTTAAATAACCCTTATACATATTTTTTTATTAGATATAATTCAAAGTACCAAGAATGTCGAAAATAAGACAATGACAACTTCTAAAAATATATTAAAATACTTTAATATACTTTTATGAGAATTTCTAGACATCAAAATCTTTGTGACATACTAAGAAAACTAATGATGTAAAAATATCACATGAATTCCCATGACTTATATTTTTAAGTAATTATCTTGGTAAATCAACTGGAACTTGAAAATAAGGAGTAAAATCAATATCATGACTTTTACTCCAGTTATATAATACATAATGACAACTCACCTGACATCAGGATGTCCGTAGAAATGTCTATTTAAATAATTATTGAATTACTGGGAACATTTACTAAGGATAATTAATTGAATAATACATAAATGGGACAGATTAGTGTTATTCACACGTCCTAATATCTATTATAAAGTAGAATAATTCCCATACCCTGAGGAATTAGATGCTACCCGTGCTACAGCACCAAGAACACGTGACAGGCTACGACTGGTTACCCTGATAGCCTTAGTGTCTGTCCCTTTGAGCCCCTGTACCCCTCAGAAGGACAATGTTGGGACTCCAAAAGCTATAAATAAAGAGCTCTTTTGAGGATATTGATGGGCAGAGACCCAGTTATATTTATATCCAGACACCGTGCCAAGGTAATCAAGTACTTATAAGAGATAAGTAAGTGATTTATGGCTAAGTCTGATCAATAATATCCGTCCTCAAGCTCTTTTTTTATCAATTAAAACTGCTGAACAACCTTATAACCCCAGTATACAGGTTTAATCCATCAGTGCATGTCTCAAAAATATACCCAAAGGATTTAATAATATACCAGTGAGTTTTATTATCCTTTCTCTGTCGTGGCAGCTTGGTTACAAGGCCCTGCCACTTCACCGTGTATTTTATATACATATTTTCTTTGGGTAAAATATCCTTTAAACTAAAGAGCCCAAAGTAACCAGGACTACGTGTTTTCATACTGAAATCCCTGAAGAGAGGTGTTAAAGATCCCCAATATAATTTTGGCCCCTCTATAAAAATATTTAATAATCAATTTATTCATATTGATTTAAAACAATAAACCATAACCAAACCACTTAACCTTGCAATAAGCTTAATCCAAATATTTTATGGATTTTTGCTGCATTTATTAAATAATATATTTATTATTTATTCTATCACCTCTGGTAGCTAAAGGATAGCAAGGGTCTTGGAATCCAGGAAGCTGAAACTACTCCCCTGCCCTCCTTGAGCTTGGTGCTGATCTGCATGCAGCCTCTCAGCCCCACACAACCACTGCTTGCCCACCCATCATTGTACCCTGTGAGCACCACCCAGGTTGCTTGTGCATGCTCATGATCTTTCCCCCCACTCCACCTATCTCTCTCAAATCAGATCATTGGGACTGCTTGATCTCTGCCTCACCTGACCCCCTGATAACGTTTTGTTAAAAAAAGATGGGGTCAATCATTGATGGATGAGTTAGGTATCAAAAAGTTTCAACATTGAAGTGGTCCTAGCTAGCAAACCTCCTATTTGGCACACAATTGTGCATTTTGGGTGACTAGCTAGCTCCCGCAGCCTTATGGATTGCACAATTTCAAAATATGTGCAATAAGTTGCTTGCTAGCTTTTTTTTTTTGCTAGAAAGTTGCTACCTAACAAACCAAGCCCTCCAAAAATTGGAGATGCTTTTACCAGGTGTCTAAGCTATTATATATAGGAGTAAGGATGGTGACACAACAATTTTGGCAAACCAAATATTGTTTCCATGGTGTGTCAACCATTCCTGAAAACCCCCCATGGTGCTCCAAATTGTTTATACCAAATTTGAGTGGGTTTTTTCAAGGATGAATGGGCCAAAAGGTTGTTCAAGGTGTAAAGCCAAGTGCAGAGGTATGTATTGGATGCATTTGGACAAGTTTTATAGGATTTCTGTGTTTTTTGAGTAAGTGAAATCAATACATGGTGTAAATAGCCTGAGTGTGATGCTTAGGTTAGCAAGCAACCCTGAATTTTGCAATTATTTGTGTATTGAAACAAAATTAAGGATGGGAAAAAAGCAAGGACCCTGGCCACCATCTTTTCCAGTTATTTCTGTAGAGATAGCTGATCTCCACGATCCCTCAACATGCACCGGCGGGTGTGGTTACTCCATTTTGATACCATAATTACTTTTCCTATTATCCGATCTCTCATTTCATTCTTCATCTCATCCCTTTCATTCCTTTCATCCCTCTTCAATCTCATCCCTCTTCATCTCATCCTCCTGACTCTCATCTACCATCTCATCCCTTCTTACTCTCATTCTCCAATCATCCCTTCTCGCTCTTATTCCATCTCTTCCAATCTACCTGAATTCTCCAACTTCTCATCTTGCCCTATCTTCCCCATCAGTTCAATCCATTATCCCATCTCAAATCATCAAATCTTGCCCTTGAATCAATCTCTTCACTCAATCCAACCTCATCCTTCAAACGTCAACTCAATCATACAATTGACCAATCTCAGTCCTCAAAGGTCTCAATCTCATCTATCAACTATCATTCATTTCTGTCTAGTTGTAAGATCTTTACTCATGCTCTTTTCTCTTTCTTAAGATTCTGCTCCAACTGTGTTCTTTCTCCATACAGCTTTGTTTTCAGAATCTTCTGTTTTCTGACATCATACATTGTAGTCTGCTGGTTCTATTTGAAATAAATTTCATCAGCTCTTCAATTTCCAGCTTTCCCATTAACTTTGCCGCCAGCTTTTCCAAGTCACTTCTGGTTTCACAAAAATATTACCCACCAGCTTCACCACCATAACAGCTGATTGCAACTCTTGGAGCATGGTTTCCTACTATATTCCAAGGACCTAACTCCTTCTAGCTACTAGTGGTGATGAAAATATTGTAGAAATCATAGGGAGATATTCCAGGTATATAAGCTGGCTAAAAGGGTCAATTAGTTTGTATATTTATAGAAATAAATCCTAAGGGAGGGGCCAAGACCTTTTTTGAGTGTTTGAGCCCTCTGGAACACAGTTATACATCTTTTTGGGACTATATAGGAGCAATTTTAGTGCCTGTGGGACATTCAAGGACTCCTTTCAAGAAGGATTTGGGTAATTTCCCTGGTTCTTGGCTTATCAAAAACTTACAAAAGGGGTTTAAGTCAGAATTATCACTTAATTTTTCAATATCTGGACTTATTATTTAGTAATGAGAAAGATTTAAAAGAACCAGGGTGCTGGAAGTTGGTCCTGTGGCAGGCTATAGAGATTTGGTGATAATTTGGCCCAAAAAAGGATATTCAAGAGTTTTGGTCTAAAATTTTATCAGAAGTGGCTCAAGATCACACACATCTTTTCTAATATTAGATTGATGGCTGGGGGTTAAAATATCTCAGGCTATTATGAATTTATGACTTGAATTAATGATCTCAAAATGTCTGGTAGATCAACTGTTATTGATACCTTTTGAGCCCCCTCATAGTACAGGTGTTTGTACCAGAAAAAATGGACAACCCAGGCTTACACTGAGGCCAGTGAGCTTGTCGCAGATTGTTTTAAACCTTCTCTGGAAATTCCATATTTATGAGGAGCCTCATGAAATTGGGTTTGATAAATTTTTCTATGTCTTTAATGACCTCATTGTATCAGCCATGTGAGTGGGTTTTAATTAGTACATAAAATATAAGGCATTTTCTCCTGAATCCAAGGGCTTGATCACATGTTCTGGAGACCTTTTTTTTGGTGAAAATGTTTATTTTGGGGCTTTTTTTCCATATTATTCTTCCAACTAAGTGGTTAGTTATCCCCTTGTTGCAATTATTTAAATAAATTTTTAATTCTGAGACCACAGGGGTGTAGCTGAGTACCTGGGCCCTTGAGAGAAAGCTGGAAAAAAAGAGCTTCTTCTTTATTCTCTGGGCACACTCTCATAGTTTAAAATTATTGAGAAAGTAATGTTTTTGGTTCCCAACCCTCTCTTTGAGACCAGTTACAGTGGCCCCAGAAACCTTTGGTACAGGATTAATGGGGTGCAGGGCTCCATTTTTGGGTTTTTTAGGTTATTCTGTGTGTTTCATGAGGCTCTTCACCAAATTTTGGGGGTCATTGGGCCCCATGTGGTGTGGAACCAGGCTTTTGTTTGTATCTGAGGTACCCTACAGCCATTTTTCTTATTTTAGTTGTAGGTGGCTGATGGCTGGCCATTGCAGCAGCAGGTTGCCTTGATAAATTTCTAAGCTGGCTGATTTGGCCTGATCAAGGTAATTGCATAACTACCTGCAGTTTGTAGAAAACTTCCTTGCCTGCGCAACTACCAGTGGGGGTGGAGGTTTGTAGCAACCATTGCAACCAACCTGCCTGGCCCATGCAACTCCATGTGGGGTCAACAGTTGCTGGCTTCCTGGCCCTTTCTGAGGCTTTTGCTTTTAAACACCTTGGCAACCTTTTTAGGTTTTTAAAGCTGTTTGCAGGCCTTAAACCATTCTTCTGTGGTTGCAGAGAGTCTTTGCCTGTGTGTTTTTTTTAGGAAAAGCTTGTTTTTCCACAACTATGGGTTTCTGACCCAATATTTGGTCAGAAAACCATACCTGCAAATTTGGTGAGATGGGATAACTTTTTGGGGGTAGTTCTTCTTGAAAGAGTGAGAATTGGGTGGTGGTGACAGTGGGTGAGCTTACCTAATTTGGCTCCACAGGCCCATTTCTGAAAAATTATCTCAGGGTTTCTTTTTCCTTAAATAATTTATATATATATATTATATTTTCTTGATATTATTTTCATTATTATTCTGGCCTTGTTCAGTTGACTATGAATTTTAGGCAGCTGACAGCCCAGCACCAAAACATGGTTCAGAACCTCAAAAGGTCATGTGGATTTCTTTTCCTCTTTACTCATTTTTGAAACTTAAGCCAATGAATCAAGAAGACATGATGTGAAATTCTTGGTTTTTTACCCCAATCCAGGCCACACCTCCTTCAGGTGCACTTCCAAGGGGCCTGAAATAAAATTAACCCTGAAGAAAAATCAAAATAATTTCCTTTGATATGGGCCAATGAAAATATGTTATCTGATAATGTTCAAAATTCTAGTACTTCAATTCAAGCTTTAATTAGCAATAATTATCAAACAAAGCAAATTGACCTACCATCAAAGACAGGATTGTTCAAAAGATGTTTCAAAAGATTGTCTAATGAGGATAAAAAATATCTTAATTAAATTATTCTCAAAACTGTGATCAGCTGCAACTTTCAATTCAAAACCATTGAAAATCATTACTTGCAACAATACCAGGAGGAGCTATCAAGGCGTCCATAAAAATTACCATGCCAAAATAAGATAATGGACAACATCTTACCAGCTTTGTATGCAATACATGAATTTGAGTTGATCAATAAAATCAAAGACATTAAGAACCAGACAAATATCTTGATGGTTGGACCAAACATTCTGGGAACAGTGTGTATGCATTTCTAGCCTTAAAAGGACCTTCAAAAAATTTTTGGTTGATTTTCTTTCTCTTCATATATTTTCAATTTTTGAGGAATTTTAAATGCTGGAAACAAAACCTTCTCAAAATGCATAGTGCCTTAAACTTTTTTAAAATCATAGCAAAAAAATTCCTAAATTATCCTATCATTTGAGAAGTCATAAAAGGGAACAAGACTCTATTCTTTGACTTGAATACTGCTAGCTTCTGGTTGTAGCATCTATTAGAATGGAGGGTTGAAAATGGTGTCAGTCATGGTCTTCAAACCCTTTCTTATTCTAATTGGTACTCAATGTCTAAATTATTGTTGCAGGTTCAAGAAAATGAAGTTGGATTCAAGTTTTTGATGGAAATGATGGAGAGCCCAATGGTGGATACTCCATCCATGAGTAAGACTTTCCTGAAAATTGTTAGAATTGTGATTGATTTAATACTGATTATGTTATGTTTCAAATTCTCAATCCAGTAGTGAAAGCAATGGGACATTTAGAAATACATGGAACAACCTTGGAAGAAATTTGGAAACATCTTCTTAAAAATTAAACATTTGTGAAAGCTCCTGAATTATACCCAAGATTTGGGGCCTTCAAAATTCATTCACTAGATTTCCTCTGCAAGTATTCTTTTTTCTTTCTGGAAGATATTAACAAAATTTCTTTATTTCTTCATCCATCAATTCTTTTTTTTTTTGGATTTCAGTATTTCAAAAGAACTTATTGACTAAAATTGGTAAAATCATTTGCCAACTTGCCAAAGATTTGGATTTCAATAGATCTGAGGCATTATCCCTTCAAAACTCAATCCATAATTATTAAAATTCCCACTTTACAATCAATTTCTCTCTTGAAGATTTTGGAACACCATCTCTCCCAATTGATTTTTGAATTTCTGTTCCTATCTTCCCTGAATAATTTCTTTCAAAAAGATAGCAATAAAATTTTCCATATTTTCCCTCATTCAGCTTATATTGAGGGTCTTTTTTCAAATTTAAAAAAAAAAAAAAGAAAAAAGAAAAGAAAAAAGAAAAAAGAAAAAAGAAAAAAGAAAAAAGAAAAAAGAAAAAAGAAAAAAGAAAAAAGAAAAAAGAAAAAAGAAAAAAGAAAAAAGAAAAAAGAAAAAAGAAAAAAGAAAAAAGAAAAAAGAAAAAAGAAAAAAGAAAAAAGAAAAAAGAAAAAAGAAAAAAGAAAAAAGAAAAAAGAAAAAAGAAAAAAGAAAAAAGAAAAAAGAAAAAAGAAAAAAGAAAAAAGAAAAAAGAAAAAAGAAAAAAGAAAAAAGAAAAAAGAAAAAAGAAAAAAGAAAAAAGAAAAAAGAAAAAAGAAAAAAGAAAAAAGAAAAAAGAAAAAAGAAAAAAGAAAAAAGAAAAAAGAAAAAAGAAAAAAGAAAAAAGAAAAAAGAAAAAAGAAAAAATGAAAAAATAAAAAATAAAAAATAAAAAATAAAAAATAAAAAATAAAAAATAAAAAATAAAAAATAAAAAATAAAAAATAAAAAATAAAAAATAAAAAATAAAAAATAAAAAATAAAAAATAAAAAATAAAAAATAAAAAATAAAAAATAAAAAATAAAAAATAAAAAATAAAAAATAAAAAATAAAAAATAAAAAATAAAAAATAAAAAATAAAAAATAAAAAATAAAAAATAAAAAATAAAAAATAAAAAATAAAAAATAAAAAATAAAAAATAAAAAATAAAAAATAAAAAATAAAAAATAAAAAATAAAAAATAAAAAATAAAAAATAAAAAATAAAAAATAAAAAATAAAAAATAAAAAATAAAAAATAAAAAATAAAAAATAAAAAATAAAAAATAAAAAATAAAAAATAAAAAAGAAAAAATAAAAAAGAAAAAAGAAAAAAGAAAAAAGAAAAAAGAAAAAAGAAAAAAGAAAAAAGAAAAAAGAAAAAAGAAAAAAGAAAAAAGAAAAAAGAAAAAAGAAAAAAGAAAAAAGAAAAAAGAAAAAAGAAAAAAGAAAAAAGAAAAAAGAAAAAAGAAAAAAGAAAAAAGAAAAAAGAAAAAAGAAAAAGGAAAAAGGAAAAAGGAAAAAAGAAAAAAGAAAAAGGAAACAAAATAAAGAAAACTTTTGAACTATTAATCCAGGTGCAATTGCACTTACCCAAAGGTGATCCAGCTTTGAATTCTCAAAAATACCAGGAAAGAATTTAAAACAGCCAACCTTCTTAATATGAGAACATGCAAGCATATTATCGATTCATCACCCAAGCTAACTTGGAGAATTTTGAAAATGGTGTATTAAATTAAACCCAAAGAATTACAATCATTTCAAGAGAGAATGCCTTGATTGAAAAAGTGTTTGATTTCAATCAGTGAGAGAAGGAAAACCATTTCAACTGTTTTCAATAATTTTTCAATATGATCCAGATGAGGATAATGACTGGGACCCTATGCAAGTTGGGGCTTCCAAAGCTATGTATGATTCATTTTCCTTTTTTCAGGCTTTCTTCATCAAACTGATTTTTTTAATCCTGAATTGCTTACCTCATTATGATTTCCTTGTCTTTTTTTCTTCATGGAAATTATCTTGTTAAAAAAATAATCAATCTGTGAAATAAAGTACCCCAAGTTTGGAGTTAAAATTCCTTCTTTCTTGAATCCCGTATGGTTACTCCTCCTGCCTATTTTGTTGTGCTCAATTAGAAATCACAGAAAAAGGAAGGTAATCCTTATTTTTGCCTTTCTTCTAACTATTAGAGGAGAAATTTTTCACTTGAAAAAAAAAAACTTGCAGGCAACTATTGAAACCCAAAAATTAGATGCAAGGAAGGGAGGATGGTGGTACCATTTTATCAATCATGTTGCCTCCAACAAGATATTTGAGTTTATCTGAAGTTAGAAGTCTTCTAATATCATAGTCTCCATTTTTATAATTCAGGTCTTCTCCAATCTCTAAATATTTAGACAAATTCAAAAAATTTCTGTCAGCGGGATAGTTGTCCAAATCAATGCTTAGGATGATCACCAGATCAAGTTAGATTCTGTTATTCTTAAATTTATATGAAAAATCATATGTTCCAGAAATATTTCTCTTCCTCAAATCCCCTTCACCTGTCATTGTTTCTGAACCTAAAAACCTTTATTTCCCTTGAAATTTTCTACTCTATATTTAAATTGATTTCTAAAACTCAACAATCACATGATTATTGAACTGATGAAAATTGAAGATTCAATGCAGAATATTCTGAACAATATTTTTTATACAAATTTGAAAATATTCACAATTGTAATAGATTTTGAGCAGACAAATAATATTTCAATTCAGCAGATCAGCAGAAATACCATGACAGGATCTGATTTAAAATGAAGTATCTCTTAACTAAGAGTAAAATTTTCTTTAAAAAAATCACATGTGAAGGAGAAAATAAAACATTTTCATGAAGCTCAGCGGAAGGAGGAGATGAAGATAAATTTAAATCAGGAGGGTATTTTGGGAGTTGAGGAGAATTTTATTTGACTGAGATGAGTGAAATAGTTTTGTTGCTGGTGGATATTGCTGTGTTAGGACAAGAGATTTTGATATCTTTAAATCAATATGTTCATTTCTGTTTTCTGATAAGTGGTCAAAATGGGAAGAATATATGTCATGGAAAGAAACTGATGAAAGTTCAGAGTGGATCTGGTCCAAATAATGGGTCTATTTATGTGAGTTTCTACAGAATGAATTGATCATATTGGGAGCTTTCCCTTGGGGATGGATGAGTTTGATTGGGATATTCTTCTGTGAACTGTTATACAGTCATGGGACTAGCAGATTGATGGGAAGGATAAGCATGAGTTAAATTTTTATGATTAATGTTTACAGTTTCTGGCTAAATCTATTCTTGCTTAACAGGATTTTTTTGTTTGCCATAAGTATTTACTTTTTTTGTACTTTTTATAGCCAGTTTTTAGATTATTACATTCTTTGTTGTTTTAATTTTCTTGAGAATATCTAAATTGACATCCCCCTTGATGAAGTTTTCAGCTGCTTCAGTATCAAGTTATGAGTACATTTAACTCAATTCTCTTGCAGTTGATGCTTTTGATATGGTGTTTTGTTTGGGAAAAAATCTAGGTTAATGTTGGTTGAGAAGAGCCCAATGGATATTATATTAAGCTCAATTATTTCTTTGAAGTAGTATATCTTGATATCAATATACCTTTCATCAAACATTTCCTTTATAGACAAGGCCATTTCAAAATAAATGGAACATCTTATTTTATAAATAAGTATGAGCATTGAGGGTATAATTGGTTTACCAAAGATTTCTTTCTGAATAATTTAAATCAATATTTCTTCCTTGGTCAGGTTTGTTGAGATTACTCAGAATTCATATTTCAAATGTATTAAACATTGGGCTGGCAAGGATACATACAGTAGATGGCATTACTTTTTATGAGCCTTATTGTTCTGGTTTTCAATATTTTATTTTCCAAGAAATTTCTCCAGTGAAATTTTATTTATTGTAAGCTTGCTAGTTGACAAGAGCAACCTTTCAAAGCAGATAAAAAACCAAAAATAAATCATAAAATTAGAAGGAGTGGTAAATCATATATATTATTGCAGAAATGGATTCCCCACCTAAAAATAGGTAGGGTCACTCACGGACCCCAACCTTGAATTCCAACTCCTTATATTTTTAAATAACTGCAGAAGAAAAAACCAATAAACCACGGCACCACTATGGCACTTTTTGGCCATTCTAATATTTCACAAAAATGCCACGTATAGGTTTCACACCTAAAATTCAGTCAGAATTGAGGTGTTGTGTATATTTTAGGTGTTACAGGCGGATTTGTGTTATGTCACAATTCCCGTGCCCAGCCTCGCATTCATATAGCAAGGGTACACACGCCTGACACTCAGTATGTAGGCACATTTTAAGAATCCCATATGCAGAATGACAAATGATGGGTTCCCGCACGCAGCTGTGAAAGTCTGCGCGCTTCAACATCAGCTGTACTAATTTCAACAGCCAGGTACCGCAGGAACATGCTACAACTTGCATGCATACCTCATGCATATTTAAACAGTTAACTGATGAATAGAGAGATGTTTTAAACCTAACAAAATTGAATAAAAACATGAAAATCAAAACATTAAAGCAAATAAATTGTGAGAAACAATAATGAAGTTTTTCATATAAATGAGATTTCCAAATCTTTATGAACCACAAAAAACACCAAGAAGTCTACCAAAAAATTATTAAAAATTACCAACATGTGTAGAAGATGGCCTTAATTCACAAATATCAACTTCTACACATTCCACTCTAAATAAAGTTATACGAAATGAGGAAATATGTCTGAACCATAAATATAACAAATTAATATTTAAATACCTTCTGACAATTATTTCACATGGAAATATGACACAGAAAAGGCTAACAAGCTAACAGCAGCAAGAATACCTGCCAAAATAGCCCTGGCTAGCCTTCCAGCCTCAGCACACAAGCACAACCCTCTCTATGTGCCCTTTGAAGTTCTTATTACCTCAGAAAGGTATATAAAAAGCCCCTTTTAGATGGTTTAAACCCCAGTAATTTTTAAGTAATCAATCCAGACCCCTTTCCATCCGTGATCAAGTTTTTATTCAAGATAAACAAGTGATTTATGTCCTCAGTCTGATAGTATAGTTATTAATTCTAAACCCATTTCTAATTCCATTGAAGAATATCAGCAATATCCCCAACAATTGTCCTGAGACCCTTTCAACTGTGAATTCCTGTAAGTTTCTTGGAGTGTCTGCTTAAATTAGTAAGTTATATCCTCCTTTCCTCCAGGCATAAGTGCTGTGAGTCAGCCAGTCCACCCAATCCCCTTGAGTAAACCCCTTTTGAGTAATCACTTAGGACCTCATTGTCCCAAGGTCTTTACACGGTTCAAAAGAGCCCCTTGAAGAGAGGTTGCTATCCAATAAAGATCCCCTGTTTGCATAAACTGTGGGCACTCTTGAAAAATATATTTAAGTCAATTTAATCCAACAAAACCACTCAAACTTTTCACTTGCTTCTAAATCAATCATTTGAGCATTTTACATAATTTTCTTGGAATTATTATTATTCCAACACCAATATCACTTGCTGTAGATAAAGGAAGGCAAAGTTCCTGGTATCAGTAATCTGACATTTCTATTTTAAATTCAGAATTTTGTTATTCTACAAAATTGAAAAAATCTTTCTTTGATTCATTGAATTATGAAATAATTGTATGTACTGCAACCATGTATTTCTTTAATTTTTTTAAACAATATTCTGAGATAGAAGACTGACAGAAGGAGTAATTTCAGTCCTGGTGAGCACACTGAGATAATTCAAAGAATCAAACATTGCTTGGTGTTTGATTTTAAGATTAATAAGCCTTGAGTTATTTCTTTTTTCTGAATTTTTGAGTTTTTTTTGCAGGTTAAATTTTATTTCAGCCTACTACTATTCAGAGATAAGCTTAAAAAAGTATCCAAAGGCATTCAAAATATAATAGTGAAATTATTAAATAAATAAATTCAAATTACATGAATATGTATACATATGTATGAAAGTAGTGAGAAATTTTAATCTATTTTTTCAGAAGTGAATTTGGGGTGCCAAACTAGTTATATTCACTCACTGAAACCAATACCTATATTCTACTCTTTCAGTTAGAACTATGTTACTCATGTTACCCCCAGGTACAAACCACTGCCACTTAGGCCTGAGAATGCATGTTCATGTACTTATAACTTGAAAATACAGTCATATGAATTTAGGGAGTTTCTGAAAAAGGGATTTTTTTATTTACTCCTGCATGCAGCTGCAGAATCTCCCAACCCAAAGGGAGAAGAAGAAGATGAATGTGTCCCTGCCTGTACCTTTCAAAACTCTCCAACTCAAAGAGAGAATTTCAAGGAGCCTCTTTGTGTTTTTTAGTGGTTCTTTACAGCTCTTCCCCCACCCCCCTCCCCATTTAGTTCTGAAACATTTCCTCTTCTGAAAAAGGGGAAGCTTCAATGGTTCCCAAACCACTACCATTAGTGGGGAAATTTGCATTTCCACAAAAAATGGCCTGAAGAATTCCTGGCCTAACACCCAGATGTAAACTGCGCTGTAGGGTATGCCATTTACCCACTAAATATGTGTTCCAAACCACATGTGGACAAATGAACACCACAATATGGTGTGTAACATTCTGGAAAAATAATAAACCATTAGAAATATGGGAAAAGGATTTTCAATCACCCCAAAATAGAAACACAAAGATACAAGGGCCCCCAGAATTGAACTAAAAAGATGGTTTCAATGCCATTAACAGAAAACTGTTTTCAACCTACTTGATTCCAAGAACTTAACTCCTTCTAGCTACTAGTGGTGATGGTAAAATAGGAGTTATGAAGGTTTAAAAAGCCAAGGATATGATTTGTAAATGAGTTCTAAATTTATTTATAAGTTTATAAACAATGGATATTAAAGCAGGGGCCAAAATTGTATTGGGGTTTTTGAGCACTATGGAACACAGGATTTGTCTGGTTAAGAAAAATTAATCCAAATTTATTACCTGTTTCTTATTTCAAGCACTCATTTCAAGAATTTTATGTATAATTCCCTTGGGGTAGGTTAATTAAACCTATATGGGGATGATTAAATCAGTTGAATTAATTTATCAGTCAAAATCTGAAATCCTTTATAAGAAATGGGAAAAAAATTTTGTATTTCAAGGTGCTGGGAGTTGGTGGCTGGTTTGACACTGAGTATTTGGTAATAATTGGACTTAATACATGGAAAGTGTTCAATAATGGTCCAAGAAATACTAATTAGATGGTTCCAAATATTGAAAACCTATTTTATAATAAGTTTTTGATGGCTGAGCACAAAAAGAACTGTGATCAAATAACTATATGAATCAATTAATGGTTGAAAATGGCTTGGATAGGGGCCTTTCTTCATAGATTTTGGAAACTTCCTTGCTTCAGACTCTTTTACCAGCTAGAAATGGGTGAGAAAGACTTACACTAAGGACCAGGAACTTTCCATGGGTTTTTTTGAGCCTTCTCTAGGCAGTATGGGATTTTTGAAAGCCTCAATTCATCATCAGGGGGAGCTTTTGAATGTTCTCACACTAATACTATTGTCATCATACCAGGCCATGGGGTGGTTTGAACCTTACATTCCTGTACTAAGTGAACATAACCTGTGGCTGGGTGCTTATAAAAAAGTTCTGGGGACCATATTTTTGGTAGTTATTTCAATCTTGGGTCCCTTTTACCTGAGGCATTAAATGGTTAGTCAAGCACATTCAGAAAAAATCCACCATACAGCTTAATTCAAGGGTAAAGGGGTGTAATTAGTCTCCCTGGAAGCTGAGAATGTTCCAGCACTAAGAATTCTTTGTGCATGAGCTATGGCTACCCTCTCAGGGTGATAAAATAACCTTTAGTTAATTTTAATTGGGTCCTTACTCTCCTCTGGTTCTAGCTACAGGAGAAATCCAACCTTATTATAGATCTCAGGGGTAGATTAAACCCCATTATTCCAGTTTATTTTTTTTCTATGCATGTTTCAAACAGTTTCCCACCAAATTTTGGTGCTATTTTCTTCCAATGTGGTGTGGAACCAGGTTTTAGGGGATAACTGGTGTACCATACTTCCCCATTTTTGCTGTTACCGGGCACCAAGGTGTTGCCAGGTTTGTTTTTTGACCAACTATGGCTTGCACAACTACTGGCTGTGGTTGGGGGGTTGTTTCTGGCTAATCACATGCAACTACCTCATGGGGTGGCAGTTGGTTGTGACTACTTGGCTTGTGGGGATTGTTCCAGAAATTTTAGAATATAGTGTAAGTTGGAACAAATCTTGACATTGCTTATTGGAGGATCATAAAACAGGTCAGATTTCAGCAATCAACATACAGCTTCATGGGATGTGATCTGATTGAGGAAGGTTTTTCAAACTTTTTTTTATATGCTGAGTACTTAGATGATTGAAGACCTGTTGATCACCAAAGCACTGACCTGGCCCACTCATCAACATCTGTGCAAAACAACTGGGCTGTCCCCAAATACTGAGTCTCACCATAGGGGGGTATTTGTCAGCCTGCTATTTAGCACAGAGCAACCTGACAAAGCAACAACAATAATAATATTAACAAAATTAAAAGGAACAAAGATAAATGAATAAATAAAATTATTATAAATTAAAGGAGTAGGAAATCCATAAATATTATTGCAGAAATGGATTCCCCACCCAAAATAAGGTAGGGTCACTCACTGACCCCACCCTTGAATTTTTACTCCTTATATTTTTTAATCAATTTAATAGAAAATGGTAAATGACCACGGCACCAGTATGGCACCTTTTTAAGCCATTTTAATATTTCACATGATATGTCATGTATAGGTTTCACACCTAAATTTCAGTTGAAATCCAGGTGTTGTGTGTAGTTTAGGAGTTACACGGGAAATTGTGTTTTGTCACAATTCCCGCACGCAGCCCCGCGTCCCTACAGCGCTGGTCTCCCGCGTACGCAAACTCCTGCACGCAGCCCTGCGTCCCTACTGCGTTGGACTCCTGCGTACGCCAACTCCCGCACGCAGCCCCGCGTCCCTACAGCGCTGGACTCCCGCGCAACTGAATTCCCGCGCAGGTAATCCCATGACCTAGTCACGCGCGCAGCGGTACAGTCCCCCGCGCGCATCTGAGCAGCAGATCAGTCCCCGCGCGCATTTGAATGGACTGATCCCCGCGCCTCCTGCCGTGATCAGGTTGACATCCAGGTACCGCTCAGAGGAGCTACAATATAGTAGGATATACACTACATATGTAAAGCTACCACACAAGCATGGATTATAGTTCAAAAACCTTAAAAATCAATTAAAATTAGTTATTAACCAATTTTTAGTATTTTTTATTACTTAAATAAAGATCCAGACTTACCACAAAATAAGTTCATCAGAACGTTCAAAGACCACAAAACTACATAAGGAGTGGTCGTAAAAATTATTAAAAATTACATACAGGATTAGCAGAGGATGGAAAATCAATAAACATCCACCTCTGCTCACTTTGGACCAGTACTTACAGTACAAATTGAGGATCAGTGCAGGATCAGCAAAATGACTAATCTATTGATTAACAGATCCTGCAGCTAAAAAGGAGCTGTTCCTTGACAGATCTAAGGCCAGCAGGCTAACAGCACCTTGAGGACGTGCCAATCGTGCCCTGATTGCCCCCCTAGCCTCAGCCCATGGCTAGTACCCCTTCTAGAGGCCCTCAAGCACCCAAAAAAAGAATATTTAAACAGGCTCTTTTTGCCCTTCTGTTTCCAATCAGTTATCAGTTATCAGGAATTATTTATTATCAATCAGAAACGGTGTCATTGATTAATCAAGTGCTTATATGAAGATAAGCAAGTGATTTATGACTTAGTCTGTAGTATTATTATTAACCTTTATTAACCAATCAACCATTGAAGTTTAGTCAAGCAATCTACCCCATCTGCTCTGAAACCCTTCCAATTATTCCAGGATTTTCGTGGTCAAGTGCTCAGAGTGAGTGTTTCCCTTCCTGTCTAGGCCACTTGTGCTGTTAAGCCCGGCCATTAGTGGAATAAGTCCTTTCTAAGGCACCCATATTTATTCCAAGGTTCTTAAACTGCCTAAGGAGGCCCCTTGAAGAGAGGTTGCTAGTCTGTAAAGATCCCCAGTAGTATAATACTGTGGCCCCTCTTTTATACTATATTCAACACCATCTATTACCTAACCAATTAAACCTTGCAACTGCTCTTATTATATCATTTATTTGAGCTTCTAAGTGTTTATTATTGGAATAATAATTATTATTATCATTCCAGCATTTATATCACTCTCTGTAGCTAAAGGACTGCAAGGTTCCTGGTATCAGAGAGCTGACAGTATTTGAATAGTAGTGCTTCAGGTCAAAATCAGGCACCAATAGGTACCTGATGATATGCGCCTGCACACAACAGGCACAACCACATCACAATGTTACTCTCATTTGCTCATAAAAGCTTCTTCAGTTGTCCTGGCAGTTCCTGTACAGTACATTTTCCTTTCTTTTCTATTTCCTCAGATTCATATTTTTGTTGCACCTAATGATTCATCTGAACAGTACATCACCCTGGTGAAAACAGGAAAAGTAGTGCAGACTAGTCTGGATGATAACTTATCATTTAGACACAGGCATCTTCTCATGTTGTATTTCCTTTCTCCTCATTGAGCTTCCCGCTAGTATCTTTTTACTCTACCCTAGTGTTCAGGTATTTCCCATCTTCATCTTCCTAAATCTCTTGTCAACAAGTTTGGCTACTATTGCGTAGTATCAGGTATGCATTCATCTGGGCGTAACATAATATGCTTAACTCCTCATTCAGCGTCTCAGCATTATCTTGTTACTCTACCCTGGTGCCGAGGTATTTCCCAAACTCGATCTTCCTAAAGCTCTTGTCGACGAGTCTGTCTAATATTGGGCGCCATCAGTTTAACACTAGGTCCAACGCTTTTATGATCATTGTTGAATTGGAAGGGTTCAACGGTTTCCGGCGCAAATACCTAACTTTACAAAGAATTGCGGTGAGGGGCACCGTTGGACTTGAATGTTGGTTGCAAGATGCCTAATTGCCACGGCCCAAGTGGTGATCCTGGGTAGGGGGATGCGGGCTCGAGATGCCGATGCACAAATACTGCACGACCGGCAACTGGTAGACTAATTGCTCATCACACGACATTAAGCGGAAAGTCGTGTGGAGGCAAGGAGGATAAAGAAAAAAACATCCGTGTTGGAATACCCTGCATAGGAGGATGAACTGCTGGGAAAAAAACATCTGATAAAAGACAACCCTGCAAAAACGCATGCCTCAGGGGCGAGAAAGAGGGAGAAACGGGCTGGAGGGAGAGAAGTGCAATGGTCGTCAGCAAATCAACTAGGCCATGGGAGAACTTGGATCGTCAATTTTGGCTCAGGTAGTCATAATGACAATTGGCGATAGTCTTCCTCTAGGACGAATGACTAATTAATCACCATCACAAGGACTTGGAAAAGATGGGGAGTGTCTCAGATTAATAACGCATGTAAAAGAATTTGTTAATCGTCAGTGGGCACAAACCGACGACCGAATACATACACACAATCAACCTCTGGCCATCCTTCATGATAAGAGGAGATGGAGGGGATGAAAATGTTTACACATTCATGAACTTCGGATTTGCTTTTCTCTGGCCCATAAGATATCTCAAGTAGATTAAAACAATAACTCTTTAATCATCATCGGCGGTCGGCGTGGAGGATGAATCGTGGATTCCCGGAAGGGGGAAAGGATGATGAGAAGCGTAAGAATCCTTCGACACTTACGCATTCAGCTCTCTCCTCCGGCTGTACGGATCTCGCGACAACTTCTGGTCGTGCTTCGAGTTGGGTAGCAGAGAGGAAAAGTTTGGTGGGAGCACAGGTACATATTTGAGAAAGTTGGTAGAGACTTGCTGCAGCTGCTACATACTTGAAACAACTGGACGAGTGCGGACGAGGGTCTCGCGACCAGGTGTGTTGTGGCGAATGTCTCAAGCGTCACCCCGCTGACCTCCCAGATGAGTTTAAATTCGGGATCACCATCGGTGCTCGAGTTGTGGTTGTCAATAGGGCTCATGGAGGATTTAGCAGGACGCGGCACGAAGCAGCGCGTTCAAGACGCTTGGACGATCGGTCGAGCAAGACTGGAGCACCAGGGTCGCAACTAACGGACGGCCAACGACGTCCGGGCGGCCCAAGGTCGTAGCCCCCCCCCCACGTCGTCTTGTCGTATCCCTGGCACCCAGATCTGGCTGGTGGGCTTCTCACAGAGAGCAATTCATTGACAGGACCTGCCATTCAATACCCAAACTAAGTGCACTCACCCTGGTCTTTGTAAAGGCATGGGGAAAATGTGACACATCGACAGGACTCCAATCTGCAACCAATCAATGCCTGCAAGTTCCTCTAACCATTTACCCACAATAGTCTGGGGCAAGGTGTATGCACAGTGGGTCGAAAAAAGTGGCAAGACTGACTTTAAAGCACCCACATCCACTCACTCCATACAGCTTCAATATTCTTTGCACAACTTCAATCAACCAAGGGTCTGAAATTCTTCCACTTGACCATCTTGATCAAAGTGCCACCCCCCCTCCACTTCCCTCATCCATCCCAAAATGACTTGGGTTTGTTAAGTCTTTTTTTACACATCAATTTTTTTTGAATATTTTGTTATTTTATATCTGTTCTCTTTTGAAAATCTATGGCAAGACACCAAATACAAATTAAAAGAAAAATATTTTAGGTTTCCTAAGCTTGGACAACACACCAAAATTTCATTTTTTTTAGTTTAATCAATTTCCCCCCATTTATTTGAGGGGGTTTTGACCCAGGATTCCTGCCAAACTTCCCTCCCACCTTTGATGGTCAGTATCCAGAAAGAAAAAAAAATCTACCTCTGATTGGCTCAACCCTTGCTTTTTTTTCAACCTTCAATTAGATCCACCCCTCCATAGATCATCCAAAAATTTTCATCTATTCTCCAATCAGTTTCAACAGCAATGCCAGAAAACCTAACCCCTGCCCATCAATCATTTATCCAATCTGTCAGCTTGCTACTTGTACAGAGCAACCTGTCAAAGTAGATTAAAAAATTAAAAAAAGTGAAAGGAATAAGAAATCCCAAAATATTATTACAGATTTGGATTCCTCACCCAAAATAAGGTAGGGTCACTCACTGACCCCACCCTTGAATTCCAATGCCTTATATTTTGAAATAAATGAAAAAGAAAATGACCAAAAAGCCACAGCACCACTATGGCACTTTTTGGCCATTGTAATACTTCACATGTAATTTCATGTACAGGTTTCACACCTAAAATTCACTCATAATTGAGGTGTTGTGTATATTTTAGGAGTTACAGGCAGATTTGTGTTGTGTCACAATTCCTGTGCGCAGCCCCACATCAATACAGCAAGGGTACAGATGCCTGACACTCAATATGTAGGCACCTGTCAACAAACCCACATGCATTATGCTGCTGACTGCAGATGATGGATTCCCACACACAGCTGTCAAGCCTGTGTGTGTCAAAAACAAATGCACCATTCCTGACAGCTGTCAGCCTCCTGGATGCCAAGACCCTTGCTATCCTTTAGCTACCAGAGGTGATAGAGTAAATAATAAATATATTATTTAATAAATTCAGCAAAAATCCGTAGAATACTTGGATTAAGCTTATTGCAAGGTTAAATGGTTTGGTTATTGTTTATTGTTTTGAATCAAGATTGATTATTAAATATTTATAGAGGGGCCACAATTATATTGGGGATCTTTAACACCTCTCTTCAGGGATTTCAGTATGAAAACACGTAGTGCTGGTTACTTTGGGCTCTTTAGTTTAAAGATTATTATACCCAAAGATAGTATGTATATGAAAGATATGGTGAAATGGCAGGGCCTTGTAGCCAAGCTACCACGACAGAGAAAGGATAATAAGACTCACTGGTATATTATTAAATCCTTTGGGTATCTGTTTGAGACGTGTACTGATGGGTTAAACCTGTATACTGGGGTTATAAGGTTTTTCAGCAGTTTTAATTGATAAAAAGAAGTTTGAGGACTGATATTAATGATCAGACATTGCCATAAATCACTTACTTATCTCTTATAAGTATTTGATTACCTTGGCAGGGCGTCTGGATATGAATATTACTGGGTCTCTGCCCATCAACATCCTCAAAAGAGCTCTTTATTTATAGCTTTTGGAGTCCCAATATGGTCCTTCTGAGGGTTTTAGGTGCTCAAAGGGACAAACACTAAGGCTAGCAGGGTAACCAGAGGTAGCCTGTCATGTGCTCTTGGTGCTATGGCACGGGTAGCATCTAATTCCTTAGGGTATGGGAATTATTCTACCTTATAATAGACATTAGGACATGTGAATAACACTAATCTGTCCTACTTATGTATTTATTAATTAATTATCCTTATTAAATGTTCCCAGTAATTTGATAATTATATTAATAGAAATTTCTACGGACATTTTGTTGTCAGGTAAGTTCTCATTATGTATTATATAACTGGAGTAAAAGTTGTAACATTGATTTTACTCTTTATTTTCGAGTTCCAGTTGATTTGTTAAGATAATTCCTTAAAAATATCAATCATGAGAATTCATGTAATATTATTACATCATTATTTTTCTTAGTATGTCACAAAGATATTGATGTATAGCAGTTCTCATAAAAGTATATTAAAGTATTTTAATATATTTTTAGAAGTTGTCATTGTCTTATTTTCGACATTCTTGGTACTTTGCATTATATTAAGTAAAAAATACGTGTAAGGATTATTTATGTCTTTTTATATAATATTATGTATGTTTAGACAGTCTACTATCCACGGGAACCTTTATTACATATGTAGAAAGCTCCCGTGTATGTTGTAGCCTGTTTACGTGGTACCTGAGCCGCCTGTCACTCTGTCAGCCCGTAGTCCTGCGGCTGCGTACTTGTCAGAGGCCTGGGGCTGCGTACACAACCTTGACGGGTTGACACGGCTGTATCTCAGCCGGGCGCGGGTGCTTTGGTTGCTGCGGCTGCGTGCGGGAATTGTGACAAAACACATTTCCGCCCGTAACTCCTAAAATATACACAACACCTCAATTCTGACTGAATTTTAGGTGTGAAACCTATACGTGACAATGTGTGTGAAATGTTTAATTGGCCAAAAAGCTCAATACTGGAGTCGTAGTATTTTGGTTTTTCTTTCCTTAATTATTTAAAAATATAAGGAGTTGGATTTCAAGGGTGGTGTCAGTGAGTGACCCTACCTAATTTTGGGTGGAGAATCTATTTCTGTAATAATATTGATGGTTTTTCTCCTCCTTCTTAGGTTAATTGTATTATTATTATTTTTATGTTATGTTTGTTACTTTTGCAGCTTGCTCTGCAATAGTAGCAAGCTGACATTCCCCCACTCCAAGATATGGTCATATATGAAAAAAATTTAGAGGAAGTTGGGAGAAAAAATTAACTTCATATGTGCTTCAGTTCCTTTTGCTAGCTCTGTAGTTTCTGAGATGTATTGGTCCATCAGGTATATTATTTTCTGGTAACCATTCATTGATGTCTGCAGATTCTCCTTTATATCTTACTGTTGCACGGAGGCTCAACACAAAGCCAGGGTGGCATTAACTAACAGTAGGAAGGAGACTAGTACTGGAAGAGATCCAAGATGGATCAGGCTGAAGGTTCAGCAAAAGGGAGTAAAGACTCCAAGGTGGGTGAAAACCCAAAGAGGACTCAAGATGAGTCAGGATGATACTAGTAGGAAGGATACTCCAGAAGGAGTGGACTGAGAGCTAGGGTGCAGAACAAGAAGAATTGATTTCTTAAGGAAAGACTTGAAAGTGTAGGATGAGTCGAGTTTATATAGTGCTAGG
The DNA here is from genome assembly GCA_025617555.3 of Puccinia polysora. Taxonomy (NCBI): domain Eukaryota; kingdom Fungi; phylum Basidiomycota; class Pucciniomycetes; order Pucciniales; family Pucciniaceae; genus Puccinia; species Puccinia polysora. The sequence goes on along the minus strand of CM062615.1, from coordinate 15,454,085 downwards.
TACAACCTGTGATACTATTGGCTTGTAACATGTCAATGATATCTGAGACGCTGACTAATCACATGTATTACATAACCACAACTACTATCTGTGTCATAGGTATGGCACTTACTAAGTATAGTCTGATATCTTTTCCTTGTACCCTGTCTTTCTTATCTCTCAATATCCTGCTGACTTTCCCTTTTTCTTTTACGGGGTCAGGTTCTATTGGGATTATTGCTGGAGGGAGGTTGCTGCCTTCTCTTGGTTTGAAGTGTTTGACTAGGCTAACAGGAAATACCGGATGTTTTCTGGATAATTCATCACTCAAGATTACTTCCACAGCATTTTTTCCATGCATCTTCTTGATAACAAATGGTGCAAAAAAGGCTGGTTTCAGTTTCCTGTTGCCTGCCAGGTTGTTGAAATTAGTTGTGGATATCAAGATCTGGTCTCCTATCTTAAAGTCAGGTTCTTTATGGGATTTGTCCCATCTTTGTTTGTTGTATTCAACAGCTTCTTCCACACATTTCTGAGCATGGTTATTTGCCACATCTATCATCTTCTTAAAGTCAAGAGATGTTGGATGAATAGTGGCTAAGTTATAGTTCACGTTATTCCTAGGGAGTTTTGGAATCCATCCTCTTTCTAGTATATAAGAAGCTTTTTGGTAGTAGAATGTTTACTGCTGTTATAAGCCATTTCTAGGGCTGGGAGTAGGCTTACCCAATCATTACAATAACCATCAGAGTTTTTGTATTCTAGGCCAAATCTACAGAACCTCCTTAGCATATCTTCTAGGGTCTGTATCATCCTTTCAGCTAATCCCTCAGTTTTGGGATGGTATGCCATAGAAAATGCTAGAGTAGTACCCAGTATATCATGTAGATTCCTCCAAAATTCAGATGTGAATTTGGGGTCTCTGTCACTGATTATAATCTTTGGTATACCCACATCAGCTATAATCCTATTCCAGAATAGTAAGGCTACATCCATAGCACTATCTTCCTTGTGGTTAGGTAAGAATTCTGCCTTTTTGGAATATCTGTCAACTATAACTAGGAAAGAGTTATAAGAATGAGTACCTCCAGGGGGGAGGCCGGTGAAAAAATCCATATTGATAATTTCCCACTTGGTTGTAGGTTCAGATATCTTCTGTAAGAGTCCAAACCTTTTTCCAGTAGTTTTATTAGACTTCTGGCAGGTTTCACAGCTGGTAACATATTCTGTAGTGACTTCTTTCCATTCTATCCACCAGGCAGTTTGTTTCACTTTTTTAAGGTTCTTTCTTTGGATAAATGTCCTGATTAACAGTTGTCATGGCATTCCTGAAGTATATGTTGTATATGCTCTTTGTTGCTCAGTACTAATACGCTTGAATGTTGGTGTCTATAGTAAAGGAGACCATCCCAAAAGGTAAACCTTCCTGCTTTGTAGGGTTTAAGTAGTGAAGCAGGCAGGCTATTTATCAAAGCTGCTTCTGGGGATTCACATTCCATAATGGTAATCAGCAGCTTGATTTCAGGAGAGTAGCTATCCCTTACTAGGTTGAAGAAAGAAGTGTCTAATTCACATAAGTGGATTCCCATTATTGGAGCACTAAATGCAAAAAGATTGATATTCAAGATAGGAAAGATATCTTGATCTTCAGGGTTGTATGCTGGATTGTTAGAGTCATTTGGCAACACATTCCTACTGAGACTATCAGCATTCTGATGTTTAGCTCCAGCTTTATGCACTATAGTCATCTGTCCTCTATATTGCTGTATATCAATTTGCCACCTGAGCATATTTCTGCTGGGGGTTTTCATGTTCATAAGAGTTCTTACAGAATTGCAGTCTGTGATTACTTGAAAAGTGGTGCCTTCTAAGTCATAGTGCAGCTTCTCTAAAGCCCATACTAGTGCCAAACATTCCAACTGACTGGCCCCATATCTCTTCTCAGTATCTTTGATCTGTCTAGATATGAAGACTACGGGTTTTTCTACTGGTTTGTCTTCTTCTATCCTTTCCTGATGTAAAGCAGCTCCTAGCCCTTCCATGCAAGTGTCAATGTATAGTTTGAAGGGCTTAGAGTAATCTGGTTAGATAAGTAGAGGAGTAGAGGTCATAGCTATTTTTAATTCCTCATAGTTCTTTAGTCTCTCATGAGTCATTTCAAATAGCGTATTGTCGTTGCATACTTCATACAGACTTTTAGTTAGCATTGCAAACTTTGGTATATATTGTCTGTAATAACTGCAGAAACTGATGAAAGACAGTAATTCTGTCTTGTTTTGAGGCATAGGTCTATTCATGACAGCAGCTATCTTATTTTGATCAGCAGCTAGAGTTAGACCAGAGACTATATGTCCTAAGGCTTTCAATTCTTGGTAGCCAAAGTTGCATTTCTTCCTGGAAACCTTTAGTCCTGCTTTGGAGATTGTCTGGAGTACTAATCTTACTTGGTTAATATGAGTATCCCAGTCATCAGAGTATATGATAACATCATCTATGTATACCATCATCCATCCTTGTCTGATGTAAGTACCTAGAACTGTATCCATTGTTCTCTGAAAGTGTGATGGAGCATTGTTTATACCAAAAGGCATCCTAAGATATTCATTTATTCCCAAATGAAAGATTATTCTCATAAACTTCCTGCTTTCAGGGCTTATTGGTATCTGGTGGAAACCTTTAAGCATATCCATAGTAGTGATGTACTTAGCCTTGGACAAGTTATGCAGAGCATGATCAATCCAGGGTATAGGATAATAATCTGCTTGAGTGTAATTGTTGAGCATTCTGAAGTCTCCTACCATTCTTGACTTGTCAGTATGCCAAGCTATGATTACAGGTGTGGTGACATCTACCTGTTCATTATGTCCTACTTTCCTTAATACTTGTAAGTCTATCAGTTCTTGGATATGTTCCTCAAGGGCTTTTCTAGACTTAGGACTGGACGGATAGGCTGGCCTTCTTAAGTTAGGAGGATAAGGAGGATTAATCGTCAATGTTGATACCATATCATGTCCTTCAATATCACCAATAGGATGATCTTTAGTACAAAAAGAATTCTGGTTCTCAAAGCAGACTTTCAATATATCTTTCTTCTGTTCCTCAGAAAGTTTTGTATTCAGAGCTGCTTGAGAGAAATATTCTTGGTCAAAGTCTTCCAAATGTTTCTGGTAAGTAGAGGAGGGGAAGTTAGACTGAATAGTGCATATCTTAAACTTCTTATCCCAATTATCTTGTACTGTGAAGTCTCTTCCTCTACTCTGGAACATGTCTATACCATATAGACATAAGGCATCATTACCCAATATCAAGTAGTCACATAGTCCCTTGAGCAATACTACAAATTTCACTTGTATTCTCAAAGATCCTTTAGTTTGAGGTAGTATTATAGGAGCAGTCCATACTCCAATAGCATTCATGGTAGAGTTGCAAGAGCTGAACCTGGCTTTTGGGAAAGGTAAAAGGTGTTCTCTCCAATTGGGGTCCCATTTTTTTAAGAATTCAGCACAGACACATGAGCAAAAGGCTCCACTATCCAGTAATAACCGTATAGGTCTGTTTTTATACAACCCAGTTGCATAGCACTTCTGACCAGTGGTATAACTTTTCCCACTCATAGGTTTAACGGTTAATGGTTTGACATCCATAATATGTCTAGGAATTATAGTAGGATCCCATTGTTGGGGCAGGCTAGAATCCCCATGGATGTTATTGATCTCTGCAGAAGTACTTATATCCCCTTCTATAACATTCACAGGATTGGTCAAGATCAATTCACATTCAGAAAGAGATCCTTCAGTATCAGCTATGTCTTCATAGTACTGATTCTCTTCAACCTCCTGTTCTCCTTCTAAGACTTCTATCTTCCTTTTTGTTAATGGAAAGTCTTGTCTCATATGCCCAGTCTTGTTACAATTCCAACAAGTTGCAGGAGTCCTCTCCTTGTCCCTATTCTCATTAGGTTTCTTATTGTCAGAGGCATTTATCAGAGGAGGTTTTTCTCTGGTTTTTTTGATGGTATAGTTCTCTTTGGGTCTGGAAGGGGCTTTATTGTCCAACCCGTTCATGTCTATTACTTCTTCTAACACATTGATTAGAGTGGGCAAGTCCGCATCCATACACATCCTACATCTTACACTATGGTTAAGATTGCCAGGACACAGGTTGAGGAGTCTTTCATTTACTTCCTCTTTGTCAGCATCTGAATAGAAGCAATCCAATCTTTTCTTCTGTTCCAAGCACCATTTGTGAGGTTTGTCCTTGGAGGGGTCAAATGAGGAATTTTTGAAATTTTTCATCATTTTCCTTTTCCACATTCTAGAACCAAATTGTTCTTTGATCAGAAGTTTCCAAGTATTCCATGGTAAGGATCCTACTTCTTCTCTCTTACTGATAAACCAGTCCAATGCTACTCCTTCAAATAGTCTGGGTAGCCAGACTACAGCTATAGCTTCTGGTAGGTCAGAAGAGTTAATGGTGTAATCAATAAATTTAATAAAATTTATATGATTGTATTCTCCTTCTCCAGTGAACTTGGGCCATTTGGAAATAGGGGGTAACAGTTTGAGAGCTTGCTCCATCTCAGGAGTAGGACTAGGCCTGAATGTGTCACTCCTATGAATTCCTAATTAGGGTGGTGCATAAGGAGTAGTGGTTTGTCTGGGAGGCTTTGGTTCCTCCATAGTACTCCCCAAGGGGTTGGTCAGAAGGACTTTTAAGTCTCTAAGATCATTTTTGATCAGATTAAGTTGCACGTCCACTTTGTTATTGAGCACATCCAATTTTTCACTAAGGGATAGAATAGAACTGTTAGTGGTGGTTGCCAATTCTTCTTTTAAGGGGTGGAAAGACATAATAAAATCTTCTTGGATTCTGGTTAACATATTCTGAATTGTTTGAGTCTGTTGGATCCTACCTTGATTAATTTTCTCCAATAACTGATCTGTGTGTTCTTTAATTTCTTCCATTCCTACTGTCTTTGTTTGGTTATTAATCAATTTGGCTACTACTGAGGTTAATTTATCCATTTGGGTGTAAACCCCGTCCAAATTTTCACAAAAAATTTTGAAATTATGACGCATATCATTAGAAAAGGAAGTAATTACATCAGAGGTTTTTTTGGGCTCAGAATTAGAGGCTAATTGTTGTAAACCTTTTTCCAATTTTGAGCTAGTGATATTATCTGGTCCCAGTCTTTCTTTCCCTTTGGCTTGGGATGAGAAGAGGATCTCTTCTTTCCTGATCCTTTGCCTCTCAGTTGGGCTAATTGATACCACGGATTCCACTTTTCTACGCAGGATTCTACCTCTTTCCTTGGAATCATTTTCTGAAGAGCTATCTGTGTGGCTTTTGCCTGGGAGATTATCTTTTTCATAGATACCATGTCCTCCTTGGCTTGGGCTTCTTTGAATTCTTCCCAATATTTCACGTGCTCTTTGACTAGGTCTTTGATCCTGGCCTCCTTGGCAAAATTCTGCTGGGGTGGCTGCAGGGAATCTTCTTGTAAAAGAGGGTGGCTTGATTCTGCTACTTTCTCCGGCTCTAGGTTGGGAGAGGGCAGAAGTGGTTAGTGCTGCTCCTTTTTCATCAACATTTGGTTCAAGGGTTCTAGTCCCTTCATTGTTGTCCTTACTGGTGGTCTCACGGTTACTGAGAGCTGTTGGCAAAGATCCATAGGAGGGAATTCTTCCTGAGGCTCTTGTGTTACGTCTATTCATTTTCAGAATAATATGTTTATAAGTATTTTACAGAAAAAATCCGTAAAAATAAGTTTTATTTCAAAAATCACTTAAATTGATATTCAAAGGTACTAAGACCTGGTTGGGGTTAAATTGATCTCTAGTAGGTAATCCTATGGGGTCTTGGTGGGTTCCAATGAGGTCTTCAACCGTCCAATAAATATTTTCAGGGCTTCCGGAGATGTCTGGGACTTCCTGATCTAATAGATCTACTTCAGTGGCGGTCGTCTCTGGTACAGGAGGGTTCACTGATAAACAAGTGTATTTTATTGGTTTAATAAAATATATTAGTATTATTTTCTTTAAAAATAATATGGTAATGCAAGTGGTGTACTTACTTTTATATGTCAAAAAGTAATTTATACGGTATATTTTCCAAGCTTTATGTTTTCTTAATAGAGCCTGAAAGTTGATACGCCTCTCAAGATCTTCTTGTTCAAGGAGTTTATCTAAGTGTTTACGTGCAGAAGAAACATTAAGTTGCTCCACTTGAGTTAAAGCTTTCCAACCAGTAGGTTTATAGTTTTTGATATATTCTTCTTTTCTTATCTTTAAAAGATTTAAATAATAGATTATTAATTCTGAATTGGTTTTTAAATCCACTGCAAAAGAATTTAATAATGAATCACTGTTATAAAGTCAGATAAATTTATCGTTGATTTTATTTTTTTGTGAAAATGTCTGTTCCAAGGTATTAAATATAATAAAATGGAATATTTCCTGGCCAGACCCCCAATTTTCAGCCTCCTGGATTCCAAGACCCTTGCTATCCTTTATCTACCAGAGGTGAGAGAGTAAATAATAAATATATTATTTAATAAATGCAGCAAAAATCCATAGAATACTTGGATTAAGCTTATTGCAAGGCTAAATGGTTTGGTTATTGTTTATTTTTTTGAATCAAGATTGATTATTAAATGTTTATAGAGGGGCCACAATTATATTGGGGATCTTTAACACCTCTCTTCAGGGATTTCAGTATGAAAACACGTAGCCCTGGTTACTTTGGGTTCTTTAGTTTAAAGATTATTATACCCAAAGATAATATGTATATAAAATATACGGTGGAGTGGCAGGGCCTTGTAGCCAAGCTACCACCACAGAGAAAGGATAATAAGACTCACTGGTTTATTATTAAATCCTTTGGGTATCTGTTTGAGACGTGTACTGATGGGTTAAACCTGTATACTGGGGTTATAAGGTTGTTCAGCAGTTTTAATTGATAAAAAGAAGTTTGAGGACGGATAATACTGATCAGAAATTGCCATTAATCACTCAATTATCTCTTATAAGTATTTGATTACCTTGGCACGGCTTCTGGATATGAATATTACTGGGTCTCTGCCCATCAACATCCTCAAAAGAGCTCTTTATTTATAGCTTTTGGAGTACCAATATGGTACTTCTGAGGGTCGTAGGTGCTCAAAGGGACAAATACTAAGGCTAGAAAGGTAACCAGAGGTAGAACTTCATGTGCTCTTGGTGCTATAGCACGGGTAGCATCTAATTCCTTAGGGTATGGGAATTATTCTACCTTATAATAGACATTAGGACGTGTGAATAACACTAATCTGTCCTACTTATGTATTTATTAATTAATTATCCTTAGTAAATATTCCCAGTAATTTAATATTTATATTAATAGACATTTCTACGGACATTTTGATGTCAGGTAAGTTCTCATTATGTATTATATAACTGGAGTAAAAGTCATAAAATTGATTTTACTCTTTATTTTTGAGTTCCAGTTGATTTGTTAAGATAATTACTTAAAAATATAAATCATGAGAATTCATGTGATATTATTACATCATTATCTTTCTTAGTATGTTACAAAGATATTGATTTATAGCAGTTCTCATAAAAGTATATTAAAGTATTTTAATATATTTTTAGAAGTTGTCATTGTCTTATTTTCGACATTCTTGGTACTTTGCATTATATTAAGTAAAAAATACATGTAAGGATTATTTATGTATTTTTATATAATATTATTTATGTTTAGACAGTCTACTATCCACGGGAACCTTTATTACATATGTAGAAAGCTCCCGTGTATGTTGTAGCTTGTTTACGCGGTACCTGAGCCGCCTGTCACTTTGTCAGCCCATAGTCCTGCGGCTGCGTACTTTTCAGAGGCCTGGGGCAGTGTACACAACCTTGACGGAGTGAAAGGGCTGTATCTCAGCCGCGCGCGGGTGCATTAGCTGCCGCGGCTGCGTGTGGGAATTGTGACAAAACACATTTCGGTCCGTAAATCCTAAAATATACACAAAAACTCAATTCTGACTAAATTTTAGGTGTGAAACCTATAATTGACAATATGTGTGAAATCTTTAATTGGCCAAAAAGCTCAATGGTGGTTCCGTGGTATTTTGGTTTTTCTTTCCTTAATTATTTAAAAATATAAGGAGTTGGATTTCAAGGGTTGGGTCAGTGAGTGACCCTACCTCCTTTTGGGTGGAAAATCCATTTCTGTAATAATATTTATGGTTTTCCTACTCCTTCTTAGGTTCATTATATTATTATCATTTTTATGTTATTTTTGTTACTTTTGCAGCTTGCTCTGCAATAGTAGCAAGCTGACAACAGCCAGGTACCGCAGGAACATGCTAAAACCTGCATGAATACACCATGCATATGTAATAATTTGACTGATGGATAGAGGGATGTCTGAAACCTCGGAATAGTGAATAAAAATTGTGAAATTCAAATTATACAACAAATAAATTGAGGGGAACAATAATAAAGCTTGTCCAGCAAATGTGATTGTCAAACCTTGATGAACCAAAAAACATATCAAGAACTTCCCCTAAAAATTATTAAAAATTACCAACATGTTCAGAAAATGGCTTAAAATCTACAAATACCCACTTCTGCCCATTTCTTCCAAGAGAACATAGCACAAGATAAAGAAATATGCCAGAACTGTTAAAATAACAAATTAACATTTACAGTTTTTGAAAATTATTTCACACATAAATATGAAACAGAAATGGCTAGAAGATTGAAAAAAACTAAGAATAGGTGCCAAACTAGCCCTGGCTAGCTTTCTAGCGTCAGAACACAAGCAAAAACCTCTCTACATTCCCTGAGAAGGTCTTATTACCCAAAAAAGGTATATTTACAGCCCGTTTTTCATGAGTTAAAAAACAGTAATTTTTAAGTAATAAAATCAGAACCCTTTCCATCCATGATCAATTGTTTATAAGAGATAAAAAAGTGATTTATCGCCTCCGTCTGTTAGTATAATTATTAATTCTAACCCCACCGTTAATTACATTGAAGAATATCTGCAAAATCCCCAATAATTGTCCTGGGACCCTTTCAACTGTGAATTTCTGCAAGATTCTTGGAGTGCCTGCATAAAGTAGTAAGTTATCTCATCCTTGCTTCCAGGCATAAGTGCCGTGAGACAGCCAGTACACCCATTCCCCTTGAGTAAACCCCTTTTGAGCAATCACTTAGGACCTCATTGTCTCAAGCTCTTTATATGGTTCAAAAGAGCCCCCTGAAGAGAGGTTGTTTCAATAAAGATCCCTTTTTTTGTATGAACTGTGGCCCCTCTTGAGAAATATATTTTAAAAATTTTAACCAAACAAAATACTCCAAACTTTGCACTTGCTTTTAATCAATAATTTTGAGCATTTTACATATGTTCTTGGAATAATTATTTTTCCAACACCAATATCACTTGCTGTAGCTAAAGGACTGCAAAGTTACTGGTATCAGTAAGCTGACAAAATCAAACCTCCAATCCTCTAATCAAATGCATTGCACCCAAACTGGAACCAGCAATAATTTTCCAGATACCAATGAAGACCTGCCAGAACCTGAAGATTTGATGATTAATAGGTTCAAGGATTCATTTCAAAAAAAAAAAAAAACTTAAATAATGTTGATATGTTTCTAATAATTAAGTTTCAGGCTGATGACAAAAGCACTATTGAAAGTCCTGTTGAGCCAAGTATTTGTTCAAGTATAACCAACATAAGTTTGCCATGATTATTAGTCCAATAGTTCCAAGAATATTGATTGAATTGTTCTTTTCCATTTTTCTTCTATCTTTTTAATAAAGAAATTATGTGAACTTCTCACCCAATTTAATCTCTATTTTTATGAGAAAAAACAAAGAAGAAAGAGGAAAATTTGGACCCCCGTACAACCATCCAAAGGATGCTGCCTGATGGCCCAAATTGAACTCAACAACATCAATTTTGGGGGATTAAGATCAATGGTTTTGGGAACTTGCAATATTAAATAAAACAAAATCTCTTTGATGATTTCAAATGCAGGGTCAGCTAGTGTACCTTCAACCAAATGGCTGGCCCATATACCCAAATCTAAGGCCTACCTAAAATCTCAACCCATGAATTGAAAGACCTTGGATGTCTACTTGGCTTGGGCATCATCAATTATTGGCACAAATAGGGCGTATCAAAGTTAGGAAAACTGCCATAGAAACTTGCCATTTGTTTTTATCAAACCCACCATTAAGAATGGTGGGTTTCTGAAATAAACATACCCCCAACTGGTGTATTTTAAAATGGTGGTTTTCAAACATCAAACCCGCCATTATCATCCATCCACCATCCATCACATGAAAAACACCCATTCACACCTCCAACTCAGCAAATCCATACCAATCCCATCTCCATTGCATCACACACATCTCATCTCCATTGATTCACATCTCCATTGCTTCACATCTACATCACATCACACACATCCCATTGAATGCAAAACATCCATCCACAACCAACCAACCATCACTGTCTCCATCTCCAGGTCAGTCTCCTTATCTCAACTCCCTTTTTGATTTCCTTTCTAGGCCCCCCCTTTCCTCCCCCATCTTTTTTTCCATCCCACACTGGTATGCCCTCTCCCCTCCCTCACTTGTTGCACTTGTGCTAACCACTCTTCCCTTGCTTCCTCCCTCCTTGTTGGCGCACCAGACCCCCTCCCCCCCGCCGCACCCCCTCCATCCATGGCCACCGCCCAAGCAACCCCTCCATCCATGGCCACTGCCCAAGCAACCCCTCCCCCCATCCCCAACAACCCCCCCCCATTCAACCAAAAACTGGCCCCTCACCACCACCACCCATTGCCATCCCCATCCCAACTTGGAATTGACACAAAGAAGACTGACTGCTTGAGAAACTCATTAAAAGCTTGATTCAAAGGAACTCATCAATCAAACCAACAAGCACAACAGCACAGCTCTCTAGCTAGACCCTTCCTCCATGTCCCATCTACAATGAGTTGGTACATCCCATTCATCATCAACCAATCCCATCTTAAAAGCCTCTCAATTGGCAACCTGATCCTATCCCAACTCTTGAAAATGACAATGGTCTGACTACCCACAACTCCTAACACCCATCAATCACCTGAAACCCTTAGGCCTGGGTGAGGTCTTTAGCACCTTCCATTCCATCAGAGCTGGCAATCAAAATCCAATCCTGTAGCACTAACCTTCCTCCTTGATTCCATCACATCAAATCCTTACCCACCTCCTAGGTTCAGGAAGAACATCAATTGGGCTGGTACTACCCTGATGCAGAAGACTGGCCAACTGGAAAAGAACACCAATTGTGAATTTCAAGATCATGAGAATTGATTCAAAATGTACAATCCCAATCATCTTCCAAATTGACCATTCCCTGACCCCAACTCTTGATCTCAGTCCTGTTCACCTGATTCCCACTCTCACTACCTTAACTCAAGATGGAAAAGAATTCACTGGCTCTGCAGAAGGAGGCAAAGGCATACCTAGACTCAATGCAAGGTTTTTTGCTTGATCTTCTTATTATACTATACCCTGTCTTGGGATCCATATCATTTTACCATTTGCTTGACCTCCTAGCCATTAAAAGCGCTCACACTTGAGTTGGAGAGACAATCAATAAATTTTACAGTGATTTGTCCAAAGTGGCTATGGCTTCCAACTCTTACCAACAAGTGGTAAAAGAACTAGATCAACTTGTAATCAGGGAACTATTTTTTCAAACCTCTCCTTCTTCTTGATCCCATCTTGACCCCCCCTTTGACCAACCAACAGGCCAATCAACTAACCAATAGTGTGGAAAGAAAGAGAGTGGTACTCCCCTAGTTGTCCCCAAGTTCCGGAATCAATGGTCCTAGCATCTGTAACAATAAGGATGCTCTGGTTTTGAGAGAGAGAGAGAGATAGAGATGAATTTCCTTCCTTTCCTTTCCTTTCCTTTCCTTTCCGTATCCTAAGCCATATACTAATCCGTATCCTAAGCCGTATCCTAAGCCGTAATCCATTCCTCTATCTTCCTTCCCTCCATCCATGTATATATGTATATGTCCTCCAAGCTGGGGTTGATAGAGCGGACTTTATTCCCACCCTCTCAAACCTATCCTCAAATGAAAGCCCAACAACAAATAGAAAAGAAAACCTAAAAACCAGAACCCTAGCCTAAACCTAACCCTTTCCCATGCCACAATCATCCTCCAGTCCACCTACCCTTACACACACCCGGTTCATCCTTCTCATGACGCAGCCCTCTTCTGCGCCCTACTTGGAGCCCCCCGCATTGTCTGCATCCACCCATCCCGCCGCGTGATTTCTTTCCCCATGGATTGTCCCACGCTTGGGTGTTCCCAGCCCTCTCCTATAGCCTTTTTCATACCACAACCACCCTCAAGCCCGCCTACCATTACACACACCCAGTTTTTCCTTCTCATGACGCAGCCCGTGGTTGCACCGTACTTGGAGCCCCCCACATTGTCCATATCTGCCCAGCACGCCATGTGATTTCCTGCCCTGCAGTTCCTCCCGCGCTTGCGCGCGCCCTCCCCGCTCTATCTTCCCAAACTAGCTGCCCGCAAACCTGGTCAGGCTGGCTCAATTCTTGGGTCTCCAATGTCCAAGAGGGCCACAATGAGCGTGCCAACCGGGGAACAGTTCCCAATCCAAGGCTATATAACAACACCAAAATGGGCTGATCAACCATCCCCCCCATTGAACAAATTGATGGGCCAAGGGTTAAGGACGATCATAGGGTTGAAAAGGTGATGAGTAGTTGTGAGAAGAGAAAGACCACATGTCCCCCAGGGGGGGGGGGGGAAGGAATGGGTAGAGGGAGAAGGCAACTAAACAAAGTGGGGATGATGTGTTTGAAAAGGAGCATTGGCACACTTAGCTTAGTGGTTAAAGCATCAATCATCAATTTTGAGGTCATGCGTTCAAATCACAGAAATAAAGTTTTCTCTAATATTTCTTCCAGGCTGTGTGTTGCCTGGGTAAAGGATTAAAATTAATATGCCTTTCAAATTCCAATTCTTTCATTTTTAAAGCTTGTTGTTTATAATGGTTTAATTTTGCTTTTTGATCAGGAGTTATGATAACAGGCACATAATTACAGAGGCTCTCTTCCTTTCTCTGTTTAAGAAAATTATAATAATAATTGATTAATTCTCCTGTGGTCTTAAGATCCACTGGAAGAATAAAAATAAAAAAATAATAAGTATTTTTACTTGTATTTACGCAGTTTATCTGGTTCTAAGAAATAAATTAATTACAATTAATTATTCAGGGATATTTCCTGGCCAGACCCCCAGTTTTCAGCTTACTGATACCAGGAACTTTGCCTTCCTTTAGCTTCAGCAAGTGATATTGGTGTTGGAATAATAATAATTCCAAGAAAATTATGTAAAATTCTCAAATGGTTGATTTAGAAGCAAGTGCATAGTTTGAGTGGTTTGGTTAGATTAAATTGAATTAAATATATTTTTCAAGAGGGGCCACAGTTTATGCAAACGGGGGATCTTTATTGGATAACAACCTCTCTTCAAGGGGCTCTTTTGAACTGTGTAAAGACCTTGGGACAATGAAGTCCTGTGTGATTACTCAAAAGGGGTTTACTCAAGGAGATTTGGTGGACTGACTGACTCACAGCACTTATTCCTGGAGGAAAGGAGGAGATAACTTACTGATTTAAGCAGACACTCCAAGAAAATTGCAGAAATTCACAGTTGAAAGGGTCCCAGGACAATTGTTGGGAATATTGCTGATATTCTTCAATGTAATTAACAATGGGTTTAGAATTAATAATTATACTATCAGACTGAGGCAATAAATCACTTTTTTATTTTGAATAAACACTTGATCACGGATGGAAAGGGTTCTGGATTGATTACTTAAAAATTAATGGGGTTTAAACCATCTAAAAGGGGCTGTTTATATACCTTTCTGGGGTAATAAGACCTTCACAGGGCATGTAGAGAGGGTTGTGCTTGTGTGCTGAGGCTGGAAGGCTAGCCAGGGCTAGTTTGGCACATAGTATTGGTTCTGTCAGCTGATTAGCCTTGTCTGTGTCATATTTTCATGTGAAATAATTTTCAGAAGGTATTTAAATATTAATTTGTTATTTTTATGGTTCAGACATATTTCCTCATTTTGTATAACTTTCTTTAGAGTGGCATGGGTAGAAGTGGGTATTTGTAGATTCTACGCCATCTTCTGCACATGTTGGTAATTTTCAATAATTTTTTGGTAGGCTTATTGGTGTGTTTCATGGTTCATAAATATTTTGCAATCTCATTTACGTGACAACCTTAATTATTGTTTCTCACAATTTATTTGCTTTAATGTTTTGATTTTCTTGTTTTTATTGAATTTTCTTAGGTTTAAAACATCTCCCTGTCCGTCAGTTAACTGGTTACATATGCATGATGTATGCATGCAAGTTGTAGCATGTTCCTGCGGTATCTGGCTGTTGAGATTAGTACAGCTGATGTTGACGCGCGCAGAATTTGACATCTGCATGCGGGAATACATCATTTGTCATTCTGCATGCGGGATTCTTGACAAGCACCTACATACTGGGTGTCAGGCGTGTGTACTCTTGCTATATGAATGCCGGGCTGTGCGCGGGAATTGTGACATAACACAAATCCACCTGTAACTCCAAAGATATACACAACACCTCAATTCTGACCAAATTTTAGGTGTGAAATCTATACATGGTATCATGTGTGAAATATTAAAATGGCCAAAAAGTTGCCATAGTGGTGCCATGGTTTATTGGTTTTTTCTTCTGCAATTATTTGAAAATATAAGGAGTTGGAATTCAAGGGTGGGGTCAGTGAGTGACCCTACCTATTTTTGGTGGGAAATCCTTTTTTGAAATAATATAAATGGATTTTCCACTCCTTCTAATTTTCTTATTTGTTTCCTGTTTTTAATCTGCTTTGACAGGTTGATCTTGTCAACTAGCAGCTGAAAATCATGGCTCATGATGTACAATTCCAATCAAAACTGCTGAAAAGTTGTTCAATCAAAGTATGGTCTTACATTTACATGAAGAATTCTCAATCCTTCCTTGTATATAATAAATTTCAATTCAATATATTCATTGCATACATATTCTGCGTGAATCTTCTGCATTCAGTTCATCCAGAAATCAATTTGATGTTTGACTCCAAAACCTCAACAAAGTAAAAGAAGGTTTCAATCACAAAAACAGGTGCTAAACCTACTGGCAGGTGCAGCATTTCTTTTTATGGTGAGAAGGGGGATGAAGGAGAAATGAATGATGTGGTAATGAGAGAATTTTAAAACCCAGTGTTTGAATGAATTCAAGAAAAGAGGCAAGTTTTGCTTGGATTGTGTGGGTGTGGGAACTTACAAAATAAGTCCCACAGCTTTGGTTGTTGTAGAAAAGACCTTAAATATAGAAATAAGACTCAATTTTATGGTATAAATATAATTCAAATCCCAAACCTGAACTCAGAAATACATTATAAACCAAAAAGGCCTATATTCACTCAGCCAAAGTACCCCTCTATCTCTCATGGATTAGAATATGAAGCCAAATCAACTATTGCCAACACATATCCCACTCAGGTATCACAAATTCAGTGAAAGGCAAATGGAAAGAAACTGGAGAACCTAAATACATATCAGTGAAAGATTAACTCAACACCTGAGCCATACAACCTGGGACTACAGCTGTACCAAACAAACAGCCAGCAACCTCACCAAGTTACAAAGCAATATAAATGAAAGTGAATACATGAAGTAAAAAACAGAAAACACAAAAAATCACCAAATACGCACAGAAATATATGAAAGAAAGAACCTACAGAGCCAAAGAACAAACCAGTACAAATCACCTTACTAAAATGCACAAAAATATATGTAAGAACAAGCCTGCAGCACAAAGAAAAATCCATTGAAAACTCACCCCAGAACTTCACAGAAATATATATTCAAGAAGGAATATGCAGTGACAAACAAATAACCATTATTAACTCACTCCAGAAATATGAAGAAATTTATATGCACAAGTTTCCATGCATTACAACCATGTGCAAACGTTTAACCAACCAGAATAAATAACTCAGATGGATGTACCAATTTTCTCCCACCAGCAGAAATACATCATTTGAGTGGCAGAAATACCTCATGTAACTATACCTAACTTCAACTCACCACAAAAAAGAGAGACTCAGGGGAATCCTTGGGCATCCTTGAGGGCTTATTTTTATAATTATGTAGGGTGTCAGCCTCCTGGATGACAAGACCCTTGCTATCCTTTAGCTACCAGAGGTGATAGAATAAATAATAAATATATTGATTAATAAATGCAGCAAAAATCTGTAAAATATTTGGATTAAGCTTATTGCAAGGTTAATTGGTTTGGTTATGGTTTGTTGTTATAAATCAATATGAATAAATTGATTATTAAATATTTTTATAGAGGGGCCACAATTATATTGAGGATCTTGAACACCTCTTTTCAGGGATTTCAGTATGAAAACACGTAGTCCTGGTTACTTTGGGATCTTTATTTTAAAGGATATTTTACCCAAAGATAATATGTATATAAAATACACAGTGGAGTGGCAGTGCCTTGTAACCAAGCTGCAACAACAGAGAAAGGATAGTAAAACTCACTGGTATATTATTAAATCCTTAAGGTATCTGTTTGGGATGTGCACTGATGGGTTAAACCTGTATACTGGGGTTATAAGGTTGTTCAGCAGTTTTAATTGATAAGAAGAGGTTGAGGACGGATATTATTGATCAGACTAAGCCATAAATCACTTACTTCTCTCTTATAAGTACTTGATTACCATGGCACAGTGTCTGGATATAAATATTACTGGGTCTCTGCCCATCAATATCCTCAAAAGAGCTCTTTATTTATAGCTTTTGAAGTCCCCATATTCTCCTTCTGAGGGGTACAGGGGCTCAAAGGGACGGACACTAAGGCTAGCAGGGTAACCAGTGGTAGCCTGTCACGTGTTCTTGGTGCTGTAGCACGGGTAGCATCCACTTCCCCAGGGTATGGGAATTATTTTAATTTATAATTGATATTTGGATGTGTGAATAACACTTATCTGTCCTATTTATGTATTATTTAATTAATTATCCTTGGTAAATGTTCCCAGTAATTAATAATTATTTTAACAGAAATTTTTACGGACATCCTGATGTCAGGTGAGTTCTCATTACGTATTAAATAACTGGAGTAAAGTCATGATATTGATTTTACTCCTTATTTTCAAGTTTCAGTTGATTTACTAAAATAATTACTTCAAAATATAAGTCATGGGATTTCATGTAATATTTTTACATCATTAGTTTTCTTAGTATGTCAAAAAAATTGATGTCTAGAAATTCTCATAAAAGTATATTAAAGTATGTTAATATATTTTTAGAAGTTTTCATTATCTTATTTTCGACATTCTTGGTACTTTGAATTATATTTAATAAAAAATAGGTATAAGAGTTATTTAATTATTTTTATATAATATTATGTACTTTTAGACTATCTACTATCCACAGGAACATTTATTACATATGTAAAATGTTCCCATGTGGGTTGTAGCATGTTTACACGGTACCTAAGTTTCTCAGTCTGCCTGTCACTTTGTCAGCCCATAGTCCTGCGGCTGCATACTTTTCAGAGGCCTGGGGAAGCGTACACAACCCTGACGGAGTGAAAGGGCTGTATTTCAGCCTTGCACAGGGGCATTAGCTGCCGCGGCTGCGTGTGGGAATTGTGACAAAACACATTTCCGTCCGTAAATCCTAAAATATACACAAAAACTCAATTCTGACTAAATTTTAGGTGTGAAACCTATAAGTGACAATATGTGTGAAATATTGAATTGGCCAAAAAGCCCAATGGTGGTTCCGTGGTATTTTGGTTTTTCTTTCCTTAATTATTTAAAAAATATAAGGAGTTGGATTTCAAGGGTGGGGTCAGTGAGTGACCCTACCTCATTTTGGGTGGAAAATCCATTTCTGTAATAATATTTATGGTTTTCCTACTCCTTCTTAGTTTAATTATGTTATTATTATTTTTATGTTATTTTTGTGACTTTTGCAGCTTGCTCTGCAATAGTAGCAAGCTGACATAGGGCCTCTCTACCCTAAGCAAGTTGTAAAATAAACCCCCATCAAATATTCCCCCAGTAACTCATCCAACCATTCACTACCAAATTATCCATATGTGGTATCTACCCAGATAAATCCTTATCAGTAAACAAATTATAAATAAACAGGAAATCAAAAAGAAATGAAATGAATTGAAACACCCCATAAGGTTCTTAAATGAGGGTTCTTCTGTGCCTAAAATTTCAGAATCAAAGTAAAAGGAATCAAACAGTCCATCAATAAAAAACCCTTAAAAATACAAAGATAACAAAAACAAACAAAACAACCCTCCCCAACAACCATCCCCCTATGGGTAAAACCATCCTTGGGTCCTGTACTAAAATTTTGCTTCAAGGAAAAGATTATCCTTTAAAATTGGGCTATTGGTTAAGATAAAATATATCTAATAAAATACTTGTCTTAACCTTGGAAATATTCCAACAAATCTGGTATAATCTTCCAAGATCCTTTCAATCATAGGTAATAGCCAATCTATGTCTGATCTGAGAACTATTTTAATTCTCATATAACCTATCTATTGATTAAGAAAATTATTTAAAAGGCTTAATATAGTTTTAGAAGGGAATTAAATTCAAAAAAAACCTAGTTAACTAATACTATGAAGGAGTAAAGGAAATAATAAATTCCCCTTGAAAGAATTTCACCAAGCCATTTTCTAAGGTCAATGTTAAATTCACCGCCCATTGAGCCATGGAAAAGACTCAAAATGAGCCATGTGGCACACCACACAACCACATTGAAGCTGTGCCGCTTGCCACACGGCTTGAAGAACCATGCAGCACACACACCACGGTTTGGAATTGCGTGGGATGCCTCAGAACTACATTCTAGCTGTGTAGAACTCCACATGGCTACAATGTAGTTGTGTTGAAACTGCATGGCCCACACACCACGGTCCAGGCTTGTGTGGGATACCGCATGACTACATTTGAGCCATGTAAAACTCCACACAGCTTGAGTGTAGTTATGTGGAATCCCACACGCCACTGTACTGTGGTGAGCCAAAAAAAACAAACAACAAAAAAACAAAAAGGAATGAAAGGGCACTAAAATAGCCCATAAAGTAAATTAACCTTCAAAAAAAATCAGCAATCAACCAAAAAATCAAAAAATGTTCATTTTTTGCTTAAAAGAAACAAAAAAATAGATAAATAAATAAAAAAAAAACAAAAACTGGGACTATTCAAGGACTATCCCTCAAGCAAAAATAACCAAAAAGAAAAAAAGTAACTGGACTAGCTCTAAACTAAAAAAACCAAAAAAAACACAAGTAACATGACAAGCCCTAAAGTAAAAACACTAAGAAAAAGGCAAGTAACTTGACAATCCCTGATGTAAAAACACCAAGAAAAAGACAAGTAACTTGAAAAGCCCTAAATTAAAAACACCAAAAAAAAACAGTTCAACTTGTGTTAAGATGATCCCATCATAAGCAGTAAAATACTCCTTATGATGGAATCAGCCCAACACAAGTTGAACTGACTGAAGAGTTAAAAGCTTGGAATTAACTGAACCAAAAGACTAGAGACAAGAGTTTCAACAAAAGGCAATGGTAATGAGGGAGTAAGAAAAAAAGAAGAATATCTCACTCTAAGGAGAACAGAAAATGATATCTATTGAATCACGGACTAGGAATGGGAATGACAGGAAGTGGTGGACAGGCTAAGGTAGTTGAGTTGGAATAGGTAAGTAATAATTTTGAGAGTTTTGGAATGAAGATGATCTCACAAGTGAACAAGAAAAAAGAGGAAATCAATAGTGGTGAAATGGTCTGTGTTGGCTTGGTTGATGTTGGAGTGGTCAACCTTGGCAATGCAGATTTTCTGAAGATGCCCCAGTGAGGATTGGTTGAAATAGTGTTGGACCTTGTCACTTTTGGATCATTTGTTTGGAGAGTCCTATGATCTTGGGTTGACCTTTTGTAATGGATTTTGGTGCTAACCTGATGTTTTCTGATCAAGTTGGGGAGAGAATTCTTCTCCATGATGCTGATGGTAGAAAAATTTATATTACTCTCTATTCTTTGGATGCTGGTCATTGGGAAAGAGATTTGCCTGGTCATACTCCTGAATTGGTCTTTAAGGGGAAGCAGAAGGATAATTCTAATTCCTCTCATTTTTTATGAGAAAAGTTGATCCTACTGATAGTTGTAGTTATTCTCAGCCTTGGACTTCAAATCAAGGGTCAAATATTATCCCTGATGCTTATTTCTATTTTTTATCATCATTTTCTTCTGATCTGGAAAGTATTAAACATCAAAAACCTGTAAAAATAGTAAAATTCCAAAAATAGTTCTTCTCTGTCTGGATCTGTTATGTATTCTTTTCCTTTTACTCTTAAGCCTGATAAATGTTCTATAAGCTCTGGTTTGAATATCTGCGAAGAGTAGAAACTAGATCCTGTTCTCAATTCTATTCTTGGTGGCTTTGGTATGGAGGAATATGGGCTTCAGTGGAGGCAATTTGGGGTAAAAGCAAGTCCTCCCAATTGTGCTCTGCTAGAGCAACCTTCTAACACCATTCTTGAAACCCTACCTAGTGCAACAAATGTGAGCAATGTATTATCTCCTGGTTCTCCCTTTATGTAAAAGGCACCCTTTGAGGTTAGTGCAGAACATAGCAGATGGAAAATTTTAGAACTTGGTCTCAGTTTTTGTAGTCAGGTCTCACTGGTTAACTCTTGGAGGAAGCAAGAGCTTCTTTCTTTTGCTACTATGTATAAGCCAGTTGAAAAAAAGTTTTAACCAGTCAACCAGCCTATGCCTATCAACATAAATCCTCCTCTCATGCTTCCTAACTTATCTTTTGATCCTTACTGTGGTCTATCTCAATATCTTACTGGTCCCTGGGTGTCAGCTCTATGATACAACAAACCTTTTAATCCTTTAGCTACAGAGAGTGATGAAAATGCTAGAATATTAATATTCCAAAAAAAAGCTGAAAGAGCTCAAATAATAAATAATTCAAGAGCTGGTGAAAGGTTTAATTGGTTTTGTTAGAAGGGTTTTTAATATTTTATAAAAAGAGGGGCCACAGCTTTATACTACTGGGCATCTTTATAGACAGACAACCTCTCTTCAAGGGAAATTCTTAGGCAGTTTAAGAACCATGGAATGAACAATGTGTGCCTTATAAGGACTTATCCACTAGTATGGCCGGTCAAAACAACACAATGGCCAAGGCAGGAAGGGAAACACTTAATCTGAGCAATAATTCCACAGAAAGCCTGAAAAGATTCAGGAAAAGGGTTTCAGAGCAGTTGTGGTTGATTGATTGACTATAATTTAATGAATCAGGTTGATTGTTTGAGAAATAATAATAATACTACAGACTAAGTCATAAATAACTTGCTTATATCCTTATAAGCACTTGATCAACAATGAAAAGGTTTCTGATTGATAATAATAATTCCTGATAAACTGATAGGGAATAATGGATCCAAAGAGGTCTGTATAAATACCTTTTGGGGTGATAATAAGCTTCTCAGGGCATGTTCAGAGGGTTCTTCCCATGGGCTGAGGCTGGTAGGCAAGTAAGGGCACGTTTGGCACTTTCAATTGGTGCTTTCAATAAGCTTTCCTCAGATCTGCTGGATTTCTGTACTATTTTAGCAACAGGATCTGTTGATCTGTTGATGGAGTAATTCTGATAATTCTGCACTTATCCTTTATTTGTACTATTAATATTTTTTAAAGTAGAAAAAAGTGGATATTCATTGATTTTCCATTATCTAATAAGCACGCAGGTAGTTTTCAATAATTTTTACGGGCACTCCTTTTAGTCTTTTGTGGTCTTCAAAGATTAGGATCTGTCTGTTTTGTGGTAAACTTCAATCTTTTATATAATATTTTTATTAAGTTTTTAAGATTTTTAGATCATTTGACATGCCTATGTCACCTTACTAAATATGCCAAGTAAACCTTAATAGGTTTTAGCTCCTGCAAGAAGTACCTGCTGTCAGATTTGTCACAACAGATCCTGATGCAGGGATCAGTCTATTCAGATGCGCTTGGGGTAGGATCCACTGTGTGCGTGGCATAATTGGCTGCGCCCTGGACTTTTGTACAAAGGAGGGTGATGCATAGGGGTTGTATAGGGAAGGGGGGCTGCGCGCAGGAATTGTGACATAACACATTTCTGTGTGTAACTCCTAAAATTTTCAGCCTGCTACTTAGCAAAGAGCAAACTGACAAAGCAACAACAATAATAATATTAACAAAAATAAAAAGAACAAAAAAATAAATAAAAAAAATTATTATAAAATGAAGGAGTAAGAAATCCATAAATATTATTGCAGAAATGGATTCCCCACCCAAAATAAGGTAGGGTTACTCACTGACACCACCCTTGAATTCTTACTCCTTATATTTTTTAATTAATTTAAAAGAAAATGGTAAATGACCACGGCACCAATATGGCACCTTTTGGCCATTTTAATATTTCACATGATATTTCATGTATAGGTTTCACACCTAAATTTCAGTCAAAATCCAGGTGTTGTGTGTAGTTTAGGGGTTACACAGGGAATTGTGTTTTGTCACAATTCCCGCACGCAGCCCCGCGTCCCTACAGCGCTGGACTCCCGCGCACCCACACTCCCGCACGCAGTCAATCCCTCCCGCGCGCAGGTAATTCCGTGACCTAGTCACGCGAGCAGCGGATCAGTCCCCGCGCGCATCTGAATGGACTGATCCCCGCGCCTAGCCTGCCATGATCAGTCTGACAGCCAGGTACCGCTCAGAGGAGCTACAACATAGTAGGATCTACTCTACACATATAAATCTACCACACAAGCGTAGATCATAGTTTAAAAACCTTAAAAGTCAATTAAAATTAGTTATTAACTAATTTTTAGTATTTTTTATTAATTAAATAAAGATCCAGACTCACCACGTCATGAGCTGATCAGAACCTTCAAAGACCACGGAACTACACAAGGAGTGGTCGTAAAAATTATTGAAAATTACATACAGGATCAGCAGATGATGGAGAATCAATAAAAATCCACGTCTGCTCACTTTGAACCAGTACTTACAGTACAAATTGAGGATCAGTGCAGGATCAGCAAAATGATTAATCTGTTGATTAACAGATCCTGCAGCTAAAAAGGAGCTGTTCCTTGACAGATCTAAGGCCAGCAGGCTAACAGCACCTTGAGGACGTGCCAATCTTGCCCTGACTGCCCCCCTAGCCTCAGCCCATGGTTAATACCCCTTTTAGAGGCCCTCAAGCAACCAAAAAGGAATATCTAAACAGGCTCTTTTTGCCCTTTTGTTCCGGAGAAATCAATCAGAGTTATTGAGATATTATTATTATCAATCAGAAATTGTGTCATTGTTAGTCAAGTGCTTATCAAGAAGAAAGCAAGTGATTTATGATCTAGTCTGAAGTATTATTATTATTATTTTCTAAATAACTATCAAGAACCAGAAGTTTGAACCAGCCACCAACCCCATCTGTTCTGAAGCTTCTTATCTGAATCTTTGCAGGATTTCTGTGGATTACTTCCCAAGTAAGTTGTTCCCTTCCTGCTCTGGGTTTGTGTGCTGTTTTTGCCCGCCCAAATTAGTGGATAAGGCCTTAGAAGGCACCCATCTTCATTCCAAGGTTATAAACTGCCTAAGGAGGCCCCTTGAGGAGAGGTTGCCAAGTCTGTAAAGACCCCCAGTAGTATATTACTGTGGCCCCTCTTTTTATATTATATTTAAAATATTTATAACCAAACCAATTAAACCTTGCACTTGCTCTTACCATATTATTATTTGAGCTGTAAAGTGTTTATTCTTTGGAATATTATTGCTCCAAATTCTTTTATCACTCTTTGTATCTAAAGGACTGCAAGGTTCCTGGTATCAGAGAGCTGACAACTGGGGGTCTGGCCAGGAAGTATCCTTAATAATTAATTGTTTAATTAATTATCTCCTGGACCAGTTATTTATATTTAAATATTATATATATATGAGTAGAAATACTTATTATTTTTCTTTATCTTTTGATTTATCCAGTGGATTTAAAAACCAACGGAGAATTGATGAATTATTATTTGAATCTTCTTAAACAGAAAAAAGAAGAAAATTTACAAGACTTTGTGCCTGTTGTTATAACTCCTGAACAAGAACAAGAAAGACTTCTTTTTTATAAACAACAAATCTTAAAAGAAAAGGAACAAGAGTTAGAAAGAATTATTAATTTTAACTCCTTGTTAAGACAGCACAAAGAGTGGAAAATCTATCAAAGAAAGCTTTCTGCTTTTAAGAGACAGAATCCAAATCATAAAAGTGAGCTTTAATCTCCTTTTTATTATGTTTTTTATAAAAAAAATCATAAAAAAAAACTCAAAAAATAATAAAATTATTATAAAAATAAATAAATATATAACTTATATTTTTTTAATATTTTATCCTTTCTAGTGGACTATGTTTTTGGTGATCTTATTGACTAAGACCTCTTAGAGGACGTCCCAGACTGTGAACCCTTGGATTTGCCCCAAGATCGTATTGGAACCCACTCAGATCCCATTGGAATACCCTCCAAGGACGGTACTGAACCCAACAAGGACTTAGTACCTTTAAACCTAGATATAAGTAAGTCATATATTTTTAAAAAAAATATAAAAACCAAAAATTACTCAAAAAAATTATTTTTTTGATTTTTTTTTTACAAAGTTTTGACAAAGACTTACATAATTTGTAACATGTATCAAAACAGATGCAACACCCGCGCCAGTGGATGAGCCCCGTCCTATGGATCTTTGCCCGGAGGAACCCACGCGCGCAAGGACGCCAGTTGCGAACGCGATGCGGATCAAACCAGTGATTGCTCCGATCCGCGCAACAATGACGATGACTGCCACCGCCGACTCGACCAACTCACTGTTGGAGAGCCATCCCTCGTCCAACGTCTTATCCCAGGATGATACCGTTCCACCTACACCACCCCAGCCGGACTCCTCCAAGGAGGACAAAATAAAGGTATTGGTGAAAGAACACTTGGGTCATTGGGAACTGTTCAAACAGGCTCAGACCCAGGAAGACCAGCAAGGTATGAGAAAAGCCATATCTTTGGCAAAGAAGACGCAAATAACCCTCCAAAAATTGATTCCCAAGAAAGAAGTAGAAGGCTACGTGCAGAATTGGAATCCTTGGGACCAATTAGCTTCCTTAAGAGGAAACAAAAACAACAGGAAGAAGAGATCTCTAGCCCATCAGAAATTAAAGAATCCCAAAGAGTGGGACAATATAATATCTTTGGCAAGAAAATGGAAGAAAGTGTACCACAATTAGATGTAGAAACTTTCAACTTGTTTTCCATAAATGTTTCTCATAACTTTGATATCATTAGCAAATGTTTTGACAAAGTATATGAACAATTGGATAAAATAAATAACAATTTTGGTAAAGTCATGCAATCCCAATCCAACTTGACCAAAATAAATGAGTTAGAAGTAAAACAAATAAGAGACAGCATCAGCTTGAGTAAGGGAGAACTAATGAAGTACCTAGAAAACAATACTTCAGCTATCCAAGAAGAAATTCTTCTATCTATTGAACAAATCAAAGAAGGTATTAATAAGACAGAACACGCTTCCCCTACTCATATTATTAATAAAATTGATTCATTAAGTAACAAACTTGACCTGGAATTAGGTATGATTAAGAATGATCTCAGAGATCTAAAGGTAAACTTAACTCAACCCATTGCAGACTCTGATGAAATCAGACCTTCCAGGTACCACAGTACTCCCCAATTAACTTTTAGACCAAGGCCAATCAGGCATGAATCTTTCAGGCCTAGTCCCACTCCTGAAGTAGAACAAGCATTAAAATTACTTCCCCCTATCACTGAGTGGCCTAAATTCTCAGGAGAAGAAGAATATAATCATGTCAGTTTTATTAAGTTTATTGACTATACTCTGGCCTCTTATGAACTTCCTGATAACATAGCTGTAGTAAGACTACCTAGACTGTTTGAAGGAGTAGCCCTTGACTGGTTCATCAATAAGAGAGAAGAGGTAGGATATTTGTCATGGAACTTGTGGAAAGACTTGATTAAGGAAAAATTTGGTACCAGAATTTGGAAAAGAAAAATGATGAAGACTTTTGAGACTTCTTTGTTTGATCCATCCAAGGACAAACCTCACAAATGGTGCCTTGACAAGAAGAGAAGACTAGACCGCTTCTACCCAAATGCTGATAAAGAAGAAGTCAATGAAAGACTCCTCAACCTATTTCCAGGACAACTTAACCATAGCGTAAGATGCAGAATGCCCATGAACTCTGACCTTTCCACTCTCAAAGGAGTATTAGAAGAAACTATTGAAATGAATGGCTTAGACAAAAGGGTTAACAAACCCAGAGAACCAATTACTAGGAATAGGGAAGAATATAATAACAAGAATAAAGAACCTCTCCCTACCAACACAGAAGCCAAGAATACTTTAGAAACAAAAGAAAAGATATGTTGGAATTGCAACCAAACAGGGCATGTAAGACCTGACTGTCCTTTACCCAGGAGGAAGATTAATCTTATTGAAGGGGAAGAAGATGACACTAATCCTGACCCCCAACTAGATGAAACTCATGGTTCCATCTCTGATTGTGACTTAATGATCACTAATCCCATTAATGTCATTGAAGGTAACATAGAATCTTCCCTGGATATTAACCCTGTTAATGAAGATAGCAATTTGCCTCAACAATGGACACCCAACATGAAAATACAACATTTTTCTGAAGCCAAGACCTTAACCCTTAAACCTTCTATTTGAAAAGGTTACACCTGTGGTAAAACTTGTTATGCTACTGGATTGATACAAGGTTCTCCTGTAAAATTACTTATAGACAGTGGAGCCTTCTGCTCCTGTGTTGGAACTGACTATTTAAATAAACAGGATTCTACCTGGAAGAAAGACTTACTACCAGTACCACAGGCTAAGTTCAGCAGCTGTAACTCACCTCTTAATGCTATTGGAGTATGGCCAACAGAAATCATACTTCCCTACTCTAAAGGATCAATGAAGATAAAGATTGAATTTGTAGTACTTCAAAATGGAGTATGTGATTATTTTATTGTAGGAAATGATTCTCTTTGCCTGTATGAGATAGATGTCTTCCAGAGTAAAGGGAGATATTTCACTATAGGAGGAGATTGGAACAAGAAGTTCCAAATATGCCATGTCAATGCTAAAGCTACTGATTCCACTTATGAGAGACACTTAGAGACTTTTAACCAGGAATACTTTTCCCAAGCTTCCCTGAATTCCCAGCTTAGTGAAGACCAGAAAAGAGATATTCTCCCAGTATTCTTTGAGAACCAGAATGCTTTTTGCACTAAAGACCATCCCATTGGTAATATTAAAGGTCATGATATGGTCTTAACTTTGACTATTAAGCCTCCTTACCCTCCTAACCTCAGAAGACCAGCTTACCCTTCTAGTCCAAAATTTAGGACTGCTCTAGAAGACCACATCCAAGAACTAGTGGACTTACAAGTCTTAAGGAAAGTAGGGCATAATGAGCAAGTAGACGTAACTACACCTGTGATAATAGCCTGGCACAATGATAAGTCTAGGATGGTTGGAGACTTTAGAATGCTCAACAACTACACCCAAGCTGACTATTATCCTATCCCAAGGATTGACCATGCTCTACATAATTTTTCTAAAGATAAGTTCATTACTACTATGGAAATGTTGAAAGGCTTTCACCAAATACCTATCAGTCCTGATAGTAGGAAATTTATGAGAATCATATGTCATTTAGGCATATATGAGTATCTCAGAATGCCCTTTGGTATTAAAAATGCTCCTTCCCACTTCCAAAGAATGATGGTTACAGTCTTAGGAATGTTCATCAGGCAAGGTTGGATGATGGTATACATAGATGATGTTATCATTTATTCAGATGATTGGGATACTCACATGGATAAAGTAAGGCTAGTACTTAAAACCATCTCCACAGTAGGATTAAAAGTATCTTTGAAAAAGTGCAACTTTGGATATGGAGAACTTAAAGCTCTAGGACATATTGTTTCTGGACTCACTTTAACTACTGACCAAAGTAAGATAGAAGCAGTAATGAACAGACCTATGCCCCAGAACAAAACTGAACTCTTATCCTTTATAAGCTTCTGCAGCTACTACAGGAAGTACATGCCTAAATTTGCTAACCTCACCAAGTGTTTATATGAGATCTGCAACAACAACACTTTGTTTGAAATGACTCATGAAAGATTGAAGAATTATGAGGAACTCAAAGTAGCTATGACTACTGCCCCAGTGTTGATACAACCAGATTATTCTAAACCTTTCAAACTTTAAATAGATGCCAGCATGGAAGTATTAGGAGCTGCATTACACCAAGAAGTAATAGAAGAGGATAAACCAGTAGAGAAACCTATACTCTTCATATCTAGACAAGTCAAAGATACTGAGAAGAGATATGGTGCCAGCCAAATGGAATGCCTTGCTCTAGTATGGGCATTAGAAAAACTCCACTATTATTTGGAAGGTACAAATTTTGTGGTGATCACTGATTGCAATGCTGTTAGAACTCTCATGAACATGAAAACTCCTAGCAGGCATATGTTAAGATGGCAGATAGCCATACAATAGTACAGAGGTCAGATGACTATAGTCCACTAAGCTGGAGTTAAACATCAGAATGCTGGCAGTCTTAGCAGAAATGCTCTACCAAATGATACTAGCAATCCTGCTCATGACCCAGAAGATCATGATATATTTCCTATACTAAACATTAACCTGTTTAATCTTGAAGCTCCCATCATAGGAATTCACATATGTGAACTAGATGAATCACTGGTCAGCTCCATCAGAGAAGCATACAACTCTGACATGAAGAATTTGATTAACATTATAGAAATTGCTTCACCTCCATCTGAACTCATCAACAGTTTACCTGAACCCCTGCTGAAATCCTATAAAGAAGGAAGATTCACACTGTGGGTTGGCCTAGTATATTACTGGCATAAACACTCTAGTGTTATAGTCTTGACCAAAACAGAGCATATCAAACTTGTTTTAGCTGAATTTCATGATAATTTCTCCTCTGGTCACCTGTCTACTGATAGAACCCTAGTAAAAGTAAAACAGACTGCCTGGTGGATCAACTGGAGAGACTCCACTATCAAGTATGTTTCAAGCTGTGAAATCTGTCAGAAGTCCAACAGGACCACTGGGAAAAGGTTTGGACTACTCCAAAGGATTGCTGAGCCCAGGAAAAGATGGGAAGTTATCAACATGGACTTTGTAACTGGACTGCCCCCTGGAGGAGCTTACTCTTACAACTCAGTCCTGGTTATTGTAGACAGATTTTCTAAGAAAGCCAAGTTTCTACCTAACCATAAGGAAGACACAGCTATGGAAGTAGCCTTACTCTTCTGGAACAGACTAATTGCTGATGTAGGAATTCCTAAGATTATTATCAGTGATAGAGACCCCAAATTCACGTCTGAATTCTGGAGAAACCTCCATGATATGTTAGGAACTACCTTAGCCTTTTCTACAGCTTATCACCCTCAGACAGATGGATTAGCTGAAAGAATGATCCAGACTCTAGAGGACATGCTCAGAAGGTTCTGTTGCTTTGGGATGGAGTACAAGAATACAGATGGATACTGCCATGACTGGGTTAGCCTTTTACCTGCACTAGAAATGGCCTATAACAGTAGTAAACACTCTACTACCAAAGAGGCTCCTTACGTACTGGAAAGAGGATGGATCCCCAAATTACCCAAGGATAACCTCAATCAGGAGTTAACTAATATCCATCCAACATCACTGGACTTCAAAAGCATGATAGATATGGCAAATAAGCAAGCTGCCAAGTGTGTACAAGATGCTGTTGAATACAACCAACAGAGGCGGGATAAAACTCACAAAGAACCTGATTTCAGAATAGGAGATCAAGTTCTAATTTCAACCACCAATTTCAATAACTTGGCTGGAAACAGAAAACTCAGACCAGCCTTTGTTGGGCCTTTCACTATCAAGAAACTCCATGGTAAGAATGCTGTAGAAGTCATCCTCAGTAATGAACTCTCCAGGAAACACCCAGTCTTCCCAGTTAGCCTTGTCAAACACTACCATCCAAGAGAAGGTGAAAAGACCCCTTCACCTGAAATACCAGTCTTAGATAAGCCTGAGAAGGACAAAGGAAAATTCAGTAAAATCCTTAAAGATAAAAAAGAAAGGATCCAAGGAAAAGATGTTAGACTTTACTTAGTCAGATACAAAGGAGAATCAGCTGATAAAGATGAATGGCTACCTGAAAACAACATTCCAGATGGACCTATACACCTGAGAAACTACAGAGCCAGTAAAAGACACTGAGCCCCAAAATTTTTTTCAGATATAGTTATAACTTGGAGTGGGGAAATGTCAGCCTGCTACTTAGCACAGAGCAACCTGACAAAGCAACAACAATAATAATATTAACAAAAATAAAAAGAACAAAAAAAGAAATAAATAAAATTATTATAAAATGAAGGAGTAGGAAATCCATAAATATTATTTCAGAAATGGATTCCTCACCCAAGATAAGGTAGGGTCACTCACTGACCCCACCCTTGAATTCTTACTCCTTATATTTTTTAATTAATTTAAAAGAAAATGGTAAATGACCACGGCACCAATATGGCACCTTTTGGCCATCTTAATATTTCACATGATATGTCATGTATAGGTTTCACACCTAAATTTCAGTCAAAATCCAGGTGTTGTGTGTAGTTTAGGAGTTACACAGGGAATTGTGTTTTGTAACAATTCCCACACGCAGCCCCGCATCCCTACAGCGCTGGACTCCTGCGCAACCAAACTCCCACGCGCAGTCGATCCCTCCCGCGCGCAGGTAATCCCGTGACCTAGTCACGCAAGCAGCGGATCAGTCCCCGCGCGCATCTGAATGGACTGATCCCTGCGCCTAGCCTGCCGTGATCAGTCTGACAGCCAGGTACCGCTCAGAGGAGCTACAACCTAGTAGGATCTACTCTAAACATATAAAGCTACCACACAAGCGTAGATCATAGTTTAAAAACCTTAAAAGTCAATTAAAATTAGTTATTAACTAATTTTTAGTATTTTTTATTAATTAAATAAAGATCCAGACTCACCACGTCATGAGCTGATGAGAACCTTCAAAGACCACAAAACTACACAAGGAGTGGCCGTAAAAATTATTAAAAATTACATATACGATCAGCAGATGATGGAGAATTAATAAACATCCATTTCTGCTCAATTTGGACCAGTACTTACAGTACAAATTGAGGATCAGTGCAGGATCAGCAAAATGATTAATCTGTTGATTAACAGATCCTGCAGCTAAAAAGGAGCTGTTCCTTGACAGATCTAAGGCCAGAAGGCTAACAGCACCTTGAGGACGTGCCAATCTTGCCCTGACTGCCCCCCTAGCTTAAGCCCATGGCTAATACCCCTTCTAGAGGCATTCAAGCACCCAAAAAGGAATATTTAAACAGGCTCTTTTTGCCCTTTTGTTCCGGAGAAATCAATCAGAGTTATCAGAGATATTATTATTATCAATCAGAAATTGTTTCATTGTTAGTCAAGTGCTTATCAAGAAGAAAGCAAGTGATTTATGATCTATCCTGAAGTATTATTATTATTATTTTCTAAATAACTATCAAGAACCAGAAATTTGAACCAGCCACCAACCCCATCTTTTCTGAAGCTTCTTACCTGAATCTTAGCAGGATTTCTGTGGATTACTTCCCAAGTAAGTTGTTCCCTTCCTGCTCTGGGTTTGTGTGCTGTTTTGCCCGCCCAAATTAGTGGATAAGGCCTTAGAAGGCACCCATCTTCATTCCAAGGTTATAAACTGCCTAAGGAGGCCCCTTGAGGAGAGGTTGCCAAGTCTGTAAAGACCCCCAGTAGTATATTACTGTGGCCCCTCTTTTTATATTATATTTAAAATATTTATAACCCAACCAATTAAACCTTGCACTTGCTCTTACCATATTATTATTGGAGCTGTAAAGTGTTTATTATTTGGAATATTATTGCTCCAAATTCTTTTATCACTCTTTGTAGCTAAAGGACTGCAAGGTTCCTGGTATCAGAGAGCTGACAAAAATATACAAAACACCTCAATTCTGACTAAATTTTAGGTGTGAAACCTATACATGACAATAAATGTGAAATATCAAATTTGCCAAAAGCTGCCATATTGGTGCCATGACTTTTTGGTAAATTTACATTTAATTATTTAAAATATGAAGGAGTTGTATTCAAGGGTGGGGTCAGTGAGCAACCCTACCTTATTTTGGGTGGGGAATTCATTTCTGCAACTGATTGGTATTCTCATTGACGGGGTGAATCATTTGGGATTATTTCCCCTCCTAGAGCGTCACAAGTTTTAATATATGTTAGTTAATTGCAAGTTTAATGTTAGTGAAAGAAAAAGATGACTCAATGGGGAATACAAGGAATAGAAAGAGAGCGGTGTAGAAAGAAGAGAAGAGTTTCACTCCTAAGATGTCTGCAAGTCCGGAAGTTATTGGTCTAAGCGTCTGTAAGGAGGCTGTATGCAATGAGTTCTTAACTTTAGTGAGATAAAAAGAGATAATGAGATGTATTCCTTTTCTCCAAATCCTTCCTGTTCCTTTCCTTGGTGGTCTTTTCTTTGATGATCATAACCCAACCCAGATTTGAGGGTGAGGATTTGGGTCCCCCCCTTCAACCCTAACCTAAGTACAACCACAAACGCAAAAGAATGATGAAACAAAACCCCTAAGCACGGAACCCTAGCCCAACCCTACCCCTCCATCCCTTGCCCCATAACCCATGCCCCTCAATAACAATATAGGCCAGGTTTGTCCTTCTCATGGCGCAGCCCTCCGCCGCGCGCTACTTGGAGCCCCCCGGTTTGCCCTCCCGCGCGTGAACGCGGACCTTGCAGTCTGCAGGTCAGCCCGTGCGCGCCTAACCCCCCGATTGCCCCGCCCTTGCCTTCTGGACTAGACACCCGCAAGCTTGGTCGGGCCAGCTCCATCACTTGGTCCGCGTTTCCTGGGCGGGTCGTGGCCCGGCGCCCTCAGAGTAGGCCTGACCCGCACCTGGTGCTGAGCCTCTTTTTCTACTGCTGAGCCCGCAGCGGCTGCTGCTGAGCCCTCAGCAGGCACTGCTGAGACCGCGCGCACCCCAAATGCTGAGCCCGACCTACCCAATTGCTGAGCGCGCAGCCCACAACGCAGCTCTCAACCCAAGGTTATAAATACAACACCACAGCGGGCTTAAATATTAATGAAATGGTTGGTGGTGGCCCTTGGTATTCTTCTTAATACTGCTTAGAGGGAATAAATGGAAAAAAGACTATGTCTTTGGATGATTTGGGAACTTCTAAGTGAATAAAAATGAAATATTAACCACTGGTATTTGTGTGGGAATGGTTCATTTTTCTTGGTATTGTTTCTGTAAATGCATGGATATTTATAGGTCATTCAGGGATATCAGAGTATTACAGTGATGCCTTATCTTACTTTGGCTCTGGCAAAAAAAGTGACTATAAGGTTGGTGCCAAAAACTGGGTGGAGCTTAATAAAAGGGGGTTCTAGCTTCAGTTCAACTGCGTGAGCACCTGGTTAAAATAAGTAGGCACTTAGGTACTATCAGTTTCAAGAAAACATCCCTGTTTTTTTTTAATTCTTGTCCAAATTTTCACATTTTTTGTCATATGTTTTATTTTATTTGTCCTATTGTTTCAAGTTATTGTCCTATATTAAATTTTTATTTCTTCCTTTTTGATATTTATTTCCTGAAATGAAAAAAACCTATCCTTTCCATAAAAAAAGGCTTTCCAGTCTTATAATGTTTTTGTCCTGAATTTTCAGGTTTTCTGTGCACCTATTTATTTTGGCGGTTGCTTTGTTGGAAGAATTGAGTATAGAAAGTATGTTAAAAATTAAAAATTTATTATTTTTAATTTCAAACAAAATCTTGTTTAATCTTGCTTAAATTACAGGAAAATAATTAGTTAAATAATTGAGTACATGAGAATGTAAAAGCAAACCAAAAAGAAAGGAATTAAGTATTTTGAAGATAAGAGCTAGGATTGTTGATAATATTCCCAGTTATAGGTTGCATATCACCACATGATTTGTAAAATTTTTGGCAAGGAGTTAAGCAATTTTGTGCAACCTCTGGCTTGGTTTCATTTTCAAAAGACGGATGGATTGCTTGCGCAAAATCTTTCTGGCTTTGAATTTCTTAATGTTTGAATTCAATTTTGATTATGTTGAAAACAAGCTTGATTGGGTCAAGCATGGGAGAGCATTTGGGAAGAAATTTCATTTTGGTTTTTGGGTTGACTCCTTCACTATATTTTCAAGTAAATTGAAATCTTCTCCAAAATGGATTGGGGTATTGTCCATGATGATGATGGAGTTTGGTGGTAATTGTTCATGTAGTCAGAGAAGGAAGTTGGAACTGTTGAGGGAAATTGTGCCACCTTTTTTTCACCATCTTTGTTCAGCAATTTTAAATAGATGATGCCAAAATTTGCAGAGCCCCAAATAGATGGATCATGCTTCCCCTGGCATTAGTTGCAAGGGAAGCAGCCTTTCCTGAATAAAACCCAAAAAAACCAAAAAAAATCATGAGAATCAATCAATATCAAAAAGAATCAATTGATTAAATAAGTATGTATAAAAGAGAAATGAATTACCAGAAAGTGAGGAACCATGAGTAGGCTGATTTTGAGAGTTGAAAACAGAATCATCAATAAAGATGAGTTTCCTTCCTAAATCAGTGACACAATTGAGAAAATAATTGTGTTGCTGTCATAGGAAGGAAGCCTTGTTCCACTTACAAGGCACCAGAGTTACCATCATCCAGGTGATTTTGAGAATTGGAAAAACCATCTGGATTTAGGGGATCAAGATAGAAACATAAAACTCTTCCTTGATGTGGGAATAAAGTTCCTTCACATGTAAGGCTGGATTATCTTCAAGATTCATCAAAGTTAATTTAATGATTTCAATGGAAATATTGGACTTTGGTCCTTGTGTGGCTGATGATCAATCCTCATTTCCATCTTGCAATGCACCTATAATCCTTCCAACTTGAAAGTCAGATATACCAAATTTTTTGGCAGCCTCCTCTTCAGATCTTCTTTTGTTGAGGACTTGCTTTTTAACCAGGTTCTTGATTTCACCACTGATGGATTGATGTGGTTTTCTTGCCAGGAACATTTAGGATTATGTATGGATTTCCCACTATTTTTATTTTATTTATTTTATTTTCATTTTTGATCCCACTCCTTAATATTTTATTTATTTTATTTACATTTTTAATTTTTATTTTCTTTTATTTTTATTTTTATTTTTATTTTTATTTTTATTTTTTTTACAGGTTGCTCTGCAGAGTAGCAAGCTGAAATTTCCCCACTCCAAGATATGTCTATATCTGAAAGAAATTTTGGGTCTAATATCTTCTTCTGGATCTGTTATTTCTGATGTGTATAGGTCCATCTGGGATATTGTGCTAAGGCAACCATTCACCTTTATCAGCTGACTCTCCCTTATACCTGACCAGGTAAATTCTGATGCCTTTTTGATTGATCCTCTCTTTCTTATCCTTGAGGATCTTGCTGAATTTCCCTTTGTTTTTTTCAGGATTATCTGTGACAGGTATCTCTGGTGAATGAGTATGTTCTCCTCCTCTAGGATGGTAGTGTTTGACAAGACTTACTGGGAAGACGGGGTGTTTCCTGGAAAGTTCATCACTGAGGAATAGTTCTACAGAATTCTTACCATTTAGCTTTTTGATTTCAAAGGGCCCAGCAAATGCAGGTCTAATCTTCCTGTTTCCAGCTAGGTTAGTAAAATTGGTTGTAGAAACTAAGACTTGATCACAAATTTTGAAATCAGGTTCTTTGTGAGTTTTATCCCATCTATTTTGGGTATATTCAACAGCATCTTGAAAACACTTAGCAGCATGTTTGTTGGCTAAATCTACCATTTTCTTGAAATCAAGAGATGTTGGATGAATATTGTTTAGCTTCTGGTTGAGCTTATCCTTGGGTAACTTAGGAATCCATCCTATCTCCAGTAAATAGGGTGCTTCCTTAGTAGTAGAGTGTTTGCTTCTATTATAAGCCATTTCTAGTGCTGGTAGAAAGCTAAACAGTTCATGGCAGTAAACATCCGTATTTTTGTATTATAGACCAAAGCAATAGAAACTTCTAAGCATACCCTCTAAGGTCTGGATCATTCTTTCAGCTAGTCAATCTGTCTTGGGATGATAGGATGTAGAGAAGGCTAAGGTAGTTCCTAACATGTCATGGAGATTTCTCCAAAATTCAGAGGTAAAATTGGGATCCCTATCACTGATAATGATTCTAGGAAATCCTACATCATCTATGAGTCTTTTCCAGAATAGCAATGCTACTTCCATGGAAGTATCCTCCTTATGGTAAGCTAGAAACTTTGATTTCTTGGAAAAACTATCTACTATGACTAGGACTGAGTTATAGGAATAGGCTCCTCCAGGGGGTAATCTGGTTATAAATTCCATGTTGATGATCTTCCACCTCTTCTTGGGTTCAGTGATCTTTTGAAGGAGAAAAGAAAATTTCCCAGTAGTTCTATTAGACTTCTGGCAAGTTTCACAGCTAGAGACATACTGGATTGTGGAGCCTCTCCAACTTCTCCACCAAGTGATTTGTTTGACTTTATCCAGAGTTCAATCCGCAGATAAATGAAAAGATGAACAGTTGTCATGACACTCAGTTAAGAAAACCTTGATGTGCTCTTCTTTGGTTGGGAATATAACACTTGAATGTTGATTCTTGTAGTATACCAGACCATCCCATATGGTGAACCTTCCAGCTTTGTAAGGCTTTAGGAGAGGTTCAGCTAAACTGTTAACTATTTCAGATGGTGGTGAAGTACTTTCCCTAATTGTGATTAGAGTCTTCAGATCAGAGCTCTAAGCTTCTTTGATTGAGTTGACAGGGATTCATCCATTTTGCAAATGTGGATTCCTAGAATGGGAACTTCAAAATTAAGCATATCAATTTTTAGTATAGGAAATATGTCATTTTCCTCCGGATCATGAGCAGGATTTCTTGGATCATTGGTTAGAGCATTTCTGCTTAAGCTATCAGCATTCTGATTTGTAACTCCAGCTTGATGAACTATATTAATCTGGACTCTATATTGTTGTATGCTATCTGCCACCTTAATATTTGTCTACTAGGAGCCTTCATATTCATCAGATTCCTTACAGCATTGCAGTCAGTGATTACCGTAAAATTGTTTCCTTCCAAGTAATAATGAAGTTTCTCCAGAGCCCATACTAAAGCAAGAAATTCCATTTGTCTTGCTCCATAACTTTTCTCAGTATCCTTGACTTGTCTTGATATTAATAGTATAGGTTTTTCCACTTGTTTGTCCTCATCCATGACTTATTGGTGTAAAGCAGCTCCTATTACCTCCATACTAGCATCTATATAGAGCTTGAAAGGTTTAGAGTAGTCTGGTTGAATTAAAACTGGAGCTGTAGTCATAACTATCTTGACTTCCTCATAATTCTTCAATATTTCATGAGTCATCTCAAAAAAGGTGTTGTTGTTGCAGATTTCATACAAACAATTGGTAAGAAGGTCAAATTTAGGTCTGTACTTCCTATAGTAGCTGAACAAACTGAAAAAAGATAGAAGTTCCACTTTATTCTGGGGCATGGGCCTATTAATAACAGGGGCTATCTTGCTTTGGTCAGCAGTTAGAGTTAGTCCAGAAACAATATGTCCTAAGGCTTTGAGTTCTCCATGGCCAAAGTTAAAATTTTTCATTGATAATTTCAATCTCATAGCACACATAGTTTTGAGGAATAGGCTTACTTTATCCAGGTGTGTATTCCAGTCATCAGAGTACATGATAACATTGTCAATGTATACCATCATCCATCCTTGTCTGATAAATGATCCTAAGAAAGTTTCCATCATCATCTGGAAGTGAGAAGGAGCATTTTTGATACCAAAAGGCATCCTTAGATACTCATAAATTCCCAAATGACATATAATTCTCACAAATTTATGAATATCAGGGCTGATAGGTATCTGGTGAAAGCCCTTCAGCATATCCATAGTAGTGATATACTTAGCCTTTGAAAGGTTGTGCAAAGCATTGTCAATCCTTGGGATAGGATTGTAGTCAGCTTGGGTATAGTTATTAAGCATCCTAAGGTCTCCAACCATTCTAGACTTATCATTGTTCCAAGTTATGATTACTGGAGTAGTAATGTCAACCTGTTCATTATGTCCTACTTTCCTTAGAAATTTTAGGTCAATTAACTCTTGGATATGAGTTTCTAGAGCTGCTCTAGACTTTGGACTAGAAGGGTAAGCTGGTCTCCTGAGGTTGGGAGGGAAGAGAGGTTTCATGGTCAAGGTTAAAATCATTTCATGTCCTTTGATGTTACCAATGGGGTAGTCCTTGGTACAGAAAGCATTCTGATTTTCAAAGAAAACTTGTAGAATATCCTGTTTTTGGTCTTTACTGAGAATAGAATTTGATGCTTCTTGGGAGAAGTATTATTGGTTAAAGCTTTCCAAGTGTTTCTCATAGGTTGAATCAGAAGTCTGAGAATTGAAATGGCATATATGAAACTTCTTTCTACAGTCTCCTCCTATAGTAAAGTATCTACCTTTACTTTGGAATAAATCTTTACCATACAAGCAAAGAAAATAATTTCATAGAATGAAGTAATCACATACTCCATTTTGAAGCACTACAAATTCAATTTCCAGTTTGAGTGATCCTTCAGATTGAGGTAGTATGATATCAGAGGACCCTCCTCCAATAGAATTGAGCAAACAGTTACAACTGATAAACTTAGACTGAGGTACTGGTAATAATTTA
Source organism: Puccinia polysora (assembly GCA_025617555.3). NCBI lineage: Eukaryota > Fungi > Basidiomycota > Pucciniomycetes > Pucciniales > Pucciniaceae > Puccinia > Puccinia polysora. The sequence goes on along the minus strand of CM062615.1, from coordinate 15,415,038 downwards.
ATTCTCCAATTCGGATCCTGCTTTTCCAAATAAGTTGAACCAACACAAGAGCAAAAGGATCCACTATCTGAGAGTAAACTCACCGGGGAACCTTGGATTAAACCAGTAGCATAGTATGTTTTGCCAGAAGTGTCAATTTTATGGGAAAAAGGTTTAAGGTTCAACTTTTTAGCTTCAGAGACACGGTGAATCTGCATTTTGGGATTCCATTTTTGTGGTAAATTGGAATCGTCATTGACAGAGTTTATGTCCAGGGATGATTCCATACTTCCTTCAATAACATTAATGGGGTTAGTAATCATTAATTTACACTCAGCGAGTAATCCATCAGTGTAATAAAATTGGGGATCAGGGTTATTATCATACTTTTCTCCCTCAATGGGATTAATCCTTCTTCTGGGTTGAGGACAGTCAGGTCTTGCATCTCCTGTCTGGTTGCAATTCCAGCATACCTTTTCCTTTTTCTCTGGAGTCTTCATGACTTCCAAACTGGTGGAATTAGGGGCAGGGGATGCTGTCATACTGACACCAAACTCAGTCTAACCTCAGTCTAACCCTCAGGCCTGATCTACTTTCTCAGGAAATTCAACCTCAGGGCTCAGGAGACTTACATCAATATGTCTCCAGTAACTATATACCTCAGGATCTTCATGCAGTACATACCTACATATAGTCTAACCTCATACTATAAACAGATAGAATCCATAGGCTTGCACATACCCAATCTCCCAGGCTCTACTCTACCTCTCTGTCTAACCCATACCTCTGTGGGTTACCTCTCTGTCTAACCCATACCTTTTTGGGTTATCTCTCTGTCTAACCCATACCTCCTCTGTGTGGTTTATCCTTTGGGAATCTTTATGTACATTCTCTTGCAGATTGTATTAGATACTCTCTCTACTTAGTACATAGTGTCATGACCACCATGTACACTGTACATCCTTCAACTGTACTCTCCCAACTTAGACAGCTCAGACCTGGAACCTTACCCCAATGTAGAAGCAGCCTAACCTAATTTAGTAGCATACCTGATCAGCCCTCTCTGTTACTTAGACTGTTCCCATGACATCATGTGTATAGTCTGAGCCCCAATCACTTGAACCTCTGTTGTAGTTCCAACCTCTTGTCTATTTAACAGGCCTCCTCTTCCCTCTTCCTGATGTTCCCCAAGAAATCAGTTTACTACTTCTTACTAGGAGATCCTTCCCAGCAAGTGTCATTCAGCACCCTTCAACCCAATCCTTCTCTGCTCCTGTTAGCCTCCTTCAGTAAACCTTGCTCCCAAGCCTACTGTGGGTAGAGACCCCTCTGTGCCAAGCCCTGCTTGCATGTCAGCAGCCCTTGTGACAGATGCTACAATTATGGCCACTAATTAGCTTAGGCAAATGAGCATTGTTTAAAGCAAAAGAAATGCTGGACACCTTGTGTCAATAATTGCTAATGGGCTTTTGCAATGGGGCAATACGTTGGATGATATTGTTGATGAATTCAATTGGATGTTCAATTAATGATGGAAAACAGCAGGGAGAAGAGCTCCTTAATTAAAAAAGATTGGCCTCTTGTGAGCCCATGATACAACAAGTCAAAAGGCAAATTTTCCGCCCCAAAAGAGCTCTACAGGCTCTACAGTCCTTGTTACTTGGTTTGAGCTACATCAGCCTGCATGGCATTAGTCCCTGTACCCTTACAACCAGCATATTCTGGTCATTACTGGTGTTTCCACCGTAATGGGGCTGAACCAGCCCCTTAGCTGTTCAAACCACTGGCCGGTTGTCTGTTACAACCGTCCCTGTTACCTCACATGCTGGCTGGTTGCCTCATGAAACCAGCCCCTGGCCATAAAAATGGCCAGGTGGGACCCAGGACACACCTGGGTCTGGTCTCAGACTCACATGGGGGGGGGGGGGTGTAACTGGCGGACATGCCCCCCCTCTTTCTATCAAGTCCCTGGAGGGGGCGGTCAAATCCCCCTACCAGGGGCCCTGGAGGTTGATAACCCCAGGGCGTCGTCAAGGTAAGTGGCCTGGGGGGTGGTCAAATCCCCTCCAGCCTGTTGCTCCTCCCCCCCAGTAAAGGGGGGGGGGGGAGAGCGCCCATTTCAATGGTGGAGGGGTGATCAAATTCCCCCCACCATTGGTTGCCTTGCTGCAACCGGCCCAGCCATTCTTCTGCGTGAGGGGGTGATGAAATCCCCCTCACCCTGAACAGTTGCCATCCTGCAACCGGTCGCTGGCTAGTTCAACCCAGCCAGCCTTCTCCTTCCCTCTTGTGATGGTGAGCAAGGGGAGGGAGGGGAGCCGGGTTGGCTGGCCCCTGCTCCTGCGGCGCTGACTGCTGTTTGCGACCAACTGGGCCCGCGCGGGATCCCTCGGCCACCGTGACAGCCCCACATGGGCCGTTGGGCCCCGCATGGGCCAAACCAAGGGAGACAAGTGGCCCCAAGCGGGACGCGACATGGGCAGCAGCCCCAAATGGGCTGCAACAGGGGCGGCGGCCCCAATGGGCCGCCTCAAGCCCAAAATGTGATTTTAATATACTTTGGCGGGCCAGCCCATCTGGCCATGTATTTCCAAAATTAAACTTGGGCCCAATTATGCCCATACAACCCCATCTGGCTGTATTTGCCCATATACCCCTCCAGGACCAATAGGGCCCCTGTACCAATAGGCCTGTTTCACGCATTTTGAGGTCAGTTTCCCCAAATCCGTGAAATCCACACAGGCCTGTATGGTCCGTGTGTGTGTCCAGTGGGCCGCAGAGGCCTACATGTGCATCAAATTTGGATTACACTTATACGTAGCACACGCGTAAGTGCATACGTATTTTAACAGGGGAATCTTTTTTCCTTACAGAATATTTTTCCTTACTCCTAATATTATGTTACCTGGGTTTATTAACTTTCTTTTCAAGGCCATTTTTATCAATTGTTTCTTCTAATAATTCTATCAAGGTAGAAAGTTCACTTTTCATGAGCATCCTGCACCTTACAATATGGTTGAGTTATCCGGGAAATAAGTTGAGAAATCTCACATTAAAATCTCCTTTATTAGAATTGAGGCAAAATCAATCCAATCTACTTTTATGATCAAGACACCATTTGTGAGGTTTAACCTTGAATGGATCAAACTTGAAATTTTCAAAATTATTAATCATCTTTCTTTTATAAATCCTGGTACCAGTTTGTTCTTTAATCAATTCTTTCCATGAAATCAAGGAAAAAGATCCAACTTCTTCTCGGTTATTCATAAACCAATCAAGAGCTACTCCTTCAAACAATCTGGGTAATTTTACCACAGCTATTGTATCAGGGAGTTCATGAGAAGCAGGAGTGTAGTCAATAAAATGAATGAAACTTAAATGGTTGTAATTTCCTTCTCCTAAGAATATAGGCCATTCAGTGATGGGAGGAAGTAACCTTAGTGCTTGTTCTACTTCAGAAGTAGGACTAGGCCTGAAAGATTCATTCCTAGCTTTCTGGATGTGGGGGGAATACTAGGAGTGCCGGTGAATCTAGTAGGTCTAGCTTCTTCCAAGTCATTAAATGGAGGGTTATCAAAATTTATTTTAAGATCTCTAAGATCATTTTTGATCATACCTAGTTCCAAATCAAATTTGTTCATCAAAAAATCAATTTTATTGATTACATGAGTTGAAGGAGTATGAATTATTGTTCTAACTTCTTCCTTCATATAATTCATTGATACAAGAATTTCTTCTTGTATAGTGGATTGGAAAATGCTAATGTGTTTCATTAGATCCATTTCACTTAAGCTTATACTGTCCTTTCTTTGTTTTACTTCTAGCTCATCAATTTTAGTTAGGGCAGTTTGAGTCTGTATCACTTTGTTGACATTGAGATTCAACTTATCCAACTTCGCATATACTTTATCAAAGCACTTGCTAATACCAGTAAAATTGTGAGACACATTTATAGAAAAGGGGTTGAAAGCTTCTACATCTAATTGTGGTAAACTTTCTTCCACTTCTGGGCTAAGGTTATTATTTTTTCCCAATCTTTTAGGCTCCTTAACTTCTGATGGGCTGAGGATCTCTTCTTTTTGGGATCCTTTCAGTTTAAGGAAGCTAACTGGTCCCAAGTATTCCAATTCTGCAGGTAACCTTCTACTTACCTTGTTGGGAAAGCTTTTGCAGAGAGATCTGGGAGCTCTTTGCAAGAGATATGGGTTTTCTCATACCTGGCTGATACTCCTGGGTCTGAGCCAGTTTGATTATTCCCAATAACTCATGTGCTCTTTACCTAATTTTTTGACTCTTTCCTCCTTGGTTGAGTCAAGCAGGGGTGGTGTAGGAGGACCTGTATTCCCCTGGGATAAGATGTTGGGCAAGTGAAAACTCTCCTAAATTGAGTTGGTCCAGTTGGCGGCCGCGGTTGTTGCCCTTTTTTTCCTGCATACCGCTATGGTCACAGGTTTGATCCCCTTCATTGCGCTTGCAACTGGAGTCCTTGCGCACACGGGTTCCTCCTGTCAGAGATCCATAGCCTGTTTCTCTACCGGTTGCATGGATTTTGTGTCTATTTTGATACATAGCACAAAAAAAGATCTAAGTTTTTGTTGAAACTTTTGAAAAAAATTAAAAAAAAAATGAAAATAATATTTTTGAGTATTTTTTTATTTTTAAATTTTTTTATATAATTTTGAACTTAATTAAAGTTAATTTAAACAGTACCAACGCTTGGTTAGGGTCAAGACTGGCCTTGGGGGGTATTCCAAAAGGGTCTGAGTGGTTTCCAATCAGATCCTGGGATAAATCCAAGGGAAAATCCAGTGGTAAACTTTCTGGGACATGCTCAAGAACGTCCTGGTCAATGAGGTCACCAAAAAAAAGTCAACTAAGGTTGAAAAAACAATAAATTTCATAAATTTTATATTTTTCCATAATTTTATAATAATATATAAAAAAACAAAAAAATAACTATAATGCTCACTCTTGAGATTTTTCTTTTCATTTTCAACTTCCTTGTTTTTTCTCTTATAGATGGAAAGTTTTCTTTGATAAATTTTCCACTCATTGTGTTGCCTTAAAAATAGTTAAAATTGATGACTCTTTCAAACTCAAGTTCCTTGTTCTTTATAACCTTTTGCTTACAGTAAAGCAACCTTTCCTGTTGTTGCTCAGGATTTATAATATTAGGCTCAAAGGTATTGAGTCTTTCTTCTTTTTTATTTTTAAGAAGATTTAAATATTAATTGATAAATTCTGCTTGGTCTTAAGATCCATGGGAAGAATAACAGAATAAAAAATAGGTTATAAGTATTTTTACTGATAATTTTCCAAAAAATAAATTGCCTTCTCCAAGGAATAAATAATTAAAAATTAATTATTCAAGAATATTTCCCGGCCAGACCCCCAGTTGTCAGCTCTCTGATACCAGGAACCTTGCAGTCCTTTAGCTACAGAGAGTGATGAAAATTCTGGAATGATAATATTGCAAAAATAAACAATGAAAGAGCTCAAATAATAAATACTTCAAGAGATAGTGCAAGGCTTAATTGGTTTTGTTAGAAAGGTTTTGAATATTTTATAAAAAGAGGGGCCACAGCTTTATAATACTGGGGATCTTTATAGACAGACAAACCCTATTCAAGGGGCCTCCCTACGCAGTTTAAGAACCTTGGAATGAATAATGGGTGCCTTTTGAGGACTTATCCACTAGTATGGCCAGGAAAATCAGAAAAATGGCCAAGGAAGGAAGAGAAACAATTACTCTGAGAAATAAGTCCACAGAAAGCCCAAAAAGATTCAGATAAAGGGTTTCAGAGCAGTTGGGTTTTATTGATTGACTATACTTTAATGAATCAGGTTGATTGTTTTGAGAAATAATAATAATACTAAAGACTAAGTAATAAATCACTTGCTTATCTTGTTATAAGCACTTTATCAAAAATTAAATGGTGTCTGATTGATAATAATAATTCTTGGTAAACTGATAGGGAATAATGAGTCCCAAGAGGGCTGTATAAATACCTTTTGGGGTAATAATAAGCTTCTCAGGGCACATAGAGAGGTTTCTGCTCATGTGCTGAGGCTGGTAGGCCAGTCAGGGTAATTTTAGAACATCCAATTGGTGTTGTCAATTAGCTGTCCTCAGATCTTCTGGATTTATATACTATTTTAGCCACAGGATCCCTTAATCTGACAATGGCGTAATTCTGATCATTATTCACTTATCCTTTGTTTTTACTATTAGTATTGGTATAAGGCAAACAGATGTGAATATTCATTGATTTTCCTTAATCTGATGAGCACATACGTAATTTTTCATAATTTTTATGGCCACTCCTTGTAGTTTTTTGTGGTCTTCAAAGATCAGGATCTGTCTGTTTCATGGTAAACTTCAATATATTGTATTGATTTATTACTTAAAATATCTTTAAATTAATCATATAATATTTTTATTAAGTTTTTAGGGTTTTTAGATCAGTTTTAATTCATATGTCACCTTATTACATATGCCAAGTAAACCTTACTGGGTTGTAGCTCCTGTGAGGGGTACCTGCTGTCAGCTTTGTCACTGGAGATCCTGACACGGGGATCAGTCCATTCAGATGCGCGTGGGGTAAGATCCCCTTGATTCATGTAAAAATTGCTTTTGCATGGGACTTCTGTACGCAGGAGGATGATGCATAGGGGTTTTATAGGGACGCGGGGCTGCAAGCGGGAATTGTGACATAATACATTTCCGTGTGTAACTCCTAAAATATATGCAACACCTCAATTATGACTGAATTTTGGGTGTGAAAACTATAAATTAAAATAGATGTGAAATATTAAATTGGCCAAAAGGTGTGATATTGGTTCCATGACTTTTTGGTCAATTCTTATTTAATTATTTAAAATATAAAGGAGTCATATTTCAAGGGTGGGGTCAGTGAGTGACCCTACCTGATTTTTGGCAGGGAATCCATTCCTGAAATAGTTTTGATGGACTAACCACTACTTAATATATTATTTATTTTCTTTTCATTTTTCATTTTTCATTTTTACTTTTTATTTTCTGTTTTTTTTTTTTTTTTTTATTTTGTGTTTTGTTTTTGTTTTTGTTTGTTTTTGTTTTTGTTTGTTTTTGTTTTTGTTTGTTTTTGTTTTTGTTTGTTTTTGTTTTTGTTTGTTTTTGTTTTTGTTTTTTTTGTTTTTGTTTTTTTTGTTTTTGTTTGTTTTTGTTTTTGTTTGTTTTTGTTTTTGTTTGTTTTTGTTTTTGTTTGTTTTTGTTTTTGTTTGTTTGTTTGTTTTTTTTTTTTTTTTTTTGTTTTTTTTTGTTTTTGTTTGTTTTTGTTTTTGTTTGTTTTTGTTTTTGTTTGTTTTTGTTTTTGTTTGTTTTTGTTTTTGTTTGTTTTTGTTTTTGTTTGTTTTTGTTTTTGTTTGTTTTTGTTTTTGTTTGTTTTTGTTTTTGTTTGTTTTTGTTTTTGTTTGTTTTTGTTTTTGTTTGTTTTTGTTTTTGTTTGTTTTTGTTTTTGTTTGTTTTTGTTTTTGTTTGTTTTTGTTTTTGTTTGTTTTTGTTTTTGTTTGTTTTTGTTTTTGTTTGTTTTTGTTTTTGTTTGTTTTTGTTTTTGTTTGTTTTTGTTTTTGTTTGTTTTTGTTTTTGTTTGTTTTTGTTTTTGTTTGTTTTTGTTTTTGTTTTTGTTTGTTTTTGTTTTTGTTTGTTTTTGTTTTTGTTTGTTTGTTTGTTTGTTTGTTTGTTTGTTTTTTTTTTTTTTTTTTTTACTTTGACAGGTTGCTCTGTACATAGTAGCTATCTGACACTTTTTTCCTCATGGAAAAGTAACTGAAGAATGTCTGAAAGTGGTCAACTTTGGTCCAGATGGATGGCTTCTTCCTGAAGAGTTAAATTTGATCAAAAAAGTCTTATCTCTAAGATAACAATCTATTTCTTTCTGTGAAGAAGAGAGAGGTCTGTTGAAAAAATCCTTTGGCCTCCCTTATATCATCCCTGTAATCAAACATGATCCTTGGAAAAAGAAAAATATCCTAGTCCCTCCTGCTAAAGTCAACAAATATATCAACTTGGTCCACATATGAGTTTGTACTGGTCTGTATGAGCAGTCAACTTCCATTTATTCCAGCCCTGCCTTCTGTTTCCTCAAGAGTAATGGTAAAATTGGAATAGTTCATGATCTTCAAAATCTTAACAAAGTTAATATTTGATATTCCTCTTGCTACCAAAGAATTTGTTGCATCTTTCTTTGGGAGCGCTTGCCATTATGTAGGGGACATTATGGTTGGTTATGAAAAACAATCTTTACGTCCAATCTCTTGCCCTCTCACTATATTTCATACTCCACTTGGTCAATTTAAAATTAATTAATTTCCTCAGGGTGCCACCAATTTGGTTACTGTCTATCATGCTCAGATGATGTGGAAAATCCAGGATGAAATCCCTGATCATGCTGATATCTTTATTCAAGATGGCGGAATTAAAGGTTCAGTTTCTGACTATGAAAATGAGCTCTTTTTTTGCATACAGGAATTTGTTGAATAATCTGGGAATATGCTACTACTTAGGAAAGGATCCTGTTTCAATTCAAGGAATCTTGCCTTACTGTCTCTGAATCCAAATTGGCTGCTTGTATCCCTGCTCTTGAAATTGTTGGTCATGTGTTCTTCAGATGGCACCAGCCAAAGTCAAAAAGATCATTTCTTGGCCCACTCCAAATAATACTACTGAAGTTAGAGGCTTTCTAGGTTTTGCAAATTATGTTCAAATATTTATCCCATCTTTATCCAAAATATGTGCACCATTTCATTGTCTAACCAGGAAAGATACTGAATTGATTGGGACCCAAGATTGTGAACATTTGTTTCAGCTTCTCAAAATGATTTTTGGTAAACATATAGCTTTGAAAAAGATCTCTTATGTACCTGCAGCTGACAAGATGAATCTAGCTTTCAATTCTAGTTATCAATCTGTTGGTGCTGTTTTTACTCAGGAGGATGAAAATGATTGGGACCCTCCTGCTCTTTATGCATCTTTGTTATTTTCAGATGTAGAATACCAATATTCTCAGCACAAACTGGAACTCTGCAGTTTTGCTTGAATGATGAAGGAGCTCCAAAACGTCCTCTGGGGCCAAAATTTTGAATTATTAGTTGATGCTTGATCCATCATTGAAATGATCAATGCTTCCAGCCTCCCAAATTCTCCTATGACATGTTGGATGGACTTTATTCAGCTTTTCACTTTTGATATTGTTCAAAGGCCTGGGAAATCTTTCACCATGCCTGATGGTTTATCTTGAGGTCCACTTGGGGATGAAAAATCTGATTTTGGAATTGATTTTGATAAAAAGAACCTTTTATCAATGCTGTCTTCTCCTTCTCCTATCAAGATTATTCTAACTTTCAAAAAGGTTTTTGGCTTCAGTTAGAGAATTACCTTTGGAACTTTCAAAGGCTTCCTGATCTCTCTGATAAAGAATTTCAATCTCTTAAAAGAAAGTTTTCTAATTTCTTTGTACAAGGCTCTAGGCTTATGAAAAGAGGAAATCCTTGTTCTATTATTTTTGTTACTATCCCTTCTAAACAAGATTCTAAGTCTCAATGAAGGTCTTGGTCATTGTGGCAAAACCAAAACTTATCAAAAATTATACAAACAATTCTGATGGCAATCTCTGAAGAAATCGGTCTCTCAATGGTTCAAGAGTTGTGAAGTTTTTCAAAAAAATGATATTAGGCCTCCAGCTGAAATTTTTTATCCTACTGGGTAGTCCATTGTCTTTGGGAGGATTGCTATGGATGTGGTTCATATAAAGGCAGGTGGTTCTAGGTACCTCATTTTTGCTAGAGATGATTTTTCTGGATGGGTTGAAGCAAAATTTCTGAAGAATATTAGCTCTGAATCAGTGGCAGCTTTCCTCTATGAGACTTGAAAGATGGGTTATGGCTTGGCTCAATCCTATTCTACGGATGGTGGCTCTGAATTCAGTGGAAAACTTGCTGAAATTATCCAATCTCTTCCTGGAAAACATAGAGTTACTACTCCTTATTATCCTGAAGGACAAGGCATGTTGGAAAAAAGAAATTCTCCTTTGAATGCTGCACTTGTTAAACTAGCTGGTGAAAGTGGTAAGAATTGTTGCAAATTCCTTACTCTTATTCTCTTCTCTGATTTAATCTCAACCAACCCAAACACTGGCTAGTCACCTTATTAAATCATCTTTGGACAAAGAGCAGTTCTTCCTTTGGATCTGGAAATGGAATATTTCCTGGGTATCTCTTGGTAACAAGTGTCTTTCACAACTGATCTATTAGTTGCTATATCCAAGCAACTGGAGCAAACTGAAGATTTTTGTGATGAAGCTTATCAGAAGATGATGGAATAAAGAGAAAAATTGGTTCAGTATTGGGAAGAAAAGCACTTAAATCAAATCAGGGACCCCTAAAATCCTGGTGATCTAGTTTTATCTTATAATAAATCCTGGGAAAAACAGTGGAGAGAGCTTTTCTAAAACTTCTGGAATGGTCCTTATTGGGTTGTTTTCAAATTTAGAAATGGATCTTATGTTTTGGAACAGCTGGATGGGAACCAGTTTGTCAGAAGTTTCTTTGCTTATCAAGGTAAGAAGTTTCATTGTTGTGGGGCAACTTATCTCAGAAGTAAGTCCCCCCAATTGTGCACCACCAGGGTCATTTGATGTCTTTCTGTTGTGAAACTCTACTTTATTCCACCTACAAGAGCACCTGGTATGCCTTCTTTGTTTTTTCTCTGCCCCTTCTGGGGCTATCTTTTTGGATGGATGAATATATTTTTCAATTTTTCAATCACTATAAAGATAAAGAAATGGCCAATCTTCTGTTCAATTTCTTTGTATTCCTCTATTACTTAATATCTTCAAAATCAAGATTTTGACTAGGGAAAGTCTGCAAGTTGGGGAGAGATGTGGTGACCAATCTGGGACACCTCATGTAAAGAGGAAATTTCTAAAAAAAATTTATATATTCTATCATCATCATCATCATTAAAAAAAAAAATTATTATTTTTCCGCACTCATTTGTGTCATCTACTTGTAAGTAGTACACAGGGCTTCTTGCCCATAAAAGGAGGGTCTCTCCCCTGCCATTTTCCCAGAATCCTATCATCATCAGCACTATAATAAATCAAAAAAAAAAATCCGTGGGGCCCTTCCCCTTTATCTGAGAATCCTTATCCTGGGTATATCTATGATTTCCCCTTGATGTTTGAGACTCCATACTCAAATATTTGATCCATCCTCTGTGACCTTATCCTTTATCACCAACCAATAGCCTTTCTGGTTGAAGAATAATCCATTTGGTTGGGTTCTTGAGTGTTTAATACCACTTCTTGATCCCTTTTTCAACCATACTGGTCTGATCATTCTTTCTGATCATCCTTCCAGAATCAGTCACGTTTTACTGAGAGGTTTCTTTAAGCTCAAAATCTGGAGTGTTAAAACCTTTATTTCTTTAAAATTTGAATTCTGCCACGCTATTCTTGATTCCCTTGGGAAGTTCTGGGTTATTCTTTTTTAAATTTGTAACTGCTTTGCGTCTAGAGCTTCATAAAACAAATTGCTTTGTTTTGTACAGCCACCCACAGTTATCTGGTACCCTTCAAGCGCTTGATTGAAGAGAGTCAGGAAGGTTCATTGAGAACCTGGAGGTTGGTTGGGAATGAGTTGATCTTTCCTAATCTTCTGCTGAAAAACAGAGTTATTAGCTTGTGGGCAATGTTACTTACAACTGCCTTGTTCTATTGAAATCTTAAAAAAATTTAACTCATTTTGTTTAAGTGTTTTCTGGCATCATCTTGCCTCAGATAGTGTTGTTATGTTTCTACCCACTACTTTAAAATTCATCCCTTCCATTGATTCCCTATTTACAATTTTCTGGATCTTGATTCAGGTTACATTTAAATATTTTTGTAACGCTCAGGAGGGAAGCCTAAACAGCACCTTTCCACTCCACAGAACTGCCTGTGGCTCAGCATCATTTGGAGTCTTACAGTGGTAGGGTTGAAAACCTTGATCTTGAGAGGATGAGGAGAGAATGATACTTTGTTGTTTTTTTTCTGTCTTCCTGGTCCCCCAATCTTGTCTCTCACTCCCCTTCACACCTTTTAGCCCCTTCTTGAGGGCTTTCTGCAGTCCCCGCTGTTCTCTCAGCAGGGGCATCAGCTAACAGAGGTACCCTATAGCCCTTTTTCCATTTTGGGAGAGGGGAGGCAGTCTGTAGGCCTGCCAGTTGCCTTGCACAACGGCCTGACTTGTTATTCTGGGCACAGGAAAGGTAGTTTCTCAACTGCCAGCGGGGCTTGCAGTTGTTATAAAAAATCATGGCTTGCGCAAGGTAGTCTCCTAACTACCAGCAGGGCTGGCAGTTGGTAACCCTTGTCCTAGCTTGCAATATGGTAGACCAAAGCTTACGTGTAGCCATTGGAACCAGGTTTCTAGTATAAATATAAACTCAATCCTAAAATAAACCTCAGTAATGGATTCTACAACAAAAAAAACTATATTAAACCAGTCAAACTACCCCCCTATATCTCATTGTTTTGACAAAACAGCCAAAATTGATTATGGCCAGCCCATATCCCACCTCAGGTATCACAAAAAGTCAAAGGACATATGGAAATGCTTTGAAACTTCCTCAATGCATACCAGTAACACCTCACCACAACCAAACATGTAACCAATCACCTCACCTGTATACTCAGTACCTTAAGCAAGACCATGTGATACCAAAAAACTCACAAGTACAAAACCAGCTACCCAGAAATATATGCAGGAAGCCAGAAACATTTAATACCAAAAAAACCCAGCTAAACAGCAATATATTCAGACATCCAGAACCATTGAGTACAAAAAAACCCCAGAACCACACAGAAATTTATGTAATCAGAAGCATGTGATACCAAACAACCAACAAGTAAAAGTTCACCCTAGGGCTATCCAGCAATTTATGCAGGCAGCCAAGACCATTCAGTACCAAACAACCCACTAGGAAAAGCCCACCACAAGGCTATCCAGAAATATATGCATGCATTCAAGACCATGCAGTAACAAAAAAAACCACCAGTAGTGCACAGCAATACATAAAGGTAGAAGTATCAGCGTGCTACTATTACAGAGCAAGCTGAAAAAGTAACAAAAATAACATAAAATAAGAATATTAAATTTAACTTAAGAAGGAGTATTAAATACATAAATATTATTGCAGAAATGGATCCTAAACCCAAAATTAGGTAGGGTCACTCACTGACCCCACCCTTGAAATCCAACTCCTTATATTTTCAATAATTAAAGAAAGAAAAGACCAAAATACCACAGCACCACTATGGGACTTTTTGGATAATTAAATATTTCACAAACATCTTTACGTATAGGTTTCACACCTAAAATTAAGTCAGAATTGAGGTTTTGTGTATATTTTAGGAGTTAAACACCAATATGTTTTCTATCACAATTCCCACATGCAGCCGCGCAACCAATACAACCGCGCGCTGCTGAGAAGCAGCATTGCCACCCTGTCAGCGTACCCTGACAAGCCATGTATGCAGAACTAGGCATCTGACAAGTATGCAGCCGCTGGACTACGGGCTGACAGAGTGACAGACGGCCAAAGAACTCAGGTACCACGTAAATGTTCTACAAACTAGACAGGGGCATTCTACATATGTAATAAATGTCCCCATGGATAATAGATCATCTAAAAATACATAAAAGTATATATAAAAATACTTAAATAAACTTTATATGTATTTTTTATAAAATATAACTAAAAATACCAAAAATTTGGAAAATAAGATAACTACTATTTGTAAAAATATATTAAAATACTTTTATATAAAATTTTAAGAACTTCAAGACATTAGTATTTTTGTGACATACTAAGGGAACTGATGATTTAAAAATATTACAAGAATTCTCATAGCATATATTTTTAATCATTATTTTAAATCAACTGAATTTCGAAAATAAGGATTAAAATAAATATCATGATTCTACTCCAATCAGCTAATACAGAATAAGAACCCACTTGACATCAGATTACCCGTACAAATTTCTACCAAAAGACTTATTAACATCCTGGGAATACTTACTAAGAATAATTAATAAAATAATAAATCATGTGGACAGATTAGTGTTATTTATACATCAAAATATCAATTAAAAGGTGGAATAATTCCCATAACCTGTGGAATTAGATATTAACCGTGCTAAAGCACCAAGCAAACGTGACAGGATACCACTGGTTACCCTTCTAGCCTTAGAATCCGTCCCTTTGAGCCCCTGTGGCCCTCAGAAGGACAATATTGGGACTCAAAAAGCTATAAATAAGGAGCTCTTTTGAGGATATTGATACCCAGAGACGCAGTTATATTTACATCTAGAAACTTTTACAAGGTAATAAAATACTTATACAATATAAGTAAGTTATTTATGGCTTTGGTATGATTAACAAGATCCATCCCCAACCCTTTTTATAAATTTAAACTGCTGAACAACCTTTTTAACCCCAGTAATAGGTTTAACCCATCATTACACGTCCCAAACAGGTGCCCAAAGGATTTAATAGAATACCAGTGAGTCTGAATATCCTTTTTCTGTTGTGGAAGCTTGGCTAAAAGGCACTGTGACACCACCATATATTATATATATATATTATCTTTGGGCAATATCTCCTTTAAGAATATAAATTAATGGTTCCAAAGTAACCAGGTATACATGTTTTGAAAGTGAATTTCCTGAAGAGAAGTGTTGAAGATCCCTAATTTTATTGTGACCCCTCTATTAATTTATTTAATAATAAACTTATTAATATTTATTTATAATATTAAACCATAACCAAACCAATCAACCTTGCAATAGCTTTATCCAAATATTTTACAGATTTTTGCTGCATTTATTGAGTAATATTTTTATTATTTATTCTATCACCTCTGGTAGCTAAAGGACAGAAAGGGTCTAGGAATCAAGGAGGCTGAAAAGAAGCAAGTATTACCAGACAAACAATCAGTGTTGGACCGCAATAAATGTAGTTACAATGGAGTAGCACCAAAAAAACCACCAGTACTGCAAAGAAATATGGTTTATCTGCACTAAAAAGCAATTTATGGATGGATTTGCATGCATTAAACCCTGATTTAACCTTTTTTCCCACCAGAAGAAATTCCTCATGTAACTGTCAAAATTTTTTCCCAAATAGCAGTAATGTCTCATGTAACTTTAAAACCTTTTTTGCAACCAGAATATATGCCTCATGTACCTGTATCCCACTTTTCCTCACCAGGAAATGCAGAGCCTCAGGGGCACACCTGAGCAACCCTGGGGGAAAAAACTTTCTTTTTCAGGAGTGCCTCTCTTCCCTATTCAGGTTGTATTGCCATCTCCCACATCCCACTCAATAAAATCTCATCAACCATTCACAACCCAAGCATCTGGGGTCCTACTCACATAAAAAAAAGAGATATCATCAGAATACCAATCCATAATAAAAGGAAAGGAAACAAAAAACCAATTTTATAACCTTGTGAACCATTTAAACCACCCCATTAGGTGTTTTGCATAACGGTTCTTCCGTGACCTAAACTATTAAGCACCAAATTCAAGGAAAACCACCCACCAATCAATTGTTAAACTTATAAAGAAAGAGAGGAAAAAAAATGGAAATAAAAACATTTTTTTCCTCTAACCAGCCTCCTGGGGTAAAAAAATCCTAGGGTCACCTTTGAAAAATTTCTTGATTAATACCCTTGAACCATTTAAAAATTGGGGTATTGGTTAAGATCACACATATCTGATAAACCACTTACCAATAACTCAATATGTTTGGTCCATTCTTTAACAACCCTACCAATAAAAGTTAATAAATAATCTAGGTCTGATATGAGACCTATTTTGAGTCTCAAAGAAACCAGCCATTAATTTTAAAAAAAAGTCTTTTTCAGAATTACTATATTACTAGAAGGGCAGGCAATTCAAAACCACTTGGTTTTTTGCTATACTCTGAAAGATTACAAGTAAGAATAAATTCCCCTTCAAGGCCTTCCAGAAAGCTATTTTCTAAATTATTTATATAATCCCAAATGAGTCTACAGGGCAAGGTAATTGCTTGAATACCCTTGGGGCTGGGGCCTGCAGCAACCCCTGAAACAACTGGCCTTGCCCAAGCAACTAAACGTGGGGCCCATGGTTGGTTGTGGTAGAATTTGGCTTCCTTTCAGCTGGTGGAGACTCCCATGGCCTATGGGAGTTGCATGCGTGGCTGTGGAAAGTCAGCAGCTTCACGCAGGGTTGTGGAAAAAAAATTATTTTTATCCTTAACTCCTAAATTAAACATAATTGTGGGTTTCTTCCCAAATGTTTGGTCAGAAATAAATACCTGTGGATGTGATGAGCAAGGGTACAAAGGTGAACCATGGTTCTACCTGAAGGAGTGGGAATTGGGTGGCAGTGCCAGTGGGTTACCCTACCTAATTTGGCGCCAGGAATCCATTTCTGCATTATCATTACCAATTTTCTTACTACTTCATATTTTATTCATTGCTTTATATTTTATATTTATTATTGATCCATATTTTTGTATTTTTATTATTGTTTTTTTTGTTTCAATTATTTGTGGCTTGAGTAATTTGGTCCTGAATAGTCACCAGGAGAAAAATGGAAGCAAATGCTAGCATGTGCCATGCTGTAAAAAGCTTTCAACTTGGTTGCAACTGGGTTGCAACTCCATCATAACTTTGGTTATGCTTCCCATGTAATACAACACAAATAATCCACATGTCAGCCTCCTGGATTCCAAGATCCTTGCTGTCCTTTAGTTAACAGAGGTTACAGATTAAATATAGAATGTATTATTCAATAAATGCAGCAAAAATCTGTAAAATATTTGGATAAAGCTTATTGAAAGGTTAATTGGTTTGGAGATGGTTTATTGTTATGAATCAATATAGATAAATTGATTATTAAATATTTTTGTAGAGGGGCCAAAATTATATTGGGGATCTTTAACACCTCTCTTCAGGAAATTCAGTAAGAAACCCGTAGGCCTAGTTACTTTGAAACCTTTAGTTTAAAGGATATTTTGCACAAAGATAATATGTATATAAAATACACGTTGGAGTGCCAGGGCTTTGTAACCAAGCTTACACAACAGAGAAAGGATAATAAGACTCACTGGTATATTATTAAATCCTTTGGTTACCTGTTTGGGACGTGCACTGATGGGTTAAACCTGTATACTGGGGTTATAAGGTTGTTCAGCAGTTTAAATTGATAAAAAGCCTTGGGGACGGATACCATTAGTCAGACTATGGCCATAAATCACTTACTTATCTCTTATAAGTATTTGATTACCTTGGAATGGTGTCTGGATATAAATATAACTGGGTCTCAGGGTTTCAATATCCTCAAAAGAGCTCTTTATTTATAGCTTTTGGAGTCCCAATACTGTCCTTCTGAGGGGTACAGGGGCTCAAAGGGACGGAAAATGAGGCTAGAAGGGTAACCAGTGGTAGCCGTCACGTTATATTGGTGCTGGAGCAAGGGTAGCATCTAATTCCATGGGGTATGGGAATTATTCTACTTTACAATTGATGTTTGGATGTGTCAATAACATTAATCTGTCCTTTTTGTTTATTATTTAATTAATTTTCCTTAGTAAATGTTCCAAGTAAGTTAATAATTATTTTGATAGAAATTCCTACGGATATTCTGATTTCAGGTGAGTTCTCATTATTTATTAAATGATTGGAGTAAATTCATCATATTGATTTTACTCCTTATTTTCGAGTTTCAGTTGATTTACTAAAATAATTACTTAAAAATATAAGTCATGGGAATTCATGTAATATTTTTACATCATTATTATTCTTAGTATGTCATGAAAATATTGATGTCTAGAAATTCTCATAATAGTATATTAAAGTATTTCAATATATTTTTGGAAGTAGTCATTATTTTATTTTTGACAATTTTGACATTTTTGACATTTTTGGTACTTTGAATTATTTTTAATAAAAAATATGTATAGAGTTTATTTAGGTATTTTCATATAAGTTTATGTATTTTTAGAATATTTAATACTCACAGGAACATTGATTACATATGTAGAATGTTCCCTTGTAGGTTGTATCATAATTACGCGGTATCTAGGTTTCTCAGGCCGCCTGTTACTTTTTCAACCCGTAGTCCTGCGGCTGAGTACCTGTCAGAGGCCTGGGGCTGCGTACACGGCTTTGACAGGGTGACAGTGCTGTAGCTCAGCCGCGCGCGGGTGTATTGGCTGCCCCGTCTGCATGCGGGAATTGTGACAGAACAAATTTCCATCCATAACTCCTAAAATATACACAACACCTCAATTCTGACTGAATTTTGGGTGTGAAACCTATACGTGACCATACATGTGAAATATTTGTTTGATTGGCCAAAACGTTCAATAGTGGTGCCGTGGTATTTTGGTCTTTTTTCTTTAACTATTTAAAAATATAAGGAGTTGGATTTCAAGGGTGGGGTCAGTGAGTAACCCTATCTAATTTTGGCTGGAGAATCCATTTTTGGAATAATATTTATGATTTTCTATTCCTTCTTAGGTTAATTTTATTATAATTAGTTTTTATGTTATTTCTGTTACTTTTGCAACTTGCTCTGCAATAGTAGCAAGCTGACACCACAACTTTGTTAAAAAACTTCTATATTGTACTTTGAACACATTTTCATGCAAAATTTGAATCTTTTTTAATTTCAAACTTGTAAATTATCATGAATCATTATGGGCTCCCATTTTACATCCAAAATGATAAAACTTAAATGGCCCAGTTTTTTTCCTTTTTTCTTGTGGAAAACAGAATTTATATATGCTATAGAATTTTTCACTCTCAAAAGTTTCAAGGAATAAGCAGCGTAGTGAGCAGCAAAAAATCCTTAATTTTACAGGCAGGGAAAAAATTCTCTTTTCCTGGAAAATAATTCATCCCAAAATAATCACTTCAATGACTGCCCCCATTTTGGCTTATGCACCTTTTGTTTTCTCTTCAGATAAACTTGCTTACATCAAAACTTTATGATTGTATCCTTATTAATTTTCTTGACACTCTTTCCATCCAAAATTACCAACTATAAATGTCAGCCTCCTGGATGCCAAGACCCTTGATATCTTTTAGCTCCCAGAGGTGAAAGAATAAATAATAAATATATTATTCAATAAATGCAGAAAAAATATGTAACAAAAATTGGTAAAATATTTGGATAAAGAAATTGAAAGGTTGAATGGTTTGTTTATGATTGAATATCATAAATCAATATTAATAAATTGATTATTAGATAAATAAAAAGAGGGGCCAAAATTATATTGGGGATCTTTAAAACCTCTTATTCAGGGAATTCACTTTGAAAAACTTAGGCCTGGTTACTTTGGAAACTTTAATTTATATTTGTAAAGGAGATATTACCCAAAGGTAATTTATATACATAAAATATATGATGGAGTGGAAGGGCTTTGTAACCAAGCTTCCACAACAGAAAAAGGACAATAAACTTACTGGTATATTATTAAAGCCTTTGGGTACCTGTTTGGGACGTGTGCTGGTGGTTTAAGCCTGTGACTGGGGTTGAAGGTTGTTCAGCAGCATAAATCAATATAAATGGTTTGGGACGGATAATAGTAATCAAAATAAAGCCATAAATGGCTTACTTATCTATTTATAATTACTTGATCACTTTGGCACGGTTTCTGTATATATATTCAACTGGGTCTGCCCTCTCAATAACCTCAAAAAATCCTTTATTTATATCTTTTTGGGTCCCATTAATGTCCTTCTGAGGGATATAGGGGCTCAAAGGGACGGGTTCTAAGTCTAGAAGGGTAATTAGTGGTAGCCCATCACGTGTTCTTGGTGCTATACCATGGGTAGTGTCTAGTTCAACTGGGTGTTGGAATTATCTTCTATTTAAATTGAGTTATTGGTATGTGAATAACACCTTATTTATTGACCTGATCTTTATTCAATTGATTATCCTTATTACATTTTCCCATGTTGTTGATATGTCTTCTTAAGAGAAATTCCTAAGGATAATCTGATGTAAGATAATTGCTCATTATGTATTCACAGATTGGAGCAAAGTCATAATAATGATTTTGGTCCTTATTTTCAAAATTTCATTCATTTGCTAAATTAATTGATAAAAATCAACTTTGTGTAAATATATGTAATGTTTTTACATATACTATTTTTTTGGTAGGTCACCAAAATGCTATCTTGAAGCTCTCACATATTTAACTTCAAGGTATTTTAAAATATTTCTGAATCTCAGTTTATCTTAGTTTTGAAATATTGGTATTTTTTATTCTATTTTGCAAAAAAAATTGAAAAGTTTATTTTAAATATTTTATGTATTTCTATTTATTTTCATACTATTTAATAACCACGGGGACATTTATTAAATATGTAGTATGTCCCCATATTAGTTGTAGCAATTTTATGTGGTTCCTGGGGTTCTCAAGCCGTCTTTCAATCTGTCAGTCCATAGTCTTGCGGCTGCATACTTGTCAGATTCCTGGGACTGCGTACCGGCTTGTCCTTATGAAAGCAGTTCTGCTGCTCAGCCACACATGGATGTCCTAGTTGCCAAGGCTGCATGTGGGAATTGTGACACAACACAAATCCATCTGTAACTCCTAAAATATACACAACATCTCAATTCTGAGTGAATT
This sequence comes from Puccinia polysora, assembly GCA_025617555.3. Classification (NCBI taxonomy): domain Eukaryota; kingdom Fungi; phylum Basidiomycota; class Pucciniomycetes; order Pucciniales; family Pucciniaceae; genus Puccinia; species Puccinia polysora. The sequence continues at coordinate 15,394,349 of CM062615.1, read as the reverse complement.
TTAGGTGTGAAACCTATTGTCATACTTCACCAAACTCAGTCTAACCTCAGTCTAACCCTCAGGCCTGATCTACTTTCTCAGGAACTTCAACCTCAGGGCTCAGGAGACTTACATCAATATGTCTCCAGTAACTATATACCTCAGGATCTTCATGCAGTACATACCTACATATAGTCTAACCTCATGCTATACACAGATAGACTCCATAGGCTTGCACATACTCAATCTCCCAGGCTCTACTCTAACTCTCTGTCTAACCCATACCTCTTTGGGTTATCTCTCTGTCTAACCCATACCTCCTCTGTGTGGTTTATCCTTTGGGAATCTTTATGTACATCCTCTTGCAGATTGTATTACAAACTCTCTCTACTTAGTACATAGTTTCATGACCACCATGTACACTGTACATCCTTCAACTGTACTCTCCCAACTTAGACAGCTCAGACCTGGAACGTTACCCCAATGTAGAAGCAGCCTAACCTAATGTAGTAGCATACCTGATCAGCCCTCTCTGTTACTTAGACTGTTCCCATGACATCATGTGTATAGTATGAGCCCCAATCACTTGTACCTCTGTTGTAGCTCCAACCTCTTTTCTATTTAACAGGCCTCCTCTTCCCTCTTCCTGATGTTCCCCAAGAAATCAGTTTACTACTTCTTACTAGGAGATCTTTCCCAGCAAGTGTCATTCAGCACCCTTCAACCCAATCCTCCTCTGCTCCTTGTAGCCTTCTTCAGTAACCTTGCCCCTAAGCCTACTGTGGGTAGAGACCCCTCTGTGCCAAGCCCTGCTTGCATGTCAGCAGCCCTTGTGACATTAAACTGATTTCTTCCCCAATAACCCCTTCTTCACCAACCACACTCCCTATCCCTTTTAGACAGCATCAAATCTTGCCATTGAGTTGTGGCAATTTTTGTTTGCTTTATTTATGTCCCAACCTTAAACTTGGCTATTTGATTTGTGGCCATTCTCATTGCTTCCCTTACCTTAATCTCAAACCTACTCAAAAGATCCAGCTTTCCATCCTCGAAGTACCACTTCCACGCTTTGATGCTTTGACACTTCGACGCTTCAATGCCTCAACGCTTTGAACCTTTGACAGTTTGACGCTTTGAAGCTTTGACACTTTGACACTTTGACGCTTTGACACTTTGACGCTTTGACATTTTGACACTTCAACGCTTTGATGCTTTGACGCTTTGACACTTAGACAAGGTATAGTAACCAGTATTTGACTGTCCCATAAAGGTAATCAGAGGAAGAAAAATTCCTTTTAATCATTTTATTCTTGCTCCAAGGTGAAGAACAACTTTTGGGTAAATAATTATTCTTAGAAGCATGAATGCCCCCATGACGTGCTCTTTTTTCTCACATTTCTAGCCCAGCAGTCACCCGTAGCTCCAGGGGGAGAGGTGCCACTGAACCTACTGACCATTCTACCCCTAGATCTTGTGGAACAGGTAGGACTTTTTCTAACTTGGCTGCACCAGTGGTTACCACTTCCACTCCTATGGATACAGGTTTATTGGAACCTATTCCCCAAGTATCACTTTCTACTATTCCTTTTTCTGAAAATGCTAGCCTCCACAGAGTCACAGGTCAGTTTCCAAGCCCAGTTTACCATGGTTTGGACTCTCCTGCCTATGATGCTCCCAATCCCAGGAGAAGGTGAGGAAGATGAAGAGGATGAGGACCCAGGATTTGATTCCATAATCTTGAGTGGCCTGGGTTCACCATCCCCAGAGGGTAATCCTAGTCAAACTTCTAATGCAACAGCAGTTCCTTCAACTTCCACACACACCAACCTTCCTTCCACCACTCAGGTTCCTTCAACTAACCCTGCCCTGCTGGCGATTCTTCAACAAATGACCACTGCAATGACTCATCTTTCTAAACCTGCTGACCATGGACCCTCTGATAACTTTAAATCTCCATCTATCAATGCCCCAGATAAATTTGATGGAACTAACCCAACCAAGCTTAGACCCTTCCTTCAAGCTTGTGAAATCATTTTTGCAAATGATGAGAGAGTTTTTGCTAATGACAGAAAGAAAGTATTTTTTACAGTCTCTTACCTTTCAGGAAATGCCAGTCAATGGATACAACTCTATCTTTCTCACATTGGTAATCATGAGCCAGACTTCATACTTAACTCCTGGCTTCTATTCAATCAACAGCTTCATACCATTTTTGGGGATTTTCTGGAAATCCAGCGTGATGAGAAGGAGTTAACCCTTCTTAAGATGAAAGACAATGGTTACGCTACTAACTATATCACTGAATTCAGGACACTTATGACCAAGGTCTCTGGGTGGGGTGATAAAGCCTTTTTCTTTCATTTTAGACAGGGTCTCCCAGCCAGATTACTGGACCAACTAGCTGGTTATGATGGACCTCAAGAAACCTTGCAAGACCTAATGGATATTGTTCTTAAGTATGACACTCATTACCATGAAAGGATCCGGGAGAAGTCCTTCACTCTCCCTCAGACCTCAAGACCTGGACCCAGTCTTCCCTATCCTCAGAAATCTCAACAGACCAGCCAACCAGGTAGGTTTAAGGGGAAGGCTAAGAAAACCCTTACTAATTCTACTACAACCTATGTCCCCAATCCCAACGTGGGAGAGGATGGACACCTCAAGGCTGAAGAAAAAGCTAGGAGAGAAAGAGAGGGTTTGTGTGACTACTGTGGAGGAACTCACAAAATTAGCCTCTGCAGGAAACGTCCAGATTTTAAGCCTGGCCAGAAGCCCAATCCTATGAAACCAAAACAGGGAAAAGACTAGGTGATGGGAATGTGGTACTCCTTGACCATCACCCTCCCAATATTTGAGTACAAAATTTGGAAAGAAAAGATTCTAACCCTCCTTCTAAAGACTTACGCTTTGTTTGCTTGTCCAATAACCAGGCTTACAGTGTACTTGTTGACTCTGGAGCAACTAAATCTGTTATTTCAAAATCTATGGTTTCAAAGTTTTCTCTGCCACTCAAACCTCTGACCACTCCTATCTTCTTATTTACCTTCAGTCCTTCTGACTAACCTTCCCAGGAAATCACCCATAAGGTTTCCTTCAATTTCTCTTTGCCCTCTTTTCCCAACTTAGAATGGGATTTCTTGGTTGTTGATACTCCCCCCAAAGAAGACATTATTCTAGGTATTGACTTCTTCCATTTCTGGAACCCAGAGGTAAATTGGAAACTGGGATTGATCACCCCAAGACACCAACCAACTTTGGATCATTCCTCTTCCGTTGAACTCTCCTTGGCCACTACTTCCTTTCCGCCAGTGAACCTGAAGGTCACTGCTTCCCCTTTTCAGAATCTATGCACTCGCAACACTTTCCTTTGAGTTCAACAACTACTTCTGTGAACAGGATATTCTTTGGACATTCTCTGAAATTCTTGGAGGATATGGAGTATGATCTATCCTTTCAAGTTTTGCGTATGATTATTTCCACTTCTGACTCTGACCCAAAGCAGGCTACTGCAGAAGGTTTGGATGAAGATGAGGAAACTGATGAAATTGAAACTGTGATGGAGAGAGTTCCTGATGCTTATCATACCTTTTTAGATTTTTTTTCCAAGGTCAAAGCTGATAAACTCCCTCCTCATTGGGATTACGACCATCATATTGAACTGGAAGGCCCTATGCCTCCAGTTGGGCCTATCTACTCCCTTATTCACCATGAGAAGGAGGCCCTACAAGCCTATATAGTGGAAAATATAGAGAAAGGTTTCATTTGCCCCAGCACTTCCAGCACTGGAGCACCTGTCCTCTTTGTAATAAAGAAGGATGGTGGTTTGCAATTGTGTGTTGACTATTGAAAAATCAACACTGTGACTTGAAAGAACCGGTATCCCATTCCTCCCATGAATCACTTATTAACAGTCTTTTCTGGTTCTACCATTTTTTCCAAAGTTGACCTCAGGGGTGCTTATAATCTCCTTTGAATTAAGGAAGGGGATTAACATCTTACAGCATTCAGAACTCAGTTTGGGAGTTTTGAATATTTGGTAATGCCTTTTGGACTCACCAATGCTCCTGCCTCTTTTCAATGTCTTGTTAATGACATTTTTGCAGACCTTCTGACCATCTGTGTGGTGGTATACCTTGATGACATTCTTATTTTTTCCAAAAACTTAACAGAACATACAGCTCATGTGTGTGAAGTCTTGAACAGGTTTTGGAAGAACAACTTATATGCAAGGGCTTCTAAGTGGGAATTTCATGCCTCCTCAGTGGACTATCTAGGATATTTCATTTCCAGAAGTGGCATTGAAATGGACAACTCCAAGGTCCAGAAGATCTTGGACTGGCCACCACCAACAAACAAAAAGGCCTTGCAGCAGTTTTTGGGTTTTTCTAATTTTTATCGCAGGTTTATCATTAACTATTCCAGAAAGGTGCACCTCCTCACTGCTCTAACTGGGGCAGACCCCATCTTTCCTTTATCCCCAGGGGCTTTGCAGCAGTTTGAGGATCTCAAGGTAGCCTTGACTAAAGCTCCTGTACTCAGACATTTTGATTTTTCCTTACAAACCTTTTTGGAGACGGATGCCAGTGACTATACCCTAGGGGCTGTCCTCACCCAAGTCTTCCTTGATGGATCCAAACACCCAATTGCTTTTGACAGCAGGAAATTGGGTAGTGCTGAACTGAACTATGAAATCCACGATAAGGAACTCCTGCCCATTGTATGGGCCATCAAGATCTGGAGAGCTTACCTCCTCAGTCTCTCTTCTCCCTTTGAAGTTCTCACTGATCACTTATCTCTTAAATATTTCATGACCTCCAAAGTCTTGACTTGTTGCCAAGCCGGTTGGGCTGAGTTTCTTTCTGAATTTGTCTTCACTATAGTCTATAGACCTGTAAGGCAATCAATATTGCCTGATGTCTTGTCATGTTGAGACAACGTTTATCCCAAGGGGGGGATGCCCTATGCAGAAAAGAATCCAGCAAATGTCAAAAAACTCTTGAAACAGACTGACTTTGAACCTTCTAGAATTTTCTTTATCTCTGCAAAACAGGTTTACAAAAAACTGGAAACCTGAATTCAGTCCCAGATCTCCAACAAATCACTCCAGCTGATTATTCAGAAGCTACATAAAAAGGAACAAGTAAAGAGTTATCTTATAGAACCAGACACTGGACTCCTTATTTTCCAAAATAGGATAGCAATCCCCAAGGAGGATGAAAAAATCCAACTTGAAATACTTCAACAAAGAGATGACTCTCCCCTCTCTGGCCACCCTGGACAAGACAAAAAAGCTGATCTAGTCAAAAGACATTTCCATTGGGAAAATATGACTTCCTTTATCAAAGATTATGTTTCTTCTTGTTACCTTTGCAGCAGAAAAAAAGCCAGTCACTACAAAAATTTTGGACTCCTCCAACCTTTACCAATTCCAGATTCTCCCTGGACTTCACCTCTATGGACTTCATCTCACAACTGCCACTATCCAATGGGTTTGACTCAATCCTTGTGGTAGTTGATTGTTTTTCAAAAATGTCACTCTTTATTAAAAACAGAAATGATATCTCCTCTGTGGAGTTGTCTAACCTACTAATTTCTCATGTTTTTACTAAACATGGCCTCCCAACTGACATTGTCGGTGACAGAGGATCTTTATTTGTTTCTTCCTTTTGGAAAATTGTATGTGAAAAATTACAGATAAAAATAAATCTCTTCACAGCTTATCACCCTGAAACAGATGGACAGACGGAACGAGTAAATCAGATCCTAGAACAATTTCTTAGGATGTATGTCAGTTATCACCAAAACAACTGGGATACCTGGATCCCCCTTGCTGAATTTGCTTACAATAATTCCACTCAAACTTCTACTAAGCAATCTCCTTTTTTCACCATCTATGGACAACACCCCAACTTTGACAGTCTCCATGTAGTAGATGATCAACCTGCCAGCCACTACATAACCCAGATTCACCAAAATCAGAAGTTATTGGGTATTGAACTGAAAAAGGCAATTAAAACCTACAAAAGATATGCTGACCAAAAAAGAAGCAACTTTCCTGCCTCATTTGCTGTTGGAAACAAAGTTTGGCTCTCTTCTAAAAATATCAAAACTAATTGTCCAACTCATAAGCTCTCAGAGCAATGGTTAGGCGCTTTTTTGATTACAGAACAGATTGGAAAAAGTTCATTCAAGCTTCAACTCCCTCAGAAATGGTCTACCATTCATCCTGTATTCCACTCCTCCTTACTCAAGCCATATCAGGACAACTCACTATCCTCTAGGCACCAACCACCAACTGAGCCGGTCAAAATTGATGGTGATCTCGCCAACTGCCCTACTTTACTTCAAGACTTCCATACACTCTACCCTTCAAAACCAAAGAAATCCTTAAAATAAAATAAAAAACAAAAAAAACAATACAAACCTTATTCTCCTTTTCAAAAAAATATATATATCAATAACATGATAAAAAAATGAATATTCTTTCTCCTTGTCCCTTTTTTCAACCTTAGCAAAAAAAATCAATTACTCCCCTCCAAGAAAATATAAATAAAAAAAAATTAATAAAACAAATTTCATATAAACAAATTTTTAGATAGCTTCAAACATCAATTCTTTCAACTCTTTTACTCTAGACATCCAAGTATTTACTAATTTTAACTTGGCAACTTGATAAGAATTTGGCCCCCTTATAGTAGTCCCTATTTCAAAAGTATGTCCAGCTAAAGCCAAAATATCAGCTAGTCTTTTCTTTATCTCTAAAACTTTTTTCTTTCTAACTTCTAAAAATTCATACTTCTCTTTTCTTATCTCACTACCCCAACCCTTCTTTAAACCTTCCTGAAAATTTGAATCTAAAGTCCTAGAATTCCTACTATAAATCTCCAAAAAATGATTGACTTGATCTTCATTTAAAAAAGAATCTTCCCTGAATCTTCTTCCTTCCATCATCTCCAATAACCTTTCTCCATTTTCCAATTCCTCCAACCAAACCTCAGTTTCCCCTCTTTTTTCAATTCCTTTCCTTCTATTCCTTCTGTCTTCCACCACCTTCATCTTCACCTCCAAATCCTTCATCTTGTTCCTTAAATCCTCTAACTCCAAAGAGTCATCTGATCTGCCCCCTTCTTTGACAATGATCTCTCTACCTTTCCCTTTAACTGTCTCTTTAGTGGTTTCTCTATCTTCATCCATCTCCAAACTCCCTTCGGCATCTTCATTGCTGTCTCCAGTTTGACACTTTGACAATTTTCTTTGATGCTTTGACGGTGGGCTTCGACGCTTTGACAGTGGGCTTTGACGCTTTGACGCCTTGACATTCAACGCTTCAACTGTTTGCTTTGACGCTTCGACGTTCGATGCTTTGAGGCTTCAACCGTTCGCTTCAACGCTTTGACAAACCCCTTCAACGCTTCAACAAACCCCTTTGACGCTTCAACAAATCCCTTTGACGCTTTGAAAAACCCCTTCAACGCTTCAACAATTTCCTTTGACGGGTTCGACGGAATCCAGAATTCCCTTGTTTCTTACCCTTTTTGGAGGGACCTTGACCACCTCCTCTTCCCAATCTACATGAGGGGTTCCCCATTGTATTAATGCCTTGCCGCACTCCTCCTGCGGACGCCTTGATGTACCATCTATGGCCAAATTTCCAGTTCAACGCAGTGCCTCCCTCTTTTCTTGCGTTTTCTTCAACCTCTCCTGCATCAAACGGACTATTCCAAACTTGTATCAGCACTCCAGCACCTCCAATACTAAATCCAAAAGAACTTACCTGAAGATGCATCAAGTCTGGATGAATACCCCAGGGTCATGGCATCATCATCTGGAGCCTCCTTCACTTCAAAAGGTTGACTCTTCTCCAGGACCCATAAGGTTGGCCCCAAGGCCTTTCTGCCTTGCTTATCCTTATCACACATTCTTCCATACTGCCTAAAAATTTCACATTTGGCAGAATTGTGCTTGATACTGGTGGTGCAGATTCTTCCAAGTTTGATGCAACTATCACAACTTGGGTAGTATTGCTGGACTGGATAATAATTGTTGGTCTTCTCCATTGGATAGGTTGGTGTAGGTGATCTGGTGTAAGGAGATAAATGTGGTAATGGGATGGATGGTGGTGATGGTTATGGGTATGGGGAAGGAAAACTCAAGTTAGACATGGCTGAAGGACAACCTGGATGGCCTCTTCAACCTCTCCTTTTATGGTCATCAGCAGATGACCTCTTCTTCACCAGGGGGTACTGTCATACTGACACCAAACTCAGTCTAACCTCAGTCTAACCCTCAGGCCTGATCTACTTTCTCAGGAACTTCAACCTCAGGGCTCAGGAGACTTACATCAATATGTCTCCAGTAACTATATACCTCAGGATCTTCATGCAGTACATACCTACATATAGTCTAACCTCATTCTATACACAGATGGACTCCATAGGCTTGCACATACTCAATCTCCCAGGCTCTACTCTAACTCTCTGTCTAACACATACCTCTTTGGGTTATCTCTCTGTCCAACCCATACCTCCTCTGTGTGGTTTATCCTTTGGGAATCTTTATGCACATCCTCTTGCAGATTTTATTACATACTCTCTCTAATTAGTACATAGTTTCATGACCACCATGTACACTGTACATCTTTCAACTGTACTCTCCCAACTTAGACAGCTCAGACCTGGAGCCTTAACCCAATGTAGAAGCAGCCTAACCTAATGTAGTAGCATACCTGATCAGCCCTCTCTGTTACTTAGACTGTTCCCATGACATCATGTGTATAGTATGAGCCCCAATCACTTGTAACTCTGTTGTAGCTCCAACCTCTTGTTTATTTAACAGGCCTCCTCTTCCCTCTTCCTGATGTTCCCCAAGAAATCAGTTTACTAATTCTTACTAGGAGATCTTTCCCAGAAAGTTTCATTCAGCACCCTTCAACCCAATCCTCCTCTGCTCCTTCTAGCCTTCTTCAGTAACCTTGCCCCTAAGCCTACTGTGGGTAAAGACCCCTCTGTGCCAAGCCCTGCTTGCATTTCAGCAGCCCTTGTGACACCTATACATGAAATTACATGTGAAATAATAAAATGGCCGAAAAGGTGCCATATTGGTGCAGTTACCTTTTTTGCTCAATTTTTATTTAATTATTTAAAAAATGAAGGATTTATATTTCAAGGTTGGGGTCAGTGAGTGACCCTACCTATTTTTGGGTGGGGAATCCATTTCTGCAATAAATTTCCTACTCCTTGTTATAATGTTTTTATTTTTCTTTTTCTTTTGTATTTTTTTTACTTTGACAGATTGCTCTGTACATAGTAACCAGCTGACAATATTCTTTGTAATTAGACAGAAATATTAAAGAAAGAAAATGGGATGAGTTTTTGAGGATAATACATTTTCCAGTAGGGTTTCAATTTAATGATTAACCTAACAGATTGAGGTGTTGGTGGAGTTATTTTTATAGGGATTTTTTTTTTTTTTTTTTTTTTTTTTGGGTGGAACTGGATGCATACTAAACATAACCCAGAAATATATGTTGATTTTTTTCAAAAATTACCTCTATAATTTGGAGCCAAGGTAAGTGCATAACACAGAAATAATATTACTGTGTTTTTAAGAAAGCTTGGACCTTGCAACTGTTTTTTTTATTTTTATTTTTTTTTTTTGAGTAATTAATTTTTGCCCAATTTTAATCTCCAGGTTTCAGGGAAGATGAAAAAAATCTTGGTTCAAAAACCACAGCTTAAAAATTGGAAAAAATTTATCAAACAACAAATACAGAAATTGTCCCCCGCTCCAAGCTTTCTCAAAATTCAATAATTAGGCCATTTTTGGGCCCAAAAAAAGCTTCATATACCATCATTTCCCAAATAAGGTGAGCATCATAATTGATGTTGGACAAAATCAATTATGACACAACCTTATTTTTGGGTCCAAGGTGTTTGGCCTCCACAAGTGAAATATGGTGTTGAGGGGAGATTTGTTTAGCACCCACCAGCAATAAGGGAAATTTTAAGGGAAAAGGGGGAATAAGTCAATAGTGAAGTGGATAGAGGCTGGAGAAGATGGTACATGCATACATGAAACAAAATTTTGGTTTGAAACTAAGTTTGGCATCATGTGGGTTTTTGGCCTATGAAGAGCTGAAACCTTAGCAATTGTTGTAAAGCATCATTTTGTCAAATGTGGACAGGTTGAAGCCAACAAAAACCCATAAAAACTTTAAAAGAATTGTATAACTTCATGAAAATCCTGCATCTTCATGAAAGTATACAATAATTTGCGTGGGCCCAAACTGGCCCTTAGTTTCAGTTTTGTAAAAACCATTCACATCAGTAGGTTTGAAATTGCAAAAATTGATATTTTTTATTTCACCCAATCATTGAATTGTTTCTCAATCCCCTATGATACTGGGCTCCACTGCACTTCAGAGAAGAGGCCATTTTCACATCAAAATAGAATTTCTTTGATGAATTTTGAAGACAAATCAAAATATGTATGAAGCAAGTGGAGAAAAACAGTTGAAATACCAAATTATGATATTTTGAACAATCAAGGTTTTTAGGGCAAATGTTGGTAATGATGATGATGCAAAATGATCTGATATTTTTTTAGGTTGGAGTTTCATACATTCATGATGTCAATCAACATGAGTATCTAAAGCCACATTAACTCCTATCTCCATGTGCAAAAAAGATTAGAGTGCCCTGTTACAACCCCTTTCCCAAATGGCTAACAAAACTTTTGGTATATCTAGCCAATAATATTTGTGATTAAAGTGGAGAAAAACGGCAGAAATAAAAAATTTTGATGTTGTGAACAATCAAGGTTTTTAGTTCAAATGTTGGTAATGTTGATGATGCAAAATAAGGTGATATTTTTATAGGTTGGAGTTTCATAAATTCATGATGTCTATCAATTTGATTTTATACAACCACATTAACTCCTAACTCCATGTGAAAAGGAGATTGGAGTGCACTCTTAAAGCCTTTTTCCCAAATCACTAACAAAACAAATTTGGTATACCTACCAAATTATCCAATTGTCTGATTGATCTCCCTCACATAAAGAAAGATCCCCAAAAGGAATCACATAGCTCCATCCATCACTTGGTAAAAATCAACTTATTGGAGTTGAAAATCATCTTCCATTTCAAAAATTTATTTTAATTTCATGGCTAAGGATTTCTGTCTTGGAAAATTTACTATTAACTAAAGAATTTCAACTTTCAAGCAGTAAATTGTGATTCTGTTTGCATTGCTTTTTTTCAGAGAGTTAATTGTCATTTTCATGTGTGGATAGCCACCAAGCCAAAAATTGGAGACATCTCCAAAGATGAAAGTGAATTTTTTTTTCAGTTGCTTGGACCTGTAGGATCATTCTCTGAGCCCATATCAAAATCAGGTTTCTTGGTTTCCTCCCAATCAATCATTTTATTAAGAGCATTTGTCTGGTGTGGTAATTCTGAACCATCAGTTCAGTTATGTGACTGTTTATTTAGCCAGTTTGATCACTTAAATACTGTGCAAAGGATCCTATTGAATGGTGGAATCAACCTGCTACCAATCTGGAATTATAATCCAAGTTTATGTTTTCACTTTACACAGGCTTGGTTTTCATCTAACTATTTTTGTAATTAAACATTTTTAACCAATAATCATATAGTATTTGGATTTTTTTGCAAAGATTCAGGATCATCAGCTCTCAGCATTATCATTCCTTAAATAAAATCCGACTAACAGCCATTCAAAACTTCAACAACTCTTGGATCACAAAAATAATGAATGGATTTGGAATTGCTTCAATCAAGTACACTCATAATTTTCCTCCAAAAAGATTTAACCCCAATTCAATAATCAAGGAAAATATTTGCTGACAATATGGGACTAGAAATAACAATAACGGCACTTGCACATATTCAATATTCAGAACACCTGGCATCTTACTTTCAAAAAACCACAGCTTCCAATTTTCAACCCTTATCTTCTTCCACCATTGTAATCTTCCCCTTAGAAACTCCGTCAAATTGATAAAATGAAATCAAGATGCATTTTCAGCCTTTTCTTCTTGACTAAATAATATTTCATGTCTCCCAGCCAAGACAACTCTCACTAAATATGATTATTTCATAAAAAATATTTTTGACAACTTATGAAACCATCAGTACCTCACAGAAGAATGTTAATTTGAATTGCAAGCAGAAAATCTGTGATCTGCATCAAATTCATTGGTATAGAATTGTATTGGATAAAGCACAGTGAGCCTTTTTTTGGAATTATAATTTTTTTATAAAATTTTCTATTGGAGTGTAAACTAATGATAGATGCCCATGCAGTATTATACAAAACACAAGTGCCAACAGAAGGCAAAAAATCCTTTGAATTGTTAGAAAATTTTTCCTGTGTCTCACTATTTCAGCCTACTAGATTCCAAAAACCTCACTCTTTCTAGCTCCTAGAGGCAATAGAAATTTTGGAAAAAAAATAGGATAAAACTCCAGATATATGATTTGGCTACGAAAAACAATTTATTTATATATTGATTAAGATAAATTTAAATGGAGGGGCCAAGACCTTATTTGAATTTTTGAGCCCTCCAAAAAACAGGTAGATGTCTTTTTTGGACAATTTAGAAGTAATTGTGGTGCTTGTGGGATTTACAAGGATTTCTTTCATGAAGGGTGTGTATAATTTCCTTGGGGGTTGGGTTATGCAAATCCTAAAAAAGAGGTATAAGTCAGCAGGATCACTTACAAGTTCCAGCTCCCAAGTTATTCTTGATTAATGGGCCAATTTTTGAGGTTTCAGGGTGCTCAAAGTTGGTACTGGGGCAGCCTGAATGTTTGGATGATGATTTGGCCAAAAAATAAGGATTCAAGAGTTTTGGTCTATAATTTTATCAGAAAGTGGTCCAGGATCACACACTTATTTCTAATAAGGGTTTGATGGCTTGAGTAATAAAACATCTGAAGAAATAATGACTATATGAATGGATTGATGAACCAGAAATGGCTACGGGAGGGGCTCTTATTTATATTGTTTGGGTCCCCTCATGGTACAGCCTTTTTACCAGCCAAAGGAGGGTTGAAAAAGCTAATGCTAAGGCCAAGGGACCATCAGTTTGTTTTTGTGGATTGTCTTTGGTAACTAAAGCAGTATGGAAAGCCCTATGACATCATATTTGGGGCTTGATACACATTTCTTTACCCTTAATGACCTCACTGTATCAGCCAAAGAGGTAATATTCAATTAATATGTTTAAATATAGGCCATGGTTTCCTGAAGCCAGGGGCTTGAACAAATGCTCTTTGGACCTCATTCTAAAGGATTATTTTAAGTATGAGGCTCTTCTGTCCATATTGGTGTGCTGATAGTCACTTAATCAGCTAGTACACCCCTAGTTGTGACTAGTTACCTACAGCTTTGTTACCCGGGATACAGGAGAGTGTTGTATGATTGTTTTGTTTCTTGTGAACAATCTAGCACAAGGCTAGGCCTTTGCTTATCCTTTGTACACACTCTCAGGGTGTTAAAGTAACTGATATGCACTCTTCTGGGTCCATATCATCCATGCAGGTCCCATTACAGGGGCCCTGACAACCTTTAGTATGGTTCAAAAAGAGGGTGCAGGGCCCATTTTTCCAGATTTTTATATTTTTTAGATTCATTCATACTGTTCTCCACCACACAATGGTGGTCTTTGGGACCCATGTGGTGTGAAACAGGGCTGCAGGACACACAGGTTTCACCCTACAGCCCAGTTCCCACTTTTGGAAGAGGGGGGGTGGCTATCCAGTTGGTATCCTTGCGTGATGGCTTGGAGCCCCGCGCAAGGTATTCAGTTGACTACCAGCGGGGCTGGCAATGGGTAGCAACTGCTGCGCGGGGTATTTACCCAACTACTGGTGGGCTGGTTGGTAGCAACTACCTTGCGCAGGATTTGCCTGACTACCCGCAAGTTTTAGTTGGTAGTAACTACCTTGCATGGTAGTGGCCTTCTAGCAAGTACCTCAGGCCCATGCAAGGTAGTTGCTTGACTGCTTGTGGGGCCAGGATGTTTGGTGGCTCCTGCATGCAGTTGCATAGGGTCCACGGCTGCGCGTGGGGTAATGGAAAAAGGCATTTTTTGTCCATGACTCCAAAATAAATAAAATTGGGGTTTTCTGACCAAATTTTAGGTTAGAAACCTATACCCATGGATGAGATGGGTGTGATACCCAGGTGTCTTGTGGTTGTACCTGAAGGAGTAGGACTTTTGGGGTGGTCCCAGTGGATAAACCTACCTAAATTGGCACCAGGAATCCATTTCTTTGATAATATTTCTGGTTTTCTTACTAGTTAAGTTTTGATCTTCTATTTTTGTTTTAAATTAATATTTACATAATTTCCTTCAGGGTAATTTTAAATTCATAGCTCATTGGGCTGTGCACATAGTTTAAAAAGGGCCATGTGGCATGCCACACAGTTCAATCCAAGCCGTGTACAACCTCCCATGGCTCAAGGAGTCTTGCGGCCCACCCAGCCTGGTCCACTGCCCTGTGGACTTCCACACGGCAACGGACTGCGGTGAGCAAAAAAAAAAAAGGAAAAGAAATGAAAGGGTACTAACAAAACCCATAAACTGAATAAACATTCCGAAAAAACAGAAATCAACCAAAAAATCAAATAATGTTCATTTTTTGGTCAAAAAAAATAAATGAATAAATAAATAAATAAATAAATCAACATAAAAAAAAACTGGAACTATCCAATGGACTAGCCCTAAAGTAAAAAGACCCCAAAAAACACAAGTAACCAGACTAGCCCTAAAGTAAAAAAACAAAAAAAAGAAAAGAAAAGTAACTTGACAAGACCTAAATTAAAAACACCAAAAAAAATACAACTAACTTTACAAGCCCTAAAGTAATTTCAACTTGACTAGCCCTAAATTAAAAGGGCCCAAAAATTAAAGAAGTCTTTTGACCATCCCTAAAGTAAAAGTGCCCAAAAAAAATACAAGTCTTTTGACCAGCCCTAAAGTAAAACCACCAAAAAAACAAGTTCAACTTGTGTTAAGCTTATCCCATCCAAAGCTTAACATAAGTTAAGCTTGTGATTGTCAGCTTTCTACTATTGCAGAGAAAGCTTCAAAAGTAACATAAATAAAATAATAATAATAATAATGGAATTAAACTAAGAAGGATTAAGAAAACCATAAATATTATTGCAAAAATGGATTCTCCACCCAAAATTAGGTAGGTTCACTCACTTGCCCAACCCTTGACATCCAACTCCTTATATTTTTAAATAATTAAGGAAAGAAAGACCAAAATACCACAGCACCACTATTGAACTTTTTGGAAAATTAAATATTTCACATGTATTTTTACGTATAGGTTTAACACTTAAAATTCAGTCAGAATTGAGGTGTTGTGTATATTTTAGGAGTTACAGACAGAAATGTGTTCTGTCACAATTCACGCACGCAGCCGCGGCAGCCAATGCACCTGTGCGCGGCTGAGCTACAGCTATGTCACTCTTTCACAGCCATGTAAGCAGCCCAGGGCCTCTGACAGGTATGCAGCGACGGGACTATGGATTGAAAAAGTGAAAGGCAGCCTGAGAAACCTAGGTACCCCGTAAACATGCTACAACCTACAAGGGAACATTCTAAATATGTAATAAATGTTCCGTGGATAGTATATAGTTTAAAAATACATAAGATTATATAAAAATACTTAAATAACCTTTATAGTTATTTTTTATCATATACAATTCAAAGTACCAAAAATGTTGAAAATAAGATAATTGCTAATTCTAAAAATATATTAAAATACTTTGATATAATTTTATGAGAATTTCTAGACCTCAAAATGTTTGTGAAATACTAAGAAAACTTAAGATGTAAAAATATTAAATGAAAACCCATGAATTACATTTTTAAGTAATTATTCTAGAAAATCAACTGAATTTCGAAAATAAGGATTAAAATCAATATCATGACTTTACTCCCAATATTTAATAAATAATGAGAACTCAACTGAAATCAGAATATCCAAAGGAATGTATATTAAAATAATCATTAACTTACTGGGAATATTTACTAAGGATAATTAATTAAATAATAAATAAAAAGGACAGATTAATGTTATTCACACGTCCAAAAATCAATTATAAAGTAGAATAATTCCCATACCCTGTGGAATTAGATGCTAACTGTGTTACAGAACCAAGCACACGTGACAGACTACCACTGGTTACCCTGCTAGCTTCAGTGTCCGTCCCTTTGAGCCCCTGTACCCCTCAGAAGGACAATATTGGGACTGCAAAAGCTATAAATAAAGAGCTCTTTTTGATACCCAGAGACCTAGTTATATTTATATCCAGACACAGTGCCAAGGGAATCAAATACTTATAAGAGATAATTAAGTGATTTATGGCTTTAGTCTGATTAATAATATCCGTCCTCAAACCTCTTCTGATTAATTTAAATCGCTGAAAAACCTTATAACCCCAGTATACAGTTTTAAGCCATCAGTGCACGTCCCAAACAGGTACCCAAAGGATTTAATAATATACAAGTGAGTCTTATTATCCTTTCTCTGTTGTGGAAGCTTGGTTACAAATCCCTGCCACTCCACCGGGTATTTTATATACATATTATCTTTGGGAAAAATATCCTTTAAACTAAAGGGCCCAAAGTAACAAGGCCTACGTGTTTTCATACTGAAATCCATGAAGAGAGGTGTTAAAGATCCCCAAAATAATTGTGACCCCTCTATAAAAATATATAATAATAAATTTATCTATATTGATTTATGAAAATAAACAATAACCAAACCAATTCACCTTGCAATAAGCTTTATCCAAATATTTGACAGATTTTTGCTGCATTTATTAAATAGTATATTTATTATTTATTCTATCACCTCTGGTAGCTAAAGGATAGAAAGGGTCTTGGCATCTGGGAGGCTGACAGTGATGAAATCAGCCAAACACATTTTGAACTGAATTACCATTAAACTCTCATTCAAAACACTCAATATCATGATTTTAAATCAAAACACTCAACATAATGATGTTGAAAATGTGATAACCCTTTATATCAATGGAAATTGTTAGCAGCATTAGAATTACAATTTTTATGAAACCAAATGATGAAATGAAGTCAAATTCTATAATCTCTAGAATCTAGAATACATTTGAAGTTGATCTTCTAGATTATCAACCCAACCAGAGGCTTTTTTAGAAATCAAGAACATGGTTTTGCTACAATAGACGGGATTGGAATCCTTTCTCCCTCAATTATTAACAGAACTCAGTGGTTATTTTTTAAAAATGAAATGAACATTTGATCTGATTGATCAGAAACACCATTTTTCATTGGAGTATAATTATCACATTAATCCAATGAAATGAAACATATAGGTTTGGAATATGTGTCTGCTATGATTTGAACCATGTCTAATTTTTCCAGCCATTTTGAGGAGGGAATCTTTTCATTGATGTATTCAAAATAAAGTCTTTTTCTAATTGTTTCAACCTACTTTGCATCACCAAGCATCTTAATGTAGCATGCTTTATGTTTCTCTAATGTTTCAATAATTTCATTCCTAACTTTAAACCAACCATTTCCTTCATAACCAAGAGATTTAGCAATGACTTTAAATCCAAAATTCCCATCTCCAATTGGATCCCAAAGCTCACCCAAGAACTTATGGAATTTCCTGGGTATTTGATTGAGTTATTTTACGCTTGTTTCCTATCATGAAAACTAACTTTGTATTCATTTCTTGAATTAGATCAATTAAATAAATACTCACCAAAGATTAGCTTCTGGTTGTGCTTTGCTGGACATTCTCTTCCTCTGAAGAGGATTCTGGTTCCAAATTAGGTGATCCTGATTCACTTTCAGTCTCTTCCTCTGAACTATGAAATTCAGATTCAGATTCTGCCAAATTTGACTAACAATTCATCATTAGTTAGTAACTAAGTTCATCAAACCAATAACATGAAAATATCCCAAAAGAAAAGACTTCCAATCTTTTGTCTTTTCTTGTTTGGAGCCCTTCTAGTCCTTTTTTCCCCCTTGAGTTGTTTTTCAACAAGCTCAAACAAAGATGGTTCTTGCCCCATATCTGTCAATTTTTTGCTGCCCCTACTTGATTGTAGGACTTTATGTTCAAGTATTGTATTTGGTTGATATTTTGTAATCTTCTGAATGATATACCTCAATAGTTGGCTTTTCTCATGATCTGGAGATTCCAAGATCATTGCATTCACTTTTTCACGTAACTGAGGATTTGATTGACATTGCATTTGAAAAATTCAAAAGGATCAACCACTAGTGAATTAGGAATAATAAATCAAAAAGAATTAATCAAAAAGCAGTAATCACATAGTGATTTGAAAAATCCAAATTGACAAATCAAACTTAAACCAATTTAAACAACTAGAACAGCAAGGGTCATAGTCCAACCTCCACTGAGGATGAACATCTTTGGGTACCATGGATCCTCTGAATGCTAGAAGTTCACCTATTTGGTGGGAACAGGGCAAAACCATAGTCTTGGAGTATGGCTTGGTGCACACTTGGCCATCATGATCACGTTCAAATTTCACAAATTGTTCCCTAATAAGATGAATTGCCTCTAAAGACAATTTGTAACCCAATGGTAACAGTTCAGGAGGAAGAACTGTCCATAACTTAATTTGAGAGTTATAAAGTGATGCATGAACTGATTAAATTTGACTCAAAACTTTTCCACCAAGGCTTTTCCAAACATTGAACAGGTTTCCCAAAGAGTTTTCAAGGAATTTTTTGAGAGTTGCATGGGCCCCTTCAACCCAAGATGTTGTTTTGTTCCCAAAATCTGGGTTTATACAAGTCCACGCTGTTACAAATGTCTCTTTGATAGGGAAAATTTTATGTTCCATATATTTGAGTACATCCTCATAGTCTTTCAAGAAACACTATACAAGTCAAAAGGTCAGAACCCAAAACTAGGAAGAATAAGAAGCAGTGATTTGGACCTACTCTGAGTTTGGCATCATTGACCTCTGCCTCCTCCTTGGTCTTTGAGGCCCCATACTTTGCCCACAGAGTCATAAGTCTTTTCCATCCTTCAACGTCATTAACAAAGCGCACTTTGGAGTTTGATTGTATGTTTTTAGAAAAGTTCCAAGTATAAAATTGTCTTGATGACTCAGGGAAACTAGATTCAATAGCACAAATCACAGCTTGTTCATGGTCCGTCACAAAGAATTTTGGAAGTCTCTCAGGATCACAAGCAAACTCCTTTAATGAATTAAAAGACCAACTGTAGAACTCAAACGTTGTTTTTTTATAAAAACAAGAGATTTTGTGAGAATTTTGTGATTGGCTGTCATCCCTACAACATGTAATATTGGGGTTTTGTAATTATTTGCTTATAAGTACAATCCAACATAGCAATATGATGTAATTGTTTTGAAAGCTTTAGTGCCTCTGGATGTGCTAAGTACAGGGCCTCCAAGTGACCCCCTCCACTGAACTTTGACTGGTGAATCCAACTTGTTTCTTCAAGCTGTTCATAGAGTACCTCCTTAAAACTTTTTACCTTTAGTTCTGCAAGTATTACCCTCAGCTTAGTGTTATAGATTGTTTGGTCATCAACATAATCCCCCACCATCAATCTTGCTCAATTTTATCTTAATTTGTAACGTATTGAGCCCATCATTCATGCCTTCTATTAGATTGTTTAAGGCCAAACCCAAGATTCTCCTCAGTTGAGGATGCACAGAGGGTTGTTCAGAGGGTTGATGGTTATGTTGGGTTTCTTTGTAGGAGAGGCGCCACTAGGGGTCTGCCTTTGTGCAACTTGCATGGATTAAAAATTTTCACCCAACCTTCCTTGTGTTAGACTGTTTGGTAAGAAGATTTCCTGAATAGGAACCATGTCTATCACAGGCTAAATCCACATAGTGGTCACGCTCTCAGTTGAAAACTGTTAAAGCGTAACCATGATTCATTGCCCATGTTTGACAATAGTTTTGGCCCCTTCCCTAGTAGGAAAAGCTCTCAAGGGAGGTGAGTCAAGTGGATCTGCCATAGTTACATAATTATACTGATGGCATGCACTCCATCAGTTTCAATTGAATTCAATAGGGCATAGATGAAGTAAAATAAAATGTCACTCACAACCAGAGGTCAAATCCCACTGTGAAACCTTTTTTTCCTCAATTGTCACCCTTGATGAGGATGCAATTGGGGCTTGCAATGTTTCATTACCCAAATCCTTTTATTCTTTTTCCAAAGCTTTTTTGAGGGAACCATCAATTTAGACCTTCCACGCAGCCATGTCAGAAGAAGGAGGGCTTGCCAATGTTCCCATGGAAAAAAATGCAATGGTATACTTCAGTATTCAATTAAACATTCAATTGAAAAAACAAAATTTTCTCCTTTTTGAGTTGAGAAAGAATTGTTTGCAGAAATTTATATGATTTATGAATTCATTTTTCACTTTAATTTCACTTTGTTTTCACTTTAATGTCTCTTTGTGATTGCTAGGTGTGAAAAAACAGTCCCACAAAGTGTTTGTTAATCCCAAACTTGGCTTGAAAAAACCAAAGTGTGGTCCAGGGGGTGCCCAAAGTTCTGGCACAACTTCTGGGGGGTTGTGCACCCCCAAACACGGCTAATTTGAGCTTTGTACCCCTTACATGGCTCCTACACAACCCCCCTGGGTTGCGCGTTTTTGAAACAGACCTTTGTAGTCGTCTTTGGGCCCCCACCTCTCATTTGAGACGTGTAGGGCCCTACATTACTACCACAAGGTTGGAGCAATGAATTGAATATCACCATGTTCTTTATTTTGTTTTTTTTTTCAGTTGGGTGTGGCTTAGTCTGTTGGTTATGCATAGTAGCCAGCTGAAACAATGGCAAACCTGTTCAAAATTGACTGTTTGATCTTAAAAGTTTGATAAAAATATTATAGGTTGAACCATGGGATCAAGAATGGCTTTGGAAAGTTTTCTTAATTCCTGAAATTCATGTGGGAAATAGTGGGGCTTTCAACTAAATCAACCTTTCAATGGAATATATTTGCTTGCGCCGGACCAAAAATTCTGTATTGAATCTACCAAAGAATTTAGAAAAAGTTTATTGTGATGCTTAATTCAAAATGGCATGGAATATTGGTCAGCCTTCAAGAAATTTTTTTAAAATCCTTTGGAAGGCTTTGTCAGTAAGAAAAAGCATTGAAATCAGCAGAATTTCTCAAGAAGTTATCAATTACAATTCTGAAACCATCCTATAGTTTTCAAGGATGAAATCGCTCACAATGGACCTTGGTCTTGGAAGGATTCATCAAAACTTCATCATTTGATTCCTCAATTTAAGAAATTTCTCCAAATTAGTTCTCCAAATGCCCCCTGAAAGCAGCCGCCTTTTAAAATTTTCTATGATTTTTGGAAGTGTATGTTTCATTTCTTCAATTTCATGACCTAATCACTCAACTATTGACTTGAAAAAAGTTTTTGGGATTGAATGGGTTCTTGATAAAAGGAAAATTGGATCTACATGGTTCAATGGTAACTAGAATATCAGAAATAAGGACAAGAACCTTTAAAATTTCAGAAATAATCACCAATGTGAAGTTTTTCTTGCAATAATTCAAGCTCCAGGAGTTGGAATTTACTTAAGATATGCTCAACTTGTGTATATCATGGTGAGTAAAATTTTGTATATTTGTTTTGAAAGAAAACAATTATTTCTCTATCATTTAGGAGCCTGGATGAAATCCTACAATTGAAAATCAGGCTATGGATTGTATTTACACTGTGGGACAAAAAAATACTGTTCATGTATACAGATATTATATTGAAGGTAGCCTTGAGGCTAATATTCATCAGGTTCAGCAGAGGAAAGCTGAATTGAAGATGTAAGCCAAACATTCACTTTAAAGTGAAACTGATGATAGAAGGGGCTTATGGTGTTCTTTTTCAAGTTTTAAAGCCTGTGGGAATTAGGATTATGAGTTCTCAAGTTTGTTGATGAGCAATCTTTATCTACCAAAATAAGAAATCAGTTGATTTGTGTGACAGAATCAGTAATAATGGAAAACGTTGTAACATAATTTTGTGGCTTGGGATTCAGAAGAATCATTTTCAAATCAGAAAGGGATTGCAGAAATTGGGTGGAATACAGATTTTTTGGAAGGTTCCTAGCAGCAAATTAGTAATTTGAATTCTGGCTTACATTCTTGGGTTTAAAAAATTTAATTTCAACTAGATTGTTATGGATTAAATGGTGTACTCAATTTTTCCAAATTTTTCTAATGTAAATAATATCCATTTTCTCAACCAGTTGAATTAAGAAATCAGAGCAGCAATTAAGAGGGATATTCTGGAGTGACTGTTTTTCAAGGATTTCTGTTTGAGAGCAGAATTTAATTTCATGAAATATCTCCTTCTCTTGGGATTATATTTCAAGCTTGGATATATTATTCCTGCTGTTTTTTCTTAGCTGGAGAATGGATTAGAAGAATGATGTGGCAATGGGAAAAAATTAAACCAAAAATGGTTTCTTCACCTTGGGTCAAAGTTTGGATCTTGCTTCTGATTTGTGCTTTTTTTGATGCAGACACTGGAGAAATTCCCCCTTCTTAATCCATCCAGCCTTCAAAAAAACCATCTTTGAAGTAATGCTAGTTGAGTGATGGGTTCTTGAACATTTTTGGTATCAAGGAAAAACATTCTGAAGGTACCCATATTGTAAGCTTTCTTCCAGTTTTTTAGGATGAATCTAGGTAAAAGTTGATACCCTTTGATATCCCATTGAAGATTCCATCAAAAAATCATTCCAGGGAAATTTTATTGCTCAATATCTTTGGGGAAAATTGTTTGATAGACAGGGGAAATAATTCTGCAGGAATAGTTTTGTGTGTTTTTGGATAGGTAAGAAGTCAATTGGATGAGCCAGGATTTAGTGGGGCCTGTTTCAAAATTGAGAAAAAATTTCTGGTTCCAGGTTAATCATCCAAATTGATGAAGATGGCTGTAAATCTAGTATTATATTGGTAAAAAAATGGATACATTGATAGAAATTGGATGTGGAATCAGAGGGAAATGAGGCATATATCTGGTCCAATTTGCGTGAGTCTTTTGGTGGAACTCCTGAGGGAAATTATGTCAAAGGTTTTTGTGCCATTTTGGAAAGCTTATGAGGGCTGGGAATAAATAATATGAGCTTGGGAAGATTGAAAATGTTTAAGTTCAACTTTGAGGGGCACCAAATGAGTGCTTGTGAGATTATTCTGGGCATTGGCCAATGAAAAGCACCAAGGGATGATTATTGCCTTGGAAAAAAAAGGCAAATAATTCTATTCATTTGAATTGTTTGAATGAAATTGCATAGTCTTTCATGCATGTCAAACCTAATTAATTTCCCTTTCATTTTTATCTTCATGAATCATCCAAATTTTATCACACTTTTGCAATACCAAAAGAGCCCAAATTATGGATGGATCCCTTCCTAGTTGAATATTTTGTTGGAAAATTTTGTGATTTAATTTCATTGGTTGCAAGGATTCTGAAACCCTGTCATGCACCCTGTGCACCTTCACATCAAACATGGAAACAAGAAAATGGTGGCAATAATCTAGAAAGAATGATAATGATTTGGATTTCAATGGACCATTTTGGGTTTCCAAAATCACGGGGAATAGATTAATTTTGAGTTTGGTTAAATGGAAATGAATTTCCTTCAGAGAGAATATAGAAGATAACCTGGTTCCAATTGATTTGGCACATTTTTACCATGAGGGATTCCCTTTTGATTAGACAAAAAAAGTAGAACTTAATGTTGGTTGGGTGGGCCATGATGATAAATCAGTAATATTGTCTTTGATCTGTCACAGTATGGTTTTTCCTTGCTTGTATGGCACCTGTATGGAACCCATTTACTGTATTCTGGGAAATGAATATGCTGACTAAGATGTAATAGCAGAAGGTTAATGCTTTTCCCATTCTCTACAGCACCAAAAAAAATTAAAGGAAAAGTCAGGATGGGGTCTATGGGATTTCATACCTGCCTGAAAGATTGAAAACATTGAAAAAGATATCAAATGATGTTATACTTATCATTTGTCCGCCATTTTTTTGGGAAAAGACCTGGGGGACATCTGATTGATTTTATTTGAATATTATGCATGGTGCTTAAGGATTTTTCCAAGATATTTTCAATACTTCAATAATCCTAATATTCCCCCTTCACATGCAAGGTGAAATCTGGGGAATGTATTAAAATTTTTGGGTATGAATTCTTTGTACCATTATTCAGTTTAAAATTAAATTTGTTTAGATTTTAATTGGTGGCCCAGGTCTAATTCACATTAAAATACCACAGACAAAATTGGCTAATAATTTCCTGCTGTTTTTCAAAAGTTGGATGTTGAAGCAGAAGTGTTTTCAGGTCACCCACTTGTGGAATTTCTTTCCTGAATGTGATGAATATTAAATTTGATTTTGGAAAAAAATTGTGGGGGCTTTTCCACATTGATGGGTGCATGTGGCAAGAGCTTCAAATGTTGAAACTTTTAGGTAATTTAGCATTTAAAAGAAAAAATTTGGTCTGAAACTAAAGCATCAAAAGGGTACTGTGATATTTTACTAATTGCTCCAAAATTACGGATTATCAATAGTCTGTTGCTGGGTACCCCAAGGATTTTGGAAGAAGTTGTAAAACTTACATGAAAAGTGCATCCATTTCAGACATGAAGTTAACCTATGGTTCTGTAACCAATTTGTACCCATTGATTCATCTATTGGTTTCATTTTATCTCCCCATGATTTGGGGAAAAACCAACATCACTGAGAAGGAATGATGATTATGGATCTTACCAATCAATGTATGATTTTACTCATTCAATGAGAACTCCAATTGTTATTTAGATGTGGGTTATCCCCCAGCTCTGCAGGCAGAGATTTGGGGGCTAAATCAGCAGGGTCTTCTTTAGTGGAAATCCTAAGAAAACACTGATGAAAAATTGTAAGGAAAAAGCTACAAGTTTATTTTATAGCAACCAACTAAATTCAACTGTCAGTCAAGGGGCATGGGAAATTTCTCAAATTGTGAAAATTATGGAACACATACATCCAAAGTTTAGTTTTCCCATATTTCACATTGAATGGCATTTTTTCATTTTCACCCTCATCTACAGGCAAAGATCAACTGGACACAGCCCAATTTTTTTGAAATTAGAACCCATATCCGTGTTTGAGAATACACAAATATTTCTGCACCCTGCAGATATACACTTCTTGCACAACAGAAAAGATATTTTTTTTTGGCAGAAAGCATCCCCATATGCCCTGTTCCAATGTTTAACTATTCAAGAAGAGGGTTGATTTTTCTTGGAAGAGATTCAACAAGTTCAGTCTCATATTACACATGGTACTTCAAGTTTATATGGGATCACTCCCAATTTCTGCTTGGCACAGTTCCCAGTGGGCTTTGGGTGGTTCCCAGCAGGCTTGATTTCTGCATCAGGTTTCACTGCGGATGTTGGCACACAGCAAAGTCCCATTTGGCCATGGCCAGGCTGTTGGAACCCCTTCTCACTCACTCCCTCTCCCTTGCTATTTATCTCTTCAATTAAACCCTTTCAAACAGAAACTGATTATGTTTTTTCCTAGTTAACCAAATTTTAATAATCAGTATTTTGAGGAAAAGAAAAAAAATCCTGCCAATCATCAATTTTGCCGGCATGGGCTATTTTGTTGGGTGTTAGCCAAGTACTAGAACAAAAAGGGCTTGTCAGACCCTCTGAGCTTTTGGATTTCTATATGATATTTCCTCAAAAATTATATTTGAATCAAACAAGTGTTTCAAACCTTTCCAACACTGCAATCAAATAAGATATTGGATTTGAATTTTATTTGCAAGTTTTGGGTAAATAATTTTGAAAATATTTCATTTTTGCTGACTAAAACCTTGTTAAAAGCTCAAAAACTATGATAGATTTTGAGAAATGTTGTAGGAATGAATTTTTGTTGAAAACATACTTCCAATAAACATTGGAAAAGTTTTGATCAAGAGAAATAAATATGTATCTGAACTTTGTTTCTTGATTCCACATTGATGTCTTGGAATAGAACCGGGTGCAAAATAAATATCAAGTTACCAAAACTTTTTTTGATCCACAAAACAATTACTTACAAGAGCGTTTAAGAAAATGATTTAAAACAAAATCAAGCCATGTGATGAAAAACCCTGCGGAGACCATAATTTTTGACTACAGTGTCTTCAATCTTTTTGATTTTCACTGGTTTTTGGAATATAAAAAATCATTTGAAATGTTCAATCAGCTCTATTAAAAATAAAAAAACTGACATAATGTTGTCCATAAAGAAAACATCTGGTTTTTTGTGATGGAAAATATTTGCCTCAATGTAGGCCTGATGTAGAGAAACCAGAATTGGCTTGTCTGGTACAGAAAATGATCTCAGCTGTGTAAAGGAAAAAATATTTCAAATACTTAGCCCAAACAAACCATTTTCTGTGTTTTATCACAATTCTGAAGAAAATATGGGTTTTTATCATGTTGAATCCCCATTTCTTGTACTAATGTAAGTTTTTAAAGTCATTTTGGCTCATACTTCATTAATTAATAATTGTCCTCCGTTGCCTTTTGCAGCAGAGTACTGGTATCATAGATTGGTTCAATATTTTCTATGCTGATGCTCTGCATTTACTTGGTGGAATTTTCCATCCATTTCTTTTGTGAATCAATTGAGTGTTGTTTGGGGGAGAATTTTTGGTAAGAAATTTTATGTGGGGTGATGATAAATTCACAACTCCCAGTTGTGTGGGAGTTTTTTAGGGCCCCAAACAACCTGTGGGAGGTTTTCAGGGCCCCTAAAACCTGTGGGAGTTTTGTAGGGCCCCACATGACGCAATCAGCGCCTGGGGGCCCATACACTACTCCAAAGGGTTGCTCCAAACATGTGCAACCCCTGAGGGGGAATATACCCCACTTCATGGGAATTTTTGATTTTTTTAACCCCATACACAAACATTTAGACCTGTTTCTGGGGGTATACAACCCCCCTGGGTTTTTGAAGGAATTTAATTATTTTTATCAACGCTTTTAGTTGTGTGGCATGGAACACAACTAGATTTGAGTTATGTAAAACCCCACACAACTTTTCAGCCTCCTGTATGCCAAGTCCCTTGCTTTCCTTTAGCTAACAGAGTTTATTGAATAAATAATAAGTATATTATTCAGTAAATGCAGAAAAAATCCATAAAATATTTGGATAAAGCTTATGAAAGGTTGATTGGTTTGGTTATGGTTTAATATTAATAATCAATATGAATAAATTGATTATTAAATAAATTAATAGGGGGGCTACAATAATATTGGGGATCTTTAACACCTCTCTCCTGTCAGCTTGCTACTATGTACAGAGCAAACTGTCAAAGTAAGAGAAGAAATATGATAAAAAACAATTTAATAAGAAAAGAGAAATTAATTGAAGAAGGAGTGAGAAACCCACAAATATTGTTAGAGAAATGGATTGCTCACCCAAAATTATGTAGGGTCACTCACTGACCCCACCCTGGAAATCCAACTCCTTCTATTTTTAAATAATTAAATAAAAAAGGGACCAGAAGCCATGACACCAATATGGCACTTTCTGGCCATTTCAATGTTTCACATGTATTTTCACGTATAGTTGTTACAAATAAATTTCACTCAGAATTTGAGTGTTGTGTATATTTTAGGAGTTACACACAGAAATGTGTTATGTCACAATTCCCGCGCGCAGCCCTGCATCCTTACACAACCCTATGTACCCATAGCTACTCATTCCGGCCAGAGGTCAGGCGCGCAGCTAATTTTTCCACGCACGCAGCGGATCCTACCCCGCGCGCATCTGAATTGACTGATCCCCGCGCCTGGATCAGTCGTGAAAAATCCAACAACCAGGTACCGCTCAAGATAGCTACAACCTAGATAGGGTTAGCTGGCATATGTAATAACCTGACATATGCATTAGTAATAGTTTGAAAACTATAAGACTTAAATAAAATTAATAAGAAACCAAGTTTAAGTATTTTTTCATAATAAACCAAATATTGAGGATTACCACGTAAATCAATTATCCTGATCTTCAAAGAAAAAAAATACTAAGAGTCATCCTAAAAATTATAAAAAATTACCTATGTGCTCAAAAGATAATGGAAAATCAGCAAACCTCCACATCTGTCCAATTTAAAACAATATTAATAGTAAAAATGAAGGATGAGTGCAGAATGATCACATTTACGCCATAATAGATTAACAGATTCTGTGGCTAAAATAGCACAGATATCCAGAAGATCTGAGGTCAGATGATTGACAGCACCAAGTGACATGCTCATCGTTCCCTGACTGGCTTACCAGCCTCAGTCCAAGAGCAGAACCCTCTCTACGCACCCTGAGAAGCTCACAATCAGCCCAAAAAGGTATTTATACAGACCTCTTTGGAACCATTATTCCCATAAGTTTACCAAGAAGTATTATTATCAATCAAACACCGTGTCATTGTTAGTCAAGTGCTTATAAAAGAGATAAGCAAGTTATTTATGACTTAGTCTGCAGTATTGTTATTCAATTCTCAAAACCAATCAACCAATTGAAGTTAGTCAAGCAAACCTGCCCCATCTGCTCTGAAACCCTTCCTATGATTGCAGGAGTTTTCGTGGTAAAGTGCTCAGAGTGAGTGTTTACCTTCCTGTCTTGTCTATTGTGCTGTTTTTCCCAGTTGTATCAGTGGAATAAGCCGTTTCTAAGGAACCCATCTTCACTCCAAGGTTTTTAAACTACCCAAGGAGGCCCCTTGAAGAGAAGTTGTTGTCTTTAAAGACCACCAGTAGTATAATACTGTGGCCCCTCTTTTATAAAATATTGAAAACCCTTTTTAACCAAACCAATTAAACCATGAAAAAGCTCTTAGAATATTCATTGTTTGAGCTTTTCACGTTTTTATCATTTGAATAATATTATTATGATTATTCCAGTACCTTCTATAACTCTCTGTAGCTACAGGACTGCAAGGTTCCTGGTATCAGAGAGCTAAAATTTTCAGGTAATTCACTTTGAAAAAACTTATACCTGGTTACTTTGGAACCTTTAATTTATATTCTTAAAGGATATATTACCCAAAGATAATATATATATAAAATATATGGTGGTGCGACAGGGCCTTGTAGGCCAGCTGCCACAAAGGAAAAAGTATAATAAGACTCACTTCTATATTATTAAATCCTTTGGTTACCTGTTTGGGACATGTACTGATGGGCTAAACCTATTACTGGGGTTAAAAAGGTTGTTCAACAGTTTAAATTGATAAAAAAGGTTTGGGGAAAGATATTATTAATCAGAATAAAGCCATACATAGCTTAATTATCTCTAATAAGTATTTGATTACCTTGGCACTTTGTCTGGATGTAAATATAACTGGTTTTCTGGGTATCAATATCCTCAAAAGAGCTCCTTATTTATAGCTTTTTGAGTCCCAATATTGTCCTTCTGAGGGCCACAGGGGCTCAAAGGGAAAGATTATAAGGCTAGCAGGGGAACCAGTGGTAGCCTGTCACATGTTCTTGGTGCTGTAGCACGGTTAATATCTAATTCCACAGGGTATGGGAATTATTCTACTTTTTAATTTATATTTAGACGTATAAATAATGCTAATATGTCCACATGATTTATTATTTAATTAATTATGCTGAGTAAATATTCCCAGGATGTTAATGATTCTTTTGGTAGAAATTTCTACGGGTAATCTGATTTCAAGTGGGTTGTCATTATGTATTAGATGATTGGAGTAAAATCATGATATTTATTTTGATCCTTATTTTCGAAATTCAGTGGATTTACTTAAAATAATTGATAAAAAATATAAGCTATGACAGTTAATGTAAAATTTTTGAATCATCAATACCCTTACTTTGTCATGCAAATACTGATGTCTTGAAGTTCTCACCATTGTATATCAAAGTATTTTAATATATTTTTAAAAATAGTAGTTATCTTATTTTCGACATTTTTGGTATTTTTAATTATATTTTATAAAAAATATGTGTAAAGGTTATGTAAGTATTTTTATATACTTTTATGTATTTTTAGATTATCTAATATCCAAGGGGACATTTCTTACCTATGTAGTATTCCCCTTTCTAGGTTGTAGCACATTTACGTGGTACCTCAGCTTCTCAGGCCGCCTGTCACTCTGTCAGCCCGTAGTCCTGCGGCTGCGTACTTGTCAGATGACCAGGGCTGCGTACATGGCTTTTCAGGGTATGCTGAAAGGGTGGAATTGCTTCTGCTCAGCCGCGGGCGGGTGTGTTGGTTGCAGCGGCTGCGTGCGGGAATTGTGACAGAACACATTTCCACATGTAACTCCTAAAATATACACAAAACCTCAATTCTTACTGAATTTTAGGTGTGAAAGCTATACGTGACAATGTGTGTGAAATATTAAATTAACCAAAAAAGTCCCATAGTGATGCGGTAGTATTTTGGTCTTTCCTTTCTTTGATTGTTAAAAATATAAGGAGTTGGATTTCAAGGGTGGGGTCAGTGAGTGACCCTACCTAATTTTGGGTGAAAAATCCATTTCTGCAATAATACTCCTTCTTAAGTTAAATTTAATATTCTTATTTATGTCATTTATTTTACTTTTGGAGCTTGCTTTGCAAAAGTAGCAAGCTGAAACAACTTAAATGTAGTTGTGCATGGTCTCACACAAAACTGTACTGTCATGTGGGGGCAGCAAATCTGCATTAAAGTTGTGTGGAGGCTTCATAAATTTATTGTAGTTGTTTAGAATGCCACAAAGCCCATTTTTATTGTGCAGTGTGCTGACTTCCCATTTGAGTTGTGTACACAACTCAAACGAGTTGTGAATTTAACATTACCTTTTTGTGTGGGACAGAACACTGAATGTTCAATATTTCAAGGGTTTTTTTGAGTTTAACTGGCTTTGATTCAAAGGAGGATTGAAACATTTATTCACATCAAGGTTGAAGTGGGCAGAATAAAGAAGGACAATGTGTTTGAGCAAAAAAATTGGGGGGACAGGGTGAGGGAACCCATGATCTATATAGCAACTATCCAATCAGAAATTCTCGAGTGGTGATTGGAAAAGAAATGCAAGCCTGGAATTAAATAGATCAATACTAAGTTAACGCAAATAATGGTACAAGCCACACTACATGGAGACATTAAACATTCACATGAACATGTTTTTTAAATATCTACTGCATACATTAATTGTAATATAATTTTAAGGAAATTAACAAAATTGGAATTTGAGATATGATGCAACAAATTGCATGAATCAGATGAATTCAACATCAAAACATAGTGGCATATTTTGTAATAAGTCTTTTGGGCTTGATTTGATTCTTAACATGTTTCAAATGCTGAATCATAGTGGGGTGTTTTTGCAATGTGACAAAGGTTGATGTGACCATGGTGGGGGTATCAATATAAATTAATGTCCCAAGTTCAACATAAACTTTCCCAGAAACCAATTCAAAAAAGCCTCAAAAATAATTATCTTTAAAAATCAAAATATCAACAAATGTCTAGGTTTGAAGGTGTGATTTGTTTGGATGAAGAAGTAGGAAATTTTTTAGTTTTTACTTTGAAATGGTGCAAGGGAGAGATTATGCCTTGAGGAAAGAATTTTCAAAGAACCAATCAGAAATTGAGCTTCAACCCTCAAGACTCATTGCATCTGATGAAAAATAACACAGGAACTTGGGGCACTATCCAAATGTGAGGAATTGATAGTTCTTCTCACACGTGGTGTACATCAGATAATTATTGATTATTTGTTTTAGACCTCAGCCAGTGTGATAGGTCCCACCAAAATACATATGCTTAGCTTTTCAGAAAACCTGCCTATACTCTGAGGAAGAATATTGCCACAAGATCATAGTCCAGATGTCACATCTTATGCTCAAGCACAAGTTAAGAAAGGAGGCTGAAAATTATTTACTCAAGGCAGAAAAAGGGACGTTTTTGCTCCTTTCAAATATCTGGAATTATAAACAAAACCTGAAGATCAATTCAAAGGAATTGATAGATAGGATTCCAGTTTCACCCCAGAAATTACTGAGAAAATTAGGATTGAAACCTCTAATGGAATCTTATGCATGTCCCAAGAAGTTTTTTGCATTGTATGCATACAAAACCAACCAAGAAAATCCTATATTGCAATTTCAACAAGACTTCTACTCAAAAAGCCAGAAATATACAAAATCAAGTGGCAAGCAGGGGAAAAATCCAAGATGTGAGGAGCCACTATGCAAGACCAACAATAAACAGGATAATGAATAACTCAAAAATTACTCATACACCATTCTTGAATATTGGCTGGAAATTAGACTTTCAAACAAGGAATTGGAGTAATCTCTAGCTTTTCCACTCAGAAAATCATCAATAAATTCCAACACAACCATTGAGGACATTTGGGATGGGAATGTCTGGAAGGAACTTCCCAATATGGATTATGGAACTTTCTTTTCCACACAGCAATCTGGGAATATTGTATCCAGCTTTAATGTGGATTGGTTCAATCTTTTTTGGAAAAAAGTTGGGGGAAAGCACCATAGTGTGAGATAAATATCCCTATTTTTCCTGAACCTGTGTAAGAATCCAAACTGTGCCAGGCTGTGGCAGTGATGTGGAGTGGAAAGGTGCTGTTTAGGCGGCCCTCCTTAGTTTTACAAAAATACTTAAGTGTAACCAAGATCAAGGTCCAGAACTTTTTAAGTGAGGAATCAAGTAGTAAAGGATAAAGTTTGATAATAGTTGGTAGCAATGGAAAAGAACTATCTGAGGCAAGATTATGTGGGAGATATTTGAACAAAAGAATTTAAAGTTTGTTTAAAGTTCAAAAGAAAAAAGCTGTTGTATGTAAACAATGCCCACAAGCTAATAACTCTGGTTTTCAGCAGAAGATTGGGGATGATCAAATCAAACCCCAACCAACCTCCAGGTTCTCAATGAACCTGCCCAAATCTCCACAATCAAGCGCTTGAAGGGTACCAGATAACTGAGGGTGGCCGTACAAGAGAAAGCACAATGTTTTGAGAAGCTCTAAAAGCAAAAAGTAACTGATTTTAACAGGGATAACCTCAAAAATTCTCATGGAACTCAAGAGTAGGCTGGAAGAATGAAACTTTGAAAAAAAAATAAAAGGAGGTATAGAACTCCAGGTTTTAAGCTTAATAAAACCTCTTCAATCAAACATTATTGGCTCCAGAAAGATGATCAAGGAAGGATCAAGACCAGTATGGTGAGAGAAAGGGATCAAAGATTGGTGTGACGCACTCAAGAATTCCAACAGACAGAATTCTCTTCAACCAGCAAGGCTATTTGTTGGTAAATAAGGATCAGGCCACAGAGGGGCAAAGACTCAGGATAAATGGATCAAGGGGCAATCATAGATACACCCAGGATAAGGATGAGGATCAATTACTGATAATAATTTGGGGGGAATACGCACACACTCCAATGGATGATTCAAAAAAAGGCAGAGGAGAGCCCCTCCTTTTATTGTAAAGAGACCCTGTTGAATATTTACAAGAGATAACTAAACATGAGTGTGGATTTTTTTTTCAGATAATGAAATAACACGGGAAAATGAAAATGAAAATGAAAACAAAAAACAAACAAAAAATGATTGGGACATGTGAACAAAAAGATGAAAGGAGAGAGAAAAGCCTGCATCATGAATGAAAGCAGGCAGCGGATGGACATCTGCGTGTTGAAAGATGAGCAGTAGGAGGGATGAACATCCGCAACAGCGCTTGCAAAGCCTTGAGAAGGAGCAACAGCAACAGCAGTTGCTGTGGGTGATTAGCACGGGGTGCCAAGGACTCGGACAGAGAGCTCAAAAAAGGGATTCTTGGGATGAGAGTGGATGGGAGGATGATTGAATTTGGGCTCTGAAAAGCGTGGTCAGGATTGGTGGGCGGATGATGGCTTGCAATCAATACAAGCAACCACTTGCGGGCCCGTCAGATGACATGAAAGCAATGGGCGGTTGCAGATGAATCTATCATGTTGATGATGAAGATGATTACAATCACAAGTAGGATATATGAATAGCTTGAGTGATTTACATTCCAACTTGGTGTTGGATCATTGATCATCTCCCGAGTATGAAGAATGATTGTTAAATCAATGCTGAAAATCAAATGAGTAGGCAGGATTACAATCAGTTTTAAATCAAACTTCTGGGCAGGGGAAGGGATTGCTTTGATGGGGCTATTTGATCAAGTGTTGAAATTGATTTGGGCTCCCTTGATTTCAGCTTACTTAGACCAGGAAACTTGCAGTCCTTTAGATACAGCAAGAGATATTGGTGTTGGAATAATAATAATTCCAAGAAAATTATGTAAAATGCTCAAATAGTTGATTTGAAAGCAAGTGCAAAGTTTGAGTGGTTTGGTTGGATTAAATTTATTTAAATATATTTTTCAAGAGGGGCCAAATTTCATGCAAACAGGGGATCTTGATTGGATAACAACCTCTCTTCAAGGGGTTCTTTTGAACTGTGTAAAGACCTTGGGACAGTGAGGTCCTAAGTGATTACTCAAAGGGGTTTACTCAAGGGGATTGGGTGGACTGGCGGAATCACAGCAATTAAGCCTGGAGGCAAGGAGGAGATAATTTACTTATTTTAAGCAGACACTAAAAGAAACCTGCAGAAATTCACGGTTGAAAGGGTCTCAGGACAATTGTTGGGGATTTTTCTGATATTTTTCAATGGAATTAACAATGGGTTTAGAATTAATAATTATAAAATCAGAACAAGGCCATTAATCACTTGTTTATCTTGAATAAACAATTGATCACGGATGGCAAGGGGTCTTTATTTATTACTTAAAAATTACTGAGGTTTAAACCTTCTGAAAGGGGCTGTTTTATATACCTTTCTAGGGTAATAAGACCTTCTCAGGGCATGTAGAGAGGGTTGTGCTTGTGTGCTAAGGCTAGCAGGCTAGCTAGGGCTATTGTGGCATTTAGTCTGGGTGCTGTCAGCTGGCTAGCCTTTCCTGTGTCATATTTTCATGTGAAACAATTTTTGGAAGTTATTTAAATGTTAATTTGTTATTTTCATGGTTCAGACACATTTCCTTATTTTGTATTACCTTTGTTAAATTTGCATGGGCACAAGTGGGTATTTTTAGATTCTAAAACATCTCCTGCACATGTTGGTAATCTTTAATAATTTTTTGGTAGACATCTTGATGTGTTTTGTGGTTCATAAAGATTTGGTAATCCCATTAAAGTGAAAACCTTCATTATTGCTTCTCACAATTTATTTGCTTTAATGTTTTGGTTTTCATATTTTCTTCAATCTTCTTAGGTTTCAAACATCTCCCCATTTTCAGGTAACTTTTTAAATATGCATGATGTATGCATGCAAGTTTTAGCATGTGTTGGAGTACCTGAACGTTAGAATTAGTACAGTTGATGTTCATGCGCGCAGGCTTGACAGATGCGTGCAGGAATCCATGTTGAAATGCGCAGGATTGAAATCTGCGTGCAGGAATCAATCATCTGCTTCCAGCAGTCATTTTAAATGTGGGTTTCTTGACATGCGCCTGCGTACTGAGTGTCATGCGTGTGTACCCTTGCTATATGAATGCGGGGCTGCGCGCGGGAATTCTGACACAAAACTAATCCGCCTGTAAATCCTAAAATATACACAAAACCTCAATTCTGACTGAATTTTAGGTGTGATAACTATACATGGCAGTATTTGTGAAATATTAGAATGGCCAAAAGGTGCTATTGTGGTGCCATGGTTTATTGGTATTTTCTCTAAAATTATAAAAAAATGTAAGGAGTTGGAATTCAAGGGTGGGGTCAGTGAGTGACCCTACCTATTTTTGGGTGAGGAATCCATTTCTGCAATAATATATATATGGATTTCCCACTCCTTCTAATTTTATTATTTATTTTATGTTTTTAATCTGATTTGACAGATTGCTCTTGTCAACTAGCAAGCTGACACTTGAGTTGTTTACAGGCTTGAATGACATTGGTGAAGCTCCAATCAATCTCAGCCTCTGGAACTAAATTATCCTGATTGGTTGAGGAGGTGGTAGTGGTGAATGAAGAAGTCCAACCAAAGGTTAGGATAGCATGTAGGATGGGATCTTGTTAAGTAGGTTGGATGAGATGAATGGATTGAGGTTTTGGAAATTGAATCCTAGGGTGAATCAAATCTCCTTGGACAATTGAATTGATGAATTCACTCAAGTCCAATGGGCTTGTATAAATTGGAAGACTTTTCAATAAAACCCAGAGATTTTGGAATGGATGATGAGAGGGAGGATGAGGATGACAGTTTGGTTGATCATGATGGGCTCAAGCCAATGTTTTTGGATGGATCAATGGAGATGAAGTGGTAAATCTGATGATGATTCGCAAGGAGAAATTTAACAATTTTTTGGGCCTTTTTTGGACAAGAATTATGGTAACAAGTACAAGGAGAGAGAATTGAAAAGAGTATCTGGAGATTTGAGCGCGCTGGAATACCCTTCCTACAGCTCTAGGCCAGGAAGAAGTTGGGAAATGGGAAAGAAGGAGAGTATGCAAATCAAGAAAGGATTTTTTTTTGATGAATGATTATTATAAAAAATCATAAAAAAATTTAGATTTTCTGTGTTGCACTGAGGTGTCCAGATTTGGTCACCAAACCTGTCAATAGAATTATGGTACAAGACAGAAAATGATTATCTATTTTCTATTATACCTGAACCAACAAAGCCAATGCTTGACCAAATGAATCATTTTTTACAGCCTCTGGTGCATCAATTCCAATCATTCAGGAAAGGAGTATTTTTCAAATCAACAGAAAATTTTTCAACTGGAAGAATGATACAAGCTGCAATGTTTCCAATCACTGCAGACTTAACTGAAATTTAAAAAATGGCAGGGTTTGGGGGACACAGTGCTACTTTCTTTTGTTCCTTCTATCTTTTGAAACACCAAGACATCAACCAGACAAATCCCACAAGCTTCCCCCCAAGGAAAAACAAAGAAAATCTAAGAATAGAAAAAGAGTTGGTAGATTTCAACAATTAACATGAATTGAATCAAATCACCATGGCTCAAGATGTTTGATGGAGTTTTTTGAACAATATCAGTTCTTGGAAACCAATTGGCTTCTGCTCTATTTAAATAATTTGTAATTTTCTGCTTGGAAATTTGAAAAATTATTGTATAACACTTCTTGGCTTACCTGAAGTTAGAATTAAACTAGAAAAAGAATTATATGAAAAACATCAAAGCTGGAAAATTATTATTTGATGCACATGCAGAAAACCTCTTTTGGATTTTACCCCGGGGAAAAGCATAATAGAAAGCGTAAGGTGGATAATTTAGATGAAGGTGATTTGGAGAACAGGAAAGGAAGAAAGAGATTTTTCTCAGAGGATGATTTAGAAATCCAGAATAGTCAGAAATCCTCCAAGATCTTTGAAGCCCCAAATCCCAATTAAACATTTTCAAAATCCTTCAAAAATTTTCAATCAGATATTGAATCTTTGGAAACTTCTGACTCTTAAAATTTCCTTGAAATTAACAGGAATGTCAATTTGCATTCCAGTTCAGAATTGAACTTTGGAAGTGATGATACTGAGAAAGCAAAAAAGGCTCCAAAATCAGGTTTGGATAAAACATCATGGCCCAAAATAACTGCTAGTGAAATAGAGGTTTTTTGGCGGGCAATTCATCACACCATCATCCCATGTTGGATTAAAAAAGTTGCCAAAGATTTGGGAAAGGCTCAACATTGCTCACTAAAGGCAGAAGAATGGTTGATTATCTATAAAGTATACTATCCATTGGCACTGATTCCAACATGGAAAAATGTGACCAAAGAATTACACACAAATTCAGTTGAGTACACCCATTGGAATCATGTGCTGGAATCAACAAGCAATTTTAAAAAAATAATGCAATCCCTGAAAGAATCAAAAATAAATCAAAAAGAACTTCTAGAAATACCTCAAATGATTATCTCTTATCAACAATATATTCAAGAAGGGTCAAGGGTAAATTACAGCAAGCAAAATCTACATATTACTCAACATTATCCAGAAGTTATCAGAAGGTTTGGGCAACAAAAGCATACTGCCGCAGCATGGACACAAGAGAAGATCAACGGGATCCTGGGGAAAATACCCAGAAACCAAAATCTAGGTATGACATGATGTTGAATATTAAAGAAATGACTTGCATTAAGTATTTTCACTGAGGAAAAAAAGTTCATGAACATCAAATTCCAGACACACTGTTGTAACAATGGTAAATAAATGCAAATCTTAAGATACTTTCATGAAAAAAGGACCATAAACCATTGGCTGCCAAAGATAGTTTATGTTCAACAAGAAGAACTGCCAAAGTCACAATTTACAAGCATAATTATGATAAATGGATTGAGGTGGTCAAGAAGCATGCAGAATTCAAAATATTCAACCCACTGCATTCATTATTCCAACAGGAGTTTGTCCATCAAATATTGGTAGTGCAGATCCAAAATAAGAAATTCACACCCAAAAACATGCATTTTGGCAATAGTCTTATTGATTTTAAGCTTAGATCTGACCAAAGGTTTGGTCAAATTCAGAAATATTACCAATCCCTGCAAAGATTGCAGGTATTATGGGTGGTATTAACACCTTTCAAAGA
This sequence comes from Puccinia polysora, assembly GCA_025617555.3. Lineage (NCBI taxonomy): Eukaryota > Fungi > Basidiomycota > Pucciniomycetes > Pucciniales > Pucciniaceae > Puccinia > Puccinia polysora. The sequence goes on along the minus strand of CM062615.1, from coordinate 15,355,651 downwards.
GGTTTCAGGCCATAAACTTGAGCAGGAACCTTATAAAAACTATCCCAATTTGAAATTCAGAACAGGATTTGCATATTTTGACAGCAATTTTGTAATCAGTACTGAGAAATTAATTTGTCATATGGCAGCTCTTTCAAATCCAAAAGGGGCAGTGGGAATAGAAATGGAGACAATCTGAGCTGTTGGGCTTGGTTCATTTGTATGTTGTGGTAAACCAAACCTGTAATATAGCCATCAGACTGATTTTATTATTGATTATGATTCTTTTCATCAAATAAACCTCACAAATCAATTCCAAACCCCCCATAAACTATGCTATAAACTCAAACCAACCTCAAATCACCAATTAATCACCAGATAGCCCCCTTGAGCCATATCAAAAACCTGTCACAAATAACACACAACCTGGCACAGGCTGGATTATGTCACAAGTTTTAACAAATAAAAGATCAATTGAATATATAATGGCAAAAGATTATTCTTAAAAAAACACAAAGACAAAAAAACAACATATCCATACCAGCAGGACTTGAACCATACCAGTACCAATGTTACACTACAAATAATACTATGAAACCAAGGTAAACTACCTTCCTGGATCAATCAGTAAAATTTAGGAACTCTGAAAATTTCTCTCAAGCACTCTGATACTCAGTTTTCCCCTATTCCAACCATACAACACACACATACACACCAACAAAAGTAAGGGCTCATGCACCCAAGTACATCCCAATTCTCACCAACCAGAAATAACAGCTCAGTCCACATGAAATTTCTGGAACTTTGAACACCAGATAATGCCTCTTAAAAGTCTTCTGAAGCAATCTGATACTCAGTTCGCCATCATTCCAACAATACAAAAGATATAAACACCAACAGAAGTAGGGGCTCATGTAGCCAAGTGAATCTCAATTCTCACCCACCAGCAATAACAACTCAGTACACATGACCTTTCTGGAACTGAAAATACCAGATAAGGCCTTTGAAAATTCCTCTGAATCACTCTTATACTCAGTTTTGCAACATCCCATCCATTCAACACTAATATATGTACCAACCAAAGTAGGGGCTCATGCAGCCAAGTATGTCTCACTTCTCACCAACCAGCAATAACAGCTCATTAAAAATGAACTTTCTGGAACTTTTAAAGCCTCTGAAATGTCTCCTGAAGCACTCGTATACTCAGTTTGCCACCATATCCACCACACAACACCTGCAAGCCACACTCCCAAGTCACCCAAGGGTGCATGCAGTAACACAGAATACCTCATATCTCTAAATCTAATTCCATGGAAAAAGCATGCAGGTAGTTCTTGGAACATTATATAAAGTATGAGGCTCAGAAAAGTCCTCAGAAACACCCAAAAAAGTATTTTTCCACCACTTCAACCATACAAGTTATACAATTTAGGTTACCAAAGAGGGCTTGCAGCTGCCAAGCATGTTTCAGTATTTTCCCAACCAGCAAAATTAACTCAAGCTTCTGGGAACTACTGAATAATTTTTTTATACAAGATAATCACCCAGAAGCGTCCAGAAATCACCAATCTTAGCCTGTTCCTCATATTTCTGCCTTTATATCAAATTTTATACTGAAACATACAGCTATCCGTTGGCTTGTTTCACAGCATTTCTAACCAGCATTATGGCCTCATGTTACGGTACCCTCCTGTGCTTCAACAGTGAAGAGAGAGGATCAGGATTGTCTTCAGGAGAGGCCTGATCATCCCCTGGGGAAGTGTTTTTCTATTTAAGGGGGTCTATTTTGCCCTATCCAAGTTGTCTAGCACAGCATCTGACCCTATGATAGCATTTCTTATGCCCAACCTACCTAGCACCAGATTATCAGTGAACCAGAATCAAGTCAGAGGAAAATAAACGATCAAACAAGAAATTATGATTGAACATTTGAACCAACCCCAGGTGTCTTGGAATAAGTTTTATGGAGAAAAGACCTGTTATTAAGTACATATTATTAAGAGGAATATACCTTTTTGTTCAATCAGTAAATTTATGAAAAAAGAGGGACACAACAGAACAACCAACCAAGAATTTTTTCCAGCCACATCCCTGTTCGAAAACCCATTTTTGGGTCCTCCCACTGGTTAAAAACCTCTTAGTTAATCCTTAAAACCTTTAATTGGAGTTGGGAAAAATAGTCAGATAAAGTCTAAAATTCATGATTATTAATTGGTGGAAGCTTGCCCATAATCCAATCCAAAATTTCAATAGTCTTACAATTCCTAAAAAATATCTATTAATAATTAATTTAGGTCTGATTAGAGACCTATTTTAAGTCTCAAAGAAAACCAGCCATTGATTTAAAAAATCATTGTGCAGACTTATTATAGTTCATAAGGGCAGGCAATTTAAAACAATCTTAGCCTACCTCTATCTATACAAGAGTGGTAGTAAACTAAATTCCACTTTTAGTGACTTCCAGAAAAATATTTGCTAAAAAATCCCATTATCCCTTGGAGTCTCTACAATGTTTTAAATATGAGTAGATTGATAATACATCATGTATGCTGCCTATTTCTTCAATTGATTTTAAGGGATGGGAGGGTCTGGTGTAAAATTTAAACAGGCCCTTTTGAACTGGCCATTTTTATCTCATGGTGAAAAGTGCATTATGCTGAAGTTACGCAGAGTACATTGCACAAGTTCCAATGGCTTGAATCATCCAGATGAAAGTCTTATAAGAACTGTTGACTTTCTCTTACAAGGCCTTGAATTGGAACCAAGTAACTCTTGCCTCATACTTCACATAATAATTTCTTACAAGAATTTGGGTCTCTGGTAGTCTTATTTATTCAGCAGAAAGTAAATTATTACACAGGTGTAGGCAATCAATTTCAGCTCAAGAAATTAATTATGACCTAACATCATAAGACTCCAAAAGGTGCTAGGCCGTGGAAGTTCTGTGGAGGGGAAAGGTGCTGTTTAGGCTGCCCTCCTGAGTGTTACAAAAATATTTAAATGTAATCAAGATCAAAGTCCAGAACCTGGTAAACAGGGGACCAAATGTAAGAGGATAAAGATTATAGTGGTCAGTAGCTAGGAAACAACACTATCTGAGGCAAGATGGTGCCGGGGAAAACTTGAATAGAAGAAGTCAAGGTTTGTTCAGAGTTCAACAAGACAAGGCAATTGTAAGTAACAACACCCACAAGCTAATAGCTCTGGTCGTCAGCAGAAGCTTAGGAAAGATCAACTCAATCCCAAACAACCTCCATGTTCTCAATGAACCTGCCCAACTCTCTGCAATCAAGCGCTTGAAGGGTAACAGATAACTGTGGGTGGCTGCACAAGACAAAGCTAATTGTTTGAAGAAGCTCTAGGAGAAAAACAATAACTTATTCAAACAAGAATAACCCAACACTTCTCAAGGGACTCAAGAGTAGCGTGGTGGAATTCAACTTCAAAAGTGATGAAGAGAGGTTTAACACTCCAGGTTTTAAGCTTAATAAAACCTCTTCAGTCAAACGTGACTGGTTCCAGAAAGATAATCAAAGAATGATCAGGACCAGTATGGTCGGATAAAGGGATCAGGAGTGGTTTAACACACTCAAGAATTCAATTAGTCAAATTCTTCTTCAACCAGAAAAGCTATTGGTTGGTGATAAGGATCAAGGATCAAGGGTTTGAGTATGGAGGCTCAAAGATCAAGGGGCAATCCTAGATATACCCAAATTTTTGTCTCAGATAAAGGGGAATGAAGACCCCACGGATGATGTATTGCAAGGTAAAAACAATGATGATACCATGGTGCTTGTGGGTTCCAGGATGCTCCTCTCTGGTGGGATGTGGTTCCCCCCAAAATGCAGGGGAGAGCCCCTCCTTATATGGGCAGGAGGCCCTGTTAGACTATGTACAAGGGATACTACAAATAGAGCGGATTTTTTTTTTCGATTTTCAGATTTTAGGTGATCAGAAGAATTTGATCATGCAGGCCGGTGGAAATCAGGCCTGCCTGACCGGGGTGGGATCTATTTCATCCCTTCAAGTATCCTGCGTCCGTCCGTGGACGGACGCGCGCAACAATACCAGAATCACACCCACCCCTTGGCCAAAGGCGGAAGGGGTGGGAAAGGAAAAACAGATCAGGCCGCCCGCAGGTGGTGGCAGGCAGTAGACAACATTTTCCCACTCTCACCCAAAGATGGAGGGGGGAGTGGGAATTATTGATGGATTTTTGGCTGAGAAATCGGAGCAGGGGGGAGGAGGGAGTGAGTTTGGTCTCAAGGTGAATGATTGGGTGACGCTTGAACAATTGATGACAATTGACAGATTGATGATGGTGGGAGGATAGGGTTGCCAATTGTAGCCAGATTTGTTGACAGGATTCCTTCAACAATGTTTCTTCTTTTCATCCGGGGCGGAAAAAAATGAGTGAGGGGATTGATATGACGTGGAAACAAGCCTATTTTGAGAAGACTTGATTGATGCCGAGTAAGGATTTGGTACATCAACTAAGGGAAAAGTATTTACAACAACGGACAACACCCCATTGGAGGGTGATAATGTTGATGAGACTGCTGGTGGAGCTGGTTGAACCTAGGAGTAAGAACTGGGGGCTGATAACTTGATGAGGATTTTGAGGAGATCATCCGGTGATGTTGAGGAAGGTGAGAGATCAATAGAGCAATCGTGGTGATTAGGGAGGGGGAAACAATGGATGGAATGGGATGTCTTGGGCTGAGCGGGTCTAGGCCTGCGCGTTTGGCCAAAAGGAAGGGGGAGAGAACAACGAGAGAAGGAATCAAAAGCAGTTTCTAGATGGTGAGGTTGTGAAAGGCCTGTCCTAGACAAATGGGAAAAAGGGATGTTTGACAGGATGAGGAAATTGGAGAGGTGTTACTGAAAAAGGAAATTCCAATTTTTTTTTTGAATAAAACTATTTAAGAACCGTAAAAATTTTTGAATTTTTCCCCATCTGGTCCAGGGTTTCCAGATTTGGTCACCACATCTCTCCCCAACTTACAGACTGTCCCTAGTCTGCATCTGAGCTTGATGTCATAAGAAAAGAAAGGAAAGATGATCAAAAACAAGAAATGGCCATTTAATCTTGAGGGTGATTGAAAAGGATATCTTGATCCATCCCAAGAAGATCTTCTAGAGTTGACTACAATAAAATGAAGAAGGGGTCCCAGGTCCTCACGTATGTGGAATACAGTACAGTTTCACAAAAAAAACGCAGCAGATGACCCTGGGGGTGCACGATTGGGAGGACTTACTTCTGATCAAAGTTGCCTCTGCGACAATGAAATTTCTTGAGCTGATCAACTGTCAGCTTGCTACTATTGCAGAGAAAGCTGCAAAAGTAAAAAAATAACATGAAAATAATAATAATACAACTAAACTAAGAAGGAGTAGGGAAACCATAAATATTATTACAGAAATGGATTCTCCATCCAAAATTAGGTAGGGTCACTCACTAACTCCACCCTTGAAATCCAACTACTTATATTTTTAAATAATTAAGAAAAAAAGAATCAAAATACTACGGCTCCAGTATTGAGCTTTTTGGCCAATTAAATATTTCACACACATTGTCACGTATAGGTTTCACACCTAAAATTCAGTCAGAATTGAGGTGTTGTGTATATTTTAGGAGCTACGGGCGGAAATGTGTTTTGTCACAATTCTCGCACGCAGCTGCGGAAGCCACAGCACCCGCGCGCAGCTGATATAAAGCCGTGTCAACCCGTCAGGGTCGTGTACACAGCCCCAGGCCTCTGACAAGTAAGCAGCCATGGGACTACGGGCTGACATAGTGACAGGCGGCCCAGGTACCGCGTAAACAGGCTACAACATACACGGGAAATTGTTACATATGTAATAAAGGTTCCCGTGGATAGAAGACTGTCTAAATATACATAATATTATATAAAAATACCTAAATAATCTTTAAACATATTTTTTATTTAATATAATGCACAGAATCAAGAATGTCGAAAATAAGACAATGACAGATTCAAAAAATATATTAAAATACTTTAATATACTTTTATGAAAATTAATATACATCAACATCTTTGCGACATACTAAGGAAAATAATGATGTAATAATATTACATGAATTCTCATGACTTATATTTTTAAGTAATTATCTTAACAAATCAACTGGAACTTGTAGATAAAGAGTAAAAACAATATTATGAACTTTTACTCCAGTTATATGATACATAATGAGAGCTTACCTGACATCAAAATATCCGTAGAGATGTCTAATAATATAATTATTATATTAAAGGGAGCATATACTAAGAATTAATAATTAAATAATACATAAATAGTACAGATTAGTGTTATTCACACGTCCTAATGTCCATTATAAGGTAGAATAATTCCCATACCCTAAGGAATTAGATGCTAAATGGGCTATAGCACCAAGAGCACATGTCAGGCTACCCCTGGTACCCTGCTAGACTTAGTGTCTGTCCCTTTGAGCACCTACAACCCTCAGAAGGACCATATTGGGACCCCAAAAACTAAAAATACAGAGCTCTTTTGAGGATGTTGTTGGGCAGAGACCCAGTAATAGTCATATCCAGACGCCGTGCCAAGGTAATCAAATACTTGTAAGAGATAAGTAAGTGATTTATGGCAATTTCTGATCAGTAATATCTGTCCTCAAACCTCTTTTTATCAATTAAAACTGCTGAACAACCTTATAACCCCAGTATACAGGTTTAACCCATCAGTACACGTCCCAAACAGATACCCAAAGGATTTAATAAAATACCAGTGAGTCTTATTATCCTTTCTCTGTCGTGGTAGCTTGGCTATAAGGACCTACCACTCCATTGTGTATTTTATATACATATTATCTTTGGGTATAATAATGTTTAAACTAAAGAACCCAAAGTAACCAGGACTACGTGTTTTCATACTGAAATCCCTGAAGAGAGGTGTTAAAGATCCCCAATATAATTGTGGCCTGTCTATAAATATTTAATAATCAATTTTGATTTGAAAAAATAAACAATAACCAAACCATTTAACCTTGCAATAAGCTTAATCCAAGTATTCTACAGATTTTTGCTGCATTTATTAAATAATATATTTATTATTTACTCTATCACCTCTGGTAGCTGAAGGATTACAAGGGTCTTGGCATGCAGGAGGCTGACATCAACAGAGAACCTTCTGGTCATCTGAGTACCATCCAGTTCCTCCAGAAGGTATGATCTACCTCTGACTTGACGGAACACTCAATAAGGACCATTACAGCAATTGGAAAAAAGCTTTGCCCAATGATTTTCCAAGGATCTGTTTTAGGCTTTAACTAGATCACCAGGATTCAAGGGGTCCCGTTAATGTGAACCACATCCATAGCAATCCTTCCAAAGACAGTGGACTCCCCAGTGAGATCACAAATTTCAGCCGGGCGCCTAAGATCACGTTTCTGACATACTTCACAATGCTTGCACCATTGAGAGACTGATTTCTTCCAAGATGGCCCCAGAATCGTTTGGATATACGCCGATAGGTCTTGGCTTCCCCACAATGCCCAAGAAATTCATGGAGACTGTTGAGGATTGAATCTTGCTTGGAAGGGATTGTGACAACAATTAGAGCACAAGGATTGCCCCTTTTCATAAGCCTAGTTCCCTGGACAAAGAAGTTGCAAGACTTCCTCTTGAGAGATCTAAAATCTTTAGCGGAGAGATCAGGAGGCCTTTGGAGAGTGGAAAGGTACTGTTCTAATTTTAGCCAGAAACCTTGTTGGAAGCCAGAGTAATTTTGAAAGGAAAAGGTGAAGACTGGATGAATTATAGGCTCATCCTCTTCAAAGTCTGCTCCAACATCCGATTCTTTGTCTCCAAGGGGGCTTTGAGATAAACCATTGGGCATGGTGAAGGATTTTCCAGGCCTATGAACAATATAAAACAAGAAAATCTGGATAAAGGCCACCCAACGGGTCATAGGAGCATTTGGGAGGCTGGGGGCATTGATCATTTTGATGATGGATTGTGCATCAACTTGTAACTCAAAGTTTTGAGCCCAGAGGACAGTTTGGAGTTTCTTCAACATTTCAGCCACGCCAAAGAGTTCCAGTTTTGGTTGGGAGTACCTGGATTCTACATCTGAAAATAACAGGGATTCATAGAGAGCAGGACGGTCCCAACCATTTTCATCTTCCTGGGTGAGGACAGCCCCAACAGATTGATAACTGGAATCAACAACCAATTTGATCTTTCCAGCTCCCTGTCCGTAAGCAATCTTCCTCAAGACTATGTCCTTGCCAACAATCATTTTAAGCCGCTGAAAAGAATGTTCACACTCTTGGGTCCAGATCCACTCAGCATCTTTTCTGGTCAAGCAACGTAGGGGAGCACAGATTTTGGATAAAGATGGGATGAAAATTCAAACATAAGTGACAACACCTAGAAAGCCCTGACTTCAGTTGGGTTGATGGGAGTAGGCCAAGAGAGGATTTTGTTGATCTTGGATGGATCAATCCTTCTTCCTTCCTTGCAGACCACATGACCAACAATTTCCAGAGCAGGGACACAGGTAGCCAATTTGGATCCGGAGACAGTGAGGCCAGATTCTTTGATTTGGAACAGGACCCTTTGCAAAGTGGTTGCATATTCCCAGATAAATCAACGGATTCCTGAATGCCAGGGAAATAGCTCAATGTTATAGTCAGAAATTGGTCCTTTAATTCCACTGTCGTCAATGAAGATACCAGTATGATCAGGGATTTCATCCTGGAGGATCCAAACCATCTGAGCCTGATAGACCGCAACTGAGTTGGTGGAACCTTGAGGCCATCGAGTAAGCTGGAAGCGACCAAGAGGAGTATTGAATATGGTGAGAGGGCAAGAAATTGGATGTAAAGACCATTTGTCATAGCCACCCATAATGTCACATAGACCATAGCAAGCTCTCCCGGAGAAGGATTCAACAAACTCTTCAGTAGAAGGAGGAATACCAGAGTCTTGAATAGTAACCTTATTTAGTGGCTGAGATCATGAACTATTCTAAGTTTACCGTTACTTTTAAGGACACAGAAAACAGGACTAGAATAGCTAGAAGTTGACTTTTCATATAAACCAGTTTGGAATCGTTCCCGGACCAACTTGATGAACTCGTCAACTTTGGCAGCAGGGATTGGGATCTTCTTCTTTTGCCAGGGATCATGTTGTACTACAGGAATAATATAAGGAAGACCATAGGACTCTTTCAAGAGACCTCTCTCTTCTTCAAAGAAAGCAATAGCTTTTTCCCTAAGAGCCAAGACATTTTTGATAAAATACAAATCATCAGGTAGAAGCCATCCATCTGGTCCAAATTTGAATACTCTCAGACTTTTTTCAGTGACATGGCCAGAGGGGATGAATGGACCAGCAAGAGATCAAGGTAAACCACAGTAAGGATTGCGGGATAGAGGAGGATGTCTAAGAGGAGGATTGAGGTTGAGAGGCATTTGCTTGTTGAATGGTTGGATTTTCCTGGAAACTGGTTTATATTTTTAGGCAAAAGAGAACGGTTTGTGTTTTTGCCAAGAGTTGACGAGAGAGATCTGACTACAGGGATTGAGACCAAGTTCTAACGCCTTCCAAGTTCAATGTTCCGCAACATTTTCAAAAGTTTCCTTTTCCATAAAAGAAGTCAAAGTGGATAATGCATTGCTCACATGTGTGGCACAAGGTAGGGTTTCAAAAATGATGGTAGTAGGATACCCCGGTTGTGGAAAATTGGGAGGACTTACTTCTACCCCAATTTTCTTCCACTGAAGCCCATTTTCTTCCACACAAAAGCCACCAAAAATAGGATTGAGATTGGAATCTAGTTTAGACTCATTGCGGAGATTCACATCAGAACTGAAAGAAGGTTGATTAGGAATAAGAGTACAGGGAGAAGAAGAAACAAAAGATGAAGAAGAAATATTTTTGTATTTTTCCATTTTGTTTTGTTTTTGATTTTTGATATTTTTGAGATCAGAGAAAACTGTTGAAAAGAAGGAGAAATAGGCCTTGGGGCTGAGGGTTGACCCTTGAGTTGGAGTTTGAGGCTGAAAAGTACTACAACTATTAGTAGGATCAACTACTCCCATAAAAAATGAGAAGAACTGGAATTATCCTTCTTTTTAGGAAAATGACTGGGGAAATCTCTTTCCCAGCAACCAGAATCAAAAGAACAAAGAGGAACCTCAATTTTTCTACCATCTGAATCAGGGAGTAGAATTATCTCCCAAACTTGATTGGAAAACATCAGAGTTGCTCCAAAATTGATTAGGAAAGGTTGAACCAAGATCATAGGTCCATACAAGCGTGTGATCCATAAATTACAAGTTCCAAAAATGTTTTGGCCAATCCAGACTGGAAAGTCTTCAATTATTCCAACCAATTTGCAAGACTGATTCCCTATTCAATAAACTGAAGAGGTGAAACTGACCCAAGGGCTGAGTTTCAGTTTGAAGGCCATAGAATCCAAGATCAAGTTGAGCTGAGAGCCAGAGTCAATGAGGAGTGACACCGTTTAAGCTGATTCACCAAGATGGAAGGGAAGAAAACCAAGAGGACATGAGTACAGACTGGACTCAGAAGAGGGATCTGTTCCACCAGAATCCTCTATCAAAGTTCCAGAGGAGACCTTGAGTTCCTCAGGGCCAATTTCCACATGGCAACAAGAAACCCATTTCTTCATTCCTTCAGCAACAGATGGAGAGATTGATAGAAGTTCAGCCACAGATAGATCAGGAATTTTAAGATCAGATATTTTCATCAAAACCCCTTCCACAGCATTGGGGTGATCTTTGGAAATTCCCCTCTCAAACCAAACTTTGGGCTGGGTGGAGGGAGGAAGGTTGGGTGAAGCAGGGACAGGATTAGGGGATTGAGGAGTTTTAATAGATGAGGAAGGGGGATCAGGGTGATCTTGAGAACTTTCCATGAGTGGTTCTTTCTCCACCTCCATGTCTTCAATTTCAGAAGAGAGCTCAGGTGAGGATCATCGTTTGGGCAGTTTTTGGAGGATCAAAGTTGGCAAGGAAGGAGTTTTATGAGGTTTGGACTCCTCATGTTGCTTCCTTGCTGGATCTGATTGGTAAGTAACAACCAGAGAAGACAAGGAAATAGCCGGGGGATACCAGGGTTGAAGAGTACCACAAGAAGATTGGAAATCCACAGAAGTCACGGATGCCTTCATAGAAGGAGGTGGCTGGTAAGAGGCCACCACATGACAAATGGGGCAAGATGAATCAAAGGGGATCAGGGCACCATTAGGAAGAAAAAAATTATTCCCTTTTTGCTCCACTAATTTCTTGTCTTTGTCCTTCTGGAGTTCAAGAAATCAACCGTTTCCATGGCCTTCCCTGTGGCAATAATAGCAGACTATAGTATTTTTAGGAACAGAACTAGAAGTTTTAGGAACAGAAAGAGAGGAAATCTTTTGATCCATTTTGTTTTCAAAGGCTTTGAGAAGTTAAGTAATCTTGTCCATTGGAGCGGTTTCTCAGTTAGGATGAGGGTTCTTGGGCCTGCCATTGGATTCCATTTTATTCATGATCTTGTTTGACTCTTTGAAAGAGGGGGCATGGACTGGTTCATCTGTTTTAGAATTTTAAAAAGTGAGGGCTGTTTGACCTTTCATGAATTTATCCACCACTCCCTTGACAATAAGGAAACCAGGGAGCTTGAATCAATTATCCCTGGTAGTGATCATGGATCCAGACTCAACCATTTTGTCCTTGATTCTTTCCTGCACTCCAAGAGAAAAAGATTGGAAAAATCAAACTCAAATTTTTTCCACTGTGTCAATGTGATTGTTTTGGACAAGGTAGGATTGGATGGGATCCCAAGATTTCCTAAAAGCCTGATAATTGGAAGCTGAAGCCACACCACCATTGGAGACCCACTGAGAGACAAGGTTATCTAGATCCTGAAAAGTAAATCGTGCTACATCTATTTTTCCCCAATAACCCAACATTGCTCCCCACAGCAGGGTCCAGTTATGCCATTTGAAACCTTCAAAAGACTCAATGATTTCCATAACTTCACCAGCGGAGATAAAAAACCATAACTGGTAGGCCATATTGAATTTGCTAGCCCTGTTCACCAAAGCAGCCATCTTGTAAGAGTCCAAGAAGCATTCCACGTTTGTCCCATTGAATCCTAAGTTCTTGTTCTGGGGTTTGATCTTAACCATCTTAGGATGAGTAGAAGAGTTGCTGGTGGATTCCATTTTGAAAAGGTTTCCTAAAAGATCCAAGGAACAGATTTCCAAAGTTTCTCACGAATGTGGCAAGAGTAGGGTTTCTCAAAACACAAAAAGTATCTTGCCCAGGTGGTGCACAATTGGGAGGACTTACTTCTAGAACAAGTTGCCTCCACGGATCTAGATGATTACAGAAAAAAGAAAGAGATTGGATTACAAAGTTGATGATTAATGCTGGGACAGTAAATCCCAAGGTTTCTGGTTTGATCCCGGCCAGGGGGACCAAATTTAAGACTCCAAAACAGTTCTAGGCAGTGGCAGTTCTGTGGAGGGGAAAGGTGCTGTTTAGGCTTCCCTGCTGAGTGTTACAAAAATATTTAAATGTAACCAAGATCAAAGTCCAGAACCAGGTAAACGGGGGACAAAATGTAAGACTCCAAAGGTGCTAGGCCGTGGAAGTTCTGTGGAGGGGAAAGTTGATGTTTAGGCTGCCCTCCAGAGTGTTACAAAAATATTGAAATGTAATGGAGATCAAAGTCCAGAACTTGGTAAACGGGGAACCAAATGTAAGAGGATAAAGATTATAGTGGTTGGTAGCTGGGAAACAACACTATCTGAGGCAAGATGGTGCCAGGGAAAACTTGAATAGAAGAATTCAAGGTTTGTTCAGAGCTCAACAAGACAAGGCAATTGTAAGTAACAACACCCACAAGCTAATAGCTGTTGAATGTTAAAGACATTCTCTCTGTCTCTCTACTTCTTTTATTCTGTTTTATTCTCTTTCTTTCTTTTTTTGCTTTCAGTATTCTTCTATTTCTATTTCTATTTCTTTCCACTTCTTTTTCTTCTTTCTTTTCCCATCTTTCACCGTCTCTTAGATGTCACCCAACCTCTAAACTCAAGCGCGCTCCCTCTCAAACTCACTGCGCTTTCACGTACATGTTTTAGACTCTAAGCTCACCCAAAAGGTTCCGCGCCATCCTAGATTCTCTGAGACCTCTATTGATCCTTCATGACCTCTTTGAATGAGTAATCCTTCTTTTCATCCTCAACTCTTCACTATTAATCTTTTCTTTCTCAATATCATGCTTCCATTCCCGATCTTCCTTCTCAACTCACTACAACCTACCTCATCAAAGATTCTGTCTGGTAAGACTGTTCGCCATATCTTTCAACAACTGCAATCTCCACTCTCACTAATTATGTTGACTCATTTTCTTTTTAAGATTTGAACCTGTCTGCTCTTTCAACCAATTGAACTTCACCTCTGCTCAAGCTCTCACCAATATTCTCTCAGATCAATGTGCTAAGAATCTTTCAACTTGATGTCTGTTTCTCATCACTCTTCTTCTTGTCTTCTTTCTTTCTTAGACCCTTTTCCACTTCTCAACTGATTCTTGTGTCTCTCAGCCCTCTTTACGTTATTTCTTCTATTTTAATATCTCAGAAATCCAATACGGTTAAAAGCCAAAGAACAAATCTGACAAACCTAACCAAACCAATGGAGGGATCAAGTAATGACGGCTTTCGCCAAATCAAACTTAAAGCCGCCCTCAAAGCTGTGCCAACACTCTCCAAAGAGAATTACTTGATTTGGAAAGACAAGATGTCCATCCTACTAGAACTCAAGGGCTTGAAGGAAGCCCTGGAAAACAATTCAAAAATTCTTAGCCCTATAGACAATATGGAAATTTGAGTTATTCTTTTATCAAGAATTGATTCAATTACCAACAAAAAGTAGTCAACTCCTCAAACATAAACTCTTCAAAGCTTCTCTGGCAAACCATAAAAGAAAGATTTGCATTGTCTCAAACTGACAACCGCGCTTGTGTATTCAACAAATTCCTCTATAAGCAATTCAAATCAGAATCCATCAAATATTTCATCACCAATTCCAAAACCTCAATGAAAAAGATGGTCAATGTGGAAATTGACTTACCAGACAATATTCCTGCCTATCATCTCCTATTCAAATTTCCACCCTATCTTCATTCCCTCAGACAGAAAATTATGCATTTGGATAAGAGTGTTATGGTGGACTTGGTTATAAATCACCTCACGCAACTTGACAATGAGTCCCAGGCCAAGTCTAAAGATGTCCAAATTTCAAGTACTGCGCTAATCACTTCCAATAATAAAAAAAAAACCCATCCCAAGAGAATTTTGTTGCACCCACGGATTCCACAACCCTCTCTCTCCAGATCATACTGAAGATAAATGCTGGCACAAGCATAAGCATCTTGCACCCGTGTGGTGGGAAGAAGCTCAGGCTAAATGGCAAGCTCAATCTAACTCGAATCCAAAGAATAAAGAGGTCGCTCACTATCACCCGCTGCTCACAGCTTGGATTGAAGAGGCTATCCTTGACTCCGGCCCATTGTGCCACATGTTTAATTCTCCCAATTTCTTCATTTCCCTTACTAATAGTCCTGGAGACAAATCAATTAACACCGGCAAAGAAGGAGCTCGATTGCCTATCAAAGGAAGAGGAGATGTCCGACTGAAATGGAAAAACTCTGATTTTGTTCTCTCCAATTGTTTCTTTGTTCCCAATTTAGTTGTAAACTTAATAAGCCCCGGTGAACTCATTATGTCAAAAGAATGCCATCTTTCCTCGGCGCGAAATGAATTCTTTCTTTCTACCAAATTGGCTCACTTTGCTTTCTCTGGTTTCATTCAAGGAAATCTGTTGGTGCTAAATCAACCCTCAAGTATAGGCCATAACTTAAAGTTCTGCTATTTAACCAAGAAGGAATCAATGAATGATCAAATCAAGTTTCTTCACCAAGCATTTGGACATGCTAACTCTGTCCATCTCAAAAATTTGTTTCCCAAACTCTGTTCCAATCTTCTCTCTAATTTCCAATGCAAAAACTGCGTCTTCTGTCAGCCTGCTACTTAGCACAGAGAAACCTGACAAAGCAACAAAAATATTAACAAAAATAAAAAAGAACAAAAAATAAATAAATAAAATTATTATAAAATAAAGGAGTAGGAAATCCAAAAATATTATTGCAGAAATGGATTCCCCACCCAAAATAAGGTAGGGTCACTCACTGACCCCACCCTTGAATTCTTACTCCTTATATTTTTTAATTAATTTAATAGAAAATGGTAAATGACCACGGCACCAGTATGGCACCTTTTGGCCATTTTAATATTTCACATGATATGTCATGTATAGGTTTCACACCTAAATTTCAGTCAAAATCCAGGTGTGGTGTTTAGTTTAGGAGTTACACGGGGAATTGTGTTTTGTCACAATTCCCGCACGCAGCCCCGCGTCCCTACAGCGCTGGACTCCCGCGTATGCAAACTCCCGCACGCAGCCCCACGTCCCTAAAGCGCTGAACTCCTGCGCAACTGAACTCCCGCGCAATTGATCCCTCCCACGTGCAGGTAATCCCGTGACCTAGTCACGCGCGCAGGGGATCAGTCCCCCGCGCGCATCTGAGCAGCGGATCAGTCCCTGCGTGCATCTGAATGGACTGATCCCCGCGCCTAGCCTGCAGTGATCAGTCTGACAGCCAGGTACCGCTCAGAGGAGCTACAATATAGTAGGATCTACACTACATATGTAAAGCTACAACACAAGCATAGATTATATTTTAAAAACCTTAAAAATCAATTAAAATTAGTTATTAACTAATTTTTAGTATTTTTATTAATTAAATAAAGATCCAGACTCACCACGACATGAGTTGATCAGAACCTTCAAAGACCACAAAAATACATAAGGAGTGGTCGTAAAAATTACATACAGGATCAGCAGAGGATAGAGAATCAATAAACATCCACGTCTGCTCACTTTGGACCAGTACTTACAGTACAAATTGAGGATCAGTGAAGGATCAGCAAAATGACTAATCTATTGATTAACAGATCCTGCAGCTAAAAAGGAGCTGTTCCCTGACAGATCTAAGGCCAGCAGGCTAACAGCACCTTGAGGACGTGCCAATCTTGCGCTGACTGCCCTCCTAGCCTCAGCCCATGGCTGATACCCCTTCTAGAGGCCCTCAAGGACCCAAAAAGGAATATTTAAACAGGCTCTTTTTGCCCTTTTGTTCAAGATCAGTTATCAGTTATCAGAAATATTATTATTATCAATCAGAAATTGTGTCATTGTTAGTAAATTTCTTATCAAGAATAAAGCAAGTGATTTATGATCTAGTCTGAAGTATTATTACTATTATTTTCTAAATAACTATCAACAACCAGAAGTTTGAACCAGCCACCAACCCCATCTGTTCTGAAGCTTCTTACCTGAATCTTTGCAGGATTTCTGTGGATTACTTCCCAAGTAAGTTGTTCCCTTCCTGCTCTGGTTTTGAGTGCTGTTTTTCCCGCCCAAATTAGTGGATAAGAACTTAGAAGGCACCCATCTTCATTCCAAGGTTATAAACTGCCTAAGGAGGCCCCTTGAGGAGAGGTTGCCAAGTCTTTAAAGACCCCCAGTAGTATATTACTGTGGCCTCTCTTTTTATATTATTATATTTAAAATATTTATAACCAAACCAATTAAACCTTGCACTTGCTCTTACCATACTATTATTGGAGCGGTAAAGTGTTTATTCTTTGGAATATTATTGCTCCAAATTCTTTTATCACTCTCTGTAGCTAAAGGACTGCAAGGTTCCTGGTATCAGAGAGCTGACATCTTCTCCAAATTAACCAAATCTTCATTCAAAAAAACATTAACTCCTTCTTCTAAACTATTTCAACAACTTGACATTGATCTAATTGGCCCAAACAACTCACCAGCTAGAAACAATATGAACTATATCATGACAGTCATGGACAACTTTTCTGGTTATATTTCCGCTATTCCGCTTCAACACAAGTCAAACGCCTGTCAACAACTGATAATAACACTTAACTTTGAGAAACAGAAGAGAGGTTGTTTTCCTGCCACCATCTTCACAGATGGTGGAGGAGAATTTACCTTGTCTGAACTTCAAGATTTCTTCCTTTCCAATTCTATTCAACATTTCGTCTCCAAACCATCTCATCACGAACAAAAAGGGAAAGTAGAACAAGCTAATCACACTCTTACTGAATCAATTAGAGCCATTCTTTGCAGCTCAGGTCTTCCAATCAATCTGTGGGCCGAAATCGCGAAAGCTGCTTGCTTAGCTCTCAACCAAATTCCAAAGACTCCTTCCTCTCTCTCTCCTTATCAACTCTTCACTAACAAAGTGCTTCCTCAAACATATTTTCATCCAATTGGCTCCAAAGTTGCTTACCTCAACACCAAAATCTCCCGAGGCAAAAAGTTCCAGGACCGGGGTCTTGTGGGAACCCTTGTGGGTTACAACCCTGCCTTTCTCTCTTATCAAATTCTTAAACCTGATCAATCAATTATCTCTTCCAAACATGTAAAATTCATCAAATCCAAAACCTTTTCCCAGTCATCCTGTCCAGAGTCTCAATCTTCTTCTGAAGAAAATTTAAAGATTCATTTCAACAACGATTTTCCTCTCTCAAACATCAACTCCTTCCCAATCAATTCTAAAGACTCTATCAACTTGGATTCTTCTCCCAAAAACAAATCTAGTTCTGTTTCTCCTACAATTCATGAAAACTTCTCCGATTCATCCTCAGATTCCTCTCACTCTCTCAAAACCCAACTCATTCCCCAGTACTTGCTTAGAGATCAATCGAGTCTGAATCCTCCTCAGCGGTTTGGATACCACCACTACTTTGTTCCCAAAATAAAGAACAGGAAAAGAAGTGCCCTGACGCTCCCAAATGGGATTTATCCATGGATTCCGAACTTGATGGAATTGAAAGACTCAAAGTTTGGGATGATTAAGAAGGTCCCAAGCCCACAAACCCGTTAAACACAACATGGGTGTATTGGTTGAAAGACAATTGCCATGGCAATCCTCTGATTTTGAAAAGCCGTCTCTGTGTCCAAGGTTTCAATCAAATTTACAGACTCAATTACCAAGACAAGTTCTCTCCCACGGGAAAAGCGGCTTCTCTTTGAATGGCCCTTCTTTTTGGTCTCTATCACTCCCTTCCTATCACCCAACTCAATGTTAAAAGTGCTTTCTTACATGCTCCCCTCTCAGAAAAAGTCATGATCAAACAACCAAAAGGTTGCAAATGCGAAGCAAAGTTTCTCATTCTAAAAAAATCTCTTTAGGGTCTCAAGCAATCACTGGCAAAATGGTTTTCAACTCTTACGTCATGGATTCGTGAGCAAGGATTTCATGAGTCTATCTCTGAACCTTGTCTCTACATTCATTCTCAAGCCAATTTGGTTCTCTTCTTTCACGTTGAAGATCTTATTTTAGTGGGATCCAGAGAGAATTTTCTCTCTAATTTTCTGTCAAGATTTCCCAACTCCAGTCATCACGAGCCTAATACTATTCTAGGGATGAAGTACAAACAAACCAAAGATTCAATTCTCTTATCCCAACCAAATAATATCAAACACGGACTTGAAGAGTTAAAACTTACCTATTGAAAGCCTTCTACAATTCCACTATCCACAAATTTCAACCTCACTCCTGCCTCTGATGACAAACATGAAGAGTTCAAATCTCTTAATATTAATTATTGCTCTGCAGTTTTTCTAATGAACTACATAGCATGTCTCACTCGTCCCAACTTGAGCTTTGCAGTCTCCAGTTTAGCTCGTTTCTGCAAAAAACCAGGTATTCAACACTGGCAAGAAGTTAAGCAATGCTGGAAGTACCTCAAGGCTATGAAAAATTATAAACTCACTCTTAGGATCTCGGATACTAACACTCAAATTAAATGCTACAGCAATGCCTCATGGGGCAACAATCTTGAAACAAGATGTTCTCAATCCGGCCACTTATCCATTCTTTTTGGTTCCCTTTTATCTTGGAGCAGCTACCGTCAACAAAATGTAACTCATTCCACTACCAAAGCCAAGCTTAATCCCTTGGTGGATTTGTTTCTTGAAACCATCTGGATGAAAAGTCTAGTTTCAGAAATTTGGAAAAAGAACATCAAACCCAGCCTGCATTTTGTGGACAACAAAGGACTTGACGACAAATTAAAAAAGTTCCGCTGCCATTTAAAAACTTGTCATATCAATATCAAGACCAAAGGCTTACGTGAGGAACTGAAATTGGGAAACTTAGTGGTTGAATTAATCTCATCCTCCAACATGAAAGCCGACGGTCTTACAAAGGCCCTTAATGCATCCTCAATTCCAAAACTGATTCATTTAATCAATCCAGCTTTCACTCATCCGGCTCCAGTCATACCAGTCACGGGGGGTGTTGAATGTTAAAGACATTCTCTCTGTCTCTCTACTTCTTTTATTCTGTTTTATTCTCTTTCTTTCTTTTTTTGCTTTCAGTCATCTTCTATTTCTATTTCTATTTCTTTCCACTTCTTTTTCTTCTTTCTTTTCCCATCTTTCACAGTCTCTTAGATGTCACCCAACCTCTAAACTCAAGCACGCTCCCTCTCAAACTCACTGCGCTTTCACGTTCATGTAATAGACTCAAAGCTCACCCAAAAGGTTCCCCGCCATCCTAGATTCTCCGAGACCTCTATTGATCCTTCATGAACTCTTTGAATGAGTACTCTTTCTTTTCGTCCTCAACTCTTCCCTTTTAATCTTTTCTTTCTCAATATCATGCTTCCATTCCCAATCTTCCTTCTCAACTCACTACAACCTACCTCATGAAAGATTCTGTCTGGTAAGACTGTTCGCCATATCTTTCAACAACTGCAATCTCCACTCTCACTACTTATGTTAACTCATTTTCTTTTTAAGATCTGAACCTGTCTACTCTTTTGACCAATTGAACTTCACCTCTGCTCAAGCTCTCACCAATATTCTCTCAGATCAACGTGCTATGAATATTTCAACTTGATGTCTGTTTCTCATCACTCTTCTTCTTGTCTTCTTTCTTTCTTAGACCTTTTTCCACTTCTCAACTGATTCTTGTGTCTCTCAGCCCTCTTTATGTCTTTTCTTCTATTTTAATCTCTCAGAAATCCAATAATAGCTATGGTCGTCAGCAGAAGCTCAGGAAAGATCAACTCAATTTCAAAAAAAGCTCCAGGTTCTCAATGAACATGCCCAACTCTCCGCAATCAAGCGGTTGAAGGGTACCAGATCACTGTGGGTGGCTGCAAAAGACAAAGCTAATTGTTTGAAGAAGCTCTAGGAGCAAAAAAATAACTGATTCAAACAAGAATAACCCAACAATTCTCAAGGGACTCAAGAGTAGCGTGGTAGAATTCAACTTCAAAAGTGATGAAGGGAGGTTTAACACTCCAGGTTTTAAGCTTAATAAAACCTCTTCAGTCAAACATGACTGGTTCCAGAAAGATAATCAAAGAATTATCAGGACCAGTATGGTTGGATAAAGGGATCAGGAGTGGAGTAACAAAATCAAGAATTCAATAAGTCAAATTCTTCTTCAACCAGCAAAGCTATTGGTTGGTGATAAGGATCAAGGATCAAGGGTTTGAGTATGGAGGCTCAAAGATCAAGGGGCAATCATAGATATACCCAAAGTTTTTTCTCAGATAAAGGGGAATGAAGACCCCACGGATGATGTATTGCAAGGTAAAAACAATGATGATACTATGGTGCTCATGGGTTCCAGGATGCCCCTCTCTGGTGGGATGTGGTTTCCCCCAAAGGGCAGGGGAGATCCCCTCCTTGTATGGGCAGGAGGCCCTGTTAGACTATGTACAAGGGATACTACAAATGGAGCGGAAAAAGAATTTTTTTTTTGATTTTCGGATTTTAGGTGATCAGAAGAATTTGATCAAGCAGGCCGGTGGAAATCCAGCCTTCCTGACCGGGGTGGGATCTATTTCATCCCTTCACCTATCCTGCGTTTGTCCGTGGACAGACGCGCGCAACAATACCAGAATCACACCCACCCCTTGGCCAAAGGCAGAAGGGGTGGGAAAGGAAAAAAAGATCCGGCCGCCCGCTGGTGTCAGCGGGCGGTAGACAAAATTTTCCCACCCTCACCCAAAGATGGAGGGGGGAGTGGGAATTATTGATGGATTGGTGGCTGAGCAATTGGAGGAGGGGGAGGAGGGAGTGAGTTTGGTCTTGAGGTGAATGATTGGGTGACGATTGACCGATCAATGACAATTGACGGATTGATCATGGTTGGAGGATAGGGTCGCCAATTGTAGCCAGGTTTTTTGATGGGATTCCTTTGAAAATGTTTCTTCTTTTCATCCGGGGGGGAATAGATGAGTGAGGGGATCAATATGACTTTGAAACAAGCCTATCGTGAGAAGACTTGATCAATGCTGAGTAAGGATTTGGTACATTGACCAAGGGACAAGTATTTACAACAACGGACAACACCCCATTGGAGGGTGAGAACTTTGATTAGACTTCTGGTGGAGTTGGCTGAACCTAGGAGTAAGAACCGGTGTGGTGAACCATTTGGGACACCTTGGGAAAAGAATTCAATTTTTTTTTTAAAAAAAAAAAAAAACAACAAATTTTGAACATAGAAAAAATTTGGATCCTTCACTCCAACCCTTCCTGTCCTAATTGCGTTGCTCCTCCTCATGCTCATTGTGTCGCTCCTCTTCATCCTCATCCTCAACGCCTTGCTCATCCTCCTCATTATCCTTATTGTGTCGCTCTTCTTCATCCTCATTGGGTCGCTCCTCCTCACCCTCATTGCGTTGATCATCCTCCTCCTTCTCCTCATCCTCATTGCAATGCTCCTCCTCATCCTCATCACTCGCATCCTTCTCATCCTCATTTCTTGCATCCTTGATTGCTTCCTCACTTTCATCACAACCATCAGTCGTTCATCATGACCCTCCCCATTGCTTGGCCATGCGCAAATCATTGCCTTCCCTCTCATCATCAATTCATCTATCATGGCGTCCTCCTCATCACCACCATCACCGCTTGTGAGCAAGGATCATTGATCACATCAACCCCATTGCTCATCATCAAAACCATCAAATTTCTTTCTTCCTCACCCCCCTCCAGATTTGGATGGGAGGGGGTGTTGCGTTGTTACTAGGTGTGCAAACGTCCGCATGGATTTTTGCAAGCGACAGGCTGGGGTGAGAATCTCTCACCCTAGTCTGGAAGATTGGCACAAGGGAACCGGGCCTCCCCAAGCCCAAGCCTCATCATTGTGAAAAAAAAATTCCCGCTTTCATTTTTGTTATCCAATTGTAAATAGTTACAGGGCTCTCTAGCCTATAAAAGGAGGGGCTCTCGCCTGCTTTTTCCATCATCAATTCTTCCAAAGAATGAGAATTATGAGCTTCTGATCCAAGAGCTCCTTCCTTTTTGAAATTGATCACTGATCCGGATATATCTTTTGATTATCCCTTGATCCTTATCCCTTACCCTTGACTTTTTTTAAGTCTGAAAACTCTGATCTGCCCTTCTGTGGCCCTTTTCCTTATCACCAACCATAGCCTTTCTGGTTGAAGAAGAATTCATTAAATTGAATTCTTGAGTGTGTTATATGTTGGAATTCTGGTCTTGTGATATGTGTTGCCTAACACTTGAGTGCAATCACTCTTCAAGCTCTATATTCTTTATTATATTATCACCCCTTGAGTGTTTAAGTCTAGTGTGTTCTTTATTCTATACTGGCTTGTTATAGATCTAGTGACATCTTTATCTTGAATCTAAGTGGGCCATCTGCTATGCTCTTGAGTGACTTTGTCTAGTGTATTCTTTATACAATACATTGTTTGTTATTGTTCTAGTGACATCTTTATCATTGTTCCTAGTTCACCTTTTATATTGTCTTGCTCATGAGTATTGCAGTCTAGTGATTTCTTTATGTTATAATGATTAGTTATAACTCTAGTGAATTCTTTATCCCAATCCATGTGGCTCATTAGTCCCTATCCTGCCTGAAGTGGTCCTCCAAGTTGTTCGGACTCTAAATGGTCTGGTATTAAATATTCATTATACTTATTCATTATATTTCCTTTCAACCACTTGTCAGCCTCTGATGTACTTAGTCTATTTAAGTCTGAAGCCTGACAAGAGAAATTAAACCATCTGTTCTTCCTCACACTGAACCGGAGCGCCCTCCTTGGCTCCCCAGATCCGCTCCTCTTGGTGTCATAAGACTTCCCATCATCTTCTCTATTAACATTTCAACCGGAGCTTCAACTCAAATCTCAACATTATACCACTCTTGATCCCTCTTTCTGACCATTACTTGGTCTTGATCATTCATTTGATTGTCTCTCTGGACCAGTAACGTTTGACTAAGAGGTTTTATTAAGTTTAAAACTGGAGTGTAAAACCTCCCTTTAATTATTCAAGTTGCATTCTGCCACACTATTCTTGAATCCTTGAGAAGTGTTGGGTTACTCTTAGTCCAAAATTGATACTGTTTGTTTCAGTGATCCATAAGCATATTGCATTGTCTTGTGCAGCCACCCACCGTTATCTTGTACCCTTCAAGCGCTTGATTGGGGAGAGTTGGGCAGGTTCATTGAGAACCTGGATGTTGATTGGGTTTGAGTTGATTTCTCCCAAGCACCTGCTGACAACCAGAGTTATTAGCGTGTGGGGGCCGTTACTTACAACTGCTTTGTTCTATTGGACTCTGAGCAAACTTTAACTTATTTTATTCAAAGTCTTTCTCCTCATCATCTTGGTTCAGGTAGTGCTGCTTCCCCCCTCAGCTATTGTTGCTATTGACTTATCCCTATCCCATTTGATTCCTCATTAACAAAGGTTACTGGACCTTGATCCTGGTTACATTTAAATATTTTTGTAACACTCAGGGAGGAAGCCTAAAAAAGCACCTATCCCCTCCACAGAACTGCCAACGCTCTGCGCTGTTTGGAGTCTTCCATTTGGTCCCCCAGGCTGGGATCAAACCAGCAACCTTGGGATTTACAGTCCCAAATTTGTGGAATCAACTTTGAAATCCAATCTTTTTTCTCTTTCCTGTTTTTTTTTTTTTCTTTTTTTTTCTGTGTTTCTGTTATCATCTTGATCTGATCCGTGGAGGCAACTTGTTCCAGAAGTAAGTGTTAGAGTTTGAGTTTTCATTTATGTGACTTTCACTGGAGTTTAAAGTACTATTGTTCGGATTGATTTGATTTATAATATTGTTGTTATTGAAGTATTAAAATAATGGTTAAAATATAACTAGGCTGTGTTCTTAGTAGTGATTGTCAGACTGTCCAAGCATAACTGTTCTTAGTAGTGATTGTCAGACTGTCCAAGCATAACTGTTCTTAGTAGTGATTGTCAGACTGTCCAAGCATAACATTTCACTTACCATGTCACTTAAACTGCTTATGTTAATTTTTCCTTATTCATTTTGTACTAAACCACTTGTTGGCCAATCATTTATTTTTTTTATTTAAACCATGGTGCTCTCAAGTGGAATTCAAGCATCTGTTCAGCCACTACATCAACTGGAGTGTCCTTTTCCTCCTGTCCTCAGGTCCGTTACGCTTGACGTTATAAGCTACTTTCACTCATTTATTAATTCCTTCATCCAACTCGAGCTCGAGCTCTTTTTATTTTTACACGGTTAAAAGCCTTTGCTCAACCTGAGCCAACCATACTCAATGCAAACTGGTCGCCTTCAATAGTCTCATCCAGAAATTGGTCCTCGACTCTTTTGGCGAGGGGGTGAGATGGGGATGAGCCTTGTCATTGACACTCATGCTCTTCCTATCCATCTACTTTGATGGCGTCAGCCCTGGTCTCGACTCGCTTGGCACTGCAACTCGGTGACCATTGTCTCATTAGATCCATTGTTCCTCAAAACCTCCGACTCGTTGGAATTCTCAATGAGATGCAAACCATCAACCGAACCAACACCCACTGTCATCATCCATGGTCAGGGTCATCCAAGCTCGACTGCTGACGAGTAAAATACAGCCTTGGCGCTGCGAAAAAAATCTCCACAACGATTCTCAACCAGTGCAGGCGATCATCTGCAAGCCGATTGGAGGAATCTCCATCCCATTCCGATGCTTGATACCCGTTTGCTTCTAGCTCCTCTTTGGCACATTTACAATCATCCGTTGAAGGAAACAGATCTAGATTGAGAAAGAGAGCAGGTTCACCAGTGTTTGACAATTCAGATAAACAGATCAACCGTGTCCCTCAAGGTAGTCGAGAAGATCCAGAAGAAGAAATGGATCATCAGACCCAACATCAATTCCGACCGATGAAACCTTGGAGTATGAGAGCCAGAACGCAACGCGAGCGCACTCAAATGAACCACAGAGAAAGGCCCCAAAACTTTGGACTCATCAATCAACGATCTGCTGATCAGACCGGAATTCCAATCAATCTTATCATCTAATCATCCCAAGACTTTGACAAGACACAGACCTAATTGACTCTCACCTGAAGATATTAGACTCGAGGATATCCTCAAGGAATTGACTGACTCGCAAATTAGGCAGATCAATCGACTCGGAAATGATGTCAAATTACTGAATTGGATCGATCGACGAGTATTCTCTCAACCAAGTCCATCCACCCTTGAGTCGTCAATTGAGCCAGCCCATCCCATCCTTGTCATCGACTCAACCCATTCAAGAGGATCATTGGGTCAAGGATCCATTGCTTCAAGATCCCAAGACGTTAGGAATCCGTCTAGGTGGCCATTGAGCCAGCCCATCCCATCCTCGTCATTTACCCAAGCCATTCAAGAGGATCATTGAGTCAAGGATCCATCGCTTCAAGATCCCGAGACTTTAGGAATCCGTCTAGGTGGCCATCAAGCCTCGCGTTGGAGTCAATTCAAGCATGATCTTGGTCTTCTACCTACACTTTATTTTTTTTGTCAATCAAACATCAATTTTTCACCATCATTTCACTACTCAACTCCGAAAAATCAACCAACTCAAACAAGTCTGTTCCACACAATTAAACCCAACCTTGAACAAATTCAACGCATCTTACAAGTAATTCACCATTTGAACTGAAGAATTTTCCAGCAAATAGTAGAAATCATTAAGATAGCAGTTAGAATCAGATATGCCCCAGGAAGTTTACCAGTCATTCAGCTCATCTTATTAATCAGTCACTAACCTGTATGTAGAATTATTCCAACAGTTAGTAGAACATTATGTTTATTGAAGAAAAAGAGTTAGATTCCTATTTAGGACAGTAACTTCCTCCAGTGCAAGTCAAGCGGGTGTGTTAGAATTTGAGTTTCATATATTTGACTTTCACTGGAGTTTAAAGTAAAATTGATTGGATTGATTTGAAGTTATTATTGTCAACCTCAAAGTACTAAAACAATGGGTAAAATGTAACTAGGCTGTGTTGTAGTATTGTGATCATCAGACAGTTTAGTCATAGCTATCAGACTATTTAGTCATAGCATTTCACTTACCATGTCACTTAAATTGCTTATGTTGATTTTACCTTATTCATTTTGTACTCAACCACTTGTCAGCCTGATTTGTATTTAGTCTATATAAACATGACTGCTCTCAAGTGGAATTAAGTATCTGTTCAGCCAACAAATCAACCGGAGTGTCCTTTTCCTCCTGATCTCAGGTCCGTTACGCTTGAAGTTACAAGCACCTTTCACTCATTTATTAATCCCTTCATCCAATTTGAGCTTCAGCTCTTTTCACTTTTACACGGTTAAAAGCCTATGCTCAACCAGAGCCAACAGTCTCTCATTCAACTTGTTTGCCTTCAATAGTCTCATCCGGAAATTGGTCTTTGACTCTTTTGGCGAGGGGGTGAGATGGGGATGAGCCTTGTCATTGACTATTAAGCTCATCCCATCCATTCTCTTTGACACTAGGAATCAGCCATCAACTTTGATTGAACAATCCAGATATCCCAGCGAACCAGAACCAGGTCTGAAGCCGGGATCATCATCATCAGATGACAAGCATTGATTTCGAGTTATCATCCTCCAACCCTTTGAGACTCACCCACTTCTCATTGGACCCTCAACGGTTTATCAATGGTTTAGATTATCAAGTCATCCCAAACGAGTGGCCATACTCAATCCCATCTCTTCAATTTGTTAGCTAGGTCACAGTCTGCTCCACCCGGTTTGGACTCTTCACCTGCCTCCGGAATCATCCATCCGGTCTTTGTGTTGGGTCCTCGCAAATTGGAATCTATCTTTGCCAAGATGCCGCCTCCTTGGGAAGGTAAAGAAACCAAGCACAATTGGCAAGCTCCAGAAGCGAATCTGAACATGCTCCGTGGGATGATCAAAATTAACCTCCACACTCAGTACACTCCTGATTTCATCATTGGTCTCAAGTCTATCTCAGAGGGCTTATTAAAGTCTCTGTCACCTTGCTACCGACGCCAACAACAAAAATCCACAAGTCTTAATCAATTCCCAACAAGTGTGCGTGATCCAACAACAACTAACAAGTGTTTGATCAGTTTTGTTTGTTACTACGTCAATAAGGAACCGAGTATCTAAGATCACCTACCAAAATGGGAAACAGAAAGAGCTTCAAGGGTTGGCGAGTTTGGAATTAATTTTTTTTGTTGTTCATCCTATTTGGCAAATTCAAATTGGTTGACGGTTGTCGGCTTACTGGATATCTCGGAAGACTTGATTGGGAAGAGATGGACGTACCTCCAAACGCAGCTCAAGGAATTAATTGGGTGACCATGTGGCCAACTCCACAATCAATCCTCAAGACTAGACTGTTGCGTACCCGCTCAGCCTCAACTTCAACGAGCCACGAGATAAAAGATTACTTAATTTTTGTCGATTGATTGGACTCTGAGAACGACACCAGCTCTCCTGATATCTTGCTTTCAACTCGTCTTGGGAGGATTGGTCTTACGACCTGATCACCATTGATCTCAAAATGCTTTTGACTCGTCTTGGGAGGATTGGTCTTACAACCTGATCACCGTCAATCTTGAAATGCTTTTGACTTGTCTTGGTAAGATCAGTCTTACAACCTGATCACCATTGATCTCAAAATCTTGCTATTAGCTTGTCTTGGGAGAATCGCTCTTGCGAACTCGACCTGATCACCATCACCCCTGATATTTTACTTTTGACTTGTCTTGGGAGGATCGGTCTCACAACCTGATCACCATCAATCTCAACATCTTGATATCAGCTTGTCCTGGGAGGATTGGTCTGAATTTCGCCAGCTGCTTAATCACTCTACTCAGTCTGTTTCAAGGTCATTACCTCGCCTTTAAAGTTGTTGAACTATCCTGCTCATCCAGCATTCACAAACTCGACCTGATCACCATTGACCTCAAAGTTGCGTCAGTTAGTCCTGGGAGGATTGGTCTGTAGTTTGCCTGCTGCGTTCACACTTTACCTACACTTTATTTTCTTCATCAATCATCCATCAATCTTTACAATTATTTAAGTACTCAACTCCGAAAATCAACCAACTCAATCAAGTTTATAATACACAATCAAATCCAACCTTGAACAAATCCAACGCATCTGACAAGTCATTCACTTTTGAACTGAAGAATTTTCCAGCAAATAGTAGAAATTATACTTTGAAGATAGCAGTTGTATTCAAATATGCCCGAGGAAGTTTACAAGTCATTCAGCTCATCTTATTAATCAGTCACTAACCTGTATGTAGAATTATTCCAACAGTTAGTAGAACATTATGTTAATTGAAGAAAAAGAGTTAGATTCCTTTTTAGGACAGTAACTTCCTCCAGTGAAAGTCAAGCGGGTGTGTTAGAGTTTTATTTTTCATTTATGTGAC
Organism: Puccinia polysora; assembly: GCA_025617555.3. Taxonomy (NCBI): domain Eukaryota; kingdom Fungi; phylum Basidiomycota; class Pucciniomycetes; order Pucciniales; family Pucciniaceae; genus Puccinia; species Puccinia polysora. The sequence goes on along the minus strand of CM062615.1, from coordinate 15,326,806 downwards.
TTTCACTGGAGTTTAAAGTACTATTGATTGGATTGATTTGATTTATAATATTGTTGTTATTGAAGTATTAAAATAATGGTTAAAATATAACTAGGCTGTGTTCTTAGTAGTGATTGCCAGACTGTCCAAGCATAACTGTTCTTAGTAGTGATTGTCAGACTGTCCAAGCATAACTGTTCTTAGTAGTGATTGTCAGACTGTCCAAGCATAACATTTCACTTAACATGTCACTTAAACCGCTTATGTTAATTTTTCCTTATTCATTTTGTACTAAACCACTTGTTGGCCAATCATTTATTTTTTCTATTTAAACCATGGTGCTCTCAAGTGGAATTCAAGCATCTGTTCAGCCACTACATCCACTGGAGTGTCCTTTTCCTCCTGTCCTCAGGTCCTTTATGCTTGATGTTATAAGCTACTATTACTCATTTATTAATTCCTTCATCCAACTCGAGCTCAAGCTCTTTTTATTTTTACAGTAAGTCCTCCCAATTGTGCACCATCAAGGGGTTTTGATCCTAGTTGTTTTTTGTAAACCCTACCCTTGCCACACTCGTGAGCCACTTTGGAAATCTGTTCTTTGGATCCCTTAGGAAATCTTTTTTCTAAATGGAATCTATTGGTACCCCTCCTACCTCTGTTCAGGACAAGATGATCAAGATCAAACCTCAGAACAAGAACTTATGCTTTAACGGTACAAATGTTGAACAGTTCCTCGATTCCTACAAGATGACTGCTGAAGTGAAAGGTGCTAGTGAATATGACATGGCTTATCAACTGCAATTCTTTATCTCCTCTGATGAAGTCATGGAAGTAATTGAATCATTTGATGGATTTGAATTCCATGACTGGGTACTTCTTAAGGAGGCAATGATTGCCTATTGGGGAAAAATTGATATAGCTAGGTTCACTCTCCAAGATCTGGATGCCCTAGTCTCTCAATGGACCTCCAATGGTGGTATCTCCTCAGCCTCTGATTATCAAGCTTTCAGAAAATCTTGGGACCCTATCCAATCCTATCTTATCCAAAACAATCAAATTGATACGGTGGACAAAATTTGAGTGCAATGTTTTCAGTCTTTCTCTCCAGGAGTGCAGGAAAGAATTAAGGATGAATTGGTGAAATTTGGATCCATTATCACAACAAGAGACAATTGGTTCAAGCTCCCTGCCTTCATGATTCTTAGGAATACTGTGGATAAATTGATGAAAGGTCAAACAGCTCTCACCTTTGAAAAACCTAGAATCACTGAAACAGTCCTTGCACCCTCTTTTCAAGCATCTAACGAAATCATGAATAAGATGGAAGCCAATTTCAGACCTAAACCAAATCCTCCAACCCACTGGGAAACACCTACTATCAATGAGATCACCAAACTTCTGCAAGCTTTTGAGAATAAAATGAATCAGAAACTCTCCTCTCTGGATGTCCCTAAACCCTCCAACTCTGTTCCTACGTCAACCATGGTTTGCTATTATTTCCACAGAGAAGGTCATGGAACTGGTTGCTGTCCTGAACTCCAGAAGGACAAGGAGGAAATTTTGGTGGAACAGAAAGGGAGTAACTTCTTTCTGCCTAATGGTGCACTTATCCCTTTTGATTCATCTCATCCAATTTGTCATTTGGTGGCCTCTTTCCAGCCTTCTGCTCCCAAGAAGGCATCCTTGGCCTCTTTTGATTTTCGATCTGCTTGTGGAACTCTTCAACCTTGGTATCCTCCTGCTGTCTCTTCTTCCAGCTTTTCTGGAACTTATCAATCTGACCCAGCTAGGTAACAACATGAGGAACCCAGACCTCATAAAGCTCCTCCTGTTCCATCTTCAATTCTTCAAAAACCTGTCAAACATCAATCTTCACTGGAGCCTCCTTCTTCTGAGGTAGAAGACATGGAAGTAGAAAAGGAACCCCTCATGGATAGGTTCCCAGAATACTCTGATCCTGCTCCTCTGCCACCCAAATCACCTTCACCAACTGATCCAGTTATAGTGCCACCCTCACCTGAACTTCCTCTTCCAACTCAACCCAAGGTTTGATTTGAAAGGGGAATTTCAAAATACCACCCCAACGCTGTGGAAGGGGTATTAAAGAAAATCTCTGATCTTAAAATCCCTGATCTATCTGTGGCTGAACTCCTTTCCATCTCACCATCTGTGGCTGAAGGCATGAAGAAATGGGTTTCTTGGCGATGTGTGGAGATTGGTCCTGATGAATTGAAAGTTTCCTCTGGAACCTTGATTGAAGACTCTGGTGGAACAGATCCTCCTTCTGATTCAAATCTTCATTCTTTTCCTCTTGAATTTTTAACATGCTCTCTTGGTGACTCATCCAAAACCGTTTCTCTACTTGTCAATTCTGGGTCCCAACTAAACTTAATTTTGGATGCAATGGCCTGCAAGCTCAATCTCAGTCCAAGGGTCAGCTTCAACTCTGCTGTTTATGGAATTGGGAATCAATCTTGTGAGTTGGTGGGTATTGCTGAGGATGTTCCAGTTCAAATTTTTCAAAATATTGTTGGAACTTGTCACTTTTGGATCACTCATTTGGAAGGTCCTATGATTTTGGGTCATCCTTTCTTAATAGACTTTGGAGACACCCTGATGTTTTCCAATAAAGTTGGGGAGAGAATTCTTCTTCCTGATGCTGATTCTAGGAAGATTGAAGTTCCTCTCTGTTCTTTGGATTCTGGTTGTTGGGAAAGAGAGTTCCCTGGTTTTTCACCTAAATTGGTTCTGAAGGGGAAGTAGAAGGATTCTTCTAACTCCTCTCATTTTTTAGCAGGATAGTTGGTGATACTGACAGTTGTAGTGCTTCTAAGCCTCAGGCTTCAACTATGGGGCCAAATTTTATCTCTGAGGCATATTTTTCATCCTTTTCATCTATTTCTTCTTTTTCTTCTGATCTCAAAAATGTCCAAAATTGAAAACGTGTTAAAACACAAAATTCCAAAAATATTTCTCTTCTCTCTGGTTCTGTTGTTTCTTCTTTTCCATTGTACTCTTATCACTGATCAATCTTCCTCTTGCTCTGGTTTTATTCTCCGCAATGAGTATAAACTAGATCCTGATTTCAATTCTTTTATTAATGGTTTTGGTATGGAGGAGTGTGGCCTCCAGTGGTAGCACTTGGGGGTAAAAGTAAGTCCTCCCAATTGTGCAACATCACGACATTCTTCTACCATAGTTTTCAAAACTCTACCTTGTGCCACACATGTGAGCAAAGCGTTATCTTTAGGATCCTCTTTTATGGAAAAGGCACCTTTTGAAAATTTGATGGAACATCAAACTTGGAGGATGTTGGAATCTGGTCTCAGTTTTTGTAATCACGTCTGGCTGGTGAATTCTTGGAGGAAACAAGAACGTCTCTCTTTTGCCACTAAGTATAAGCCAGTTGCAAAAAAAGGTCCAGCCTGTCAACCAACCCATGCCTCTCAATCTCAATCCTCCTCTAATGCATCCTCCTCTATCTCGTGATCCTTATTGTGATCTATCTCACTCTCTTACTGGCCCCTTTGTACCTTGTGGTCATGTCACTGAAGAACAATTGAAGGTGGTCAACTTTGGTCCAGATGGATGGCTTTTACCTGATGAGTTAAATTTGATCAAAAATATCTTATCTCTAAGGGAAAAATCTGTTTCATTCTGTGAAGAAGAGAGAGGTCTCTTGAAAGAATCCTATGGTCTCCCTTATATAATCCCTGTAGTTGAACATGATCCCTGGCAAAAGAAAAAGATCCCTATAACTGCTGCGAAAGTCAACAAATTCATCAAGTTGGTCTGCAAACAAGTCTGTACCGGTCTATATGAACAGTCAACCTCCAGTTACTCTATCCCTGTTTCCTGTGTTCTAAGGAGTAATGGGAAACTTAGAGTAGTTCATGATCTCCAAAATCTCAATAAAGTTACTATTAAGGACTCTGGTGTTTCTCCTGCGACTGAAGACTTTGTTGAATCCTACTCTGGGAGAGCCTGTTATGGTCTAGGAGAAATCATGGGGGTTAATGACAAACAATCTTTGCATCCTATTTCTTGCCCTCCCACTACTTTCAATACTCCTCTTGGAAGATTTCAACTGACTTGATTGCCTCAAGGTGCCACCAACTTGGTTGCAGTCTATCAGGCTCAGATGATGTGGATCCTCCAAGACAAAATCCCCGATCATGCTGGTATCTTTATTGATGATGGTGGAATTAAAGTTCCCATTTCTGATTATGATAATTAGCTCTTACTTTGGCACTCAGGAATTTGACAATTCATCTGGGAGTATGCTACTACCTTGGAAAGGATTCTGTTTTGAATCAAGGAATCTGGCCTTACTTTCTCTGGATCAAAACTTGCTGCCTGTGTCCCTGCCTTGGAAATTGTGGGTCATATAGTCTGCAAGGAAGGAAGAAGGATGGCACCCTCTAAAGTCAAAAAAATCATCTCCTGGCCTACTCCAACAAATCCAACTGAAGTTAGAGGTTTCCTAGGTGTTGTAACTTATTTCAGGATCTTCATTCCCTCTCTATCCAAAATCTGTGCACCCTTGTGTCCTCTAACCAGAAAGGAAGCTGAATGGATTTGGAGCCAAGATTGCAAACAATCATTTCAGTTGCTCAAAACTATTGTTTGCAATGAAATAGTTTTGAAAAAGATCTCTTATGGGCCTGGAGCTGGCAAAATAAAATTGGCTGTTGACTCTAGTTATCAATCTGTTGGGGGTGTCCTTACTCAGGAAGATGAAAATGGTTTGGACCGCCCTGTTCTTTATGAATCTTTGCTATTTTTGGATGTTGAATCTAGATACTCTCAGCCCAAACTGGAACTCTGTGGTGGGGCCAGAATGCTGAAGAAACTCCAAACAGTAGTCTGGGGACAAAATTTGAATTGCAAGTTGACGCTCAATCCATTTTGGAAATGATCAATGCTCCCAGTCTTCCAAATGCTCCAATGACTTGCTGGGTAGCTTTTATCCAGCTCTTCTCTTTTGATAGTGTTCATAGGCCTGGGAAATCTTTTACTATGCCTGATGGTTTATCTAGAAGATCTATTGGAGAGGACGAATTGGATGTTGGAATGGATTTTGATGGGGAAGAACCTTTGGTCCGCCCTGTTTTTGCTTTCTCCTCCCAAGATTACTCTGGTTTCAAGCAAGATTTCTGGCTTAAGTTAGAGCAGTACCTTTCAACTCTCCAAAGACCCCTTGATCTCTCTGCCAAAGAATTTTGATCCATTAAAAGAAAGTCCTCTAGTTTCTTTGAACAAGGATCTAGGCTTATGAAAAGAGGAACTCCTTGTGCGCTTGTTGTGGTTACTATCCCGGCTAAGCAAGATTTGATCCTTGAAAGTCTCCATGAGGGCCTTGGTCATTGTGGTGAAACAGAAACTTATCAATGGTTATCCAAACAGTTCTGGTGGCCATCACTGAACAAATCTTTCTGTCAATGGTGCAAGAGTTGTGAAGTTTGTCAAAAACTTGATCTCAGGCGTCCAGCTGAAATTTGCTATCCTACTGGGGAGTCCACTGTCTTTGGAAGGGTTGCTATGGATGTGGTTCATATCAAGGAAGGTGGTGCTAAGTACCTCATTGTGGCTAGAGATGATTTTTCCGGATGGTTTGAAGCAAAATTCCTTAAGAACCTTAGTTTTGAATCTGTGGCAGCTTTCCTTCATGAGAATTGGACAATGCATTACGGTTTGGCTTGATTTTATTCTACTGATGGTGGCTTGGAATTTGGTGGAAAACTTGCTGAAATGATCCAATCGCTCCCTGGACAACATAGATTTACTACTCCCTATTATCCTGAAGGACAAGGCATAGTGGAAAGAGGCCATGCTCCCTTGAAGGCTGTTTTGGTTGAACTGGCTGGTGAAAATGGCAAGAATTGTCAAATTTTTCTACCCTTGGTCCTCTTCTCTAATCAAATTTACACCAAGCAAACCACTGGCTACTCTCCTTATGGAATCATCCTTGGTCAAAGGGCTGTTCTTCCTCTTGATCTTGAAATGGAATCTTTCTTGGGAATCTCTTGGGAACATGTTTCTTCAAATACTGATATATTAGTTGCCAGATCAAAGCAACTGGAGCGGAGTGAAGATATTTGTAACAAAGCTTATCAGAAGATTATCTAACCAAGAGCAAAATCAGTTCAGTATTGGGAAGATAAATATCTAAATCAAATCAGAGATCCTTTAAACCCTGGTGATCTGGTATTGGCTTATAATTGATCTTTAGAGACTCAGTGGTGAAAACTTTTTTTGAATCATTGGAATGGTCCTTATAGAGTGGTTTGTCAAGTTAGAGGTGGATCTTATGTTTTGGAAGAACTGGATGGCACTCAGTTGGCTAGAAGGTTCTCTTCTGATCAAGTTAAGAGATTTTATTGTCATGGGGGCAATTTGGGTTCAAAGTAAGTCCTCTCAATTGTGCACCACCAGGCCACCAGGGTCTTCTGCTGTGTTTTTTTGTAAAAAAAACTCTACTTTATGCCACATACGTGAGCACCTGGGGCACCTTTTCTTTTATCTTCTCCACATTTAGGCTCTTTTGGATGGATCAAGATGGGTTTCAACATTTTTTTACTTAGAGGATCAAGAAAGGGCCAATTATTTTCTTTTTTTTTGTTTTTCATGTTTTCAAAATTATGATGCAGACTAGGGACAGTTTGTAAGTTGGGGAGAGATGTGGTGAACCATTTGGGACACCTTGGGAAAAGAATTCAAAATTTTTTTTTAAAAAAAATCCCACTTTCATTTGTGTTATCCAATTGTAAATAGTCACAGGGCTCTCTAGCCTATAAAAGGAGGGGCTCTCCCCTGCTTTTTTCCATCATCAATTCTTCTGACAAATGAGAATTAAGAGCTTCTGATCCAAGAGCTCCTTCCTTTGTGAAATTGATCACTTATCCGGATATATCTTTTGATTATCCCTTGATCCTTATCCCTTACCCTTGACTTTTTTTAAGTCTGAAAACTCTGATATGCCCTTCTGTGGCCCTTTTCCTTATCACCAACCATAGCCTTTCTGGTTGAAAAAGAATTCATGAAATGGAATTCTTGAGTGTGTTATACCACTCTTGATCCCTTTTTCTGACCCTTACTTGGTCTTGATCATTAATTTGATTGTCTCTTTGGACCAGTCACGTTTGACTAAGAGGTTTTATTAAGTTTAAACCTGGAGTGTTAAACCTCCCTTTAATTATTCAAGTTGCATTCTGCCACACTATTCTTGAATCCTTGAGAAGTGTTGGTTTACTCTTAGTCCAAAATTGTTACTGTTTGTTTCAGTGATCCATAAACATATTGCATGGTCTTGTGCAGCCACCCACCTTTATCTGGTACCCTTCAAGCGCTTGATTGTTGAGAGTTGGGCAGGTTCATTGAGAACCTGGATGTTGATTGGGTTTGAGTTGATTGCTCCCAAGCACCTGATGACGACCAGAGTTATTAGCATGTGGGCACCGTTACTTAAAACTGCTTTGTTCTATTGGACTCTGAGCAAACTTTAACTTATTTTGTTCAAAGTCTTTCTCCTCATCATCTTGGTTCAGGTAGTGCTGCTTCCCCCCTCAGCTATCATTGCTATCAACTTATCCCTATCCCATTTTATTCCTCATTAACAAAGTTTACTGGACCTTGTTCCTGGTTACATTTAAATATTTTTGTAAAACTCAGGAGGGCAGCCTAAAAAAGCACCTATCCTCTCCACAGAACTGCCAACGCCCTGCCCCATTTGGAGTCTTACACTGGGGGCTGATACCTTGATGAGGATTTTGAGGAGATCATCTGATGATTTTGAGGAAGGTAAGAGATCAATAGAGCAATCATGGTGATGAGGGAGGGGGAAACAATGGATGGAATGGGATGTCTTGGGCGGAGCGGGTCTAGGCCCGCGCGTTCCGCCAAAAGGAAGGGGGAGAAAACAACAAGAGGAGGAATTGAACACAGTTTCTAGATGGTGAGGTTGTGAAAGGCCTGTCCTAGATAAAGGGGACAAAGGGATGTTTGACAGGATGAGGAATTTGGAGAGGTGGTCCTGAAAAAGGAAATTCCGATTTTTTTTTATTTATTTTCTATTTTTTTTTTGAATAAACCTAAATAAAAGAATGGTAAAAAATTTTGAATTTTTCCGCATCTGGTCCAGGGTGTCCATATTTTGTCACCCCAAAATCAAACTGAAAAATCTTTTGGTTATATTGTGAACTCTTTTTTGCCTGAATTCACCAAAGAAAACAAAAATGAATCCCAAATGAAATGTATGAGGAAGCATTCATTTGGCCTCTGGTTTAAATGATATTCAATAAATCTAAAATTATCTGGCATATTTCCAGGCCCAAGGAACCAGTAGACCAAGCATTTCTTGTTCAGAAAATGCACATTGAGAGAGATGAGCTGGAGGAATCTGTTGGAAACAATTGGGTTGAGCTTCAAGTGAGAAGTTGAGCCTCCAAGGATGATCTTTCCCAGCATTTCCACAAGTATCCGCGGGGAATTCAGTTCTTCCTAAAAATTTTCATTGGGGGCCCTACAAAACCGCAGAAGTCCCCACCACCTCCAAATAACTTGGAGATTCAAAAATCTCATTGGATTGATAAATGCACCCAGAAAGTTCAACACAAGTGGACTAGAATACAAGAGGCTCTTTCAAGAAAGACACATGCGGAGATTGAGTACTGTATCAAACGTGCTGAAAAGGAAATTTTCCAAAAGATCCAGCCACCCCCTGTCCAACCACCTACATTTCACAGCCATTTGGCTGGTGGTAAGCCAATTCCTTTGAAATTTGTCTCCAAGGTCAAAAGATCATTAGCCCTTTCTGGGATCAGAATGGGATGCCCCAAGTTCCCAGCAATCCAATTGGAACTCAGCAGTGGCTGATTTTATGGGTAAAAAAGGAGTTGAATGACTGCCTCTTCAGTTTAAAATAACTGAAATTTGGGCATGAAAAGCACCTGAATTAATTGAGAAATAGGTTCTGGTCTGTGGTTGGGAAATAAAAAAAACCTCCAGGTTTTTGGAAGAGGACTTTGATGAAGAGAAAAATAATAAGAAAGCCTCTGCACAATATCAAAGTTGCAAAAAGGAAGTGAGTGAAGTGAATATTTTTCACATCACAGCAATTTTCAATCAACCTATTATTGAATTGAAATGCAGAAAGCCATTTAAAATTTGAAGATGGATGAGAAGGTGTTTCCAGAGAATCAAAAGTTTTTAGTTCTCTTCAAAGACAAGGGTGATTTTTCAAATATTGAATATTCTCAAGTTGAGTACAATCAAGGCAAAGTTCATGTGAGTTTGGTCCCCAAGTGGCACAGTTATGATCTCACATGTGCAGTTCACTTTCTTCACAGGATACTTCAAACAGAGATGGTCCATAATTGAATGTTGCCAGTGCAAGTGATATGGGTGAGCGGACAAGTGATGGGACAAGAGAACAAGCACAAGCAAAGAGATGAGCAACACCTATTGAATGTTGCCAGGGCAAGTGATATGGGTGAGCGGAGAAGTGATGGGACAAGAGAATAAGCACAAGCCAAGAGATGAGCAATACCTGATTTTGCAGGTATGGATGAAGAGGAGAATGTGAGTTAAGTTGAATTGCAAGCACAAGGAGACAAAAAGAAAGAGACAGCAGAAGAGCGGAGGACACAGTTGAGAGAGAGAGAGAGACAGAAAGAGGAAATAAGTAAGCGGACCTATTGAATGTTGCCAGCGCGAGTGATCTGGGTCAGCAGACAAGTGATGGGACAAGAGAACAATGACAAGCAAAGAGATGAGCAATAACTGATTGTGCAGGTATGGAGGAAGAGGAGAACGTGAGTGAAGAAGAAAGAGGAGAAGATATTTTTACAACAATTTAAGTAGTAGATACAGGGTCTCCTCTAAACCCAACCAAGGGAGATGCACAGAGATTGAGCAATGAGATTAGGTTTGATGTTCTGTTGTTCAGTCTTTGTCCGTTCTTTGTTCAGTCTTTGTCCGTTCTTTGTTCAGTCTTTTGGTAGGATGTTCTGGGTTGAGCGTTTTTATCACAACACCCCCCCTTGCTTTCTAGTCAGTCTGGATGGAAGTGAGCTGGAGGTCCTTGATGAACTTGCGGATTTTTTGAGGAGAGATGACTGTTGTCATCCCATCTGCCACATTATTGCCAGTAGGGATGTATTGAAGGTTGAAAACTTCTTTGGCTAAAAGTTGGCGGATTCAGTGCAGCTGTACGTCAATGTGCCGGGTCCTGTGTTGGTAGAGAGCATTCCTAAGAAGGGAAATTGGCCCCTGATTGTTGCACAGGAGGCTGGGAGGTTTGGGGGTGAAATTAAAGAGGGGGGAGAGAAGCAAAAGCAACTGCATGGCCCATAGCATGTCCTGGCCGGACTCAGAGCAAGACCAGTGTTTGGCTTTGGTTTTGGACAACGCAGAAACAGCCTGTTTCAAGCAACTTCACATGATTGGACCGTGTAGTAGAAGCACACTCCCAGTGTAAGATTGATGATGAATACTGGAGGCATGGGCTGCATTGCAGTAGGCTGATAAATTGAAGGCTGAGTCCGCAGGGCCCCCAAGATTGATGCCAAGGTCTTTAGTGAACTTGAGGTAACGCAGGATGTGGATGAATTGTTGTTGGTGAGTCATGGTAGGGGAGCTGAGGAACTGGGAGAGGTAGCTCCAGCAGAATGAAAGATCCAGCAGGGTAAATTGTACAAGGTAGTTTAAAAGCCCCGCAGCTTGAAGATAATTGAAGCCTTTGCTGGTGGGGCAGGTGGAGATTGGAATTTTGGACAATAATTGAGGAAGTGGGTTTGAGGCTGTTTTGCAGTCAACCATCCCAAATTCATTGAGCATGTTGTTGATATAGCGGTAATGTTGCAGTTGGATGGTCCTGGCGGTCTGGTAGCAGGTGACTCTCATCCCAAGGACACATTTGCACTCACCAAGATCCTCCATTGCAATACAGAGCTTGATCTTTTTGTTGAAATTAGAGATGCCTGACTTGGAGCCGCCTATGACAATATTTTTGATGTGAACAAACACTATACACAGGTTCTGGGGATTGGAATGGATGAAGACGCATGGATCAATAGCAGTTGATTTAAAACCAAGGGAGGAGAAGAAGTTTCAGAGGGCTGAGTACCAACAGCAAGGGCTTTGTTTTAGCCCATAGAGAGATATGAATAACTTCAGACCATATCTGGGGGGGACTTGTATGTCTAGTCCATTGGGTAATTTGATGAAGATATCTTCCTGTGGCACACCGTTCAGAAAAGCGCACCTCAACTCCATCTGATGAAGTTTGAGATCAAAGGAAGCCACAAGGGAGAGAACAATTCAAAGAGAGACGAGGCTTCCAGTTGGAGCATATGTTTTATTGCAGTCAATCTCTTCCACCTGAAAAAAACCATGGGCACAAAGAAAAGCCTTATTCTTGATGAATTTTGCGTCAGCGCCCTACTTTGATTTGAGGACCCAAGTTGTGTCTAGTTCTTTACAGTGGCTGGGCTCGGGCACAATCTTACAGACCTCATGACGCTTGCATTTGCCCTGTTCAGTTTATAGGGCCTTCTTCCAACCCTCCCAGTTGGAGGACTTATGGGCTTCTGAAATGTTCCTGGGGTCAGGTAGGAAGGAGGGTTCAGAGCTGATCAGATTTGCCCTGGGAGAACGTCTTTTTGGAAGGATCCGTTCAATGGATATATCTGATCCAACTTTGTGTGGAGCTTTGTCATACCAGGGGAAAACAACATAGTGGGGATTAGAGGATGTGGCAATGGTGCGGCTGGAGGGGTCATCCTTGACGGCAGGAGTGACTTGTTGGTTGGATTTGCAGATGATGCCATTGGAAGGGGGAGAATTGCCCAAGGAGTCAAGTGAGGGGGAAGGATTGGAGGAGAGCAATGGCTCAGATAGGGTTGTTTCTGGAGGATTGCCAATGACAGGGACAAGAGAGGAAAAGATTGGGGACGCCTTAGAAATTGAGTTTTGATGGGTGTCCAATTTGAAAGGGAAGACGTCTGCAAAGAGTTTCACATGATGAGAAACTTGGATTTTTTTCTGAGAGGGAATCCACAGCTTGTAAGAGCAATGATGTGGATCAAAACCAAGGAGCACACCTTTGATCCCCAAAGGAGAGAATTTTGATTTTCTCCACTTCTTTTCCACAAACACAATGGCCTTACAGCCAAAAGGGAAGACATGGTTCAGATTGGGGCGCTTTTTTAACCACTTCTCAAAGGGGGTCTTCAGTTCAAGATTGGAGTGAGGAGTAAAATTTTTGAGGAAGAAGGCGATGCACACAGCTTCCCCCCACCATTTAAAGGGGAGTCCAATGGTGGACAGAAGGGTTTGAACTTTCTTGATGGTAGTGCAATTACCTCTTTTGTCAAAGGGGTTTTGTTGGGGAGTGAAGGGAGCCGTGGTGAGATGATTAATTCTGTGAATTCAAAGGAGGTTTTTGAAGGATTTGTTCACAAATTCTCCCCCATTTTCAAATACTAAAGATTTTATTTTGAACCCTGAGTTCCTTTCAGCCTTGTGAATGAATGAGACAAAAGTGTCAGACTTACAGTGAATGGGGTAAATGAAGGCGTATTGGGTATGACCATCCACAATTGACAGCCTCCTGGATGCCAAGACCCTTGCTATTGTTTAGCTACCAGAGGTGATAGAATAAATAATAAATATGTTATTCAATAAATGCAGCAAAAATCCACAAAATATTTGGATAAAGCTTTTGCAAGGTTGATTGGTTTGGTTATAGTTAAATATTATTAATCAATATGAATAAAAGGATCATTAAATAAATTAATAGAGGGGCCAAAATAATATTGGGGATCTTTAACACCTCTCCTCACAGAATTCACTTTGAAAACACATATACCTGGTTACTTTGGAACCTTTCATTTATATTCTTAAAGGAGATATTACCCAAACATAATATATATAAAGATACATGGTGGTGTGACAGGGCGTTTTAGCCAAGCTTACACAACAGAAAAAGGATAATAAGACTCACTTGTCTATTATTAAATCCTTTGGGTACCTGTTTGGGACGTGCACTGATGGGCTAAACCTATTACTATGGTTAAAAAGGTTGTTCAGCAGTTTAAATTGATAAAAATGGTTGTGGGAAGGATATTATTAATCAGACCAAAGCCATAAATCACTTACTTGTCTCTTATAAGTATTTTATTACCTTGGCATGGTGTCTGGATGTAAATATAACTGGGTCTCTGGGTATCAATATCCTTAAAAGATCTGTATATTTATAGATTTTTGAGTCCCAATTCTGTCCTTCTGAGGGATACAGGGGCTCAAAGGGATGGATGCTAAGGCTAGCAGGGTAAGCATTGGTATCCTTTCATGTGTTTGTGTTGCTGTAGCCCCATTAAAATCTAATTCCACAGGGTATGTGAATAATTCTACCTTTTGATGCATGTTTAGATGTGTGAATAATAGGAATTTATCCAGATGATTATTATTTAATTAACTATACTTAGTAAATATTCCCAGTATGTTAATGAGTTTTATTAGTAGAAATTACTGTGGGTAATCTGATTTCAAGTGGATTCTCATTATGTATTAGCTGATGGGAGTAAAATCATGATATTGATTTTACTCCTCATTTTTGAAATTCTGTTGATTTACTCAAAATAATGAATTAAAAATATAAACTGCAAAGATTTGTGTGATATTTTTACATAATCAATTTTCTAAGTATGTGAAGGAAATACTGATGTCTTAAAATTATCAGAATTGTATTTTTAAAGTATTTTAAGAGATTTTACAAGTAGTAGTTATCTCATTTTCTACTTCTGGTATTTTTTATTATATTTAATAAAAAATATGTAGAAAGTTTATTTAAGTATTTTTATATAATTTTATGTATTTTTAGATTATCTATTATCCAAGGGGAAATTTATTAAATATGTAGTATGTCCCTGTCTGGGTTCTAGCACCTTTAAATGGGAGCTGGGTTTCTGAAGCCGCCTGTCACTCTATCAGCCCATAGTCCCCCGGCTCCTTATTGTCAGATGCCCAGGGCTGCGTACACGGCTTGTCAGGGTACTCTGACAGGATGGCAGTGCTTCTGCTCAGCTGCGCCTGGATTTGTTGGTTTCCGCGGCTGCGTGCAGGAATTGTGACAAATCACATTTCAGCCCATAACTCCTCCAAATCACAGAATTCTTGTATTCTGTCACAAAATTCAGTGTGAAACCTATACCTGGGGTTTCATTTGAAATTTTATAATTGCCAAAATCCCAAGGCCGTTTCTCTTTCCAAATCTTTATAAATTATTTAAAAATATATGCAGTAGGAATTTGAGGTAGGTTTCATTCAGTGACCCTACCTTGATTTTTATGTAGAATCAGAATTTGAAATAATATTTCTAATATTATTTCTCTTTTAATAAGATTTTTATTGATTTATTTTATTTTGTTACTTTTGCAGCTTGCTCTGCAATAGTAGCAAGCTGACAACAAACATGAGAAATCATCTGTTTCCTCCCTTGTAATTAGGGGAAATGTGCCCACAGAGTTCCATGTGGATGCATTTGAGGGGGCCATGGGTGTGGGAAACTTTCCAGGAAAGGGTGTTTTGGTCATTTTAGAGGTGTTGCAATTGGGACAGTTGAGGTCTTTGAAGGAGAAGAGTGGAAAGAGATGACTGAGAAAAGCGGGGTTTGGATGACCCATAGCCTGACAAAGGTCCAGGGATGTCAAGGCACTTTTTTCTTGAGAAACGGAGGTATCCAGAGCCAGATTGTTATTGACGTATTTTCCTGTCATGAGGAATTGATTGTCTTTGATGCAGATGAAGCCATCACTTTTCTGGACAGCAAGTTGTATTTGGGTTATGTACTCTGTTTTTGCAGGACTTTTGTTTCTTAGAGAGTTTGTTCTGGCCTGGTTGGGTGACTTTGGTGAGTTGAAAGGCTGTAGATTTAGGATGTTTTTGTGATTCATGCAGTTGTTGTATTTCAAGTTTGAGATTGATTAGAAAGGTATTGTGAGGGTTCTTGGCTTTCTTACCCTTGTATTGGGCAAATTGGAGCAAGCGCATCATGTAGAAGGATGGGGGAAGTCTTTTTAGGATGATAATAGCCCAGAGGGTTTCGATGGTAGTTTAGTCAGGGCTACCATCACATACTTTGAGGAGGAGTTTGAATGTTTCTCTAAACTTTTTGATTGAGTCTCAAAGGTTTTGTTTGGAAAATTGGATGTCATAGAGGCAGTCAATTTGATTGACCACATTCTTGAGTGAATTGGTGGCATAATGATCACAGATAGAGTCCCATAGGATATTGGGCTTGTAGGCAGTTGGATCCTTGACAAACCGAGTGAAGTTTTGTTGATCAAGGTGTAATAAAATGATAGTTAAAGTGTATGTCAGCTCTCTGATACCAGGAACCTTGCAGTCCTTTAGCTACAGAGAGTGATAAAAGAACTTGGAGCAATAATATTCCAAAGAATAAACACTTTAAAGCTCCAATAATGGTATGGTAAGAGCAAGTTCAAGGTTTATTTGGTTTGGTTATAAATATTTTAAATATAATATAAAAGAGGGGCCACAGTATTATACTACTGGGGATCTTTACAGACTAGCAACCTCTCTCCAAGGGGCCTCCTTAGGCATTTTAAGAACCTTGGAATAAATATGGGTGCCTTAGAAAGGACTTATTCCACTAAAGGCGGGGCTTAACAGCACAAGTGGCCTAGACAGGAAGGGAAACACTCACTCTGAGTACTTGACCACGAAAATCCTGGAATAATTGGAAGGGTTTCAGAGCAGATGGGGTTGATTGCTTGACTAAACTTCAATGGTTGATTGGTTAATAAAGGTAAATAATACTACTACAGACTAAGTCATAAATCACTTGCTTATCTTCATATAAGCACTTGATTAACAATGACACCGTGTCTGATTGATAATAAATAATTCCTGATAACTGATAACTGATTGGAAACAGAAGGGCAAAAAGAGCCTGTTTAAATATTTTTTTGGGTGCTTGAGGGCCTCTAGAAGGGGTAATAGCCATGGGCTGAGGCTAGGGGGGCAATCAGGGCAAAATTGGCACGTCCTCAAGGTGCTGTTAGCCTGCTGGCCTTAGATCTGTCAAGGAACAGCTCCTTTTTAGCTGCAGGATCTGTTAATCAATAGATTAGTCATTTTGCTGATCCTGCACTGATCCTCAATTTGTACTTTAAGTACTGGTCCAAAGTGAGCAGACGTGGATGTTTTTTGATTCTCCATCCTCTGCTGATCCTGTATGTAATTTTCAATAATTTTTACGACCACTCCTTATGTAGTTTTGTGGTCTTTGAAGGTTCTGATCAACTCATGTCGGGGTGAGTCTGGATCTTTATTTAATTAATAAAAAAAATACTAAAAATTAGTTAATAACTAATTTTAATTGATTTTTAAGGTTTTTGAACTAAAATCTATGCTTGTGTGGTAGCTTTACATATGTAGTGTAGATCCTACTATATTGTAGCTCCTCTGAACGGTACCTGGATGTCAAACTGATCACAGAAGGAGGCGCGGGGATCAGTCCATTCAAATGCGCGCGGGGGACTGATCCGCTGCTCAGATGCGCGCGGGGGACTGTACCGCTGCGCGCGTGACTAGGTCACGGGATTACCTGCGCGGGAATTCAGTTGCGCGGGAGTCCAGCGCTGTAGGGACGCGGGGCTGCGTGCGGGAGTTGGCGTAGATGGGAGTCCAACGCTGTAGGGACGCGGGGCTGCGTGCGGGAGTTTGCCTACGCAGGAGACCAGCGCTGTAGGGACGCGGGGCTGCGTGCGGGAATTGTGACAAAACACAATTTCCTGTGTAACTCCTAAACTACACACAACACCTGGATTTTGACTGAAATTTAGGTGTGAAACCTATACATGACATATCATGTGAAATATTAAAATGGCTAAAAGGTGCCATACTGGTGCCGTGGTCTTTTACCATTTTGTATTAAATTAATTAAAAAAATATAAGGAGTAAGAATTCAAGGGTGGGGTCAGTGAGTGACCCTACCTTATTTTGGGTGGGGAATCCATTTCTGCAATAATATTTATGGATTTCCTACTCCTTTATTTTATAATAATTTTATTTTTTCATTGATCTTTGTTCCTTTTAATTTTGTTAATATTATTATTGTTGTTGCTTTTTCAGGTTGCTCTGTGCTAAGTAGCAGGCTGACAGTGTAATTCTTTTTGAGTTTGATTTTGGGGGAGGGATTGATGATCTAATCAAGTAAAACAGTGTCTAAGACTTTGTAACAAAATCCTGTGAGAACATTGTTCCTCAAACTGGAGAAGTTTTTGGCACAAGTGAGTTTTTCTCCGTGAATGCCTCTCAGATCATGGTTTTCCCCCATGGTAGTGATGGAAGTATGGCTGGTGAGAAGTTTCTGTATGGTGAATCCCAACAAAGATGAAGATATCAATGATGAGTTGGATTTGGTGGTGGGAGATGGAGAAGTCATGGGAGTTGGAAGGGAGCCATACTTTGGTTGGAAGGGGAGTGCCACGGTTTAGGTATTTAGATCCTTCAAATCTCAATACTTATTTCCTGTCCTATTTTTGTCACTTCTGGTGATTCAAACTGGGCTAGTAACCAATTGAATGTTTCCAGGGAAATTGCTATGGGTGAGCAGAAAATTGATGGGACAAGAGAACAAGAATGAGCAAAGAGATGAGCAATACCTATTGAATGTTGCCAGGGCGAGTGATATGGGTGAGCGGCAAAGTGATGGGACAAGAGAAAAAGAATCAGCAAAGAGATGAGCAGAAAATGATTGTGCAGGTATGGATGAAGAGGAGAGCATGAGTTAGTTGAATTGAGAGCACAAGGAGACAAAAATAAAGAGACAGCAGACAATCAGAGGACACAGTCAAGAGAGAGAGAGAGAAAGAAAGAGGAAATAAGTAAGGGGACCTATTGAATGTTTCCAGCAAAAGTGATGTGGTTGAGCAGAAAAGTGATGGGACAAGAGAACAAGCACAAGCCAAGAAATGAGCAATACCTGATTGTGCAGGTATGGATGAAGAGAAAAACATGAGTGAAGAAGAAAGAGGAGAAGATCTAGGTACAGCAATTTAATCAGTACATAACGTGTCTCCTCTAAACCTAACCAAGGGAGATGCAAAGAGATTGAGCAATGAGATTAGGTTTGGTGTTTGGTTGTTTGGTCTTCATCTGTTCTTTGTTCAGTCCTTTTGTTGGATGTTCTGGGTGGAGATTTTGTATCACAACATCCATCACAAGCACAATGGTTTGGAAAAAAGGTATAACTGTGTTCCAGATCTGTATTTTAACCCACCACAGGAATCAAAGGGGTACCACAAGGCTATTCAATTGTTTGCTATTCCAAAGAATGGCTCCCCAAATTGAGTGAATTCAAAAGGCAGAAAGTCTAAAAGAAAAAGAAATTGGAAGAGAAGAGATTTCCAATAGGCTTTTAAAATTGATTCTTCCCCAGAGAAGTGTTGGTGGGGTATCAGGGGCTGGGAGTAGTGCTTCAGGCACCAGTAGAATCCTAGTTCCAGGCAAAAAAAGGGAAAAAAATTTTTCTTTCTAACAATAGTTTTGATGGACCAAGGTCTAAATCTCAAAAAGTTTTAGTTGTGATGCTGATTATAATTTATGACTGTATTACCTATGAACTGTTGGAAAGAAATTTCATACACTCATTATTGACATGGAAAAATTGGAATAAAAATTGATCAGACCAACCAGTGGCCCATACAGCTCTTTGGAAAGGGGCATCTAGTAGTACTATATTGTATCTTCTGCCTTTCAAGAACTTCATTTTCTACTTTTATAGTCAAAAGCACCTGGATATTCTGGAAAACCTTGTATCTGCATGCCCCTCAATTTAAAGTACAAATTTCCTCCAGTCATGGAAGGGAATGGTCATATTGAAATGACCAGTTTTCTCAGATTTCCACTCTTGTAGAGCAAGCTGAAAAAGTAACAGAAATAACAAAAAAATAATAATAATAAAATTAACCTAAGAAGGAGTAGGAAAAAAAAATATTATTGCATATATGGATTTTCCACCAAAAATTAGGTAGGGTCACTCACTGAAACCACCCTTGAAATCCAACTCCTTATATTTTTAAATAATTAAGGAAAGAAAGACCAAAATACCATGGCACTATAACTTTGATTGATGATTTGATTGAAAAAGCAAGCTATGAAACATAATAAATGGATGAGAATCAGGAACAAATGAATATAGACAGATAAGCAGAATCAAGTTTGAGAAAACCAACACAGTGAGGAAGTTTCCCAAGTAGCCTATGGCTATATGAGTGAGTAAGAGAAATACATGACTGAGCTGAATTCAGATCAAAGATAACCAATAAGTAACTTTGCGGATGATCTTCAGTTAGAATTAATCTTACCAACTAAAGAAGATAAGGTTATTCTCTTGAGTTTTAAGGCTCAATGACTGAGATTAAGAGCTTGTTTCAGAATCAGCGGTCAACAAGTATATGTTTGAGGTTGAGTGGGTTGAAGACCGTAGAGAATAGTGTTTGTCTGGCGTTTTTGATGGAAAGTCAAGTGAAGAGAACAGTAGAAAACTGAGAGAGAAGAGAAAATCAGAAATGAAAAAGAAAATAAGGAAAATATAAAATTGGATCTTTAATCTTCAAGTTGTCCTTTTTTTTGAATCCTTTTGGAAACCATGAGAGTTCCTCCTTTGAGTGGTATTTGAAATAACCTTTGTGAGACACCCGCGGGAACCTTGAACCTGTCACAGTTATGAGTATGTGTCACCGCCTGTGCTACTTCCCCATCTACCTTTAAACTCCCCTTAACTGGAGATCATTCTGGTTTTAGTTGAAAGATCAGACTAGAGAACTTCTCCAATTGACAAAGGTTGACTGCCTTTGTCAAAGGATCAGCAATCATCTCTCCAGTGTCTACTTGATGGATTGAGAGAGAACCTTCTTTAAGTCCTTCCCTCAGCCCCTTGGTTTTGAGGTCCATATGATGGGTCTTGGCATTAGATCCAAATTTCTTTAGTTTGTCATCCACACCCTTATTATTGATGTAGTGCCTTGAGGATGACATATTGGATTGGAATACTTCTTCCAATAAGTGAAATACCCATTTTCTCTCAAGATATGAGTCCAGCAACAAATTGAGCTCCACCTACATGGATGAGTACGTTATGTTTTGTTGCTTATAACTGTTCCAAAAGATAAGGCTGCCAAAGGACATACACAAATAGCCTGATTGAGATTTGCAACTGCTTGGGTCTTTGGACCAGGAGGCGTCACTGTAGTACTCAATGGGTCTTTTTGATTCATTGTATGCGAGTTTGAGTTTCCAATCCTTGGTGTGATTCAGATATTTCCAAGTTTTTTTAAGTTCCCTCCAGTGAGAAAGACCCAGTTTATTCTGAAATTGAGCCAAGCTGGAGACGGAATAACTGATGTCTGGACTAGTTCAACTTGCAATATAATTGAGGAGTCCAAAGGCTGATTTGTAGTTTATGTTTATTTTCTTGAAACCTTCAAAGTCTTTGTCTAAAGCCCCACTCATCTGAAGATGGGGCGTTAAAGGAGTGGAGGATGGTCTGGATTCCAACAAGCCAAGTTCTTCCAAGCCATGCATGATATGGCTGGGTTGACTGAGTGGGATAATATCCAAACTTATTTCAAACTTCATACCAAGGATTGTGTCTGGTTCATGAGATTGAGAATCTTTGAATCTTGTCTTGAACTTATCATCAAAATTGTCACCATCCCCAACAAGAATTACGTAGTCAACCTGAAAGAAGAGAAAGGACTTTTTTTCCTCCAATCTTTATAGACATGGGTCACTGTCTGACTCTTTGAACCCCAAAGACTTGATCCATTCAGTAAAGGTACCATACCAATTTTTTGGAGACTGCTTGATTCCATACAGACTTTCCTTGAGTCTTAAGTACTGACATGTTTGAGGGCATCCCTGCGGTGTTCTAATGATGACTTCTTCATTTATGGGAGCGTGCAGAAAGGCAGCTTTTAAATTGTACTGCCTTATGTTAAGTTGATTCTTCAGGGAAAATATTAGAATTTCTCTCAGAGAGGCTATTTTACCGGTCGGAGCAAAGGTTTCTTCAAAATCTAGACTGTGAACTTCATTGAACCCTTTGACAAAAATCCAGGCCTTGTGAATGATGGTTTTGTTGTGCAAGTTGTCCTTAATTTTGAATATCCACGTTGTATCTAATGGGTTCAGTGGTGTCTCCCCCTCATAGTCTTCCCATACCTTGAGTAGTTTGCATTGATCCATTTCTCTTTTTATCGCTCCACCCCATTTAGGACTGTCTGAACACTTTCTAGCTTGATTGAACTTTTTCAGCTTGAAGTAGTGATGGAATCCATATTGTTGAGGGGGTCTGATGGACAATCAATTGCAGAGATTTCTTTGGATTGGTCTTTTGACCGACTCAGATGTTCTGGATTCTCTACATGTTTCAGTTGCTTGGCTGGCTGGTTATCAGATTTTTCCTTAGAGCTCAACTCTGACTCAGAGGCACTCAAAACTCCCTCATCAGAAGAGATCACTTCAGCTGGCGGATTGCAGTAGTTCATTCAACCAGGAATGGTGTCCACTTCATTTATTGATGGGCTCTCATCTGTTGCTTCATCAGTATTGAAGTTGAGATGCATGGTAGACTTGATTGCCAATTGGTCAACTGAGTGTTTGAGGCAACAAACATGTTTAGATTGGAGAATCATCCCGTCAGACATGAGGATCTGATACAAGAGAAATTTGGGGTTGTAGCCAAAAAGTTTACCTTCTCTTCCCTTTGGTTCAAATTTTGCTCCTTTTATTCTTTTTTGGTTTAGAATGACAGAAGAGACTCCGATTGGTTGAAGGTAATTATTGGGTATTTTGCTTCTTTTAATGAGTTCCCAGGGAGATTGGTCCAGACCATCTTTTGGTATTTGGTTAAGAACAAAGCAGCATGCTTTAAGCGCTTCCAACCAGTACTTTTGGGGTAAGTGAGCAGGGCTCAGAGAGGACCTCACACTTTTGATAATTGTCCGATTGGCCCTTTCAGCCCTACCATTTAATTTGGGATGATATGGTTCAGTTACCAACTGATTGATGTACTTCTCCTTGAAATACTTTACTATACTGGCATTAACAAACTCAGATCCCCCATCCAAACAAACTGAGGTGGGATAATACCCACAGAAATTCTTCTGTTTTTCTATTACTTTGATCAGTACCGGGGTATCGTTGTCCTTTCCATGGAGAGGAATACCCAAAATGTAACCAGAGTAATTATCCAGGACAGTAAGAATGTACTTCTCATGTCTGTGCAATTCTGGGGTGATTGGACCGATGAAATCAAGATGTATCCTTTTGAAAGGCTTGGATGAAGATATGGAGGTGGATTTGAACGGACTCTTAGTTATCTTGCAAACTAGACAATCCTTGAATTCAAATTTTTCCTTCTCTGCAGGACTTTATTGAATCCCCTTGATCTTAGCTAGGTGGCTAAGCAAGGAGTGAGCGCAAGACAGATGTAGATCTTTCAAGTTCCTTGGGTCTTCATGATCAGTGCAATAACACTTGTTGTTTCCAATTTGGCGCGGTCAATCCAGAACCAATAGATTGATGATGATTGATCCTTGAAAAATCTTTTGATCATTCTTGCTTAACTCAAAATGAACAGCTTTAGCCTTTAAGATACATCCTTGGTTGAGAATTTTTCCTGGGATTATCAGGTTGACCATGATATTGGAAAAAAAAAGACAATTGGACAACACAATTGTTTGATTTTTCCATTCCAAGCTCACCGTTCCTAGTCCCAGAATGGGTAGGTTCTCTCCAGCCTTCCCCGTAGTTATGTGTTCTCCCGTGTAGTCTTTGAGTGTGGTGAAGAACCTTTTATTGTTGAAGATATGTGAGGTTGCACCACTATCAATCAGAATGTTTTTATCCACGCCGATTTCGGAATCAATGCATCTTGTAACAAACGCATGAAAGTGGGCTGAATCTTGATTCTTCCTTTGCTTCCCTTTCCATTTGCTCTGATTTTCCCTCCACAACTTGGGGGCCTTTTCCGGATGGAGATGGAAGCATTCAGATTCAGAGTGGTGTTGATCTTGTTTTGGATTATGGTAACCCTCAATACATTGGCTAGATAGGGTGTTCTTTGTCTTGGTTCTCATTATGGTTAAGGAAGTTTCAGCAGTTCCTTGTACAGTTCCTTTCTCTGAGGTTTGGGCCTTAACCTTGTTATGATATTGAACAAGGTGGTTGCACACAAAGTCCACAGAGATCTGTTTGATGGAATGCATGAGTTGGTGTTTAAGATCCTGAAGGTTTGACGGGAACTTGAACATGGTTAGGTAAGCTAGGATGTTGTTTGGTAGGTCTATAACTATATAAATCATCTTTTTGATGGATGTTTTGATGTTTGTCACAAAGTTCAGAATCTCATCTTCTATAGAAGTCAGATGTAGAAAGTCATTGAAGATACTTGCTTTGTTGGAAGCTTGAGAGGATGAGAATTGTTCCTTGATTGCTTTCCAGATGTCTTTGGCTGAATTGATATTGACCGCGCTGATAAAATTATTGTGTGTAATAGAATCATTGTTGGAAATGAGTAAGAGTTGGATTTTTTCATTATCTTGAGTGGAAAGAGATTTGGAGGTTGATTCAAATGTTTCCAGTACTCCTCTGAGTTTGAGCAAGGCCATCATTTTGTCTTTCCATATCCCATAATTCTCTTTGGTAAGCAGGGGGGTTGTCTCGAGAGCCATTTTGAGCATAGCTTGACGGAAAGAGTCCTTTGAGAATCCAAATCCTCTAGCCATAGGCCTAAGGCTTGCTGGTTGAGGAGAATTTGGCTTTTAACCATATAAATTTGATTGATGATTTGATTGAAAAAGCAAGCTATGAAACATAATTAATGGATGAGAATCAGGAAAAAATGAAGATAGACAGATAAGCAGAATCCAGTTTGAGAAAACCAACACAGTGAGGAAGTTTCCCAAGTAT
Organism: Puccinia polysora; assembly: GCA_025617555.3. Lineage (NCBI taxonomy): Eukaryota > Fungi > Basidiomycota > Pucciniomycetes > Pucciniales > Pucciniaceae > Puccinia > Puccinia polysora. Next base: position 15,302,821 of record CM062615.1, on the reverse strand, counting down.
CCTATGGCTATATGAGTGATTAAGAGAAATAAATGACAGATCTGAATTGAGATCAAAGATAACCAAGAAGTAACTTTGCGGATGATTGTAAACTATGGTGTGACAAGTCAAGAACAGGTGACAGCTCTTGTGAACAACCTAGTCTCAACACGGGTCCCCTGAATTTTTCTGTTTCCTCTTTATCTTCTCTTTTCATTCTTTCATTCTCATTCTTGCCTGTTCTTGTCTGTTACTCCTCTCATCCTCCAACACAACTCAAAACTCAACCAACACTTGATCAATCCTCAACACATCTTGAACTCACCTCAATCAAGACTCTCAACTAGATCAACTCCATAAGAATTCAACCGTCTGTTGTAACTGGTAAGATCAGTCCAAGTCCAGCCAATTTGCAAGGAACTTAAACACTTTGAACTTTTCCTTCTTAGCGTCTCCTTGTCTTCCACTACTTCCATCTCTAGCCATAGTCAAGCACCAGCTATTCATATCTTTCTGTGTTGGTGATATTCTTTTCTTATGAGTCTCTGATACTGTTATTCAAACTCCTGGTCATGTTCATTATTCTCATGTTTTCATTCTGATTGTCTCCCTAGCTGCTGGCCTGAATTTCAAACTCATGACTTAAAAGTAATAAGGTTAAAAGCTGAAATCACCATCACGGCCAGCAAGACAAAGGACTATGGCCTCAGGATTGGGATTCTTGTTGGACTCTTTTTGACAAGCAATGCTCAAAACCGCACTTGAGACTACCCCGCTACTGACCAAAGATAACTATGGAATATGGAAAGACAAGATGATGGCTCTTCTTAAGCTCAGAGGAGTACTGGAAACCCTCAAATCAAAGACTGAAACCCTTGCGAGCCAAGACAAAGACAAGATCCAGTTGCTCCTTATATCCAAGGTTGACTCTGTGACCCATAATAATGTCATCAGTGCGACCAACATTAATTCAGCTAAAGAAATATGGCAGTCAATCAAAGAAAGATTCTCCTTGTCCCAAGCATCAACTAGAGCACAGATCTTCAACAACTTCTTACACATTACCTTCCAAGGAGACAATATCATGAGCTTTGTCACCAACGTCAAAACATCAATAAAGAAGATGATTGACATTGGCATTGATCTACCGAAAAACATCTTGGCCTACTTGACAATGTTCAAATTTCCTGCCAACCTGCAGGACCTAAAACAACAGCTCATGCACTCAGACAGACAAATCTCAGTTGAATTTTTATTTAATCATCTGATTCAGTTCCACAACAAAATTAAAGCAGAACAAACCAAACAAGGAGTAGAACATACCTCTGAAACAGCACTCACTACAATGCAAACCAAGACAAAGAATCATCTTGCAAACCGATGTATCAAAGGGTATCACAACCCAATACAAAACAAGAATCATACGGAAGCAGAATGCTTTCACCTCCATCCAGACAAAGCCCCCAAATGGTGGAGAGAAAGCCAAAACAAGTGGAAGGAAAAACAAAAGAAGTCTCAAGAATTCTCCCACTTCCACGCTTTTGTGACCAGATGGATTGATTCTAAGATAGGAGTAGAACAGAACATCAAAATTGAGAGTGGAGCTACCTCCCACATCTTCATCCAGTCAAAATTTTTCACCACCCTTAAGCCGTACTCCGGGGAATACATTACGACAGGAAAGGTTGGGGCAAATCTGCCTATCTAAGGAGTGGGAACCGTTAAATTGGAATGGAAACAACATACAATCACCCTTTCCGACTGTCTATATGTCCCAGACATAGTTGTCAACCTCGTGAGTCCGGGAAAGCTACTTGAACACGGCTGTACATTAGAAGCAAAGAAGGGTCATTTCAAAGTAAGAAAGGGTAACAACAAAGTCTGCTGCGGGATGATCATCAATTACCTGTTTGTCATTGATGTGCCAATCAAAATGGGAGTAAATGAAGGATGCCTTTTGACACAGGCAGATGGGTCAAGAACGCTGAAGGATCTTCACTTAACTTTTGGCCACGCGTCTCATGGACGTCTAGCCAAAATCAAAGGAATTCAATACAATGTTGCCAGAATGGGTAAGTTCGAATGCAAAGACTGTCTCCTTTGTAAAATCAACAAATCCCCGTTTAAGGCCACCTCTACTTCAGCCACTAAACCCTTTGAAATGCTACATTTAGACCTAATTGGTCCAATTACTCCAGAATCCCATAGACACAAAAAATACGTGCTGACTGTTGTGGATAACCACTCAGGTTATATCTCAGGTATTCCTCTAGTCGGAAAGAACAACACTGTCTCTGTACTGATAGAAATCATTGAGAAACAGAAGAAAAAATGTGGTTATTATCCATCATTGGTATGTTTGGATGGCGGTACGGAATTCACGAATAATAGGCTAGTACAATATCTCAAGGAGAGATTCATCAACCACCTTATTGCTGAACCGTATCACCCCAAACACAACGGCAGGGCTGAGAGAGCCAATCAAACAATTGTCGAAAGCGTGAGATCATCACTGAGCTCAGCCAAATTCCCATGGAAATACTGGTCAGAGGTCTTCAAATCATGCTGCATAAGCCTCAATAAAATCCCGAAGGACGGCTTGGAGTTATCCCCATGGGAACTCATCAAAAAAAGCTCCTTGCCACTCAACTACCTACAGCCTGTCACACTTTGCACTTAAGGATTATTGTCTTCACCACTTCAACATGTCCCTTCCTCAGTACCATCTACCTCAGTCTAAAAGCGTGACACAAATAAAAGCACAACATCAAAGTTGCAATCCCCTATTTCCTCTGGCTCGCGCTGACCTTCCAATCTCGGCAACCAACTCAGTCTATACTTGCAAACTTTGCAGTTAACTCCATACCAGTCAACCATCCATTGTGAGATCCAATCTCCTTCCCTGGCCAATCAACAGCCTCGGACTTCCATCTTTGGTCATGCATTGTTTGTTAGTTTGCATCTACGTCTAACCAAGCCATCACTACTGTATAGTTTGCAATTGGACTAGTCCCTACCCTGCATACACTCTTACCTCTCATTTGCATTACCTTCAACGTCACTTGCTCCTATCCCAATTCATCATGCAATTTTATGCTCAGATTCTATTGTCTCACACTTACGCTAAGACCTTGGATCTATACCACTGCTTCATTTCCTATTCCGTTCCTGTCATTCATTGCCTCACCACTTCACCTGTAGTTAGCTCATCACCAGGTTGTATCTAGTCACTTTGGATTACCTTATAAGGGCTATCCCCTTGCCTGATGATTGTCTCCTCAGTTAGTTAATTTCATACGTTCTTGCATTTTGCTGCAACCTAGTTATCACATTGGACTTAGGTTGAGTTTCCTTCTTTGGAACACCTTCCATTCATCTTGCTGTTTGTTGAGTGGCATAACCAAGTTTGCACTTTGCAACTGGGTCTTGCTATTTGCACTTGCCCTTGCACTTGGTATTCCTTTGCGCTCACAATCATCTAAGAATTGCCCTATAGTACGTGGGGTGGTTGTGTGACAGTAAATTAACTAACTCAACTCATGTATTGTAGCCTGCCAACCTATAGTAGACTTCTTCTTTTTTGAGGTCACATACTCGCTCAACCGGGAACGCTTCCCTTGCCCCTTACAATGATGAGATCCATTGGGTAGGGAGAACCAGCACTCCTTGGGCCCAACAACCCTTAGATCCAGTTCCTCCTTCCAAATTGCCATCTGTGGAACATCTCAATGATCCTTGGGCTCCTCCACGGGATGCTCCGACGGACCCTCTTGCGGAATTTGCAGACTCCGACCATTCTTCCAATGAAACCTCAACTGGTGGTAGACCAGGGGTTCGCACTACTGCTCTCAAGCCCAATGCTCTGACCCTGCTTTTGACATTGATCCAGGCCCTCACTCATGGTGCCCAGCAATCTAGTCCAAGCACTCCTAGTTTTTGCACTCTGGGCATGAAACAACCTGATCACTTTACAGGAGAACACCCTCATAAGCTTAGATCCTACCTACAGTCTTGTAAAATTATCTTTTCAAACAAGTCCAACAATTTCCCTTCCGATAGACATTAAGTTATGTATGCTTTGTCCTTCTTATGAGGTAGAGCCTTGCAGTGGTTTGAACCGTACCTCAAACTTTTGTCCAACAAAAGTCCCACTTGTATTCTCAACTTCTGGGACAAGTTTGAGAAACAATTGTTCACCCTGTTTGGCGATCCCAACAAAGTTTGAAACTCCAAATACAAACTTAATAGTTTAGTTATGAAGGAGAATAGTAGAGCTTCCGTTTATATTTCTCATTTTCAAACCTTGCAGCCTTACATCCAGTGGAACAAGGCCGCTCTTCTATTCCATTTCCAAAAGGTTTTACCGGAACGCTTAATTGAACAGCTTGCAGTTGGAGGTCATAAGACAACCTCACTTCAGAAGCTAATTGATTGAGTGATTGAGCTTGATAATGGCTATCATGACAAGAATTGCTATTGGCGGAACAACCATGGGCCATCCACGTTGGCTCCAAAGGTGGACAACTCCTCAAAGCAAAACACGGGGAACCCAAAACCATCCAAACCAACCCCAACTTCGAACTCCAACTTGAAAGGGAAAACCGTTGCGGAAACTCCAAAGTTCTTGGACAAGGAAACCGGGATGCTTTGAAGTGAGGAACGGCTGCAAAGGGAAAAGAAAGGGCTGTGTATGTATTTTGGAGGTAAACATGATGTTGACAGCTGTGCAAAGCGGTTAGCGCATGAAGCAACTAAACAGTCAAAAAATTAGCTTGTAGTTTTTCTTATACTCGCAAGGAAAACTACACATTATCTAAATCACCGCGAGTAAATCTTTGCACTTGCAAGTCACTAGGTGCTCCGAGTTCAAGATTTATCCTATTTTATTCTGACAACACTCCTTATCAAGTATTACTTGATTCCGGCGCTAATGTTTCCTTCATCAGTGAATCTTTTGCCACTTCCAAAAATCTTACGCGTTCCGAGATAGATAAATTTCCCATCTATCTAGTAAGTAGTGCAACTGAACCGTCTTATTGGGTTTCCCAAAATGCAAAATGGACCTTTGCATTTTCCAATTTACCCAGCTTCAAATGGGATTTCTTTGTCTTGGCTATACCCGGAATGGATGATACCATTCGAGGCCATGATTTCCTGATTTACTGGAATCCGGATGTGAATTGGAAAGAAGGAGTAATTAACCTTCAAACCTTGCACCCCAGAACGCTAACCTTTCCGTCAATCAGGAATTAAACAGGCTACCTGACACTGTCATTGAGTTGCATGACACTTTTCCGCCAGGAGATTTGCAATATCCTGACCTTCATTCTCAAATTTCCTCTTCAGATTTAGGAGTTATTGCTTACATATCCAGCTTACCTTTTTCCTGTTCCTTCAAAGAGAAACAGACACCAACCAAAAGGTGTATTTTGAGCTCCCTAATCCTCTCGCACCATGCGAGCACCTCAAACCTGCTCAAAGATGACAAGATTGAAGATTTATAAATCATTCAAGAGTCTTTACCTTTGGTTTATCATGACTTTGCTGATGTCTTTTCAGCTGCAAAAGCAGATAAACTACCTCCATTCCGTCCTTACAATCACAAGATTGAACTTACTGGCCCACCTCCAGCACCAGGAGCAGTTTACTCTCTCTTGACGCAAGAATCAATTGAGCTTCAAGACTACATTGCGGAAAATGTAGCAAAAGGATTTCTTTGACCAAGCAATTCAAACACAGGTTCCCCTGTCCTATTTGTACCAAAAAAGGACGGCGTACTTTGCCTTTGTGTTGACTACAGGAAACTGAACCAGCTAACCCGGAAGAATGCCTATTCAGTACCGCCTATGTCATATCTCCTTACCCTCTTCCATGGAGCTACTTATTTCTCAAAGTTAGACCTTTGAGGTGCCTATAACCTAATTTGCATTAAGGAAGGTCATGAGTATTTGACTGCGCTGAGAACCCGGTTTGGCAGTTATGAGTATACCCTCATGCCTTTTGGCCTCTGCAATGCTCCTTCCACTTTTCAACATTTTGTCAATGACATTTTTTCCGATCTTGTAGGTAAATACCTTGTGGTATATCTCAATGATATACTAGTCTACTCGAGAAACCTCAAAGATCACATTGCACATGTGCGAGAGGTGCTGCAGCAACTTTGCAAGAATGACCTGTTTGCAAAAGCCTCTAAGTGCAAGTTCCATTCCTCTTCTCTTCATTTTCTAGGTGTCGTTGTGGTAGACCAAACCTAATCTATAGCCATCAGACTCAATTTTCTAGTATAAATATAATCCCAATCATAAATTTAACCTCAGAAATGGATTCTACACCAAAAATAACCCATAGTCACCCAGCCAAACTACCCCTCTATCTCTCATGGTTTAGAAGATACAGCCAAAATAAATTGTGGACAGCTCATATCACACTCAGGTATCACAAACTAGTGAAAGGCCATATGGGTATACTTGGAATCCCTAAAGACATACCAGTAACATCCCAACATAACACCTCAACCAAAAATACAACCAATCACCTCACCTGTATACTCAGAACCATAAGCAAGGCCATGTGTAACCAAAACGACCAGCAGTACAAGGCACTACACGACTACCCAGCAATGTATGCAGGCAGTCTGGGCCATGTGTAACCAAACAACCACCATTACATACAGCCAGTAGCATGTGATACCAAATAAACTACCAGTACCAACAACCCTCAGCACCACACAGCAATTTATGCAGCCAGTAGCATGTGTAACCAAACACCCAGCAGTACAAGGCACCACAGGACTACCCAGCAATGTATGCAGGCAGTCTGGGCCATGTAGATCCAAAAAACCACCAGTACAGGCACCACAGGACTACCCATCAATGTATGCAGGAAGTCTGGGCCATGTGTAACCAAACAACCACCAGTGAAAATACCACAGGACTACCCAGCAATATATGCAGGCAGCTAGGACCATGTAGATCCAAACAACCCACCAGTACCAGTTCACCACAGCACAAATTCAACCCAGCACTACACAGCAATTAATGTAGGCAAGTGCCTGCATGAAACCCCAGTACAACCTCTTTCCAACCAGCAGAAATGCCTCATGTAACTGTATTAGGTTTTCCCAACCAGCTAAAATGTCTCATGTACCTGTATCCCACTGTAACAGGGGAAGCCCCAGGGCACCCTCAGGGGCAGCCCTGAGCATCCCCTGAGGACCAGATTTTCTATTTAAGGAGGGCCTCTCTGCCCTATCCAGGTTGTATCCCCCACTACCATCACCATCATCATCCACCATCCAGGAGCTCCACCCACTCATCAACTACTCATCATCCAATTACCACCCAATCATCTGTGGTCCCACCCAGATATAAAAAAAAGGAGATTGTCAGTGTAACAATAAAGAAAAAGGGAAATCAAAGACCAATTTTATAACCTCATCAACCATTGAAACCACCCCATTAGGTGCTTTGAATAAGGGTCCTTCTGTGACCTGAGCTATTCAGCACCAAATTAAAGGAAACCACCCATCACTCAATAATTACCCTTACAAAGAAAGAGAGCACAACCAAAAAGGGCTTTCCAACCTTTTTTTCCTCTACCCAGCCCCCTGTGGGTAAACCCATCCTTGGTTCCTCTCCTGAAACACCCCTTTGATAGAACCCTTGAACCCTTTAATATTGGGATATTGGTTAAGATCACACATATCTGATCAACCACTAACCAATAAGCCAATACATCTGGTCCATTCTTCAACAACCCTACCAATAAAAATTAATAACCAATCAAGGTCTGATCTGAGACCTATACTAAGTCTCAAAGAAACCAGCCATTAATTTAAATAAATTATTGTGCAGACTTACTATAGTACTAGAAGGGCAGGCAATTCAAAACCACTCTTAGTGTTACTAATACTCTGAAGGAGTAGAAGTAATACTAAATTCCCCTTCAAGGACTGCCAGCAAGCTATTTGCTAAGTTATTTACATAATCCCACAGGAGTCTCTACATCATAGTCTTGCAGCAAGGACTATCAATGGACCCAGCCAAGAGCAAATGCATATTGGACTGGCTTCCACCTTCTTCCGTTAAATCCCTTCAAGTTTTCTTTGGTTTCAGTAATTGTTATAGGAGGTTCATTGAGCGTTACGCCCAGAAAACCATGAATCTTACTAACCTTCTTCAAAAAGACACTCCTTTTATTTTTACCAAACCAGCTGCCTTGGAGTTCAAAGCTCTGAAGAAAGCGTTCACCACTGCTCCAATAATCGCTCACTTCAACAAGCTAGCTTGCACTATTGTCAAAACAGACGCAAGAGACTATGCGATTGCAGGAGTCATCTCGCAGTTTTCTCCTTCCACTTCTCTTTTTCACCCCGTAGCTTTTGAGTCTTGCAAGTTGCTCGCTGCAGAGCTTAACTGTGAGATTCATGACAAGGAACTTCTTGCAATCGTTTATTGCTTGAAGAAATGGCGTTCATACCTTTTGAGTCTTAAGGAATCCTTTGAGGTTTTAACTGATCATAATTCTTTGAAGTATTTCATGAGTTCAAAAGTCCTTGCACGTAGACAGGCATGATGGGCCAAATACCTCTCTGAGTTCCACTTTACGATCACGTACCGTCCTGGGAAACAAGCGGTAGTTCCTGATGCTTTATCATGTCGGGACAATGTTTACCCGGGGGGGGAGCACCTTTTCCAAAAACAACCCTGAAAACGTTAGGAAACTCTTCTCAACCCAATCTGCCCAACTCAGTTCAATCATTGCTCTCTTACAAGATTTGGCTTCCAAACTCCAACAAGCTCAATGCAACGGCCCTAAGTGCATCAAACTTTGCAAAGGTGCGAACTTATTAGCTAGTAGTTACAGTATAGATGATAATGACTTTTTAGTTTATGATAATCGTATAGTAGTACCAGATAAATCTTGCATTAAGTTAGATATCTTTGAGTCATGGCATGATTCTCCGCTTGCTGGTCATTATGGGCAGGATAAAACCTACCAATTGATGGCACAAGACTTCTACTGGCCTGGTATGACCAAAGAAGTAAAAGACTATGTTAGCGCGTGCTTTGATTGCAATGGTAACAAGTCCTCCAAACACCGGAAGTATGGGCTGCTCCAGCCACTTCCAATTCCGCCTCGTCCTTGGCACTCGCTGTCTATGGATTTCATCTCTCAATTACCTCCTTCTATTGGATATGATGCTATTCTAGTAATATTAGATCGCTTCTCAAAGATGGCTTTATTTTTACGCAGTAATGTGAGGGCCTCTTTGGAAGACTTGGCTAACTTGTTCATAGAATATGTATTTTCAAAACATGGCCTCCCTGATAATATAGTTAGTGATTGTGGATCTCTGTTTTTCTCAAGCTTCTGGACCTCACTATGCCAACATTTGAAGATCACTCACAATTTATCAACGGCTTACCACCCAGAAGCGGATGGGCAAACCAAGCAAGTTAATCAGATCCTCAAACAATATCTTTGAATGTATGTTGCCTATCAACAAGACAACTGGTCGCAATGGCTCCCACTAGCTTAATTTGCCTACAACAACTCCACTCATTCCTCCACCAAAAAGTCGCCCTTCCAAACTCTTTATGGTAGAAACCCAACTTTCTATTCCCTTCACGTAGCACCTTCTCAACCTGCTACCAATTACCTTGAACAAATTCAATTCCTTCAATTGCAACTTTGAACCAACCTCAAAGAAGCAAACAAGCGCTATAAGGAGCAAGCAGACCGATCTTGCACTTTGGCTCCAACCTTTGCAGTAGGAGATCAAGTATGGCTTGATGCTTGCAACATTCTGAGTACTTGCCCAACTCGCAAACTCTCCAAAAGAAAGCTTGGCCCCTTTAAAGTAGAATCAGTCATCTCCTCTAACGCCTTTAAACCTACCTTACCTGCGAAATGGAAAGGTATTCACCCGGTCTTTCATGTGTCTCTCCTAGAGCCAGCTCAAGTCCTATACCCGGGCAAGACTCATCCCCATCCTGAAACAGTCACTGTCCTCAATCATCAAGAGTGGGAAGTAAGCCTTATTCTGGATTCCAGGTTACGCAAAGAAAACTTCAATACCTTGTCAAATGGTCTGGCTTCCAGTCCGACAAAGATTGCACCTCGTGGGAACCATCCCATCAACTTTGCAATTCACCCAATCTGATTCGAGAATTTCATGCAAGCTACCCTTGCAAACCTCGGAAATCATGATTCTTTCCCATCCAATCCCATCCAATTCCATTCCATTCCACTCCACATTTCATCCCATCCATTCCATTGCACTCCACATTTTATCCCATCCAATCCCATTTCATTCCATTTTACATTTATCTTACTTAATCACATTCCATCCCATATTCCATCCCATTAAAACTTATCTTATTTCACCATCATTTCATCATTCAATTCCTCCATCTCACTGTTTTATTCTTTTCTCATTTTTCTTTCATTTCCACTTATTATTAAAAAAAAATGATCATAATAATAATTCTATTTTTTAATACAATAATAAAATATATATGTATATATATATATATATTAAAATTACAAAGTTTCTTTTATTTCTTTTTCTGCATCCTCCCAATTTGCCGTCAATTCCGCAACCATGGACCAAAAGGTATCAAGGTCTTCATCATTGATCAAGGCGGACATTCTTTGAAGTACCAGCACCTCCGTTACAATGTGCCTCTTGAAAATCTCCTTGCACCTCGCAACCCAAGCTTGCTTTGGCTGCGCATTCCATCCACCTTCCTCTAAGAGCTCTTCATATGCTCTCTTCCTTTGGCCACCCGACGTGCCTTCTCCAATATTGTCCGTCAGGCGCCTTGCATCCGTTTTGACTGGCAATACGATTCGCACCGGATCCGCTTTGCCTTGGCCGTCCATCCCTTCCGTCCCAGCCAATTCCTCCCTTCAATCTCCTTCATTTCCTTCTCCTAATTCACCCGCTTCCTCTTCTTTCTCTCCACTTCCGTTTCCTCCATTTTCCTCTTCTCTTTCCGCTGCGTTTTCTTCTCCCTCCCTTGCTTCCTCAGTGACAACTCCTACCGGTTCTGCACTGGATACCTCGCCTCGCACCTCGGCATTCATCTGGGTCCCCGGGTTTTCAGTCGGTGGTCCCCAGTAAGGTGGTGGTGGTGGTGGTGTGTTGGTAGTATATCTTTGAAAAAGAGGCAACACTAGCAAACAAGCAAAAAATTAGTTACTATTTCAAGTTCATTAGTTATTCCTGATTAGTACTCACCAGGAACTCGCGTCCCCAAGTATTTGATCTCCGGCAATGGTGGTATCTTGTAATTGACCCTTGGCGCGGACCTACAACTTTGCATCTCCCTTGATGATTCCAAAGGACCCTTGAAAGTTGACTCAACATTTATAGGGAAGTTGCACGCCACCTTGCGAAGGCGACATTGCTCGCATTTGCCTTGGAGACCTTGGACGGCAGTACTGGGAATACAATGCTTGTTGCGGCAAATACAGTTTTCGCAACGGCGGGATGACGATGATGAAATTCTTGTAAAATTTATAAAATCTATTGGGTAATGAATTAAGTAATGTATAAAGGGTATACAGTAATAATTAAACGACTTGAAATCAATGGGAAAATTTACCTGAACGCTTGCAGAAGCTTGCGTCTTTATACCCAGGCAACTGTCATGCTTTGCACTTAAGGATCATTGTCTTCACCACTTCAACATGTCCCTTCCTCGGTACCATCTACCTCAGTCTAAAAGCGTGACACAAATAAAAGCACAACATCAATTTTGCAATCCGCTATTTCCTCTGGCTCGCGCTGACCTTCCAATCTTGGCAACCAACTCAGTCTATACTTGAAAACTTTGCAGTTAACTCCATACCGGTCAACCATCCATTGTGAGATCCAATCTCCTTTCCTGGCCAATCAACAGCCTCAGACTTCCATCTTCGGTCATGCATTGTTCGTTAGTTTGCATCTATGTCTAACCAAGCCATCACTACTGTATAGTTCGCAATTGGACTAGTCCCTACCCTGCATACACTATTACCTCTCATTTGCATTACCTTCAACGTCACTTGCTCCTATCCCAATTCGTCATGCAATTGTACGCTCAGATTCTATTGTCTTCCACTTACGCTAAGACCTTGGATCTATACCACTGCTTCATTTCCTATTCGGTTCCTGTCATTCATTGCCTCACCACTTCACCTGTAGTTAGCTCATCACCAGGTTGTATCTAGTCACTTCAGATTACCTTATAAGGGCTATCCCCTTGCCTGATGATTGTCTCCTCAGTTAGTTAATTTCATACGTTCTCGCATTTTGCTGCAACCTAGTTATCACATTGGACTTAGGTTGAGTTTCCTTCTTTGGAACACCTTCCATTCATCTTGCTGTTTGTTGAGTGGCATAACCAAGTTTGCACTTTGCAACTGGTTCTTGCTATTTGCACTTGCCCTTGCACTTGATATTCCTTTGCGCTCACGATCATCTAAGAATTGCCGTATAGTACATGGGGTGGTTGTGTGACACAGCCACTAGGAATCACCGCAATCGTACTAAATCAAAAGCGGGTGAAGGGCAAGAAATTCAAACCTAAGGGAATAGAAGGAAGATTGATTGGTTACAATCCAGAGTTCTTGTCATACCGTGTACTCCTACCCAATGGTCACATCATCCTTTCTAAGCATGTCCGGTTTTTGAAACAAACGGTTGATGACCTTGGAATCACCTCAGACATAGATATTGACTTCAGCCTGACAAAGACCAGGGACCGCGACTCTCAGCCTGAAATAGAAGGAGCCTCTAAAACTTGAATGAACTTTAGAGATCCACCCACCAAGATAAACTCTTCCAATGAAGATCTGAAGGCTTCAGATTCTAGTTCAAACTTGGAAGACAGCTCATCATTCCCGTCTTCCCCTAAAATTGTCGCAGGGATCAGCGCAACTAGAGTACCGGAGGAGGCTGCAGAACCTACCACCAGGATTCTCCGTAATCAATCTTCAATCAGACCCCCTCAAAGGTATGGATTCCACCATTACTATGAGCCCAAGACGTTTGATCAAGCAAATGCTTTTGAGGATGGCCCCAAATGAGGAGGAGCAATAAAGAAGGAGATGGATCAGTGCGAGGAACAGGAAGTATGGGAGGACTACAATGGCAACAAACCATTTAACCCTTGCGACACTACCTGGGTCTTCAAATCCAGGATAATTCTCATGACGATACCATCATCCACAAAGCCCAAGTCTGCGTCAAAGGATTCAATCAAGTCTACGGCCTAGAATTTGATGAAAACTTTGCTCCGACCGGAAAGATTGCATTGTTAAGAGCAATCTCGCTATACTCACTAAAGCACAAACTCAAGATAGGTCAATACAATGTGAAGGCCGCCTTTCTACATGCCCCTATAAATGAAGAGGTCATTATCAAAACGCCACAAGGTTGCAGCCAATCCGGCAAATACCTCAGACTAAAGAAGAGTCTATATGGCCTTAAACTATCCCCAAAAAACTGGTATGAGACTCTCACAGACCGGATCAAATCAGCGGGGTTCAAGGAATCCAACATCAACCCGTGTTTATATAAATTGGAGGACAATCAGTCATTTCTCTTTTTCCATGTCAATGACCTCATCCTAGTGGGAGACAGCAACAAGTTCAATGACAAGTTCAACGCCAGATTCAAAAACTCACAGGCTCACAAACCCAACACCATTCTGGGCATGAAGTTCAAACGGACACCCACAAGTATCCTGTTAAGCCAACCTAAGCATATTGTACATGGTCTAGAGGAACTAGGGCTGCTCAAATCAAGACCCTGTTCCACTCCGTTGACTCCTCACTGTCAACTCAGAGAAGCCACTGACAAGGACTTGGACCAATTCAATAAGCTAAATATAAACTTCAAATCAGCAATAGGATTACTGAACTATATTGCCAGTTGGACTCGATCAGACTTGAGTTACTCTGTGTCCAGTCTGGCCCGCTTTCAAAACAAACCTGGGATGTCACACTGGAAAGAACTCAGACAAACCTGGTAATATCTCAACAGCACCAATGACCTGAAGCTGACTCTCATATAGGACGGGTCAAGAGAGCCATTAGAATGTTACAGTGACGCTTCCTGGGGTGAGGATCCTACCAGTCACAAATTGCAATCTGGCTACCTTTGTTTGTCCTTTGGGTCTCCGCTCTCTTGGAACAGTTACAAGCAACGCAACATAACTTACTCTTTGACAAAAGCCAAATTAAATCCATTGCTTGACTCTTTTCTGGAAGGCAAGTGGCTTCGCCATCTACTGGGCAAAGTCTTTCAAATCAACCTAACTTCCTCTAAGCATCACATCGACAACAAAGGACTGGATGATAAATTAAAAAAATTTGGTTCAAATGCGAAGACTTGACACATGGACCTCAAGATAAAGGGGCTCAGAGATGAACTTAAAGCCGGCGCACTCAACATCCATCTGATCAGTACGTCTGATATGTTAGCCAACCCTCTCACTAAGCCCGTCAACCTGAGCCAGCTGAAAAAGTTTGCGTCGGCTGTTTTTAATGACAACTTGGACTAATCTCCAGTTAAGGGGAGTGTAAACTATGGTGTGAAAAGTCAAGAACAGGTGAAAGCTCTTGTGAAAAACCTAGTCTCAACACGGTTCCCCTGAATTTTTCTGTTTCCTCTTTATCTTCTCTTTTCATTCTTTCATTCTCATTCTCGTCTGTTCTTGTCTGTTACCCCTCTCAACCTCCAACACGACTCAAAACTCAACCAAAACTTGATCAATCCTCAACACCTCTTGAACTCACCTCAATAAAGACTCTCAACTAGATAAACTCCATAAGAATTCAACCGTCTTTTGTAACTGGTAAGATCAGTCCAAGTCCAGCCAATTTGCAAGGAACTTAAACAATTTGAACTTTTCCTTCTTAGCGTCTCCGTGTCTTCCACCACTTCCATCTCTAGCCATAGTCAAGCACCGGCTATTCATATCTTTCTGTGTTGGTGATATTCTTTTCTTATGAGTCTCTGATACTGTTAGTCAAACTCCTGGTCATGTTCATGATTCTCATGTTTTCATTCTCATTGTCTCCCTAGCTGCTGGCCTGAATTTCAAACTCATGACTTAAAAGTAATAATGATCTTCAGTTAGAATTTATCTTACCAAGTAAAGAAGATAAGGTTATTCTCTTGAGTGTTAAGGCTCAATGATTGGGATTAAGAGCTTTTTTCAGAATCAGCAGTCAACAAGTATATGATCAAGGTTGAGAAAGTTGGAGACCGTCAAGAATGGTGTTTGTCCGGCGTTTGTGATGGACATTTGAGTGAAGAGAACAGTAGAAAACTGAGAGAGCAGAGAAAATCAGAAATGAAAATTAAAATAAGAAAAATAGAAAATTGGATCTTTAATCTTTGAGTCATCCCTTTTTTTGAATCCTTTTGGAAACCATGTGAGTTCCTCCTTTGAGTGGTATTTGAAATCACCTTTGTGAGACAGCCGGGGTAACCTTGAACCTGTAACAGTTATGAGTATGTGTCACTGCCTGTGGTGCTTCCGCATCTACCTTTACAGGCACCACTATTGAACGTTTTGGCCAGTTAAACATTTCACACATATTTTCACTTCTAGGTTTCACACCTAAAATTTGGTCAGAATTGAGGAGTTGTGTATATTTTAGGAGTTATGGACATAAACGTGTTCTGTCACAATTCCCGCACGCAGCCGCGGCAGCCAATGCATCCGCGCGCAGCTGATCTACGGCTCTGTCACTCCACCAAATTCGTGTACGCATCCCCGGGCCTCTGACAAGTACGCGGCCGCGGGAATATAGGTTGACAAAGTGACAGGCGGCCTGAGAAACTTAGGTACCAATAAACATGCTAAAACCTGCACAGGAACATTCTACATATTTAATAAATGTTCCTGTGGATAGTAGATAGTCTAAAATTACATAAAATTATATAAAAATACTTAAAAAACCTTTATACGTATTTTTTATTAAATATAATTCAAAGTACCAAGAATGTTGAAAATAAGACAATGACGACCTCTAAAAATATATTAAAATAATTTAATATACTATGTTGAGAATTTCTAGATATCAATATTTTTGTGACATACTAAGAAAACTAATGATGTAAAAATATTAAATGAATACCAAATATTTTTAAGGAACTAATTTAGTAGATCGACTGAAATTCAAAATTCAGGAGTAAAATCAATATGATGACTTTACTCCAATTATTTAATACATAATGAGAACTTACCTGACATCAGAATGTCCATAGTAATTTCTATCAAAATGATTATTAATTTACTGGTAAAATTTATTAATAATAATTAACTAAATAACAAATAAAAAGGACAGATTAGTGTTATTCACACGTCCATATATCAATTAAAAAGGTAGAATGATTCCCATACCCTGTGGAATTGGGTGATCCCCTTGTTACAGCACCAATAACAAGTTAAAGGATACCACTGGTTACCCTTCTAGCCTCAGTTTCCATCCCTTTGAGCCCCTGTACCCCTCAGAAGGACAATATTGGGACTCCAAAAGCTATAAATAAAGAGCTCTTTTGAGGATATTGATACTTGTAGACAAAGTTATATTTATATCCAGACACCGTGCCAAGGTAATGAAATACTTATAAGAGATAACTAAGTGATTTATGGCTTAATCTGATCAATAATATCCGTCCTCAACCTATTTCTATCAATTTAAACTGCTGAACAACGTTATAACCCCAGTATACAGGTTTGACCCATCAGTACATGTCCCAAACAGATACCCTAAGGATTTAATAATATACCAGTGAGCTTTATTATCCTTTCTCTGTCGTGGCAGCTTGGTTACAAAGCCCTGCCACTCCACCATCTATTTTATATACATATTATCTTTGGGCAAAATATCCTTTAAAATAAAGAGCCCAAAGTAACCTGGAATATGTCTTTTCATACTGAAATTGCTGAAGAGAGGTGTTAAAGATCCCCAATTTAATTGTGGCCCCTCTATAAAAATATTTAATAAACAATTCATCTATATTGATTTATAACAATAAACCATAACCAAACCAATTAACCTTGCAATAAGCTTTATCCAAATATTTTATGGATTTTTGCTGCATCTATTAAATAATATATTTATTATTTATTCTATCAACTCTAGTTGCTAAAGGATAGCAAGGGTCTTGGCATCCAGGAGGCTGACAATTGGGGTTCTGGCTGGGAAATATTCCATTTTATTATATTTAATACCTTGGACCATACATTTCACGTAAAAAGAAATCAAAGATAAATTTATCTGACTTTATAACCGTCATTTATTATTAAATTCTTTTGCAGTGGATTTAAAAAACAATGCAGAATTAATAATCTATTATTTAAATCTTTTAAAGATAAGAAAAGCAGAATATATTAAAAATTATAAACCTATTGGTTGGAAAGGTTTAACTCAAGCTGAGAAACTTAATATCTCTTCTGCACCTAAGCACTAAGATAAACTCCTTGAACATGAAGATCTTGAAAGGTGCCTCAACTTTCAGGCCGTATTAAGGAAACATAAAGCTTGGAAGAAATACCGTATAAATTACTTTTTTAAATATAAAAGTAAGTATACAACTTGTATTACCATATTATTTTTTAAAAAATAATATTGATATATTTTATTAACCAATAAAATAAACTTTTTTATCAGTGAACCCTCCTGTACCAGAAACCACCGCCACTGAAGTTGATTTTTTGGATCAAGAAATCAAAGATATCTCTGGACGCCCTGAAAATATTGATTGGGCAGGTGAAGACCTCATTGGAACACACCAAGACCCCGTAGGATTGCCTACTAAGGATCAATTTAATTCCAATAAAGTCTTGGTACCTTTGAACATCAACTTAAGTGAGTTTTGAATAAAACTTATTTTTACAGATTTTTTCTGTAAATTACTTATAAACATATAATTCAAAAATCAATAGACGCAACACAAGAGCCTCAGGGAAAATTCCCTCTTATGGATCTTTGCCAACTGCTCCCAGTAGACGTGAGACCATCAATCAGGAAAACCATGAGGGGACTGGAACCCGTGAATCAAATGTTGAGGGACAAGGAGAGGCACCAATTACTTCTGCCCTCTCCCAACCTAGAGCCGGAGAAGGTAGCAGAATTAATCCACTGCCCATTACAAGAAGATTCCCTGCAGCAACCCCAGAAGAATCTGCCCAAGGAAGCCAGGATCAAAGACTTAGTCAGAGAGCAGGTGAAATATTGGGAAGAGTTCAAAGAAACCCAAGCCAAAGAGGAAATGGTATCCATGAAAAAGATAATCTCCCAGGCAAAGTCTACCCGGATAGCTCTTCAGAAAAAGATTCCAAGGAAAGAGGTAGAATCTTACGTAGAAAAGTGGAATCCTTGGGATCAATTATCCCAACTGAAAGGCAAAGGATCAGGAAAGAAGAGATCTTCTCCCATCCAAAGCCAAAGGGAAAAAAGGATTGGGATCAGATAATATCCCTTGCTCAAAAATGGAAAACGGTTTACAACAATTAGCCTCTAATTCTGATCCCAAACCAACCTCTGATGTAATTTCTCCCTTTTCTCATGATATGCATCATAATTTCAAGTTTTTTTGTGAAAATTTGGATGGTTTTTATACCCAAATGGATAAATTAACCTCAGTAGTGGGCAAATTGATTAATAACCAAACAAAGACAGTAGGAATGGAAGGAATTAAAGAACACACAGAAAAGTTATTGGACACAATTAATCAAGGTAGGATCAAACAGACAAAAACAATTGAGAATATGTTAACAGGTATCCAAGAATATTTTATTATTTCTTTCCCACCTTTAAAAGGAGAATTGGTATCCACCACTAACAGATCCATTCTATAACTTAGTGAGAAACTAGATCTGCTTAATAATAAAGTGGACCTGCAACTTAGTCTGATCAAAAATGATCTTAGAGACTTAAAATTCCATCTGACCAACCCCTTGGGGAGTACAATAGAGGAACCAAAACCTCCCAGACAAACAACTACTCCTTATGCACCACCCTTACTAGGAATGCAAAGGAGAGACACCTTCAGGCCTAGTCCTACCCCGAGATGGAGCAAGCCCTCAAACTTTTACCCCCTATTTCTGAATGGCTTAAGTTCTCCGGTGAAGGAGAATACAATTGTATAAATTTCATTAAATTTACTGACTATACTATTAAATCCTATGAATTACCAGAAGCTATAGCCGTAGTCAGGCTTCCCAGACTATTTGAAGGAGTAGCTTTATACTGGTCTATCAGTAAAAGAGAAGAAGTAGGATACTTACCATGGAATTGTTGGAAAATTCTATTTAAAGAAAAATTTGGTTCTAGAATGTGGAAAAGAAAAATTGTTGATGTTCCATCCTAAATCTTTTCCATCTTTCATCTGCTTCAGTCTCTTGTTTCTTTTTCCTTATTTCTTCCCTTTTCACTACCACTTCAATCACACTTGCCTACCACTTCAAACACGCCCGCGCGCAGCTTACACCAACAACCGGTGCCTACACTCCATTCTCAACTGCTCCTTTCCTATATCTATCACCCTTCTTCTTCACCTGTCCCAATTTTTCTAATGGTTGATCTATCGCTCCACCTTCTCAACCCAACTCTCTACCTCTGATCCTACCTTCAACAATCCTCCAGCTCATACTCTCCAACCACCTACTTCCAACATTCCACCTTCCTTTCCTTTTCTCCTTTCTACCTCCGTTTCTTTCCTTCTATCATTTACCCTGTTCCTTTTCCTATTTCCTGTCTCCTTTCCTACAACCTCTCATTCTTCTCCAAATCATATCATCCCCGCTCCTTTTTTCTTTTTTCTTTCTTTGTTATCTTTTCTTCCTCATCTCATCTCAAGACCTCATGTTCCTGTCTACTCCTTTAGGTCAATTGTTTCTTCCTTTGTCTCATGTTCTTTCATTTATTCTTGACACTGAAATATATTCTTTATTTTGTCGCTATCTTTCATCAAAAATGATGAAAAATTTCAAAAATTACTCATTTGACCCCTCCAAGGATAAGCATCACAAATTGTGCTTGGAACAGAAGAAAAGGTTGGATTGCTTCTATCCAGATGCTGATAAAGAGGAAGTAAATGAAAGACTCCTCAACCTGTGTCCCGGCAATCTTAACCATAGTGTAAGATGTAGGATGAGTATGGATGCTGACTTACCAACTCTAATCATTCTGTTAGAAGAAGTTATAGACATGAATGGGTTAGACAAGAACGTCCCTTCTAGACCCAAATAGAACTTCAACATAAACAAAACCAGAGAAAAAACCCCTCTGATAAATACCTCTGATAATAAGAAACCTAATGAGAATAGGGATAAAGAGAGGATGCTTGCAACTTGTTGGAATTGTAACAAGACAGGACATATGAGACAAGACTGTCAATTACCAAAAAGAAAGATAGCAGTCTTCAAAGGAGAGCAGGAGGCTGAAGGGAATCAGAACTATGAAGATATAGCTGATACTGAAGGATCCCTTTCTGAATGTGAATTGATCCTGACCAACCCTGTTAATGTTATAGAAGGAGATATAGGCACTTTTATAGAAATCAAAAACATCCATGGGTATTCTGATTTTCCCCAAAAATGGGATACTACCATAATTCCTAGACATATCACGTACATTAAACCGTCAACATTTAAACCTGTGAGTGGCAAAAGTTATACTACTGGTCAAAATTGCTATGCAACAGGATTTTATACAGACACAACTATGAGTTATTACTGGATAGTGGAGCTTTCTGCTCATGTGTCTGTGCTGAATTCTTAAAAAAATGGGATCCCAATTGGAAAGAACACCTTCTGCCCGTCCCAAAAGCCAAGTTTACCTCTTTCAACTCTACCACGAATGCTATTGAAGTATGGACTTCTCCAATAATACTACCTCATCCTAAAGGATCTTTGGGGATAAAAGTGGAATTTGTGGTATTGCTCAATGGAATATGTGACTACCTGATAACAGGTAATGATGCTTTATGGCCATATGGTGTTCTAGAGTAAAGGGAGATACTTTAGAGTGGGTGGTAACTGGGACAAGAAGTTTCAGATATGCACTATCCAATCTAACTTCCCCTCTTCCATTTATCAAAAATATTTAGAAGAATTGAATCAAGAATACTTCTCTCAAGCAGGTCTAAATATGAAACTTCCTGAGGAACAGAAGAAAGATACATTGACAGTCTGGTTTGAGAACCAAAATGCTTTTTGTACTAAATATCATCCCATTGGTGATATCAAAGGACATGATATGGTATTAAAATTGACTATTAAGCCTCCTTATCCTCCAAACTTAAGAATACTAACCTATCCCTCTATTCCCAAGTCTAGAATAGCTCTTGAGGAACATATCCTAGAGCTGATAGATTTACAAGTATTAAGAAAAGTAGGGCACAATGAGCAGGTAGATGTGACTACACCTGTAATCATAGCTTGGCATAATGGCAAGTCAAGAATGGTAGGATAATTCAGAATGCTCAATAATTATACTCAGGTAGATTATTATCCTATACCCCAGATTGATCATGCTCTGCATAACTTGTCCAAGGCCAAATATATAACTACTATGGATACTATTAAAGGTTTCCCCCAGATACCCAGAAGCCCTGGAATAAGGAAGTTTCTAAGAATAATCTGTCATTTGGGAATATATGAATATCTTAGGATGCCCTTTGGAATAAAGAATGCCCAATAACACTTCCAGAGGATGATCAATAAAGTTCTAGGTACATACATCAGAAAAGGATGGATGATGTTATATATAGATGATGTTATCATATAATCTGATGATTGGGATACTCATATCAACCAAATAGGATTAGTAAGCCAAACTATCTCCAGAGCAGGATGAAATGTATCCATGAAGAAATGCAACTTTGGCTATGGAGAATTGAAAGCCCTAGGGCATATAGTCTCTGGTCTAACTCTAGCTGCTCATCAAAGTAAGATAGTTGCTGTCATAATCAGACCCATGCCTCAAACCAAAACAGAGTCACTCTCTTTCATTAGTTTTTGCAGTTAATACAGACAATACATACCAAAGTTTGCTATGCTAACTAAGAGTCTGTACAAAGTATGCAAAAATAACACTCTATTTGAAATGAAACAAGAGAGATTCAAGAACTATGAGGAACTAAAAATAGCTATGACCTCTACTCCTTTACTCATTCAAGCAGATTACTCCAAGCCCCTTAAACTGTACATTTATGCCTGTATGAAAGGGTTAGGAGCTGCTCTACATAAAAAAAGGATAGAAGAAGACAGACCAGTAGAGAAACCAGTACTCTTCATATCTAGACAGATCAAAGATACAGAAAAGAGATATGGAGGCAGTCAGTTGAAATGTTTGACTCTAGTATGGGCTTTAGAAAAGCTACACTATTACTTGGAAGGCACCACTTTCCAAGTGATCACGGACTTTAATGCTTTAAGAACTATCATGAACATGAAAACCCCCAGCAGAAATATGCTCAGGTGGCGAATTGCTATACAACAGTATAGAGATCAGATGACTATAGTGCATAAAGCTGGAGCTAAACATCAGAATTCTGATAGTCTAAGTAAGAATGCTTTGCCTAATGACTCTAAAAATCCAGCATATGACCCTGATGATCAAGATATCTTTCCTATCTTGAACATCAATCTTTTTGCATTAAATTCTCCAATAATGGGGATCCACTTATGTGAATTAGATACTGCTTTCTTCAAACTAGTGAGGGACAAATACTCCCCTGAAATCAAGCTGCTGATTACCATTATGTAATGTGAATCCCCAGAAGAAGCTCCAATAAATAGTTTACCTGCTTCATTACTTAAACACTATAAAGCAGGAAGTTTTACCTTTTGGGATGGTCTCCTTTACTACAGAAATCAACATTTCAGTGTATTAGTACTAAGCAACAAAGAAAATATACAACATATACTACGGGAATGCCATGACAACTGTTCATCAGGGCATCTATCCACAAAAAGAACCTTAGAGAAAGTAAAACAAACTGCTTGATGGATAGAATGGAAATAAATATCTAGTAAGTATGTTACTAGCTGTGAGACTTTCCAAAAATCTAATAAAACTAAAGAGAAAAAGTTTTGGACTCCTACAGAAGATCTATGAACCCAAATCTAGATGGAAAATCATTAATATGGATTTTGTCACGGGCCTCCCCCCTGGAGGTACTCATTCATATAACTCTGTCCTGGTTGACAGATACTCTAAGAAGGCAAAATTCTTACCTAACCACAAACAAGATAGTCCTTTGCATGTAGCTCTACGATTTTAGAATAGAATCATAGCTGATGTTATTATACCCAAGATTATAATCAGTTACACAGATCCCAAATTCACATTGGAGTTTTGGAGGAATTTAAATGATATACTGGGTACTACTCTAGCATTTTCTACAGCATACCATCCCCAAACTGATGGATTAGCTGAAAGAATGATACAGACCCTAGAAGATATTTGAAGAAGGTTCTGTAGCTTTGTTCTAGAATACAAAAACTCAGATGGTTATTTCAATGATTGGGTAAGCCTACTCCCAGGTCTAGAAATGGCTTATAAAAGCAGTAAACACTCTACTACCAAAGAAGCCCCTTACATACTAGAAAGAGGATGGATTCCAAAACTCCCTAGGAATAATTTAAACTATAAATTGGCCAATATTCATCCAAAACCCCTTGAATTTAAGAAGATGATAGATCTGGAAAATAATCATGCTCAAAAGTGTGTAGAAGAAGCAGTAGAATACAACAAACAAAGATGGGAAAAATCACATAGGGAACCTGACTTTAAAATAGGAGATCAGATCTTGATATCCACTACCAATTTCAACAATCTAGCAGGTAACAGAAAGCTGAACCCAGCCTTTGTTGGACCATTTTTTATCAAAAAGATGCAGGAATAAAATGTTGTAGAAGTAATCTTGAGTGAAGAATTATCAAGAAAACACCCAGTATTCCCTGTTAGCCTAGTAAAACACTTTCAACCAAGAGAAGGTAGCCACCTTCCTCCAGCAATAATCCCAATAGAACCTGACCCTTTGAAAGAAAAAGGAAATGTCACCAGGATATTGAGAGGCAAGAAAGAAAGAGTACAAGGAAAATTTGTTAGACTATACTTAGTAAGATACAAAGGAGAATCTGCAGAAAAAGATGAATGGTTACCAGAGAATAAAATACCCAATGGACAAATACATCTCAAAAACTACAGAGCCAGCAAGAGGAACTGAAAGACACATGAAGTTAATTTTACCCAAAAATGCTCCAGAGTTTTCAGATATGGCCATAGCTTGGAGTGGGGAAATGTCAGCTTGCTACTATTGCAGAGCAAGCTGCAAAAGTAAAAGAAATAAAATAAAAATAATAATAATAAAATTATTCTAAGAAGGAGTAGGAAAACAATAAATATTATTACAGAAATGGATTCTCTACCCAGAATTAGGTAGGGTCACTCACTGACCCCACCCTTGAAATCCAACTCCTTATATTTTTAAATAATTAAGGAAAGAAAAACCAAAATACTACAGCTCCATTATTGAGCTTTTTGGCCAATTAAATATTTCACACACATTGTCACATATAGGTTTGACACCTAAAATTTAGTTGGGATTCAGGTGTTGTGTATATTTTAGGAGTTACAGACAGAAATGTGTTTTGTCACAATTCCCGCACACAGCCGCGGCAGTCAATTCACCCACGCGCGGCTGAGATACAGCCCTGTAACTCCCTCAAGGTCGTGTACGCAGCCCTAGGCCTCTGACAAGTACGCAGCCGCCGGACTACGGGTTGACAGAGTGACAGGCGGCCTGAGAGGCTTAGGTACCGCGTAAACATGCTTCAACCCACACGGGAACATTCTACATATGTAATAAATTTTCCCATGGATAGTAGATAGTCTAAAAGTACATAATATTATATAAAAATACTTAAATAACCCTTATATGTATTTTTTATTAAATATAATCCAAAGTACCAAGAATGTCGAAAATAAGACAATGACAAATTCTACAAATATATTGAGATACTTTAATATACTTCTATGAGAATTCCTAGACATCAATATCTTTGTGACATACTAAGAAAACTAATGATGTAATAATATTACATGAATTGCCATGACTGATATTTTTAAGTAATTATTTATTTAAATCAACTGGAGCTCAAAAATCAGGAGTAAAATCAATATCATGAATTTACTCCATTTATTTAATACGTAATGAGAACTCACCTGACATCAGGATTTCCTTAGAAATGTCTATTCAAATGATTATTAAATTACTGGGAACATTTAATAAGGATAATTAATTAAATAATGCATAAATTAGCACCAAGTACACTTGAAAGGCTACCACTGGTTACCCTGCTAGCCTTATTTTCCGTCCCTTTGAGCCCCTGTACCCCTCAGAAGGATAATGTTGGGACTCCAAAGCTTTAAATCAAGAGCTCCTTTGAGGATATTGATGGGCGAGACCCAGTTATATTTATATCCAGAAACCGTGCCAAGTTAATCAAGTACTGATAAGAGATGAGTACGTGATTTATGGCTAAGTCTGAGCAATAATATCTGTCCTCAACCTCTTCTTTATCAATTAAAACTGCTGAAAAATCTTATAACCCCAGTATAAAGGTTTAACCCATCATTACACGTCTCAAACAAATACCCAAAGGATTTAATAGTATACCAGTGAGTTTTATTATCCTTTCTCTGTTGTGGAAGCTTGGTTACAAGGCCCTGCCACTCCACCATGTATTTTTTATACACATTATCTTTGGGTAAAATATCCTTTAAACTAAAGAGCCCAAAGTAACCAGGACTACATTTTTTCATACTGAAATCCCCAAAGAGAGGTGTTGAAGATCCCCAATATAAGTTTGGCCCCTCTATAAAAATATTTAATAATCAATTTATCCATATTGATTTAAAACAATAAACCATAACCAAACCACTTAACCTTGCAATAAGCTTAATCCAAATATTTTATGTATTTTTGCTGCCTTTATTAAATAATATAATTATTACTTATTCTATCACCTCTGGTAGCTAAAGGATAGCAAGGGTCTTGGCATCCAGGAGGCTGACAATTGGGGGTCTGGACAGGGAATATTCCATTTTATTATATTTATTACCTTGGACCAGACATTCCACGTAAAAATAAATCAAAGATAAATTAATCTGACTTTATAACCATGATTTATTATTAAATTCTTTTGCAGTGGATTTCAAAACCAATGCCAAATTCATAATCTATTATTTAAATCTTTTAAAGATAAGAAAAGAAGAATATACTAAAAAATATAAACCTACTGGTTGGAAAGCTTTAACTCAAGCTGAGCAACTTAATATCTCTTCTGCACGTAAACACTTAGATAAACTCCTTGAACAAGAAGATCTTGAAAGGTGCATCAACTTTCAGGCCCTATTAAGGAAACATAAAGCTTGTAAGAAATACTGTATAAATTACTTTTTGGAATATAAAAGTAACTATACAACTTGTATTACCATATTATTTTTTATAGATATATTTTATGAACCAATAAAATAAAAATTTTTATCAGTGAACCCTCCTGTACCAGAAACCAGCACCACTGAAGTTGATTTATTGGATCAAGAAATCCCAGATATCTCTGGATGCCCTGAAAATATTGATTGGGCAGGTGGAGACCTCATTGGAACACACCAAGACCCCATAGGATTGCCTACTAAGTATCAAATTAATCCCAATAAAGTCTTGGTACCTTTGAACATCAACTTAAGTGAGTTTTGAATAAAACTTATTTTTACAGATTTTTTCTGTAAATTACTTATAAAAATATTATTCAAAAATGAATAGACGCAACACAAGAGCCTCAGGGTGAATTTCCTCCTATGGATCTTTGCCAACTGCTGCCAGTAACCGTGAGACCACCAATAAGGAAAACCATGAAGGGACTGGAACCCGTGAATCAAATTTTGATCAACAAGGAGCAGCACCAATTACTTCTGCCCTCTCTCAACATAGACCTGGAGAAGACAGTAGAATCAAGCCACCCTCCTTTACAAGAAGAGTGCCTGCAGCCACCACAGCATAATCTGGCCAAGGAAGCCAGGATCAAAGACTTAGTCAAAGAGCACGTAAAATATTGGGAAGAATTCAAAGAAGCCCAAACCACAGAGGACATGGTGTCTATGAAAAAGATACTATCCCAGGAAAAGGCCACCCAGATAGCTCTTCAGAAAATGATTCCAAGGAAAGATGTAGAATCCTACGTAGAAAAGTGGAATCCTTGGGATCAATCAGCTCAACTGAAAGGCAAAGGATCAGGAAAGACAAGATCCTCATCCTATCCCAAACCAAAGGGAAAGAAAGACTGGGATCAGATAATATCCCTAGCTCAAAAATGGAAAAAGTTTTACAAAAATTTGCTTCTAATTCTGAGCCCAAACAAACCTTTGATGTAATTACTTCCTTTTTTAATGATATGTGTCATAATTTAAACTTTTTTGTGAAAATTTGGATGGTGATTATACCCAAATGGATAAATTAACCTCAGTAGTTGCCAAATTGATTAATAACCAAACAAAGACAGTAGGAATGGAAGGAATCAAAGAAAACACAGAACAGTTATTGGCAACAATGAATCAAGGTAGGATCAGACAGACTCAAAAAATTGAGAATATGTTATCAGGAATCCAAGAATATTTTATTATGTCTTTCCAACCCTTAAAAGAAGAATTGGTAACCACTACTAACAGCTCTATTCTATTCCTTAGTGAAAAACTGGATGTGCTTAATAACAAAGTGGACCTGCAACTTAATCTTATCAAAAATGATCTTAGAGACTTGAAATTCCGTCTGACCAACCCCTTGTGGAGTACCACAGAGGAACCAAAACCTCCCAGACAAACAAATACTCCTTATGGACCACCCTTATTGAAATGCATAGGAGTGACACCTTTAGGCCTAGTCCTACTCCTTAGATGGAGCAAGCCCTCAAACTGTTGCCCCCTATTTTTGAAATGCCCAAGTTCTCCGGTGAAGGAAAATACAACCATATAAATTTTATTAAATTTATTGACTACACTATTAACTCTTATGACCTACCAGAAGCTATAGCTGTAGTCAGGCTGCCCAGACTATTTGAAGGAGTAGCATTGGACTGCTTTATCAGTAAAAGAGAAGAATTAGGATCCTTACCATGGAATTGTTGGAAACTTCTGATTAAAGAACAATTTGGTTCTAGAATGTGGAAAAGAAAAATGATGAAAAACTTTGAAAATTCCTCATTTGACCCTCCAAGGATAAAGCTCACAAATGGTGCTTGGAACAGAAGAAAAGGTTGGATTGCTTCTATCCAGATGCTGGTAAAGAGAAAGTAAATGAAAGACTCCTCAACCTGTGACCTGGCAATCTTAACCATATTGCAAGATGTAGGATTAGTATGGATGCTGACTTGCCAACTCTAATCAATGTGCTAGAAGGAGTAATAGACATGAATGGGTTAGACACAAAAGCCCGTTCTAGACTCAAAGAGAACTATAACATTAACAAAACCAGAGAACAACCTCCTCTGATGAATACCTCTGATAATAAGAAACCTAATGAGAATAGGGATAAAGAGAGGATGCCTGCAACTTTTTTGAATTGTAACAAGACTGGGCATATAGGACAAAACTTCCCATTACCAAAAAGAAAGATAGCAGTCTTGGAAAGAGAGCAGGAGGTTGAAGAACATCAGAACTATGAAGATATAGCTGATACTGGGGGATCCTTTCTGAATGTGAATTGATCCTGACCAACCCTGTCAATGTTATAGAAGGAGATCTAGGCACTTCTGTAGAAATCAATAACATCCATGGGGATTCTAGCTTTCCCCAACAATGGGATCCTACCATAATTCCTAGACATATTACAGATGTAAAACCATTAACAGTTAAACCTATGAGTGGGAAAAGTTATACCACTGATCAAACTTGTTATGCAACAGGATTGTATAAAAAAATACCTATAAGGTTATTACTGGATAGTGGAGGCTTTTGCTGATGTGTCTGTGCTGAATTCTTAAACAAATGGGACCCCAATTTGAAAGAACACCTTCTGCCCGTCCCGAAGACCAGGTTCAGCTCTTGCAACTCTACCATGAATGCTATTGGAGTATGGGCTTCTCCTATAATACTACCTCATACTAAAGGATCTTTGAGGATATAAGTGTAATTTGTAGTATTGCTCAGCGGACTATGTGACTACCTGATACTGGGTAATGATGCGTTCTGTCTATATGGTATAGCTGTGTTCCATCGTAAAGGGAGATAATTCACAGTAGGTGGTAATTGGGACAAGAAGTTTGAGATATGCACCATTCAGTCTAACTTCCCCTCCTCTACTTATCAAAAGCATTTAGAAGACTTTGACCAAGAATATTTCTCTCAAGCAACTCTGAATATGAAACTTTTTGAGGAACAGAGGAAAGATATATTGAAAGTCTGCTTTGAGAACCAGAATGCTTTTTGTACTAAAGATCATCCAATTGGTGATATTAAAAGACATGATATGGTATTGACATTCACCATTAAGCCTCCTTATCCTCCAAACTTAAGAAGGCCAGCCTATCCTTCTAGTCCTAATTCTAGAAATGCTCTTGAGGAACATTCCAAGAAGTTATAGACTTACAAGTATTAAGGAAAGTATGGCATAATGAACAGGTAGATGTGACCACACCTGAAATTATAGCTTGGCATAATGACAAGTCAAGAATGGTAGGAGACTTCAGAATGCTCAACAATTATACTCAAGCAGATTGTTATCCTATACCCCGGATTGATCATGCTCTGCATAACTTGTCCAAGGCCAAGTACATCACTACTATGGATATGCTTAAAGGTTTCCACCAGATACCAATAAGCCCTGAAAGCAGGAAGTTTATGAGAATAATCTGGCATTTGGGAATATATGAAAATCTTAGGATGCCCTATGGTATAAAGAATGCTCCATCACACTTCCAGAGAACAATGGATACAGTTCTAGGTAGATACATCAGACAAGGATGGATGATGGTATATATAGATGATGTTATCATATACTCTGTTGATTGGAATACTCATATTAACCAAGCAAGATTAGTACTCCAGACTATCTCCAGAGCAGGATTGAAGGTGTACATGAAGAAATGCAACTTTGGCTATGGTGAATCGAAAGCCTTAGGACTTATATTCCCTTTTCTAACTCTATCTGCTGATGAAAATAAGATGGCTGCTGTCATGAATAGACCTATGCCTCAAAACAAAACAGAGTTACGGTCTTTTATTAGTTTTTGCAGTTATTACAGACAATACATACCAAAGTTTGCTATGCTAACTAAGAGTCCGTATGAAGTGTGCAACAACAACACTCTACTTGAAATGACTCATGAGAGACGGAATAACTATGAGGAACTAAAAACAGCTATGACCTCCACTCCTTTAATCATCCAACCAGATTACTCCAAGCCCTTCAAACTTTAAATTGAAGCTTGTATGGAAGGGTTAGGAGCTGCTCTACATCAAGAAAGGATAGTAGAAAACAGACCAGTAGGGAAACCAGTACTCTTCATATCTAGACAGATCAAAGATAAAGAAAAGAGATATGTAGCCAGTCAGTTGGAATTTTTGGCACTAGTATGGGCTTTAGAAAAGCTACACTATTACTTAGAAGGCGCCACTTTTCAAGTCATCACAGATTGTGATGCTGTAAGAACTCTTATGAACATGAAAACTCCCAGCAGAAATATGCTCAGGTGGCAAATTGCTATACAACAATATAGAGGTCAGATGACTATAGTGCATAAAGCTGGAGCTAAACTTCAGAATTCTGATAGTCTAAGTAGGAATGCTTTGCCTAATGACTCTAACAATCCAGCATATGACCCTGAAGATCATAATATTTTTCCTATCCTGAACATCAATCTTTTTGCATTTAATGGTCCAATAATGAGGATTCACTTATGTGAATTAGATACTGCTTTCTTCAACCCAGTAAGGAACAACTATTCTCCTGAAATCAAGCTACTAATTACCATTATGGAATGTGAATCCCCAGAAGCAGCTCTGATAAATAGTCTACCTACTTCATTACTTAAACCCTATAAAGCAGGAAGGTTTACTGTTGATTTCACTATTTGATTTCTTAAAAAAAGAGAACCAGCGGGGCTAGAGGCATGGGTTTTAGAAATAATTAGACCAACTGATTCAAAATAGGAAAAATGAATAATGAAGAAGATGAAAGGAGTACCAACGCTAGGACTATGATCAGGAACAGGACAGCATGAGCAACAGAGGAAAGGATGAGGCTAGAGGAAATGAGTAGACGACTGAAACGGAAAGAGGTCAGAGTTGAGAGTTGTTAGTTGTGATAGATCATGCGGATAGGTCTCTTACCAGACAAGAACACATGGGCTGTTTAATTGAGGTAGCTGAGATGGTGGATCGAGAGTCGAGGCGAGATGAGATTTAAGAGAAAAGAACAGGAACGATAGAAAGAAATAGGAAAAGGAAGAAAAGAATGATAGAATGAGGAAGGAGTAAAAGAAGGAAGATCAGAAGGAGAAAGAGATCGGTTTCGAGTAGATGGAAGATAAGAAGAAGAAAGAGATCGATTTCGAGTAGCTGTCGTCAGAGGTTATTCAGATGGATGAACCTCGAACCTCCCTTCCTTCCAAGATCTGAAGCTGGGAGACTCGAGTTGAGAGATGACAATCTTAGAAATGGAGTGTTCACACTCATCTTCAGGGTGCGCGGCAGTCAGAGAGAGGAGAGTCGTGAGAAGTGATTTCTCAACACTCCCCGTGGCTGGTAAGTGGGTTATCCGTAAAGTCTCAGGTGGTGAATATTGTTTTTTGTAATAGCTTAAGAGAACTGATAGAAGATGCCTTCGAGAGTGAATCAGCGACCATGGAAGGACTGGGAATGAGTTCTAGTTTGAATTCGTTATTTGTGAAATCATCGCGAAGACCTTTTGTTTTTATATCTATATGTCGTGACTTGGAGTGAGAGCCGAATTTTTTTATCTTATCGTCTAAACCTTTGTTGTCTATATACAATGTTGGTTTGAACTTGCAGTTTTGGTAGATCTCATTGATGAGGTGTCTGATCCATTTTGTCTCGAGATAACAATCGAGCAGTGCATTCAGTTCGGATTCGGTAGAGGAATAGGTGATGTTTCGTTGTCTTGTTGAGTTCCAAACGACCGGGCTTCCATAGTGGAAGACGACATATCCGGTTTGAGATTTTCGGAAAACTGGATCATCCCCCCAGGTGGCATCGCTAAAGCTTGAGAGGACTTCTTGTTGAGGATCGTATTTGATGGTGAGTTTGAGATTTTTGGTTGTCTTGAGATATTTCCATACTTTCCGGACCTCCCGCCAGTGACTCATACCGGGCTTGGCGTTGAACCTAGACAGACTAGATACGGAGAAGGAAATGTCTGGACGAGTGTATTGTGATAGGTGATTGAGAAGTCCGGTCGCAGATCTGTAATTAATGTTTAGTTGACGAAATTCTGCATGGTCGTTGTCGGAGGCCGGTTCAAGATGGAAATTCTGTGTTAGCGGAGATAACGTTTCTTTGCAGGATGACAGGCCAAGCTCTTCTAGTCCCCGTTGGATATGATTAGGTTGGCTCAGGAGAATTCGATCATCTTCAATCTCCATGAGCATTCCGAGTATTGTGTTTGGTGAATGGGAGGACGAGTTTTGGAATCTCTTAAGAAAGTTTGATTCGAAGGAGTCAGAATTGCCTGCATGGATTAAGTCGTCCACGTGAAAGTATAGAATTTCCTTCGTTTGGTTGTTAAGGTAAAGACAGGGATTGCTGGTTGATTCTTTGTACCCTTGAGACTTGATCCATAGCGTAAGGGTTTCGTACCAATTCTTGGGAGACTGTTTGAGCCCGTATAGTGATTTCTTTAACTTTAAATAGGGAGATCTTCTACTTGATCCATCTGGCGTTCTTATAATGACGGTCTCCTCCAGAGGAGCATGAAGAAATGCCCCCTTGACGTCGAATTGGGTGAGTTTCATTTTGTTTTTCAAGGCGTATACCAAGGCTAGTCGTAGGGATGCGATTTTTCCAGTTGGCGCCCAAGTTTCGTTGTAATCGACTCCCAATACTTGATCGAAGCCTTGAACACACAGCCGGGCCTTGTATTTGACAGGTTCGCCATGGCAGTTCTCCTTCACTTTGAAGACCCAGGTCGTGTTTAGAATGTTGTCGGGATTCCCATAATATTCCTCCCAAACATCTTGTAGTTCTATGCCTTCTAGTTCAGTTTCTGTAGCTTCCTTCCATTTGGGCCACTCGGGGCACTTACGCGCCGCCTTGTAGGAGGGGGGTTCATAGTAATGGTGGAAGCCATATCGCTGAGGTTTTTTGATTTCGCGCCTAGGTCTTTGATATGCGGATGTTTCAGGAGGTTCGGCTGGAGTAGAGTGGCAAGGTGGACTTGGGGGTGATGAATCTGAGGAGTCTGTGCCTTCATTCTCCTCGCGATCTGATTCTGAGTCGGAGACGTCTTCAGGTGAGTTGCGAATAGTGTATTGCTTTTGAGCAGAAGAGAAGTTGGAGTCGTCAGATTCCGAGCTAGCTTGAGAAAAAAGATCAAGTCCGGGAGACTCCAGAAGAGGAAATTGAGAGATCGTATTCTTGAGGAACTGGACATGTTTGGTTTCAATGACAGCACCTGATAAGCTTAATACGAGATAAGAATGAAAGATTGGATTGAACCCAACTAAAATTCCTTCTAATCCTTTTTCGTTGAATTTCCTTCCTCTTTGTAGATGATTTCCTAAGTAGATTACCGGTGATCCTACGGATTTCAAGTAGTTAGGAGGAAGACTCTTATTGAACATGAGTTCCCAGGGGGATCGATCATTACCTTCCCTCGGGATTTGATTCAACATGAAGCAGCAGCTCCGGATTATTATGTGCCAATAGTTCTTTGGCAGTCTGAAAGAAGAGAAGGTTGCTCGCGCGGATTCGACGATAGTTCGATTGGCTCGTTCCGACCGGCCATTGTGTTGGGAATGATGCGGTTCTGACGTGAGTAGTTTGATGTGTTTAGATTTGGCAAAGTCTTTCAAAGTTTTGTTGGTGAATTCCGTGCCTTTATCCGAGAAAATTTCTGTCGGATAGTAATTAAGCCGTTTATATTCTGTTTCCAGGATATTGATTATGACGTTTGGGGTTTCATCTTTAGATAGGAGGGGAAATGCCGCAAGATAGCCAGAGAAGTTATCTACGAGAGTTAGAATGTACCGGTGGCCCGCCTTGGATTGAGGGGTAATTTGTCCAATCAGGTCGAGGTGTATTCTTTCAAGCGGTTTCGACGAAGGCGTTGAAGTTGCTGAGAAGGGAGATTTAGTTATTTTGCTTTTTACGCAACTCTCACACTGAAAGCTATCCAATTCTTCTTTAGAAAAGTGACCCTTGAGTAGAGGCTTGAGGGTGGAGATTGCAGCATGACCGTACATTTTGTGAAAGTCGGATAGAGATTGAGATTCGACAGTAGTTGAGCTTGTGGATTGATTTGTGAGATTAACTGAGAGATTGTTACCCGCGACTCGAGGTTTCTCAATTACGAAGAGATTGTCGCGAATCAATCCTTTTAGGACTAGCTTGTTGCCTCGAGAGACCGTAAATTGATCTCGTTCTTGAGAAAGATTGCATCCCTTCTTTGCTAGAAGACCGGGGCTAATTAAGTTAACCACTATGTCTGGGACATACATACACTCATCTAAGGTTACGACCAAATCGTTCCATTCCAGTCGGACTGTACCAGTGCCTCGAATTTTAAGGTTAGCTTCTAGCTTTCCAGTCTTGATTTCTTCTGGATCGTCTTGAAGATTGATGGAAGTGAAGAATTTCAGGTCGTTGAAGATATGAATATTTGCGCCGGAGTCCAATAAGAGATTCGGGGTATTATTGGAGTTGATCCAGAGGGTAAGTAGGGAATGATAGTTGATGGTTGGGTTCTTTTTGGTTCTATTTTTCCATTCATTCTGCTGTTCGACCCACCATCCAGGGGCAATTTGGGGGTGGAGATGAAAGCAGGACGTCTCTGGATGTGGAGCATTTGGATCGTGGTAGCCTTCTCTGCATTGAATTCGGGCCTTTTTATCGTCTCTCTCTGTTCTGCCTTTGGTAGTAACTAGGGTAATATCCGGAGCTGATTTGCCTATCTTCAATTGAGCCTTTCGCTCATTATTATATTGAGTAAGATGGTTGAAGACCACTTCTACCGTTATCAGCTTCTCTACATGCATGATTTGTTGCTTGAGGTTTTCCAGAATCGGGGGAAACTTGAATAGTATGAGGTAGGCAATTATATCTTTAGGTAATTCTATGCCCACGTCTGCCATCCTGGTAAGTGCCTTTCTGATATCGGTGATGAAGTTTTCTATCGCGTGTTCGTTGAAGGGAGCATGTAAAAATTGATTGAAAACTCGTGCTCTGTTTGCAGTTTCGGATGAAGCAAATCGACGAGTGATCTCAGCCCAGAGCAGCTTAGACGATGAGATGTTTGCCGAGTTGACCACATTGGCATGAGTGACGCTGTCTAGTTTAGAAAGGATGATTGCTCGGATTTCTCGATCTTGTTTTATCGTAAGTTGGCCGGAGTTCCTAGTTATGACGTCCTTAATTTCCTTGAGATCGAATAGCATTAACATCTTGTCTCGCCAGATGGAATAGTTGTCTTCGTTGAGAGGAGGAATGGCATCGACTGAGGCCTTGAGGGCAACTTGGTGAAAATAGTCGTTGGCCCCAGCTGGTTCGTTCATTTTCGATTAGCTTGAGTCTTTCGGCTTTTAACCGTGTTGATTTCACTATTTGATTTCTTAAAAAAAGAGAACCAGCGGGGCTAGAGGCATGGGTTTTAGAAATAATTAGACCAACTGATTCAAAATAGGAAAAATGAATAATGAAGAAGATGAAAGGAGTACCAACGCTAGGACTATGATCAGGAACAGGACAGCATGAGCAACAGAGGAAAGGATGAGGCTAGAGGAAATGAGTAGACGACTGAAACGGAAAGAGGTCAGAGTTGAGAGTTGTTAGTTGTGATAGATCATGCGGATAGGTCTCTTACCAGACAAGAACACATGGGCTGTTTAATTGAGGTAGCTGAGATGGTGGATCGAGAGTCGAGGCGAGATGAGATTTAAGAGAAAAGAACAGGAACGATAGAAAGAAATAGGAAAAGGAAGAAAAGAATGATAGAATGAGGAAGGAGTAAAAGAAGGAAGATCAGAAGGAGAAAGAGATCGGTTTCGAGTAGATGGAAGATAAGAAGAAGAAAGAGATCGATTTCGAGTAGCTGTCGTCAGAGGTTATTCAGATGGATGAACCTCGAACCTCCCTTCCTTCCAAGATCTGAAGCTGGGAGACTCGAGTTGAGAGATGACAATCTTAGAAATGGAGTGTTCACACTCATCTTCAGGGTGCGCGGCAGTCAGAGAGAGGAGAGTCGTGAGAAGTGATTTCTCAACATTTACCTTTTGGGATGTTCTCCTTTACTACAGACACCAAAATTCCAGTGTATTAGTACAAAGCCAAAAAGAATGTCAGCTTGCTACTATTGCAAAGCAAGCTGCAAAAGTAACAAAAATAACATAAAAATAATCATAATATAATTAACCTAAGAAGGAGTAGGAAAACCATAAAGATTATTACAGAAATGGTTTTTCCACCCAAAATTAGGTAGGGTCACTCACTGAACCCACCCTTGAAATCCAACTCCTTATATTTTTAATAATTAAGGAAAGAAAGACCAAAATACAAAGGCTCCACTATTGAGCTTTTGGTCAAATAAATATTTCACACGTATTGTCACGTATAGGTTTCACACCTAAAATTCAGTCGGGATTGAGGTGTTGTGTATATTTTAGGAGTTACGGACGGAAATGTGTTTTGTCACAATTCCCGCACGCAGCCGCCGCATCCAATGCACGCGCGCCTGGCTGAGATACAGTCCTGTCACTCCCTCAAAGTTGTGTACGCAGCCCCAGGCCTCTGACAAGAACGCAGCCACGGGACTATGGGTTAACAGAGTGACAGGCGGCCTGAGAGCCTCAGGTACTGCATAAACATGCTACAACCCACACCGGATCATTCTACATATGTAATAAATGTTCCTGTAGATAGTAGATAGTCTAAAAGTACATAATATTATTTAAAAATACTTAAATAACCTTTATATGAATTTTTTATTAAATATAATTCAAAGTACCAAGAATGTCAAAAATAAGACAATGACAAATTCTAAAAATATATTAAAATACTTTAATATACTTTTACAAGAATTCCTAGAAATCAATATCCTTGTGATATACTAAGAAAACCAATGATGTAACAATATTACATGAATTCCCATGACTTATATTTTTAATTAATTCTTTAATTAAATCAACTTGAACTCAAAAATAAGGAGTAAAATCAATATCATGACTTTCCTCCAGTTATTTAATACATAATGAGAATTCACCTGACGTCAGGATTTCTGTAGAAATGTCTATTTAACCTATTTTTAAATTACTGGGAACATTTACTAAGGATAATTAATTGAATAATACATAAATGGGACAGATTAGCCTTATTCACACGTCCTAATATCTTTTATAAAGTAGAATAATTCCCTACCCCAAGGAATTAGATGCTACCCGTGCTATAGCACCGAGAACACATGACAGGCTATCACTGGTCACCCTGCTAGCCTTAGTGTCCGTCCCTTTGAGCCCCTGTCCCCCTCAGAAGTACAATGTTGGGACTCCAAAAGCTATAAATAAAGAGCTCTTTTGAGGATATTTATGGGGAGAGACCCAGTTATATTTATATCCCGACACCGTGCCAAGGTAATCAAGTACTTAAAAGAGATAAGTAAGTGATTTATGGCTAAGTCTATTCAATGATATCCGTCCTCAACCTCTTTTTTCATCAATTAAAACTGCTGAAAAACCTTATGACCCCAGTATACAGGTTTAACCCATCATTGCACGTCTCAAACAGATACCCAAAGGATTTAATAGTATACCAGTGAGTTTTATTATCCTTTCTCTGTCGTGGCAGCTTGGTTACAAGGACCTGCCACTCCACGGTGTATTTTATATACATATTATCTTTGGGGAAAATATCCTTCAAACTAAAGATCCCAAAGACACCAGGACTACGTGTTTTCATACTAATATCCCTGAAGAGAGGTGTTAAAGATCCCCAATTTAATTGTGGCCCCTTCATAAAAATATTTAATAATCAATTTATTCATATTGATTTAAAACAATAAACCATAACCAAACCACTTAACCTTGCAATAAGCTTAATCCAAATATTTTACGGATTTTTGCTGCATTTATTAAATAATATATTTATTATTTATTCTATCAACTCTTGTAGCTAAAGGATAGCAAGGGTCTTGGCATCCAGGAGGCTGAAAAAGAACATATGCAACATATACTACAGGAATGCCATGATAACTGTTCATCAGGGCATCATTCCACAGAAAGAACTTCGGAAAAAGTAAAACAAACTTCTTGGTGGATAGACTGGAAAGAAATCACTATTACATATGTTACTAGCTGTGAAACCTGCCAAAAATCTAATAAAACTACTGGAAAAAGGTTTTGACTCTTACAGAAAATCTCTGAACCTACAACCAGATGGGAAATAATTTATATGAATTTTGTCACCGGCCTCCCCCTGGAGGTACTCATTCATATAACTCTGTCCTAGTTATAAATGACAGATATTCTAAGAAGACAAAATTCTTAACTAACCACAAAGAAGATAGTGCGTTGGATGTAGCTTTACTATTCTGGAACAGGATCATAGCTGATGTGGGTATACCCAAGATTTTAATCAGTAACAGAGACCCCAAATTCACCTCTGAGTTTTGGAGGAATCTACATGATATACTTGGTACTACTCTAGCATTTTCTACAGCATACCATCCCCAAACTGATGGATTAGCTGAAAGAATGATACAGACCCTAGAAGATATTTTAAGAAGGTTCTGTAGCTTTGGTCTAGAATACAAAAACTCAGATGGTTATTGACAGGATTGGGTAAGCCTACTCCCAGCCCTAGAAATGGCATATAACAGCAGGAAAAATTGTACTACCAAAGAAGCTCCTTACATACTAGAAACAGGATGGATTCCCAAACTCCCTAGGAATAACTTAAACTATAACTTAGCCACTATTCATCCAACATCTCTTGACTTTAAGAAGATGATAGATCTGGAAAATAATCATGCTCAAAAATGTGTAGAAGAAGCAGTAGAATACAACAAACAAAGATGGGAAAAATCACATAAAGAACCTGACTTTAAAATAGAAGATCAGATCTTGATATCTACAACCAATTTCAACAATCTAGCAGGTAACAGAAAAATGAAACCAGGCTTTGTTGGACCATTTTTTATCAAGGAGATGCATGACGAAAATGCTGTGGAAGTAATCTTGAGTGAAGAATTATCAAGGAAACACCCAGTATTTCCTGTTAGCCTAGTCGAACACTTCAAACCAAGAGAAGGTAGAAACCTTCCTCCAGCAATAATCCCAATAGAACCTGACCCTGTGATAGAAAAAGGGAAAGTCAGCAGGATATTGAGAGACAAGAAAGAGAGAGTACAAGGAAAAGAGGTCAGACTATACTTAGCAAGATACAAAGGAGAATCTGCAGACAAAGATGAATGGCTACCAGAAAAAAACATACCTGATGGACCAATGCATCTCAGAAACTACAGGGCCAGCAAAAGGAAATGAAACACACAGAAATTTAATTTTATCCCAACATCCTCCACATTTATTTTCAGATATTGCCATATCTTGGAGTGGGGGAATGTCAGCTTGCTACTATTGCAAAGCAAGCTGCAAAAGTAACAAAAATTACATAAAAATTATAATAATATAATTAACCTAAGAAGGAGTAGGAAAACCATAAATATTATTACAGAAATGAATTTTCCACCCAAAATTAGGTAGGGTAACTCACTGACCCAACCCTTTAAATCCAACTCCTTATATTTCAAACAATTAAGGAAAGAAAGATCAAAATACCACGGCTCCACTATTGAGCTTTTGGTCAATCAAAAATTTCACACTTATTGTCACGTGTAGGTTTCACACCTAAAATTCAGTCAGAATTGAGGTGTTGTGTATATTTTAGGAGGTACAGGCAGAAATGTGTTTTGTCACAATTCCCACACGCAGCCGCGGCAGCCAATGCACCCAGGCGCGGCTGAGATACAGCCCTGTCACTCAATCACGGTTGTGAACGCAGCCCTGGGCCTCTGACAAGTACACAGCCACGGGACTATGGGTTTACAGAGTGAAAGGCGGCCTGAGAGGCTTAGGTACCGGGTAAACATGCTACAACCCACATGGGAACATCCTACATATGTAATAAATGTTCCCCTGGATAGTAGATAACCTAAAAGTACATAACAGTATATAAAATTACTTAAATAATCCTCATATTTATTTTTTATTAAATATAATTCAAAGTACCAAGAATGTCAAAAAAAAGACAATGACAACTTCTAAAATTATATTAAAATACTTTAATATACTTTTATGAGAATTCCTAGACATCAATATTTTTGTGACATACTAAGAAAACTAATGATGTAACAATATTACATGAATTCCCATGACTTATATTTTCAAGTAATTTATTTAGTAAATCAACTGGAACTCAAAAAAAAGGAGTAAAATCAATATCATGACTTTACTCCAGTCATTTAATACATAATGAGAACTCACCTGACATCAGGATGTCCGTAGAAATGTCTTTTTAAATAATTATTAAATTACTGGGAACATTTACTAAGGATAATTAATTGAATAATACATAAATGGGACAGATTAGTGTTATTCACACGTCCTAATATCTATTATAAAGTAGAATAATTCCCATACCCTGAGGAATTAGATGCTACCCATGCTATAGCACCAAGAACACATGACAGGCTACCACTGGTTACCCTGCTAGCCTTAGTTTCTGTCCCTTTGACCCCCTGTACCCCTCAGAAGGATAATATTGGGACTTCAAAAGCTATAAAAAAAGAGCTCTTTTGAGGAAATTGATGGGTAGAGACCCAGTTATATTTATATCCAGAAACTGTGCCAAGGTAATCAAGTACTTATAAGAAAGAAGTAAGTGATTTATGGCTAAGTCTGATCAATAATATCCCTCCTCAACCTCTTTTTTATCAATTAAAACTGCTGAAAAACCTTATAACCCCAGTATACAGGTTTAACCCATCAGTGCACATCTCAAAGAGATACCCAAGGATTTAATAATATACCAGCGAGTTTCATTATCCTTTCTCTTTCGTGGCAGCTTGGTTCCAAGGCCCTGCCACTCCACTGTGTATTTTATATACATATTATCTGTGGGTAAAATATCCTTTAAACTAAAGAGCCCAAAGTAACCAGGACTTTGTGTTATCATACTGAAATCCCTGAAGAGAGGTGTTAAAGATCCCCAATATATTTGTGGCCCCTCTATAAAAATATTTCATAATCAATTTATTCATATTGATTTAAAACAATAAACCATAACCAAACCACTTAACCTTGCAATAAGCTTAGTCCAAATATTTTACGGATTTTTGCTGCATTTATTAAATAATATATTTATCATTTATTCTATCACCTCTGTTAGCTAAAGGATAGCAAGGGTCTTGGCATCTAGGAGGCTGAAAAATCAATCAACTTAATAAAACTGACATGGTTATATTCTCCTTCTCTGTAGAATTTAGGCCATTCAGTGATGGGAGGAAGTAACTTCAAAGCTTGCTCCATTCCCAGTGTAGGGCTTGGTTTAAAAGATTCATTCCTATTTAT
The DNA here is from genome assembly GCA_025617555.3 of Puccinia polysora. Taxonomy (NCBI): domain Eukaryota; kingdom Fungi; phylum Basidiomycota; class Pucciniomycetes; order Pucciniales; family Pucciniaceae; genus Puccinia; species Puccinia polysora. Next base: position 15,260,975 of record CM062615.1, on the reverse strand, counting down.
TCTGGTTCTAGGAGGAATACTGGGAGTACTAGTGAACCTGGCAGGTCTAGCTTCTTCTAAGTCTAAAAATTTGTCATAGAATTAATTTGAGAGCTAAGAACCAGCAGACTAGAGTCTCATCATCAGAAGCGGAAACACAACAGGAAAGGAATAGGAATGAAAGAAAAGAGAGAGAAGAGAGAGAACCAACAGGCAATTCGGACATAAGAGGCTGAGCGGTCAGGAAGAAGTGGATTTGAGGCAAGAAAGCATACAAGCTGATTTGATAGAAACATAAGTTGGTGACTGGTCACAGAATTGAGATGTGGATTGTCTTACAAGACAAGGAATGGCGACAAGTAGTTTTTCAAAGTGGTTGAGAGGGTACGGAGAGCCAAGTTGGCTAGTTGACAAGTGATAGCTTGATGGTAAATTAGATCTTGGTAGACAAGGAAAGGAGACTGAGAAAAGAGGAAAAGAAAGAGAGAACACAAAGAAAATATGAGAGAAAAGAAAAAAAATATAGAGGAAAATATAGAAGACCATAAAAGAGAACAGGTGCCAAGGAATCAACCCCCGGCCCCCCAGGAGAGGAGAGTTGAGAGAGGAAAAATTATAGAGATTCCCAAGACCCCCAGGGATTTGTCTCCCGGGGATAGGTTTCCAGAGATTGTAGTCAAAGAGAAAGTATTTGTCTGTTGGCCGCGGGGATGAGTGGCATTCCTAACACTCCTCGTGTCTGGTAAGATGGAACATTTATTGAGTTCGTGGTAGGGGGGAGTCAAAGATGGACTTTTGGAGTAGGTTTAAATAATTGATTGATGAGGCTTTGGTGAGCAAGTCCGCCACCATGTCCTCTGTAGGTATTAGGATTAGATTGTACTTGCAGCGTTGAAATTCTTCCCTCAAACATTTTGTTTTAATGTCGATATGACAAGACTTAGAGTGAGAACCAAACCGCTTAATCTTATCATCAAGTCCTTTGTTGTTGATATAAAGAGTAGGTTAAGGGGTAGGAAGATGATATATTTCACTTATCAAATTGGTGACCCACTTGACTTCTAAGAAACAGTCAAGCAGGGCGTTGAGTTTGTACTCAGTGGACGAGTAAGTAATATTTCTCTGTCTTGATGAGTTCCAGACGACGGGTCTGCCGTAGTGGAAGATGATGAATCCAGATTGAGATTTGCGAGAAGAGGGGATCATCTCCCCATGTAGCATCACTGTATCCAGTTATCACTTTCTCATTTGGGTCAAAATGGAGAATGAGTTTTTTATCTCTTGTAGTCTTAAGATACTTCCATACCTTGCAAGCTTCTCTCCAATGAGACATGCCGGGTTTGCAGTTGAATCTAGCTAAACTAGACACCACAAAAGCAATGTCAAGACGAGTGTACTGTGCAAGATGATTGAGAAGGCTGGTAACCAATTGGAAATTGATGTTCATTTGGGTGAATTGGGCATGATCTTCATTGGTAGCCGGCTCTAGATGTAGATTTTGAGTTAAAGGAGCACAAGTGTCCTTGCATTCAGTGAGACCTAACTCTTTGAGTCCCTTATCTATATGCTTTGGTTGGCTTAAGAGGATTTCATCCTCCTTCACTTCCATCAAAATACCCAGGATCGTATTAGGTGGGTGACAAGACTAATTTTTGAATTTTGTTAAGAAGTTTGATTCAAAGATCTTGCTCTTCCCAACGTGAATGAGGTCGTCCACGTGGAAGTAGAGTACTTCCTTGAATTTGGGGTTATAATAAAGACAGGGGTTGCTGCTTGATTCAAGGTAACCTTGAGACTTTATCCATCCAGTCAGCGTTTCTTACCAATTTTTAGGGGATTGTTTCAATCCATACAGAGACTTTTTGAGTTTGAGATAGGGGGATTTTCTGTGAGATCCTTCAGGGGTTTTAATGATAACTTCTTCCTCCAGGGGTGCATGGAGAAAGGCTCCTTTCACATCAACCTGGGTGAAATTCATTTTTTCTTTTAGACCGTACAAGAGAGCAATTCTCAATGAGCCGAGTTTTCAGGTGGGTGCCCACGTCTCATTGTAGTCAATGCCAACACACAGTCTTGCTTTTTCTTTCACTGGTTCCCCATGACAATTTTCCTTCACTTTGAAGACCCAGGTAGTGTTAAGGATATTGTTTTGTTCTCCATAGTAGTTGTCCCATACTTCTTGATGTTCAATAGAACTTAACTCTTCTTTGGTGGCCTTTTCCCATTTGGGCCATTCAGGACAGTTACGGGCTGCCTTGTATGATGGCAGTTTGTAGTAATGGTGGAATCCATAGCGTTGCGGTTTACAAGTCTGCCGTCTTGGTCGTTGATATGTTTCACTTTTAGGAGGTTTGGGGGCGGAATTGAGTGAATCCAAATTGGAATCTGGAGCTTCAGGAGAATTGGGATTGAATTTCAAATCCAAGTCGGGGTTTGGATGATCTCAAAACGTAAATTGTTTGTTGGTTGTGGAGAAGTCAGATTCATTGAGTTCCTGTAATTCATGTGAGAAGAGATCAATACCAGTTGATTCCAGGAGAGGAAAGTTGTACAAATTTTTCTTGAGGAATTTAACATGTTTTGTTTCAATAATGTATCCCAACAAATTAAGAATGATGTACGAGTGAAAAGAGGGATCGAACCCAACTAATAACCCTTTGTCCCCCTTCTCATCAAATTTCCTTCCTTTTTGGCCGCAATTCTTGAGATATATGAGGGATGATCCTACAGGTTTAAGATAATTAGCTGGAAGTTTTGCATTGAACATAAGTTCCCAGGGGGAATGGTGATTACCTTCCCAAGGGATTTGGTTGAGCATGAAACAGCAACTCCTTGTGATTATGTGCCAGTAGTTTTTTGGTAGACGAGAAGACAAGAATGTTGCTTGAGCTGATTAAATTTTGGTTTGATTGGCTCTTTCTGCCCATCTATTGTGTTGGGAGTATAAGGTTCAGAAGTCATCAACTTGATGTGTTTTGATCTAGCAAAGTCTTTGAGGGTCAAATTGGTGAATTCCGTGCCTTTTTCAGATAAAATCTTGGAGGGATAATAGTTGAGCCTTTTTGCTTCCATCTCGAGCACGTTAATTATCACTCTTGGAGTCTCATCTTTGGAGTTGAGAGGAAAAACCCCTAAGTAGCTGGAGTAGTTGTCTACTAGAGTCAAGAGATATAGATGGCCGCCCTTTGACTGCGGGGAGATTGGTCCAACAAGGTCAAGGTGGATCCGTTTGAGAGGCTTATTTGCAGGAGTAGATACAGATGAGAATGGAGATCTGACAATCTTACTCTTTTCGCAACCATCTCATTGGAAACGGTCCATTTTGTTGTTAGTGAAGAGGCCTTTGAGAATGGGCTTGAGAGTAGAAATCGCGGTGTGACCCTACATCTGATGGATGTCTTCTAGGGATAGGCCTTGGTTTGGCGTTGGATTTGAAGAGTGGTTGATATGGTGGAAAGAAGTTCCTTTCCCCACCGTCTTAGGCTTCTCCACGAAAAAGAGATTGTCTCTGATTGATCCCCTGAGTATGGTTTGACCCATCCTTGTAACGTGAAACTGGTCTTGGCTTTGAGTAAGATTGCATCCTTTGCTTGCTAATAGACCTGGGCTAATGAGATTCACAACTATATCCGGGATATAAGCGCAATTTTCTAGGGTAATGGTTGAGTCTTTCCATTTGAGTTTCACAGTTCCTGTACCTCATATCTTTAGATTGGCTTTGAGCTTTCCAGTTTTCACCTCCTCCAGTTCATCTTGCATCTGCAGTGAGTAGAAGTATCTCTTGTTGTTGAAGATATGGATTTTGGCGCCAGAGTCAAGAAGTAAATTTGGGATGCTGTCGGCGTTTATCCAGAGAGTTAGAAGCGCATGATAGTTGATGGTGGGTGGTTGTTCATTTTTCTCTTCCATTCATTTTGTTGTTTGACCCACCAACTTGGAGCAATCTGGGGATGAAGGTGGAATCATGAGGATTCTGAATGGGGTGCATTTGGATCATGGTATCCTTCCCTGCAACACATTTTGATTCTTTTAGTCTCTTTCTTGGGTTTAGTTCTTGTTGTTACTAGGGTGAGATCAGAGTTGGATTTGGAGGTTTTTGACTGGGCCTTGCGCTTGTTGTTGTATTGGATCAGATGATTAAAGACCACGTCCAGAGTTAAGTGTTTTTCCACATGCATAATCTGTTGTTTTAGGTTCTCAAGAATTGGTGGTAACTTGAATAGGACCAAGTAGTCAAGGATATAGTTGGGTAGTTCAATACCGACATTGGTCATTCGAGTTAGGGCCTTTCTTGTATCTGTCACAAATTCTTCAATGGCGTTTTCATTGAAACTGGAATAGAGAAAGAAATTGAATACTTGAGCTCAATTTGCAGTCTCCGATGAGGCAAAGCGTTTAGTTATTTCCGCCCATAGAAGCTTGGACAAGTTTATGTTGGTGGAGTTGACGATGTTGGTGTGTGTTGTGTTGTCCAGTTTAGAAAGAATAACCGCCCTGATTTCCCTATCCTGTTTTATGGAGGGTTGTCCTGTGTTTCTCGTGATGGTTTCTTTTATGTCTTTGAGGTCAAAAAGAATCATCATCTTATCTTGCCAGATTGAAAATTTTTCTTTGTTGAGGGGTGGAATTGCATTGACCGCAGCTTTTAATGCGACTTGATGGAAATAGTCCGTAGCTCCACAGGAAAGGAATAGGAATGACAGAAAAGAGAGAGAAGAGAGAGAACCAACAGGCAATTTGGACATAAGAGGCTGAGCGGTCAGGAAGAAGTGGATTTGAGGAAAGAAAGAGATACAAGCTGATTTGATATAAACATAAGTTGGTGACTGGTCACAGAATTGAGATGTGGATTGTCTTACCAGACAAGGAATGGCGACAAGTAGTTGTTTGAAGCGGTTGAGAGGGTACAGAGAGACAATTTGGCCAGTTGACAAGTGATAGCTTGATGGTCAAGTAGATCTTGGTAGACAAGGAAAGGAGACTGAGACAAGAGGAAAAGAAAGAGAGAACACAAAGAAAATATGAGAGAAAAGAAAAAAAACATAGATGAAAATATAGAAGACCATAAAAGAGAACAGGTGCCAACAAATAAACCCCCGGCCCCCCAGGAGAGGAGAGTCAAGAGAGGAAAAATTATAGAGAGGCCCAAGACCCCCGGGGATTGGTCTCCTGGGGATAGTTTTCCAGAGATTGTAGTCAAAGAGAAATTAGTTGTCTATTGGACGCGGGGACGAGTGGCATTCCTAACAAAGTCAGTGGCTGGAGATTTACTGACATTGACCTTAAGATCTCTTAGATCATTCTTAATCATACCTAACTCCAATTCAAGCTTTTTGTTTAATAAATCAATTTTGTTAATCAAATGAGTTGAAGAAGTAGGACTAGTTCTCTTAACTTCTTCCTTAAGTTGATCCATAGTTGCAATCATGTCTTCCTGAAGGATTGATTGATTATCATCAATATGCTTCATCAGATCCAACTGACTAGATTTGATACTGTCCTTGATTTATTGTATTTCCAAATCATCAATCCTCATATTCTGGGATTGGGTTTCAATAACTCTGAAAACACTCAGACTCAAATTGTCCAATTTTTCATAAACTTTGTCAAAGCACTTGATAATAATGGTAAAATTGTGAGAAACATTTACAGAAAAGATGTTAAGGGCTTCTACATCTCATTGTGGTACACCTTTTTCCACTTCTGGGCTAGAGATATTATGTTGTCCCAATACTTTGGGTTCCTTAACTTCTGATGGGCTGAGGACCTCTTCTTTTTGGGGTCCTTTCCCTTTAATGAAACTAACTGATCCAAAGGATTCCAACTCTGCACGTATCCTTCCACTTCTTTCTTTGGGATCAAATTTTGCAGATAAATCTGAGATTTCTTGGCCAGAGAGATAGCTTTTCTCATACCTGGCTGATCCCCCTGGGTCTGAGCCAACTTGAATTGTTCCCAGTAGCTCACGTGCTCTTTCACTAACACTTTGACTCTTTCCTCCTTGGTTGAGTCCAGCTGGGGTGGCTTAGGAGGACCTTTACCCTGCTGGGATAAGATGTTGGGCAAAGGCTAACTCTCCAACAGTATTTTGGTCAAGCTGGCGGCCGCAGTTATTGCCGTTGTTTTCCCGCGTGACACTATGGTCACAAGTTTGAGCCCCCTCATTGCGCTTTCAACTGGAGTCCTTGCGCACATGGGTTCCTCCGGGAAAAGATCCATAGGATGGTGCTCTGCCAGTTGCTTGGGTGTTGCGCCTGTTTTGATTCATAGTGCAAAAAGTTATAAGTCTTTGTCAAAATTTTTGAAGAAGAATTTAAAAAAATATAGAAAAAATAATAATTTTTGAGTTTTTATATTTTTAATAATCTTTGACATATATATTTTGACTTACTTATAGTCAAATTTAAAGGTACCAACACTTGGTTGGGGTCACTACCGTCCTTGGGGGGTATTCCCATGGGGTCTGAATGTGTTCCAATCAGATCTTTGGATAAATCCAAGGGCAAGTCCAAGGTTACACTGTCTGGGACATCCTCCAGAAGATCCTTGTCAATAAGGTCACCAAAAACAAAATTCACTAAGAAGGATAAAACAATAAAAAACATAAGTTTAATATTTTTTTGTAATTTTTTACATGGTAAGATGATATTTCAAAAGAAAATAATTTTTAACCTCACTTTTTTTATTTTTTGTATTTTTCTTTATCTTCTGGGTTGTTTATATTATAAATATAAATCTTCCTTTGATAAATTTTCCACTCCTTATGTTGCCTCAATAAAGAATTAAAATTGATAATTCTTTCTAACTCAAGATCCTTTTCTTTTAAAGCTTCTTGCTTATAATAAAGAAGCCTTTCCTGTTGTTGCTCAGGAATTATAATGATAGGCACAAAGTTACGGATTTTTTATTATTTTTTCTGTTTAAGAAGGTCCAAATAATAATTGATCAATTATCCGTTGGTCTTAAGATCCACTAGAGAAATAAAGAATCAAAAATATGTGTTAGAAGTATTTTAAATTCTTTTTTAAAAATAAATAGACTCTTCCAAGGAATAAATAATTAAAAATTAATTATTCAAGGATAATTCTCAGTCATACCCCCAGTTGTCAGCTCTCTGATACCAGGAACCTTGCAGTCCTTTAGCTTCAGAGAGTGATAGAGGATACTGCAATAATAATAATAATAGTATTCCAATGATAAACACGTGAAAAGCTCAAACAATGAATATGTTAAGAGCTGGTTCAAGGTTTAATTGGTTTGGTTAAAATGGTTTTCAATTTTTTATAAAATAGGGGCTACAGTATTATACTACTGGGGGTCTCTAAAGACAAACAACCTCTCTTCAAGGGGCCTCCTTAGGCAGTTTAAGAACCTTGGAATGAAGATGGGTGCCTTAGAAAGGGCTTATTCCTCTGATATGTCTGGGAAAAACAGCACAATGGCCAAGAAAGGAAGGAAAACACTCACTCTGAGTACTTTGCCACAAAAATTCGGCAATAGTAGGAAGGGTTTCAGAGCAGATGAGGCGGATGTGCTTGACTGAATTCAATGGGTTGATTGGTTTTTTTGAGAAATAAACAATAATAATACAGAGTGGTTCATAAATCACTGGCTTATCTCTTTTATAAGCAATTTACTAACAATGAAATGGTTTCTGATGGATAATAATAATTCCTGGTAAACTGATGGGGAATAATAGGTCCAAAGAGGTCTGTATAACTACCTTTTTGGGGTGAATATGAGCTTCTCAGGGTGGTAGAGAGGGTTCTTCTCATGGGATGAGGCTGGAAGGCCATTCAGGGCAGGATGAGCAGGTCCAAATGGTGCTTTCAATCAGCTGACATCAGATCTGCTGGATTTCTGTGCTATTTTAGCCACGGCATCTGTTAATCTGTTATGGCTTAAATGTGATCATTCTGCACTCATCCTTCATTTTTACTATTAATATTTTTTTAAAGTGGACAGATGTGGATGTTAACTGTTTTTCCATCATCTGCTGAGCATCTAGGTAATTTTAAATAATTTTTGTGATGACTTCTAGTATTGTTTTGTGGTCTTTGAAGATCAGGATAAGTGATTCATGTGGTAATCCTCAATATTTGGTTTATTATTGAAAAATACTTAAACTTAGTTTTTATTAATTTTATTCAAGTTTTATGGTTTTTAGACTATTACTAGTCCATATTTCAGTTTGTTACATATGCTAGCCAACCCTAACTAGGTTGTAGCTATCTTGAGCAGTACCTGGTTGTCAGATTTTTCACAACTGATCCAGGCTCAGGGATCAGTCAATTCAGATGCGCGCGGGGTAGGATCCACTGCGTGCATGTCAAAATTAGCTGCGCGCCTGACCTCTGTACGTGGGAATAGGCAGCTACGGGTAAGTAGGGTTGTGTAAGGTTGTGGGGCTGCACGCAGGAATTGTGACATAAAAAATTTCTTTGGGTATGTCAGCCTCCTGGATGCCAAGACCCTTGCTATCCTTTAGCTACTAGAGGTGATAGAGTAAATAATAAATATATTATTTAATAAATGCAGAAAAAATCTTCAGAATACTTGGATTAATCTTATTGCAAGGTTAAATGGTTTGGTTATTGTTTATTGTTTCGAATCAAAGATTGATTATTAAATATTTATAGAGGGGCCACAATTATATTGGCAATCTTTAACACCTCTCTTCAGGGATTTCAGTATGAAAACACGTAGTCCTGGTTACTTTGGGTTCTTTAGTTTAAAAATTATTATACCCAAAGATAATATGTATATTCAAATATACGGTGGAGTGGCAGGGCCTTGTAGCCAAGCTACCACGACATAGAAAGGATAATAAGACTCACTGGTATATTATTAAATCCTTTGGGTATCTGTTTGAGACGTGTACTGATGGGTTAAACCTGTATACTGGGGTTATAAGGTTGTTCAGCAGTTTTAATTGATAAAAAGAGTTTTGAGGACGGATATTACTGATCAGACATTGCCATAAATCACTTACTTATCTCTTATAAGTATTTGATTACCTTGGCACGGCGTCTGGATATGAATATTACTGGGTCTCTGCCCATCAACATCCTCAAAAGAGCTCTGTATTTATAGCTTTTGGAGTCCCAATATGGTCCTTCTGAGGGTTGTAGGTGCTCAAAGGGACGGACACTAAGGCTAGCAGGGTAACCAGGGGTAGCTTTTCATGTGTTCTTGGTGCTATAGCCCGGGTAGCATCTAATTCCTTAGGGTATGGGAATTATTCTACCTTATAATGGACATTAGGACGTGTGAATAACACTAATCTGTCCTATTTATGTATTATTTAATTAATCATCCTTAGTATATGTTCCCAGTAATCTAATAATTATATTATTAGACATCTCTATGGAAATTTTGATGTCAGCTAAGTTTTCATTATGTATTATATAACTGGAGTAAAAGTCATAATATTGATTTTACTCTTTATTTTCGAGTTTCAGTTGATTTGTTAAGATAATTACTTAAAACTATAAGTCATGAGAATTCATGTAATATTATTACATCATTATATTCCTTAGTATGTCAAAAAGATATTGATGTATAGCAATTCTCATAAAAGTATATTAAATTATTTTAATATATTTTTAGAATTTGTCATTGTCTTGTTTTCGACATTCTTGGTACTTTGCATTATATTAAATAAAAAATACGTGTAAGGATTATTTATGTATTTTTATATAATATTATGTATGTTTAGACAGTCTACTATCCACAGGAACCTTTATCACATATGTAGAAAGTTCCCGTGTATGTTGTAGCCTGTTTACGCGGTACCTGAGCCGCCTGTCACTCTGTCAGCCCGTAGTCCCGTGGCTGCGTACTTGTCAGAGGCCCTGGGCTGCGTACACGACCTCAACGGGTTGACACGGCTGTATCTCAGCTGCGCGCGGGTGCTTTGGCTGCCGCGGCTGCGTGCGGGAATTGTGACAAAACACATTTCTGCCTGTAACTCCTAAAATATTCACAACACCTCAATTCTGACTGAATTTTAGGTGTGAAACCTATACGTGACAATGTGTGTGAAATGTTTAATTGGCCAAAAAGCTCAATACTGAAGCCGTAATATTTTGGTTCTTTTTTCCTTAATTATTTAAAAATATAAGGAGTTGGCTTTCAAGGGTGGGGTCAGTGAGTGACCCTACCTAATTTTGGCTGGAGAACCCATTTCTGTAATAATATTTATTGTTTTCCTACTCCTTCTTAGTTGAATTGTATTATTATTATTATTATTTTATTTTTGTTACTTTTGCAGCTTGCTCTGCAATAGTAGCAAGCTTACATTCCCCCACTCCAAGATATGGCTATATCTGAAAAAATCTGGAGGAAGTTGGGAGAAAAAATTAACTGCAGATGTGCTTCAGTTCCTTTTGCTGGCTCTGTAGTTTCTGAGATTTATTGGTCCATCAGGTATATTATTTTCTGGTAACCATTCATCTTTTTCTGCAGATTCACCTTTGTATCTTACTAAGTATAGTCTGATGTCTTTTCCTTGTACCCTCTCTTTCTTATCTCTCAATATCCTGCTGACTTTCCCTTTTTCTTTTACAGGGTCAGGTTCTATTTGGATTATTGCTGGAGGGAGGTTGCTGCCTTCTCTTGGTTTAAAGTGTTTGACTAGGCTAATAGGAAATACTGGATGTTTTCTTGATAATTCTTCACTCAAGATTACTTCCACAGCATTTTTTCCATGCATCTTCTTGATAACAAATGGTCCAACAAAGGCTGGTTTCAGTTTCCTGTTGCCTGCCAGGTTGTTGAAGTTAGTTGTAGATATCAAGATCTGATCTCCTATTTTAAAGTCAGGTTCTTTATGGGATTTGTCCCTTCTTTGTTTGTTGTATGCAACAGCTTTTTCCACACATTTCTGAGCATGGTTATTTGCCAAATCTATCATCTTCTTAAAGTCAAGAGATGTTGGATGAATAGTGGCTAAGTTATAGTTCATGTTATTCCTAGGTAGTTTTGGAATCCATCCTCTTTCTAGTATGTAAGGAGCTTCTTTGCTAGTAGAATATTTAATGCTGTTATAATCCATTTCTAGGGCTGGGAGTAGGCTTACCCAATCATTGCAATAACCATCAGAATTTTTGTATTCTAGACCAAAGCTACAGAACCTTGTTATCATATCTTCTAGGGTCTGTATCATCCTTTCAGCTAGTCCCTCAGTTTGGGGATGGTGTGCTGTAGAAAATGCCAGAGTGGTACCCAGTATATCATGTATATTCCTCCAAAATTCAGATGTGAATTTGGGGTCTCTGTCACTGATTATAATCTTGGGTATACCCTTATCAGCTGTAATCTTATTCCAGAATAGTAAGGCTACATCCATAGCACTATCTTCCTTGTGGTTAGGTAAGAATTTTGCCCTTTTGGAATATCTGTCAACTATAACTAGGACAGAGTTATAAGAATGAGTACCTCCAGGGGGGAGGCCGGTGACAAAATCCATATTGATAATTTCCCACCTGGTTGTAGGTTCAGATATCTTCTGTAAGAGTCCAAACCTTTTTCCAGTAGTTTTATTAGATTTCTGGCAGGTTTCACAGCTGGTAACATATTCTGTAGTGACTTCTTTCCAGTCTATCCACCAGGAAGTTTGTTTCACTTTCTCCAAGGTTCTTTCTGTGGATAAATGTCCTGATGAACAGTTGTCATGGCATTCCTGGAGTATATGTTGTATATGCTCTTTGTTGCTCAGTACTGATATGCTGGAATGTTGGTGTCTATAGTGAAGGAGACCATCCCCAAAGGTAAACCTTCCTGCTTTATAGGGTTTAAGTAGTGAAGCAGGCAGGCTATTTATTAAAGCTGCTTCTGGGGATTCACATTCCATAATGGTAATCAGCAGCTTGATCTCAGGAGAGTAGCTATCCCTTACTTGGTTGAAGAAAGCAGTGTCTAATTCACATAAGTGGATTCCCATTATTGGAGCACTCAATGCAAAAAGATTGATATTCAAGATAGGAAAGATATCTTGATCTTCAGGGTCATATTCTGGATTGTTAGAGTAATTAGGCAACGCATTCCTACTTAGACTATGAGCATTCTGATGTTTAGCTCCAGCTTTATGCACTATAGTCATCTGTCCTCTATATTGTTGTATAGCAATTTGCCACCTGAGCATATTTCTGCTGGGGGTTTTCATGTTCATAAGAGTTCTTACAGCATTGAAGTCCGTGATTACTTGAAAAGTGGTGCCTTCTAAGTAATAGTTCAGCTTCTCTAAAGCCCATAATAGTACCAAACACTCCAACTGACTGGCCCCATATCTCTTTTCAGTATCTTTTATCTGTCTAGTTATGAAGAGTATGGGTTTTTCTACTGGTTTGTCTTCTTCTATCCTTTCCTGATTTAAAGCAGCTCCTAGCCCTTCCATGCAAGCGTCAATGTATAGTTTGAAGGGTTTAGATTAATCTGGTTGGATAAGTAGAGGAGTAGAGGTCATAGCTATTTTTAATTCCTCATAGTTCTTTAGTCTCTCATGAGTCATTTCAAATATTGTATTTTGTTGCATACTTCATACAGACTTTTAGTTAGCATAGCAAACTTTGTTATATATTGTCTGTAATAACTGCCGAAACTGACAAAAGACAGTAATTCAGTCTTGTTTTGAGGCATAGGTCTATTCATAACAGCAGCTATCTTATTTTGATCAGCAGCCAGAGTTAGACCAGAAACTATATGTCCTAAGGCTTTCAATTCTCCGTAGCCAAAGTTGCATTTCTTCATGGAAACCTTTATTCCTGCTTTGGAGATAGTCTGGAGTACTAATCTTACTTGTTTAATATGCATATCCCAGTTATCAGAGTATATGATAACATCATCTATGTATACCATCATCCATCCTTGTCTGATGTAAGTACCTATAACTGTATCCATTGTTCTCTGGAAGTGTGATGGAGCATTCTTTATACCAAAAGGAATCCTAAGATATTCATATATTCCCAAATGACAGATTATTCTCATAAACTTCCTGCTTTCAGGACTTATTGGTATCTGGTGAAAACCTTTAAGCATATCCATAGTAGTGATGTACTTAGCCTTGGACAAGTTATGCAGAGCATGATCAATCCGGGGTATAGGATAATAATCTGCTTGAGTGTAATTGTTGAGAATTCTGAAGTCTCCTACCATTCTTGACTTGTCAGTATGCCAAGCTATGATTACAGGTGTGGTGACATCTACCTGTTCATTATGTCCTACTTTCCTTAATACTTGTAAGTCTATCAGTTCTTGGATATGTTCCTCAAGATCTTTTCTAGACTTGGTACTAGAAGGATAGGCTGGCCTTCTTAAGTTAGGAGGATAAGGAGGCTTAATGGTCAATTTTAATACCATATCATGTCCTTTAATATCACCAATAGGATGATCTTTAGTACAAAAAGCATTCTGGTTCTCAAAGCAGACTTTTAATATATCTTTCTTCTGTTCCTCAGAAAGTTTTGTATTCAGGGCTGCTTGAGAGAAATATTCTTGGTTAAAGTCTTCCAAATGCTTTTGGTATGTAGATGAGGGGAAGTTAGACTGAATAGTGCATATCTTAAACTTATTATCCCAATTACCTCCTACTGTGAAGTATCTTCCTCTACTCTGGAACACGTCTATACCATATAGAGATAAGGCATCATTACCCAGTATCAGGTAGTCACATAGTCCGTTGAGCAATACTACAAACTCCACTTGTATTCTCAAAGATCCTTTAGTGTGAGGTAGTTGTTGAGTTATTCCATGCACGCAGGTGCGGGTGAGCCCAACTTTCAGTGGATCAGGGAAACCTACTGCGGCCGCAAACCGCGCACTTAGAGTAGCCCATCTGATGGAGGTCTATCTGACCATTCAACTCGATGCGGGGTTACTTCATAATCTTCACTGGATCATTCATCCTTCCACTCATCCCTAGATTCCACATCTCTTTTGTTCAGCCAGTTTCTTCTTTGCTCTTATTCTTTCACATCATATACATTGCATGCTCCATCTCTCAAGATCATTCTTCTGCCCTTTGCTCAAAACACACCACCCACACGTTTGACAGGCATCAATGATTGCCTGGTGAGATTCATCACCTTTAATTTCTTTCTCATATTTGATGCACTCATTCATGCTAGAATCTATCAGCCTCTGCTTCAGCCTCTGCATCTCAACCCACAAATCTTCCTAAGATCATCTCCTCCAATCTCTCAAATGTCTTCTTGTCGAGTGCAGTCTTATCTTGTTTGTTGTTCATGTTTTCATTTCATTAACTCTCCTCATGATATTTGTACTCATCAAGTTGGTCTCTTCAGTCTTCAGTCTTGTGTTAGGTCTTTTGTCAATAAAATCACTTTACGGTTAAAAGCCAAACGTCTTCTACTCAAACTCTTCAAATAACGGATACACAGACTGAGGAAGGATACCTAGCCAGGCCACAATGGACTTTTGACAGACTATGCTCAAGACTGCCCTCGAGACTATCCCTCTACTTGGAGAAGAAAACTATGGGATCTGGAGAGACAAGATGGATGCAATTCTGGACGTCAGAGGCTGTACTTCAGCAATCAATGATTAGACTTCTGTTCTTGATGCTGCAGTGAACGACAAACTCAAACTCCTTATAATCTCAAAACTTGATTCCTCTTCCCACAAAAACATAGTCACGGCTGAAAATCAAAACTCTGCTAAGCTGCTGTGGAAGGCTATCATTCAAAAATTTGCTTTGTCGCAGGCTTCGAATCATGCAAGAGTGTTCAACTCATTTCTCTATCTCAATTTCAACCCAGAGGATATTGTCGAATTCATCACCAGAGTCAAAGTATGTCTCAAAAAGATGGCCGAAGTGGGAATCAAACTCCCTGACAATATCGTGGCTTATCTCTTACTATTCAAATTTCCCGCTTCTATGTACGACTTTAAGAGGCAGATAATGCATTCAGACAAAGAACTCTCTGTTGACTACGTCTTGAATCATCTCACACAATTGAACAACAAATCTTTGGCCCAATCATCTATTGCTAGCTCAAAGTCAAAAGGAGACATTGCACTTTTTGGAAGCAAATCATCATCTCATTCACCTTCTACCAAGGGATCCGATCCTAAAAGATGCGTCAAAGGATATCATCACCCTGGGCAAGACAAAAATCACTCATCAGCGGACAGTTGGCACATTCACCCAGATTTGGCTCCTGAATGGTGGAAAGATAACCAAGCCAAATGGAAAGCAAGGAAGAAAGGACAAAAAGCAAAAGTAGAATCTCATTCAGCACACTATCTTGCTCTTTTGAATCACTGGATCAAACAAGGAGATCCCACTCACCGTTTCTTGCTGGACAGTGGAGCTTCTGTCCACATGATCAATGATGCTTGATTCTTCAGCAAGATGGAACCTCACATTGGTAATCCAATCAAAATGGGCAAGGAAGGGGATAGTCTGGCGATCAAGGGGAAAGGCACTGCCATCCTTCACTGGAAGGATCTCACTCTCAAACTCACGGAGGCATTTTATTTTCCAGACGTAACTATTAATGTAATCAGTGCAGGAGCTCTGAATGCCAAGGGCTGTTCTATTCACTCTTCAGCCAAGCAATTCACTGTCTTGCACGGAGGTAAATCCATATTGAAAGGAACCATTGATGAAAATCTCTACACTCTGCCTACCCCTTCTTTTAGTCTTGCTCCTACTCTCAAAACCCACCTTTCCACACTCTCTACTACTCCTGAAGACGCTCTTCTTGAGATTCACAGGAAATACGGTCATGCTTCTATGGCAAGATTGACTCCACTCATCCATCACATTCCCAGCAACATCGTACAGAAATTCCAATGTGTAGAATGCGCCAAGAGTAAAATTACCAAGTCACCCTTCTCCCAATCCTCCACAAGGTCTACAAAAGTTCTTGATTGAATCCATCTGGATCTAATGGGACCCATTTGACCTACGTCAAAGTCTGGTCACTGGTTTATCCTGTCCCTTGTAGACAATGCCAGTGGATACCTGGAAGCCTTTCCAATTGCCTTGAAGGATGAAGCCTTTGATATTATCATAGATCTACTCAAAAAAGAACACCGACGCTGTGATACATATCCTTCGGAAATCTGCTCAGACGGAGGAACCAAATTTGTGAACTCAAAACTCTCAACATACTTTGACGAACAACATATCACCCACATTGTGTCAGAACCCTATCACCCAGAACACAATGGACGGGCTGAACAAGCCAATCAAACTATTGTGGAGTCTACTTGCGCCACCCTCAAAGACAGCAGGCTACCGCCGTCGGTTTGGCATGAGGTCGTCAAAGGATGATGCTTAATGCTGAACCACATCCCAGCAAAAGGGGAAGATTCAACACCCTGGCAGAAAATGCACAATAAACTCTTGCCGCCTTCCTTTCTCAAACCAATTGGGAGCCCCTGCATTTACCTTATCAACAAACGACCAAAGGGGTCAAAATTTGATTTTAAAGGAGAAGAGGGAACTCTTGTAGGCTTTAATCCTCTCCTCCTTTTGTATTGCATACTAACAAAATCCGGTTCTATTATCTCCTCAAAGCACGTCAAGTTCTTCTCTTTGCCAAGACCTAATGCTCCTGGTTTTTCTTTCAATGTAAATCCTCTACCCGGAGACGACGTTTGCTCTTGCGCCAATGATTTAAGTCCTCGCCTTCCTGAACCAGCTCTCTTAACCCGCGATTCTTCTCAGATTCCCTGGACTCACTATTGCAATCACTCTGATGAATCAGTCAGCTCTGCGGACAAAAGCGACTCAACCATTTGGTTGTCTTCAGAAGAACAGCCTGATCCAACACCTGTGGTGCTTGCGATGCAACCCCTCAGGGACCACCTCAATCAGATAGCGCTCCAGCGGGTCGAGTTTTAAGGGATAGGTCTCAAGTCAAACCACCTCAGAGATATGGCTTCTATCACCATTACGAGCCTAAGACGTACGATGACGCTCTCAGATGCAATGAGCATCTCAAGTGGATTGAGGAAATGGACCTAGAACTGACTTCCATCAAAGAGCTGTCCGTCTGGGAAGAGTAAAATGGTCCCGAGCCCAAGAACGCACTCAAAACTACCTGGATCTTCAAGGTAAAGCAAAATTGCCATGGCGACCTGGTCAGATTCAAGGCCCGACTTTGCGTGCAAGGATTCAACCAAATTGAGGGTCTTGACTACACCGAGACATTTGCTCCAACCGGGAAGCCTTCCACTCTACAACTACTACTACTGTACGCGCTCAAATCAAATCAACGAATTCAACAATTCGACGTCAAAAGTGCATTTTTGCACTTGCCTATCAACAAGGAAGTTATCATTTGCACTCCCAAGGGCTCAAAGCGAACCTCACGGTATCTCAGACTCAAGAAGTCCCTGTACGGGCTCAAACAGGCGCTGACAAATTGGTATGGAACTCTCACTGCATGGTTCAAAGAGGTAGGTCTTGAGGAGTCTTTGTGTGATCCTTGCCTTTACCTGTCTCGCAATGGTAAGTCTTGTCTGTTCTTCCACGTGGACGATCTCGTTCTTGTTGGAGAAGGCAATGAATTCAAGTCAAAATTTTTGGATTTTTTTGCGGGATCAACGGCGAAAAACCCCGACACTGTTCTCCGTATGAAAATTGAGGTATGCCGGGATGAAATCTTACTCAGCCAGCCAAAGCACATCAACCTTGGTCTCAAAGAGCTTGGCCTAGAAGAAGCCAGAACCAGCAAAACTCCATTAACTCAGAATGCTCAACTCAAACCCGCCACCAACAAAGAGTTTGAGCAGTTTAAGGCGCTCAATGTTAACTATTGTTTGGCGATTGGACTTCTTAACCATATCGCATGCTACTCACAACCCGACATCAGCTTTGCAGTCTCCATCCTGTTGAGATTTAACGTCAAACCCAGTATTCCCCACTGGAACGAGGTGAAGAAAACCTGGAAGTACCTGAAGGGGACTCCTCATATTAGCTTGAAAGTCAAAAACGTTGACTCTCCAATCTCAGCCTACTCAGATGCCTCTTGGGCGGAAGATCCCGACACTCGACGCTCTCAAACTGGCTATGTATGTGCCGCGTATGGATGTGTCGTGTCCTGAAACAGTTGCAAGCAGAAGAATGTCACTTTCAGCTCCACGGACGCGGAACTCAATGCCTTTGTAGATGCATTTCATGAGGCCACTTGGATTAGGACTCTAGCCTGCAAGATATTCTCAACTAAGCCAACGCCCATTGCAATCCACACCAACAACAGCGGCCTGATTGACAAAATAAATTGGTTTGGATCCAACTCCAAGACTTGAAATCTAGATCTGAAAACAAAGGGGATGAGAGAAGAACTGAAGTCATGAAATATCACCGCCATACTCGTTAAGTTGGAAGAAATGCCCGCAGATGCTCTTACCAAAAGCTCAAGTCTTACCAGCCTCGAACTCCTCCAATCATTCTTCAGCTCTCATGGAACCTCATAATGTTCATTTTTTTTTCTTTTGTCTCGTTTTGTTTCTTGTTGTTCTTTTCCTTTTTTTTTTCTTTCTTCTTTTTCTTCTTTGCGTCTTAGAGCTCTTCATCTCACCAGGCATGGGGCGTGTTGAGTTATTCCATGCACGCAGGCGCGGGTGAGCCCAACTTTCAGTGGATCAGGGAAACCTACTGCGACCGCAAACCGCGCACTTAGAGTAGCCCATCTGATGGAGGTCTATCAGACCATTCAACTCGACGCGGGGTTACTTCATAATCTTCACTGGATCATTCATCCTTCCACTCATCCCTAGATTCCACGTCTCTTTTGTTCATCCAGTTTCTTCTTTGCTCTTATTCTTTCACATCATATACATTGCGTGCTCCATCTCTCAAGATCATTCTTCTGCCCTTTGCTCAAAACACACCACCCACACGTTAGACATGCATCAATGATTGCCTGGTTAGATTCATCACCTTAAATTTCTTTCTCATATTTGACGCACTCACTCATGCTAGAATCTATCAGCCTCTGCTTCAGCCTCTGCATCTCAACCCACAAATCTTCCTCAGATCATCTCCTCCAATCTCTCAAATGTCTGCTTGTTGAGTGCAGTCTTATCTTGTTTGTTGTTCATGTTTTCATTTCATTAACTCTCCTCATGATATTTGTGCTCATCAAGTTGGTCTCCTCAGTCTTCAGTCTTGTGTTAGGTCTTTTGTCAATAAAATCACTTTAGTAGTATTATAGGAGCAGTCCATACTCCAATAGCATTCATGGTAGAGTTGCAAGAACTGAACTTGGCTTTTGGGACAGGTAAAAGGTGTTCTTTCCAATTGGGGTCCCATTTGTTTAAGAATTCAGCACAGAAACATGAGTAAAATGCTCCACTATCCAGTAATAACCTCATGGGTCTTTTTTTATACAACCCAGTTGCATAGCACGTTTGAACGGTGGTATAACCTTTCCCACTCATAGGTTCAACTGTTAATGGTTTGACATCCATAATGTGTCTAGGAATTATAGTAGGATCCCATTGTTGGGGTAGGCTAGAATCCCCATGGATTTTATTGATTTCTGCAGAAGTACCTATATCTCCTTCTATAACATTAGCCGGGTTGGTCAAGATCAATTAACATTCAGAAAGAGATCCTTCAATATCAGCTATGTCTTCATAGTTCTGATTCTCTTCAACCTCCTGCTCTCCTTCCAAGACTGCTATCTTCCTTCTTGGTAATGGACAGTCTTGTCTCATATTCCCAGTCTTGTTACAATTCCAACAAGTTGCAGGCGTCCTCTCTTTCTCCCTATTCTCATCAGGTTTCTTATTGTCAGAGGCATTTATCAGAGGAGGTTTTTCTCTGGTTTTGTTAATGGTTTGACATCCATAATGTGTCTAGGAATTATAGTAGGATCCCATTGTTGGGGTAGGCTAGAATCCCCATGGATTTTATTGATTTCTGCAGAAGTACCTATATCTCCTTCTATAACATTAGCCGGGTTGGTCAAGATCAATTAACATTCAGAAAGAGATCCTTCAATATCAGCTATGTCTTCATAGTTCTGATTCTCTTCAACCTCCTGCTCTCCTTCCAAGACTGCTATCTTCCTTCTTGGTAATGGACAGTCTTGTCTCATATGCCCAGTCTTGTTACAATTCCAACAAGTTGCAGGCGTCCTCTCTTTCTCCCTATTCTCATCAGGTTTCTTATTGTCAGAGGCATTTATCAGAGGAGGTTTTTCTCTGGTTTTGTTGATGGTAAAGTTCTCTTTGGGTCTGGAAGGGGCTTTCTTGTCCAACCCATTCATGTCTATTACTTCTTCTAACACATTGATTAGAGGAGGCAAGTCCGCATCCATGCTCATCCTACATCTTATGCTATGGTTAAGATTGCCAGGACACAGTTTGAGGAGTCTTTCATTTACTTCCTCTTTATCAGCATCTGGATAGAAGCATTTCAATCTTTTCTTCTGTTCCAAGAACCATTTGTGAGGTTTCTCCTTGGAGGGGTCAAATGAGGATTTTTTGAAATTTTTCATCATTTTCCTTTTCCACATTCTAGAACCAAATTGTTCTTTGATCAGAAGTTTCCAAGAATTCCATGGTAAAGATCCTACTTCTTTTCTCTTACTGATACACCAGTCCAATGCTACTCCTTCAAATAGTCTGGGTAACCGGACTAAAGCTATAGCTTCTGGTAGGTCATAAGAGTTAATGGTGTAATCAATAAATTTAATAAAGTTTCTATGATTGTATTCTCCTTCTCCGGAGAACTTGGGCCATTCAGAAATAGGGGACAACAGTTTGAGAGCTTGCTACATCTCAAGGGTAGGACTAGGCCTAAAGGTGTCACTCCTATGCATTCCTAATAAGGGTGGTGCATAAGGAGTAGTGGTTTGTCTGGGAGGCTTTGGTTCCTCTGTAGTACTCCCCAAGGGGTTGTTCAGACGGACTTTTAAGTCTCTAAGATCATTTTTGATCAGATTAAGTTGCAGGTCCACTTTGTTATTGAGCACATCCAATTTTTCACTAAGGGATAGAATAGAACTGTTAGTGGTAGTTGCCAATTCTTCTTTTAAGGGGTGGAAAGACATAATAAAATCTTCTTTTATTCCAGATAACATATTCGCAATTGTTTTTGTCTGTTTGATCCTACCTTTATGAATTGTTTTCAATAACTGCTCTTTGTGTTCTTTAATCTCTTCCATTCCTACCGTCTTTGTTTGGTAAATTTATCCATTTGGGTGTAAACCCCATCCAAATTTTGACAAACAATTTTGAAATTATGACGCATATCATTAGAAAAGGAATTAATTTCATCATAGGTTTGTTTTGGCTCAGAATTAGAGGCTAATTGTTGTAAACCTTTTTCCACTTTTGAGCCAGTGATATTATCTGGTCCCAGTCTTTGTTTCCCTTTGGCTTGGGATGGGAAGAGAATCTCTTCTTTCCTGATCCTTTGCCTTTTAGTTGGGCTAATTTATCCCATGTATTCCACCTTTCTACGTAGGATTCTACCTCTTTCCTTGGAATCATTTTCTGCAGAGCTATCTGGGTGGCTTTTGCCTGGGAGATTATCTTTTTCATGGATACCATGTCCTCCTTGGCTTGGGCTTCTTTGAATTCTTCCCAATATTTCACGTGCTCTTTGACTAGGTCTTTGATCCTGGCCTCCTTGGCCAAATTCTGCTGGGGTGGCTGCAGGGAATCTTCTTGTAAGGGATGGTGGCTTGATTCTGCTACTCTCTCCGGATCTAGGTTGGGAGAGGGAAGAAGTGGTTGGTGCCGCTCCTTGTTTATCAACATTTGGTTCCCGGGTTCTAGTCCCTTCATTTTTGTCCTAACTGGTGGTCTCACGGTTACTGAGAGCTGTTGGAAAAGATCCATAGGAGAGAATTCTTCCTGAGGCTCCTGTGTTACGTCTAATCATTTTCAGAAAAATATGTTTATAAGTGTTTTACCGAAAGAATGCGTAAAAATAAGTTTTATTTCAAAACTCACTTAGATTGATATTCAAAGGTACCAAGACCTTATTGGGGTTGAATTGATCCCTAGTAGGTAATCCTAAGGGGTCTTGGTGGGTTCCAATGAGGTCTTCAGCCGTCAAATCAATATTCTCAGGGCGCCTGTTGTGGTGCTCTTTCATGGATGCAAGTTGGGAAAGGCTGCTTGCTGGGGGCTTGCGCGGATTGGACAGATTGCGCGGATTGGAAGGCTTGCGCAGATTGTAAAGCTTGCGCCGATTGGAAGGCTTGTGCAGATTGGACAGATTGCGCAGATCAGAAGGCTCGCGCGGATTGGAAAGCTTGCGCGGATTGGAAGGCTTGCGCGGATCAGAAGGCTTGCGCAGATTGGATGGATTGCGCAGATTGGAAGGCTTGCGCCGATTGGACGGCTTGCGCGGATTGGAAGGCTTGCGCAGATCAAGCGGATTGCACATTGCAAGACGCGCGGATTGGATCACACGGGTACGCCCCGGATACCTGGAACGGGTTGTTGGGCAGACGCATCATGAGAAGGACAAACCAGCGGGCAACACGGACGGGGAATGGGGCAGGGGAGGTGGAGCATGGGTTACAGGACGGGGGACGCAGGGATAGGGTTGGGCTAGGGTTCTGTGGCTTAGGGGTTGTATTCCATGATTCTTGATTACTTGCGGCTGTACTTAGGTTAGGGTTGAGAGGCATGACTTAAATACTTCACTCTCAACTCTGGGTTGTAAGGAACATCATCACTTCACTGGATGATCGGACTATCACTTTTTATGGCATCAGATTGGATTGGATTGGAAAGGAAGGAATTCATCTTATTATCACTCTATCATTCTCTCTCTCACTCTCACTCTCTCTCTCTCTCTCTTGACCAGCTGCATTCAATCTCCTTACAGACGCTTTGATCAATAACTTCTGGAACTCGAGGACAACTTCAGGGGTATTCCCCCTTTGGTTTCCACATCTGGGGGTCTGGCCAGGAAAAATCCTTTGTCAAAGTCTCTCAAAGGTACTCACGGATGCTACCAACAGCCGCTTCTATTCCTTCCTCCTCCCATGGCCTCCGCGCTACCCCATGGATTTACCCGCATATTTGACTCAACATTGCGGAAGTGGGGCAATTCATCTCACAGTATGAAAGGATTGCAGACTCTGAAGGCGCTTTGGATTCTGAGAAGGCGCGCCATGTCGTCTTTTTCATCAAGGACGCGGAAGCACAACGGATGTGGAAGAGATGGGAGGCTACCAGAACCTGGATTGGCCAACACTGAAGGGGAACATGCTGGAAAGATGGGGGAGGCGCGGTTCTTGCTTTTGGAAGGACAATCTCAAGCCATCCGCTGAATTGGGTTACAAGGCAGGCGCGCGCAGCGGGATCCAGTTGCAAGCTGAAGTGGACTACGCAGAACTGGAGTACTACAGGGCAGAGTATGTTCCAGCCCCACCACCAGCAACCATCTCTTGGGCTAGCAAACTTGCCAAGGTGGCAAGGGGCCTTGAGGCGTATCTGGAGAGTATTCAGTCTCCCAGCGCGTCTGCGCCCCGCATGTGCGCAAATGGGGAGGACTAAAACCGTTGGCAGATGGGACAAAGGGACCAGAAAGGGGATTTGAACGCAGAATTGGTTTCCCCAGTGGGGGCTAAGTACATGTTGGGGAAGTGGGACTCAACGGAACAGGTGCGGCCTACTGACAGGAAGCGGGCAAGGATGACAGAACAGGAAATGGATGTTCTGTGCGGTTTGGGAACCAGTGAACGGCAGAAGGGCCTTGCAAGGAAGGTAGACGCGGCGGCCAAAGAGACGGACCACGCGTCGGAGAATCACGACTCAAGCCGGACCTCTTCGACGGCGGGGAGAATGCATTTGTAAAGGGTAGTGGCAGCAATTGAAAGGACGGGCGCGGAATGGATGGACGGTGGGGAAGAGCGGAAGGATC
Organism: Puccinia polysora; assembly: GCA_025617555.3. NCBI lineage: Eukaryota > Fungi > Basidiomycota > Pucciniomycetes > Pucciniales > Pucciniaceae > Puccinia > Puccinia polysora. The sequence continues at coordinate 15,237,127 of CM062615.1, read as the reverse complement.
AAGTGGTCACGCGCGGTCCAGCGGGCAGGGAGCGGTCAGAAATCTCCGGAGGGTAGAACAAGGCTGCAAGAACTGCAAAAGGCAAGGAATGTTGTGTGGACAGGGTGGGGGAGGAGAGGGCTGGTATTGAAAGGGTTTTGAAGCCTCTTTCCTCCTCCACGGCGGGTTGTGGTAAGGACGTCTGGGGGTGTTTGCTTTTGTTTGGGTTTTTTGCGCGAATGGGATTGAATCTCAAAGGATGCAGGAGGGTCTTGGTGGCGGGAGGTGCACCTAGGCGGTTTGGGACAACAATTTGCAAACAAGGCCCGTGCGGGATTGGTTGAGGCAATGCGCTGCGGATCTGGCAATGGGTATAGAGGCTGCGGTTGGCTGGGGACAGAGGCAAAGTGGGGGGGGAAGCTAGCGCGGGGTGGAAGTTTGGAGTTGGGACGCAGGACGCGGGCTAAAAAAAAAAATAAAAAAAAAAAAAACTTTTTTTCTCTTGTTCCTTCTTATCTATTCATTCTTCCTTTTCCTTTTTTTTTTTCTCTTCCTGTCTCTCTCAAGGATTGCGTACGCGTCCTGGCGCGTCGAGGTCTCCCCATGTACTCTTGCAGATACTCTCACTGGCGCGTATTTCTCACCTTTGCCAATTTCTCTTGCTCACGCAGATCTTCTCTCTCCAAGGTGCGGATCTTGCGCCCGGTTTTGGAACCCGTGTGGGGTTGGATGAAGGCATGCGGATCCTTTCTCTGGTGGAGCAGAAGGTTGTCGGCATAGAGGGAAGGCAGGCGGGAAAAGGCTTGCGCAGATCGGACGGATTGCGCAGATCAGAAGGCTTGCACGGATTGGAAATCTTGCGCGGATTGGAAGGCTTGCGCAGATTGGAAGGCTTGCGCAGATCGGACGTATTGCGCGGATTGGAAGGCTTGCGCGGATCAGAAGGCTTGCACCGATTGGACGGCTTGCGCGGATCGGAAGGCTCGCGCGGATCAAGTGGATCGCGCATTGCAAGAGGCGCGGATTGGATCACGCGGGTACGCCCTGGATACCTGGAATGTGTTGTTGGGCAAATGCATCATGAGAAGGACAAACCAGCAGGCAACACGGACGGGGCATGGGGAAGGGGAGGTGGAGCATGGGTTAAGGGAGGGGGGACGGAGGGATAGGGTTGGGCTAGGGTTCTGTGGCTTAGGGGTTGTATTCCATCATTCTTGCTTACTTGCGGTTGTACTTAGGTTAGGGTTGAGAGGGAGGACTTAAATACTTCACTCTCAACTCCGGGTTGTAAGGAATATCATCACTTCACTGGATGATCAGACTATCACTTTTTATGGCATCAGATTGGATTGGATTGGAAAGGAAGGAATTCATCTTATTATTGCTCTATCACTTTCTCTCTCTCTCTCTCTTGACTGGCTGCATCCAATCTCCTTACAGGCGCTTTGATCAATAACTTCCGGAACTCAAGGACAAATTCAGGGGTATTCCCCCTTTGGTTCCCACACTGTAGATGTCTGGGAATTCCTGATCTAATACATCCACTTCAGTGGAGGTGGTTTCTGGTACAGGAGGGTTCACTGATAAAAAAAGGTATATTTTATTGGTTTAATAAAATATGTTAATATTATTTTCTTTCAAAAATAGTATGGTAATGCAATTTTTGTACTTACTTTTATATTTCAAAAAGTAATTTACACAGTATTTTTTCCAAGCTTTATGTTTTCTCAATAGAGCCTGAAAGTTGATATGCCTTTCAAGATCTTCTTGTTCAAGGAGTTTATCTAAGTGTTTGCGTGCAGAAGAAATATTAAGCTGCTCAGCTTGAGTTAAAGCTTTCCAACCAGTAGGTTTATAATTTTTAATGTATTCTTCTTTTCTTATCTTTAAAAGATTTAGATAATAGATTATTAATTCTGCATTGGTTTTAAAATCCACTGCAAAAGAATTTAATAATAAATCATGGTTATAAAGTCAGATAAATTTATCTTTGATTTTATTTTTTTGTGAAAATTTCTGGTCCAAGGTATTAAATATAATAAAATGGAATATTTACCGGCCATACCCCCGATTTTCAGCCTCCTGGATGCCAAGACCCTTGCTATGCTTTAGCTACCAGAGGTGATAGAGTAAATAATAAAGATATTATTTAATAAATGCAGCAAAAATCCGTAGAATACTTGGATTAAGCTTATTGCAAGGTTAAATGGTTTGGTTATTGTTTATTGTTTCAAATCAAATATTGATTATTAAATATTTATAGAGGGGCCACAATTATATTGGAAATCTTTAACACCTCTCTTCAGGGATTTCAGTATGAACACACGTAGTCCTGGTTACTTTGGGTTCTTTAGTTTAAAGATTATTATACCCAAAGATAATATGTATATTTAAATATACGGTGGAGTGGCAGGGCCTTGTAGCCAAGCTACCACGACAGAGAAAGGATAATAAGACTCACTGGTATATTATTAAATCCTTTGGGTATCTGTTTGAGACGTGTACTGATGGGTTAAACCTGTATACTGGGGTTATAAGGTTGTTCAGCAGTTTTAATTGATAAAAAGAGTTTTGAGGACGGATATTACTGATTGGACATTGCCATAAATCACTTACTTATCTCTTATAAGTATTTGATTACCTTGGCACAGCGTCTGTATATGAATATTACTGGGTCTCTGCCCATCAACATCCTCAAAAGAGCTCTGTATTTATAGCTTTTGGCGTCCCAATATGGTCCTTCTGAGGTTTGTAGGTGCTCAAAGGGACGGAAACTAAGGCTAGCAGGGTAACCGGGGGTAGCCTGTCATGTGTTCTTGGTGCTATAGCCCGGGTAGCATCTAATTCCTTAGGGTATGGGAATTATTCTACCTTATAATGGACATTAGGACGTGTGAATAACACTAATCTGTCCTATTTATGTATTATTTAATTAATTATTCTTAGTATATGTTCCCAGTAATCTAATAATTATATTATTGGACATCTCTAAGGACATTTTGATGTCAGGTAAGTTCTCATTATGTATTATATAACTGGATTAAAAGTCATAATATTGATTTTACTCTTTATTTTCGAGTTCCAGTTGATTTGTTAAGATAATTCCTTAAAAATATAAGTCATGATAATTCATGTAATATTATTACATAAATACCTTCCTTAGTATGTCAAAACGATATTGATGTATAGTAATTCTCATAAAAGTATATTAAAGTATTTTAATATATTTTTAGAAGTTGTCATTGTCTTGTTTTTGACATTCTTGGTACTTTGCATTATATTAAATAAAAAATACGTGTAAGGATTATTTATGTATTTTTATATAATATTATGTATGTTTAGACACAGTCTACTATCCACAGGAAACTTTATTACATATGTAGGAAGTTCCCGTGTATGTTTTAGCCTGTTTACGCGGTACCTGAGCCGCCTGTCACTCTGTCAGCCCTTAGTCCCGCGGCTGCGTACTTGTCAGAGGCCCGGGGCTGCGTACACAACCTTGACAGGTTGACACGGCTGTATCTCAGCTGCGCGCGGGTGCTTTGGCTGCCGCGGCTGCGTGCGGGAATTGTGAGAAAACACATTTCCTCCTGTAACTCCTAAAATATACACAACACCTCAATTCTGACTGAATTTTAGGTGTGAAACCTATACGTGACAATGTGTGTGAAATTTTTGATTGGCCAAAAATCTCAATACTGGAGCCATAGTATTTTGGTTCTTTTTTCCTTAATTATTTAAAAATATAAGGAGTTGGATTTCAAGGGTGGGGTCAGTGAGTGACCCTACCTAATTTTGGGTGGAGAATTCATTTCTGTAATAATATTTATGTTTTTCCTACTCCTTCTTAGGTTCATTGTATTATTATTATTTTTATGTTATTTTTGTTACTTTTGCAGCTTGCTCTGCAATAGTAGCAAGCTGACAGGGTAACTCCTAAAATATACACAACACTCCAATATTGAGTGAAATTTAGTTGTAAAACCTATACCTGAAAATACTTGTGAAATATTGAAATGGCTAAAAAGTGCCATATTGGTGTTGTGGCTTTTGGTCCCTTTTTTCATTTAATTATTTAAAAATAGAAGGAGTTGGATTTCCAGGGTGGGTTCAGTGAGTGACCCTACCTAATTTTGGGTGAGGAATCCATTTCTGTAATAATATTCATTTATTTCTCACTCTTTCTTCAGTCAATTTTACTTTTCTTATTTAATTGTTTCTATCACATTTCTTCTGTTACTTGGATAGGTTGCTCTGTACATAGTAACAAGCTGACACCAACCTTCTAACACTCCCCAAGTGGATGGATTGAACAAACAGCTTTTGGACTCCTAGATTCAAGCCCCTCAGCACCTCAACTATGCATAAAGTACTCAGGCATCCCAGTATAATCAGTAAGCCAGGAAAATAAAAGAATTTGAGCCTGGTCAGTGGGTCTAGCTATCCAGAAAGAAGATCACCTCCAAACAACCTTCAAGTTAGCTAGATCCCCAAAACATCAAACCCTTCAAATTTCTGGGCCTCATGGGCTCTCATGCCCCCAGGCTTCAGTTGTATCCCCCTTTTCATAATTTTCACCCTGTTTTCAATACAAACCTTTGATCTCCAAATTTTGCTTGACTCTTGCCTACAGAAGGACTATAATGTCAAGTACTCTCTTTGTTAAATACACAGATTATTCCCATGGAGTCATGTAAATACCTACTACCACCTTTGGAATTTTCTAATCCTATGATTCCTATCTATCTATCCCTAGTGCTCTTCCATTTTCTTGGCTTCTCTTTTCCAGATCCTTTCCTCAGTCATCAAGATATATATCAATACTCCTGTATCTCTCCCTCTTATACCTTCTTCATCAGGCCAACCTTGTCTTATCAATACAATTGGATTGTTCATCACATCCCCAAAACCTGAGATCTTGACCCTGGACCAGCCCATCTTCCCAGGACTTCCAGTTCAGGCCTTCCTGGACAGGCCCATGGCCCAACCCATTAGCCGCAGGCTCTCCATCCCACCAATTCAAAATTTGATATCATGGGAGCTCCATCCCTCAACCCCACTCACTCCTCCCTCAAGGCCTGCTCACATATACTGATATACTGGCCTCTGCTTCCCTCCCAGACTGATCCCCCCCAAAGGGACTAGTAAATGTTGGAGATACTCATCTCTCTCTCACTGATACCCTGGGTGTGGTCCTCACATCAGATGTCACATATGTGTCACTCAGACTATCATTTTCCTTTCCTGTATGTGTCTCTCTCTCTAAATCCTTCTTCTTCTATCCGCTGTTGTCATCCTTCCATATTATCTCTGTTCCTTTTCCACCTTTCTATCTCCACTGCTTCCTCCCTGCACCCTCTACCATAACTTGACTTGAAACCTGAACCCTTTTGTGATTGTCTTCTTCTTCTGACCTCTCTCAAAAATCACTCTACATCAAGACTTCCTTCTTATTTGGTGAGATTTCTGTTCCACTCATTCCTTTGGACTCATGACTAACCCTTGGAACCTCCTAGGCCCCTACTTCCCTGTTGTTCTTCTCCTTCTCTTTCTACTCTCACCTACTGTTGTCTTCTGTCTACTCCACTCTCACCACGTGGTGTGTTCTTTGGTATTCTCATCTGTTATCTCCAAACATGAAGGCCTTGATCTCATCATCTCATGCTGGCTTTATGTAACAGACTTTTTTTGTTTCTTCATTAATCCAGATAAATTTCATCACAATTAACAGTTAAAGCCGTGCCAAGGATCTGAATAAAAAACCATTTCACCTATGCAACCAGTCATGCCACTTCATGGAGAAAATTAATCCAACTATTCTTAACACTACTATTGTGGCTATGCCTCTACTGATGGTGTGGTGACCAAATCAGGACACCCTGGACCAGATGCGGAAAATGCAAAAAAAAATTTTACAATTCTTCTATTTAGGTGTCATGCAAAAAAAAAATTAGTATCACTCCTCCAACTTCCTCATCCTGCAAAACATCCCTCTTTCCCAGTGGTCTATGACAGGCCTCTCTTGGTCTCATCACCTAGGCATTGTGTTTGATTCCTTCTCTCTTTGTTCCCCCCTTCCTTTTGGCCAAACGCGCGGGCCGAGACCCGCTCTGTTAAAATGCGGATGCACTCAGTTAATGTGCATAGGAATGTGTAATCCAAATGGGATGCAAAAATGGGCCTCCACGGCCCATTGGACATCACGTGGGCCACGTGGGCCTATGAGGGTGTTATTGGTTTTGGGCATTTGGGCGCCAAAACACGTTTTTATGGTCTTTTGGGACGTGGGCCCTCACGGGCCCGCCAGGGTGGATGGGAAACCCAAGCCAGATGGGCTTATTTGGGCATAAAAGGGCCCATGGTTTATTATGGACATACTTGGCCAGACGGGCTGGCCCACCAAAGTATGTAATTCTCATGATTTGGGCTTGGGGCGGCTGATTGGGGCCGCCACCCCTGTCACGGCCCACTCAAGGCCGCTCCCTGCGTGGAGGCCTGTTTGGGGCTGCTTTGTTCCTTGGTATGGCCCACGTGGGGCCTGACGGCCCGCGTGGGGCTGTTGCGCGGCCAAGGGATCCCGCGCGGTGAAATTCTGCGCGGGCCCGGCTGGTTGCGCCCAGCAACCAGCGCTGCAGAGCCAGGGCTTGCAGCCCCGGCTTGCTCCCCCTCCCCTTGCTCTCCGTTGCGAGGGGGATGGGGGCAAGCTGGCTGGGTTGAACCAGCCAGCAAATGGCTGCAACAGTGCGGTTGGTCAGGGCAGGGGGGACCTGACCACCCCCTTGCGCAAGGAGGTGGCGGTGCCGGCCACAAGAATAGCAACAGGCAGGTGGGGGGGAATTCATCACCCCTCCACCATTGAGTGTGTGAAGCAACCAAGCAGGGGCCCTCTCCCCCCCCCCTTTACCAAGGGGGAGGAGCAATGGGCCTGGGGGGACCAGATCACCTCCCAGGACAACTTTCTTGACGACGCCCTGGGGGTATCAACCCCCAGGGCCCCTGGTGAGGGGATTTGACCGCCCCCACCAGGGATTTGAGAGAAAGAGGGGGGGACAGCATGTCCGCTGGTCACACCCCCCAATGTGAGTCTGAGACCGGACCCAGGTGTGCCCTGGGTCCCACCTGGCCCATTTGAGGGGCCAGGGGCTGGCTGCATTAGGCAACCAGCCCATAAACAACATAATGAGGTCATCATGGCTGGTTGTAACGGACAACCAGCCAAGGGGATTGAACAGCAAGGGGCTTGTTCAGCCCCGTAACGGTGGAAACACTGGAATGGACCGGAATAGGCCGGTTGTAAGGGTTCAGGAACTGACGCCATGCGGGCTGACGTAGTCCCAAGCAAGTAACAAGGCTAGTAGAGCCTGTAGAGCTCTTTTGGGGCGGAAAATTTGCCTTTTGGCTTGTTGTATCATGGGCTCACAAGAGGCCAATCTTTTGTACTTAAGGAGCTCTTCTCCCTGCTGCTTTCCATCCATTCATTCATCACTCCAATCAAATTCATCCAACATATTGCCCCATTTTGAGAGCCCCATTAGCCAATATTGACACCCAGTGTCCAGAATTTCTTTTGCTTTAAATATTGCTCATTTTCCTAAGCTAATTTCTGGCCATAATTCTAACACGCTTGGCCCCAGATACATCCATCCCAGCTCCAATCTTCTCAGCTTCAACTTTGACAGCATTCAATGTATTAACATTGGTCCCTACTCCTAGCCCACTTGGAGGCTTCATCCACCACCTCCTTGATTGGCATCCACCCCCTTAGTCTCCATATCACCACCTAAGAAACTGCCCTCATTGGGCTCACAATCCTTCTTAGACCCAAGCTTGACCTCTTCCGCCTTGATCAATCCTTCCGCATCTGGCTCAATGCTCACCACCCAAGTTGATCTGCCTAGGTTGTCTCAAGACACTTTAGACCCTCTTGATTGACTCTCCTCTCCCTGCTTTGCTTGCTTGCTCACCTCTCAGACCATCCGTCTCAACTCAGGCTTGGATCCTCTTAGAGCTTGATCCTCAAATCCTCATCCTTTGATTGGTCCAGATGCCCCCCTCGATCCTGTTTCACCATCCAATCCAACTGGATGGGGTGACCCCCAGGCTGAGGTGATCTATAACGTGGGCTTGATGGAAGACCAATTGGTGATTGATTGAGCCATGATCCTCCGTGATGAACTCCTTCAGCCTCCAACCGTTCCATCATACCTCAACTCCCTCACCTTCCCCCTGGGACGCTCCCCCCCCTTCCATCTTTGGGCGGGGGTTGAAAAGCATTGTCTACCTCCTGCAGACATCTGTGGGTGGTCTGGTCCATTTCTTTTCCCACCCTTTCCGCCTTTGGGTGAGGGGTGGGTGATCCTGGTGTTTTTGCGCGTGCCCTTCCACAGACAGAGGCAAGAGAGATGAAGGGATGAGAATAGATCCCACCCCGGTCAGGGAGGCCGGATTTCCACTGGCCGTGTGAGCAATTTTTCTGATCATCTAAAAAAAAAAAAAAAAAAAAAAAAAAAAAAAATCTGCCCTATTTTTAGAATCAGTTGTACATATCTTAACAGGGCCTCCTGCCCATATAAGGAGGGGCTCTCCCCTGCCTTTTGGGAGGGATATGATATCCTATCCCACCAGGGAGAATCAGAATCATTATCACCTTGAAATTAATTATCCGTGGGGTCTCATTCCCCTTTATCTGAGACTAAAATTTGGGTATATCTATGATGGCCCCTTGATCCTTGAGCCTCCATACTCCAAACCTGATCCTTTATCTTTATCACCAACCAATAGCCTTGCTGGTTGAAGAAGAATTTGACTGATTGAATTCTTGAGTGTGTTACACCACTCCTGATCCCTTTATCCAACCATACTGGTCCTGATCATCCTTTGATTATCTTTCTGGACCCAGTCACGTTTGACTGAAGAGGTTTTATTATGCTTAAAACCTGGATTGTTAAACCTCCCTCTGTTTCTTTTGAAGTTGAATTCTGCCACCCTACTCTTGAGTCCCTTGAGAAGTGTTGGGTTATTCTTGTTTGAATCATTTATTGTTTTGCTTCTAGAGCTTCATCAAACAATTAGCTTTGTCTTTTGCAGCCACCCACAGTTATCTGGTACCCTTCAAGCGCTTGATTGCGGAGATTTGGGCAGGTTCATTGAGAACCTGAAGGTTGTTTGGGATTGAGTTGATCTTTCCTAAGCTTCTGCTGATGACCAAAGCTATTAGCTTGTGGGCGTTGTCACTTACAATTGCCTTGTCTTGTTGAACTCTGAAAAATCCTTGACTTCTTCTATTCAAGTTTTCCCCGGCATCATCTTGCCTCTGATAGTGTTGTTTTCCCAGCTACCGACTACTATCATCTTTATCCTCTTACATTTGGTCCCTTGTTTACCAGGTTCTGGACTTTGATCTTGGTTACATTTAAATATTTTTGTAACACTCAGCAGGGCAGCCTAAACAGCACCTTTCCCCTCCACAGAACTGCCACAGACTAGCACCGTTTGGAGTCTTAAATTTGGTCCCCCGGGCCGGGATCAAACCAGAAACCTTGGGATTTACAGTCCCAACAATCATCAACTTTGAAATCTGATCTCTTTCTTTTTTCTTTCATCATCCATATCCGTGGAGGCAACTTGTTGCAGAAGTAAGTCCTCCCAATTGTGCACCATCTGGGCAAGATACTTGTTGTTTTTTGAGAAACCCTACTCTTGCCACATTTGTGAGCCACTTTGAAAATCTGCTCCTTGGATCTTTTAGGAAACTTTGTCAAAATGGAATCTACCGGCAACTCTTCTACTCGTCCAAAGATGGTTAAGATCAAGCCCCAGAACAAGAACTTAGGATTCAATGGGACAAATGTGGAACGCTTCTTGGACTTTTATGAGATGGCTGCTTTGGTCAAAGGGGCTAGAAAATCTGATATGGCCTACCAGTTACAATTTTTTATCTCCTCTGATGAAGTTATGGAAATCATCAAGTTGTTTGAAGGTTTCAAACGGCATAACTGGGTCCTGCTGCGGGTAGCAATGTTGGCCTATTGGGGAAAAATAGATGTAGCATGATTTACTTTGCAGGATCTAGATAACCTTGTCTCCCAGTGGATCTCCAATGGTGGTTTGGCTTCAGCTTCTGACTATCATTCCTTTAGGAAATCTTGGGATCCCATCCAATCCCACCTTGTCCAAAACAATCACATTGACACAGTGGATGAAATTTGAGTCCAATTTTTCCAATCTTTTTCTCCTGGAGTTCAAGAAAGGATCAAGGACAAACTGGTCAAGTCTGGATCCATGATCACTACCAGGGATAATCAATTAAATCTCCCTGGTTTCCTTATCCTTAGGGGAGTGGTGGATAAAGTCATCAAAGGTCAAACAGCCCTCACCTTTGAAAAATCTAAAACCACTGAACCAGTCCATGCTCCCTCTTTCAAAGAGTCAAACAAGATTATGAATAGAATAGAATCTGATTGCAGGCCCAAGAGCCCTCAGCCTAACCAAGAAACCGCTACAATGGACAAGATCACTAAACTCCTCAAAGCCTTTGAGAACAAAATGGATCAAAAGATTTCCTCTCTTGCTGTTCCTAAACCTTCTAGTACTGTTCCTAAAAATACTCTAGTCTGCTATTATTTCCACAGGGAAGTCCATGGAACCGGTTGATGTCTCAAACTCCAAAAGGACAAAGACAAGAAATTGGTAGAGCAAAAAGGGAATAACTTTTTCCTTCCTAATGGTGCCCTAATCCCCTTTGATTCATCTTGCCCCATTTGTCATTTGGGGGCCTCTTACCAGCCACCCCCTTCTATGAAGGCATCTTTTGCTTCTGTGGATTTCCAATCTTCTTGTGGTACTCTTCAACCCTGGTATCCCCCAGCTATTTCCTCCTCCTCTCTGGTTGGTAATTACCAATCCAATCCAGCTAGGAAGCAACATGAGGAGCCCAAACCTCATAAAACTCCTTCCTTGCCAACCTCAATCCTCCAAAAACCACCCAAACAACAATCCTCACCTGAGCCCTCTTCTGATGTAGAAGACATGGAGGTGGAAAAAGAACCACTCATGGAAAGGTCTCAAGATCACCATGATCCTCATCCCTCATCTATTAAACCTCCTCAATCCCCTGATCCTGTTCCTGCTTCACCCAATCTTCCTCCCTCCACCCAGCCCAAAGTTTGGTTTGAGAGGGGAATTTCCAAAGATCACCCCAATGCTGTGGAAGGAGTATTAAAGAAAATTTCTGATCTTAAAATTCCTGATCTATCTGTGGCTGAATTCCTGTTGATCTCTCCATCTGTTGCTGAAGGAATGAAGAAATGGGTTTCTTGTCAACGTGTGGAAATCGGTCCTGAGGAACTCAAGGTCTCCTCTGGAACTTTGATGGAGGATTCTGGTGGAAAATATCCCTCTTCTGAGTCTATTCTTTACTCTTTTCCTCTTGGTTTTCTTCCCTGCCATCTTGGTGAATCAGCAAAAACAGTCTCACTCCTTGTTGATTCTGGCTCTGAGCTCAACTTGATCTCAGATGCTATGGCCTGCAAACTTAAACTCAGCCCTAGGGTCAGCTTTACCTCTTCAGTGTATGGAATAGGAAACCAGTCTTGCAAATTGGTTGGAATTGTTGAAGACGTTCCATTACGGATTGGCCAAAACATTGTTGGAACTTGTCATTTCTGGATCACACACTTGGATGGATCTATGATCTTGGGTCGACCTTTCTTAATCAATTTTGGAGCAACTCTTATGTTTTCCAATCAAGTTGGGGAGAGAATCCTCCTCCCTGATTCTGATGGTAGAAAAATTGAGGTTCCTCTTTGTTCTTTGGATTCTGGTTTCTGGGAAAGTGATTTCCCTGGTCATTTTTCTAAGTCATCTCTAAAAGGAAAACAGAAGGATAATTCTAGTTGTTCTCATTTTTTATGGGAATAGTTGATCCTACTAATATTTGTAGTTCTTTTCAGCCTCAAACTTCAACTCAGGGGTCAACTCTCATCTCAGAGGCTTATTTCTCTTTCTTTTCAACATTTCCTTCTGATCTCAAAAATATCAAAAATCAAAAACAAATCAAAATGGAAAAATACAAAAATATTTCTTCTTCATCTGTTGTTTCTTCTTTTCCTTTTACTCTTATTTATAATCAATATTCTCTCAGTTCTGGTTTGAATCTCCGCAATGAGTCTAAACTAGATCCCAAATTGATCCTATTTTTGGTGGCTTTGTTATGGAAGAATATGGGCTTCAGTGGAGGCAAATTGGAGTAGAAGTAAGTCCTCCCAATTGTGCACCACCAGGGTATCCTACTACTATCATTTTCAAAACCCTACCTTGTGCCACACATTTGAGCAATGTATTATCTCCTGGGACTTCTTTTATGGAAAATGCACCTTTCAAAAACGTTGCGGAACATCAAACTTGGAAGGCGTTAGAACTTGGTGTCAATCCCCGTAGTCAGATCTCTCTGGTAAACTCTTGGAAAAAACAAGAACCGCTCTCTTTTGCCTCCAAATATAAACCAGTTGCTAGGAAAATCCAACCAGTCAACTAACCAATGCCTCTCAATCTCAACCCTCCTCTTAGGTGTCCTCCTTTATCCCGCAATCCTTGCTGTTTTTCACCTCAATCTCTTGCTGGTCCATTCATCCCCTCTGGCTGTGTCACTGAAGAACATCTGGATGTAGTCAACTTTGGACCAGATGGATGGCTTCTACCTGATGAGTTGTATTTGATCAAAAATTTCTTGGCTCTTAAGGAAAAAGCTATTGCTTTCTGTGAAGAAGAGAGAGGTCTCTTGAAAGAATCCTATGGTCTGCCTTATATCATCCCTTTAGTTGAACATTATCCCTGGCAAAAGAAAAAGATCCCAATCCCTGCTGCCAAAGTCAAAAAATTCATCAAGTTGGTCCGGGAACAATTCCAAACCGGTTTATACAAACAGTCAACTTCTAGCTATTCCATTCCTATTTTCTGTGTCCTTAAAAGTAACGGTAAACTTAGAATAGTTCATGATCTCCAGCCTCTAAATAAGGTTACTATTAAAGACTCTGGTATTCCCCCTGCTACTGAAGAATTTGTTGAATCCTTCTCTGGGAGAGCTTGCTATGGTCTAGGTGACATTGTGGGTGGCTATGACAAACGTTCTTTACATCCAATTTCTCACCCTCTCACTACATTCAACACTCCCCTTGGTGGTTTCCAACTTACTCAATTGCCTCAAGGCGCCACCAACTTGGTTGCAGTCTATCAGGCTCAGATGGTTTGGATCCTCCAGGATGAAATCCCTGATCATGCTGGTATCTTTATTGACAATGGCAGAATTAAAGGACCAGTTTCTGATTATAACAATGAGCTCTTACCCTGGCATTCAGGAATCCGTTGATTTATCTGGGAATATGAAACCACTGTGGAAGGGATCTTGTTCCGAATTGAAGAATCTGGGCTCACCGTCTCTGGATCCAAATTGGCTTCCTGTGTCCCTGCTCTGGAAATTTTTGGTCATGTGGTCTGCAAGGAAGGAAGAAGGATGGCTCCATCCAAAGTCAACAAAATCCTCTCTTGGCCTACTTCCATCAATCCAACTGAAGTCAGGGGTTTTCTAGGTGTTGTCACTTATTTTTAGTCTTTATCCCATCTCTATCCAAAATCTGTGCTCCCCTACGTCGCTTGACCAGAAAAGATGCTGAGTGGATCTGGACCCAAGAGTGTGAACATTCTTTTCAGAGGCTTAAAATGATTGTTGGCAAGGACATAGTCTTGAGGAAGATTGCTTACAGACCGGGAGCTGGCAAGATCAAATTGGCTGTTGATTCCAGTTATCAATCTGTTGGGGCTGTCCTCACCCAGGAAGATGAAAATGGTTTGGACCGTCCTGCTCTCTATGAATCCCTGTTATTTTCAGATTTAGAATCCAGGTACTCCCAACCAAAACTGGAACTCCGTGGTGTGGCTTAAATGTTGAAGAAGTTCCAAACTGTCCTCTGGGGTCAACACTTTGAGTCACAAGTTGACGCATGTTCCATCATTGAAATGATCAATGCTCCCAGCCTCCCAAATGCTCCTATGACTTGTTGGGTGGCCTTTATCCAACTTTTCTCTTTTGATATTGTTCATAGGCCTGGAAAATTCTTCACCATGCCTGATGGTTTATCTTGACGCCCCCTTGGAGATGAAGAATTGGATTTTAGAGTGGACTTTGATGAGGAGGAGCCTTTAATTTGTCCAGTCTTCACCTTTTTCTCCCAAGATTATTCTGTCTCCAACAAGTTTTCTGGCTAAAATTAGAGCATTACCTTTCCACTCTCCAAAGGCCTCCTGATCTCTCTGCTAAAGATTTTCAATCACTCAAAAGGAATTCCTCCAATTTCTTTGTCCAAGGTACTAGGCTTACAAAAAGAGGCAATCCTTGCGCTCTTATTGTTGTCACTATCCCCTCTAAACAAGATTCAATCCTTGAAATTCTCCATGAAGGCCTTGGGAATTGCGGTGAAACCAAGACCTATCAACATATATCCAAACAATTCTGGTGGCCATCTTTGAAGAAATCAGTCTCTCAATGGTGCAAGAGTTGTGAAGTATGTCAGAAATGTGATCTTGGGCGCCCGTCTGAAATTTGTTGTCCCACTGGAGAGTCCACTGTCTTTGGAAGGATTGCTATGGATGTGGTTCACATTAAGGCTGGTGGAGCTAAGTACCTCATTGTGGCTAGAGATGATTTTTCTGGATGGGTTGAAGCAAAATTTCTTAAGAACCTCAGCTCTGAATCAGTAGCAGCCTTCCTTTATGAGACTTGGACAATGCGTTACGGCTTGGCTCAATCTTATTCAACTGATGGTGGCTCTGAGTTTGGTGGCAAACTGGCCAAAATGATCCAATCACTTCCTGGTCAACATAGGGTGAGCACTCCTTATTATCCTGAAGAAAAAGGTATGTTGGAAAGAGGCCATGCCCCTTTGAAGGCTGCTCTTGTTGAGTTGGCTGGTGAAAGTGGAAAGAATTGTTGCAAATTTCTTCCTCTGGTGCTCTTCTCTGATTGAATTTCAACTAAACAAACCACTGGCTACTCACCTTATGAAATTATCTTTGGACAGAGGGCTGTCCTTCCTCTTGACCTGGAAATGGAATCTTTCTTAGGTATTTCTTGGGAAAAGGTTTCTTTCACCACTGATCTATTAGTTTCCAGATACAAGCAACTGGAGCAAAGTGAAGATGTTTGTGACAAAGCTTATCAGAAAATGATGGAGTCAAGAAAAAAATCAGTCCAGTATTGGGATGATAAGCATTCCAATTGAGTCAGGGATCCCTTGAATCCTGGTGATCTATTTTTAGCTTATAATTGATCCTTGGAAACTCAGTGGGGAAAGCTTTTTTCCAATTGCTGGAATGGTCCTTATCGGGTGGTCTGTCAAGTCAGGGGTGGATCATATGTTTTGGAGGAACTGGATGGTACTCAGATGGCCAGAAGGTTCTCTGCTGATCAGGTCAAGAAATTTCATTGTTGTGGAGGCAACTTTGATCAGAAGTAAGTCCTCCCAATTGTGCACCACCAGGGTCATCTGCTGCGTTTTGTTGTGAAACTCTGCTTTATGCCACATACATGAGCACCTGGGACGCCTTCTTCATTTTATTTCAGTCAACTCTAGGATTTTTCTTTGGATGGATCAAGATATTCTTTTCAAACCACCCTCAAGATCAAATGGCCATTTTCTTATGTTCAATCATCTTTCCCTTCTTTTTTTTATGACATCAAGCTCAGATGCAGACTAGGGACAGTCTGTAAGTTGGGGAGAGATGTGGTGACCAAATCAGGACACCCTGGACCAGATGCTGAAAATTCAAAAAAATTTTTACAATTCTTTTGTTTAGGTGTCATGCAAAAAAAAAAAAAAAAAAAAAAAAAAAAAAAAAATCGGAATTTTTTTTTATTAGTATCACTCCTCCCACTTCCTCATCCTGACAAACATCCCTTTGTCCCAGTGGTCTAGGACAGGCCTCTCTTGGTCTCATCACCTAGGCATCCTGTTTGATTCCTTCTCTCTTTGTTCCCCCCTTCCTTTTGGCCAAACGCGCGGGCCAAGACCCGCTTGGCCCAAGATACATCCATCCCAGCTCCAATCTGCTCAGCTTCAACTTTGACAGCATTCAATTTATTACCATTGGTCCCTACTCCTAGCCCACTTGGAGGCTTCAACCACCACCTCCTTGATTGGCATCCACCCCCTTAGTCTCCATATCACCACCTAAGAAACTGCCCTCATCAGGCTCACGATCCTTCTTAGACCCAAGCTCAACCTCTTCCGCCTTGATTGATCCTTCCCCATCTGGCTCAACACTCACCACCCAAGTCAATCTGCCTAGGTCAGCTCAAGAAATTTTAGACCCTCTTGATTGACTCTCCTCTCCCTGCTTTTCTTGCTTGCTCACCTCTCAGACCATCCGTCTCAACTCGGGCTTGGATCCTCTTAGAGCTTGATCCTCACATCCTCATCCTTCAATCGGTCCAGATGCCCCCCTCGATCCTGTTTCACCATCCAATCCAATTGTATGGGGTGACCCCCAGGCTGAGGTGATCTATAACGTGGGCTTGATGGAAGACCAATTGGCAATTGATTGATCCATGATCCTCCGTGATCAACTCCTTCAGCCTCCGACCGTTCCATCATACCTCAACTCCCTCACCTTCCCCCTGGGACTCTCCCACCCCCCTTCCATCTTTGGGCAGGGGTGGAAAAGCATTGTCTACTGCCCGCGGACATCCGCGGGCGGTCTGGTCCATTTCTTTTCCCACCCTTTCCGCCTTTGGGTGAGGGGTGGGTGATCCCAGTGTTGTCGCGCGTGCCCATCCACAGATGGAGGCAAGAGAGATGAAGGGATGAGAATAGATCCCACCCCTGTCAGGGAGGCCGGATTTCCACCAGCCGCGTGAGCAATTTTTTGGATCATCTTGAAGAAGAATTTGACTGATTGAATTCTTGAGTGTGTTACACCACTCCTGATCCCTTTATCCAACCATACTGGTCCTGATCATCCTTTGATTATCTTTCTGGACCCAGTCACGTTTGACTGAAGAGGTTTTATTATGCTTAAAACCTGGAGTGTTAAACCTCCCTCTGTTTCTTTTGAAGTTGAATTCTGCCGCGCTACTCTTGAGTCCCTTGAGAAGTGTTGGGTTATTCTTGTTTGAATCAGTTATTGTTTTGCTTCTAGAGCTTCATCAAACAATTAGCTTTGTCCTGTGCAGCCACCCACAGTTATCTGGTACCCTTCAAGCGCTTGATTGTGGAGAGTTGGGCAGGTTCATTGAGAACCTGGAGGTTGTTTGGGATTGTGTTGATCTTTCCTAAGCTTCTGCTGACAACCAGACCTATTAGCTTGTGGGCATTGTCACTTACAATTGCCTTGTCTTGTTGAACTCTGAACAATCCTTGACTTCTTCTATTCAAGTTTTCCCCGGCATCATCTTGCCTCTGATATTGTTGTTTTCTCAGCTAACAACTACTATCATCTTTATACTCTTACATTTGGTCCCTCGTTTACCAAGTTCCGGACTTTGATCTTGGTTACATTTAAATATTTTTGTAACACTCAGGAGGGCAGCCTAAACAGCACCTTTCCCCTCCACAGAACTGCCAAGGCCTAGCACCGTTTGGAGTCTTACAACGGAAGACAACTTTACCATATGGAAAACTCAAATACTATCTCTGCTGAATTTGGCCAATCTAAAGGAAGCAATAAACTCTGATCCAAAATTGAGTGACTTGGACAACACTATCCTGACCTCAGTATTCATCTCTAAGCTATCTCCCTCCATACACTCCAACATCATCAATTCTAACAATGAGGAGGACCCAAAGTTAATCTGGAAATCAATCCTCAAGAATTTCCTATCTTCCCAACCAGCAATGCAAGCTGAGGTGTACAGAAACTTCTCATCTATTATCTTCAACAAAGCCAACATTCAATCATTCATCACTAAGGTTAAAACTGGTGTCAATAGGCTCCATGAAATTGGTATCAATCTGCCCTCCAACATACTCACCTATATGATTCTGGACAAGCTACCTGAATCCCTAAAGAACATTAAGCAACAGATCACTCACTCCAATGTGGAATCCAAAATCACCCCCAATGCTTTTCTTGACCATCTTTTCATTCACCTGAACAAACAAAGGATGTCAACAGCAGCCATGGAAAACTTAACCACCTTATTCACTGAAGCCTCTGGTAAATGCAAGCCAGGTTGACACAACACCTTGGCCAATCATCCTCAGCATTGATGCTTGATGATTTTCCCTCACCTGCACACCAAGTCTACAAGTAACTTCAAACCTGAGGAACATGTCAGCTTTCATTCCAATACTGCCACTTTGACTCCCTCTATTTTTATCTTAGACTCTGGCTCCTCAGATAATATGATATCTGATAAGTCCTTCTTTAACTCACTAGACAAATCCCACAATGGGCTAATCAAAACCAGCTGCAGACCAGGTAGACGGAAGATTATGGGAAGGGGTATGGTCCATCTCCTATCCAGCTCAGGGCCCATCTTCCTTTAAGATGCCCTCTATGTGCCCAACATATCTTCAAATCTCCTACCCCTGCATTGCCTTCTTCTTACTGGTTTTCAAATCACATTCCAATCCTTTCTCTTCCTTCTCATGGATCCCACCAACTTTCAAGTGACTGGCTTCTACAGGAATCACATTCCAGCTATTGAATTGTTTCCTGCGTCCTCTTCCTGCAATTTAACAGAATCCAAGCTCTTGCACAAGTCCCTGGGCCATGTATGCTATCATTTCCTGCAGCATAAGCTTGAACTCCCATTTCAGAAACCCATTGAATGCATACCCTGTTCCCTCTCCAAGATCACACATGCCTCCTTTAAGACCAGATCTTCCTCTGCTTTGAAGCCATTCAAAGAGATCTACCTTTAAACCATAGGACCTCTACCTGCCTCAATCAAAGGCTGCCATTAATTGGTGGTACTTGTGGACTCATTCTCAGGCTACTGTTCCTCCATTCCTGTGAAATCCAAGGACAAAATAGCTTTGCAATTGATTCAATCCATCTCATATTAGGCTAGACAGTTTGAGTACTTTCCCTCTGTTATACATTCAGATGGTGGCACAGAATTTTTCAACCCTACCATGAGAAAATTTTGCAAGGAAAACCTCATACACCAACATACCTTGGATCTTTATACTCCTCAACAGAAAGGCCTGGCCAAAAGATTCAACCAAACCATACTTGACTCCATTTGCACTATCCTGAAGGACTTGGGTCTGTCTTCTGTGTGGTGGAATGAGATTTCCAAGGCTTTGAAGCTCACCCTGAAAGTCCAAACCTTCTCCCTTTCAACTTTTCAAGGGCTCTGTCATACCACTTTCTTATTTCAAGCCAATTGGGAATCCTGTGGTTTTCCTTAAACTTCCTATGCCCTGCCACTCCAAACTCAATTCACCAGGTTCCAAAGGATGACTGATAGTTTAAAACCATGAACTACTCGTGTACCAATTACTAGTACAAGGCAATCAGATCATTGAATCCAAAAATGTCTGATTTCTTGATTTTGAACCTCTTGAAACCAAAACCCTGGGGGTTGATTACTTTTATGTCAAAAAACTTCCACCTCCTAAGAAAGCAAGTCCCCCTTCCAATCAACAAATCTCCCAAATCTCCTAAGGAAGAAGACTCCTCTGCCACCATGGAACCTGTTACTCATCACTCTGAAACTGTATCTGACAACTCTGATCATATTGACAAGATCTCATATGTTGACCTTATTCCCACTGGACGCACACTGAGAGATAAAAAGCTGGAAGTCAAACCTGTCAAGTACTACCACCACTCCAAAAAAAATGAATCCATTCTTCAGTCCAAAAAAGTTGAGTTGATGAATATCAAACAGCATGAAGTGTGGAAGGATTGTTGGACAAAACCTGACCAAATGCTGCACACAATGTGGGAAATGAGGGATAAACCTGAAACAGCATTGTCACCAGCAAAAACCAAGGCTTGCCTCTGTATCCAGGGGTTCCTTCAAGTGCCTGGCCTCAACTTCAGTGAAACGTTTGCCCCCACTTGAAAATTCTCATCCCTTCTTGTCATGATAGTCCTTTCAATAGATAAGCAAATACCTGTCAGTCAATTTGATGTTAAGAGCGCATTTCTTTTTGCTCCCTTAGGCAAGAATATTGACATCAAGAATCCCAAAGAATCTCACCGCAAGGCTCCATACCTCAAACTCAAGAAATCTCTCTATGGTCTCAAGCTATCTCCTTGCAACTGGAATTGCACCTTCACTCAATGGTTAGAGACTCTCAACTATCATCAGTCCAACTCAGACGCATGCCTGTTCATTCACCAGAACCGCTCATCATTCATCTTATTCCATGTGGATGATCTGATAGTTGTGGGAGACGTTGACAACTTTCAGACAGAATTTCCTGCTAGTTTTCCTGATTCCTCAGCACACAAACCAAACACTCTTCTTGGCATGGAGATGAAACTGACCGGATCTCATTGTTTACTGTCTCAAAACTGTCACATCAACAAAGGACTAGAGCTGCTCTACCTAACTGACTGTTGATTGGTTTGAACTCCCATGAATCCAGGTATACAACTACAGGAAGCCACTGAGGAAGACAAACTGGAGTTTGCCAAACTTAACATCAAATATCAAACCTACACTGGAATGCTGAACTATCTGGCCTTTCCAACTTGTCCCAATCTGTCAGCTGCTGTATCTCTTCTCTCAAGATTCAACCAGGTGCCCGGAATCACTCACTGGAAAGAAGTGCTGCATTGTTGGAGGTACCTAAAAGGGACTATCCACTACAATCTTTTATTAAACCCTACATCAATCTCCAACCCCAATTGACTAACTCTCTACACTGACACCACCTGGGGCAATGATGGAACTGAGCACTTGTTGAAATCTGGTTACCTGGGGCTGTGGAAGAACTTTCCTGTGTTCTGGGGCAGCAAGAAGCAGTGAAACATCACCCTGTCCTCCACCAAGTCAGAACTCAATGCTCTTTCTGATGGCATTCAAGAAAGTCTATGGCTGCAGCACTTAGTGGAAGAACTATGGATGGCTAAACTGGCCCCCACTCTCTTCAAAATCAACAACAAGGGCCTGAAGGAAAAGATCATTCATTTTGGCCCCAACTCTAAAACCCAACATCTCAACATAAAGATGAAGTTCATACAACAGCTCTACTCCAAAGGCAAACTTGCAGTCAATCTAAATCCCTCTTCCCTTATGCTGGCTGACTCCCTATCTAAAAGTTCCCCTCTGTCATCACTAACATCTCTGAATGCCGCCATCTTTGACAACAAGACTCTTTCTCTCTCACCAAATAACCTGGGGTGTTGGAAATACTCAGCTCTCTCTCACTGATACTCTGGGTGCGGTCCTCTCATCAGATGTCACATATGTGTCACTCATACTATTATTTTCCTTTCCTCTATTTGTCTCTCTCTCTCTCTCTCTCAATCCTTCTTCTTCTATCCGCTGTTGTCATCCTTCCATCTTGTCTCTGTTCCTTCTCCACCTTTCTATCTCCACTGCTTCCTCCCTGCACCCTCTACCATAACTTGACTTGAACCCTGAACCCTTTTGTGATTGTCTTCTTCTTCTGACCTCTCTCAACAATCACTCTACATCAAGACTTCCTTCTTATTCAGCAAGATTGCTGTTCCACTCATTCCTGGGGACTCATGACTAACCCTCAGAACCTCCTAGGCCCCCACTTCCCTGTTGTTCTTCTCCGTCTCTTTCTACTCTCACCTACTGTTGTCTTCTGTCTACTCCACTCTCACTACGTGGTGTTCCTTTGTCTTCTCATCTGTTATCTCCAAACCTGGCAACCCTGATCTCATCATCTCATGATGGCTCTACATAACAGACTGGTTTTGGTTCTTCAGTAATCCAGATAAATTTCATCAGTATACTACTACTTGTTGCTTAGTGCCCTTCCAACCAGTGTCATCCCAGCCCAAGAGAGCCTGGCTGCCTGCGCCACTCCTCTCACCTTCCCCTCTGGCCTTAGGCTTGTAGGATCCAGGCAGCCAGTCTCCTTGAGAGCCTCACTCCTCAATCCATCTCTGATCCTCCACATCCAACCATCCTTCCATTGTATGCCTCTCTGCCTTCCTGTTGCCATCAATCCTCTTCATCCTCAGTTCTGTGGGCAGTCATGCCTGTGCCTTTGGTCTCTTGCACACCAGAAGCATTTGTGACACTGACTCTTTCATTCATCCATCCATAGGATCAGATACCACACCCATCATGTCAAATACTCACTAGAAGCACATCATTCATCACTTATTCTGTACCCTCAAAAGGCCATGTGATCTCAGATCTCTTTTTCTCAGAAAACATCTACTGTGGTCAGGGCATCTCCCCCCTGCTGATAACAAAACTCTGTGCTCCAAATACTGTGTGTAGGCAGTATACAGAACCAGGTATCTAGGCTTACTGCTCAACCAAACTCAGCAACCCTCTCTGGATACTTTGGACCATTGATTTTGATTTATCAGGCCCTATGAGACCTTGGATAAGTACCAGGATCTTGTACAACCTTTATTATCGGTGGTCAATCCTAGGAATGAGAGGCTTTAGAGCACCAAAGTGATTGGGCCCCCTTTTACTCTGTTTGTGCTTGATGAATTATAATCAAACCAAACCAAAGCATTCTCATGCTTGCAGTGGTGATATCTGCATAGTTGAAGGAGTCTTCTTTGCTTTGAATGAATCTATTTTTTTTTCTGCTATCACCTTCTAGTAGCTAAAAGGGAGCAAGGCCCTTCGACATCTAGTAGGCTGATGAATATTGCTTGTTGGTTTGCGCTTGTGCACTTTGCTTTCACCTTGTGCTTCATCTTGCTAAATGATCTTCGTAAATACTCCAAGTCTGAGAAAAGGAAGAATCAGAAATCGGGATGGCTGAAAAAAACAGCAATCAAAAGAATCCAGAGCGAGGGAAAGGGGGACTTGACTCGACTTACCTTCCTCCATTGCCTATACTTATACAAGTGGATAGGACCCTGCAGACCCCAAGCACAATCTCTAAACCAAACCCCAGTGAGAAGGATAATGACCGAAAGACTGGAGCAGATCATCCGTTTACCAAACTGGTTGACTTGCATCAACCTCGGTGATTTGGATTTGAAGATAAAATGATCGAGCAATAATCCAAACGTTAAGATAGAGAACCACAACGATGGAAAATAATGGTGGAGATAGGTCACCCTTCCCATAAATAAAAACGGTGCTGCGAAGAAGATGAGTAAGCGTGGGACCATTCGTCACGATTTAGTATGAAAGAGAAATCGTGTAGAGCGATAAAACGATGGATAGATAAAAAAAAAGGGGATCGAAAAACGGCTCATGATTGAGACGTGAAAGCAACATGTAGTAGGAACTAACCGAAATGTAATACCCAACCCCCCAAACCGACTTTTCCGAGAAAGATGAAACGCCTCCATTCGGCAGCTGAAAGATCATTAATCCCTCTCTTGCATCGACCGAGATACCAAACCAAAGAGACGCAGTAGATTACGACACCCGAGCTAGCCAACCACCAAGTGATCGGATTACCGATCAGATAAAACTTGATCACATTATCAACCCAAGCGTTCATCCTCATCCCACTGTACAAGAATGGCCAATCGAAAGGATGGGACGCCGTGGCATCTTCCTTGTCCGGATCCGGTATCAACGCATTGTTAGACGTCATCATCGCTACGTTCAAGTGCCAAAAATCTCGCAAGAATGGTGATCTCATCAGCTTCAAATCACCTGCGGGGACTACCGACAAAAGATTTGAAAAGGTTTCCCGACCGATCAAGTTGAGTAAATCGTTTGATAATGACATCAATCACTTTGACTCACGGCGTGGGTTGAGATGACCTTCAACGTTCCAATAAGTATGTTGATCGGTGGGGTTGTTTTGTTTATCGCAGGAAACTTCGACTTGTTTGAAGCCCCATTGAGGCAAGATTGCATTGGCAGCTCTTAGATAACAACCCAAGCTGAGATTTCGAATCCTGATCCGAGTCGAAAGAATATTGATCCTTTCAAAGTTTTTCCGTTTACCTCGAATCATATCATCCACCACTTCGATCATCCAGTACGAATTACTATCGTCTATCGTCGAATTACCGTAACCAGCTACCTCATAATTCAAAGTGGTCAAAGGGGCCGGGATCGGATGGGTATGTAAGTTCCTCTTCGTGAGTGCATGGACGAGTCGTATAACACTTCCGTGTTTTAGATACTTGATCGGCTGGGTTTCATTGTACGCTGGCTCATGAAGGAGTGGTGTGACGATCCAGTCGTTATTAGCCTCAAAAATCAAAAGCCAGGAGGAAAGTTTTTCAGGAACCTTTTTTTTAACTACGTTTGAAGAAAAGGCCAAAAGAAGACGAAGAAACTTGAAACAGAATTGACATACATCACGATAATGGTAACAAGTAATTTGCTGTTGTTGAGACCCCGTCGGATAATTTTGGACGTGTGAATGTAGTAGGCCACCACCGAATCCCATATTTTTGATCGTAATTTGAGAACCGATTGCAATTTCTGTAGGATAAAGAAGGGCATGAGTTGAATGACGGGTAAACCGAGATCATGTTGGATCGATGCGATCCGAGTCAAAAATCTATTGGCTTACCTCGAGGATTTCGGGCAAAATCATTTCCGATCAAGTTCGCTTGAAATAATGAGCTCATTTGAGCGTCCCCAGGACCGGATCGATTCAAGACTTTTGAAATCGTTGTCAATCACGCCGATGGATTTACAAAGCATCAGTGGCCGAACTGATTAAAACCCAAAACATGGTGGAGGAAAAAAGGAATCATTCCATAGCCCGTTCATCAAGATGGGTCGAAAAGAGCTTACTCATAAAATGAATTTTAAAGAAACTCATGTAAACTAGAACCGGTAAGACGATCAAACAAGACACTCTAGCAGCCCAGTGTTGTAAGTATGTCCTCTGAAATCAGAAAGACAGTCAAAATCAGGTTGTTTTTTTTTTTTTTGGAAGTATTGGCAGGTATTTCCCTGCATATTTAGGGGGTGAAAATGGTGGAAAACCATTGGGTTATGTATATGAGTTATGAGATTGATCTTGGGAGTTCACTCACAATTGGCATCCTCAGGTCACCAAATTTTTCCCACAGTTCGTCTGCCGTGTGGGCTCCGACTAGAAGAGTGACAAATAACCCGACCCATTTGACGCTAGTCACGCAGCCGATCGAGAGTCCAGTCATGGAGAGCCAAAACCACCATTCAAAATCAAATGGACTGATTGGTGTCAAGATGGTATAGTTTGATTAATAACTCCTCGGGTTGATCTTTAAACTTCCGTTTTTCTACTTTGATGAAAATCAGGATAAAATTGAATGAGATCCAAGAAGGAAACTTAACTATTTTTTTTGGTTGTGAAAGCATGCTAAACAGTAAACTGTTGTAAAGGTGAAAAACAGTAAGATTGAATCAAGGAGAATGAACCTAGAGATAGTGATGTAAGCAAGATCTTTGAGATGATCATCAAGTGGGGCGGAAAGACAGGTGTCAGCATCGAACAGATTCTTTGGATTAAAGAGTGAACTGAGAAATGATACTGGGAGAGAGGGAGATGAGAAACGGACCAGAAAGGACCATGATGGTGACTACATGCCTGGTATATTCTGAGAGGCCTAATTCTAAGGCAGTTGCCCAAGCGATAGGGACGAGGGCGACACCGGGCAAGGCCAATAGGATTCTTATGGATACGTAGGGGACGTGTTTTGGATAAACTTGGCCGGAGGGGAAGTCGTAAGTGCCATCGAATCCACTCAGGACACTTGCCAATCCTACCATCATCTTGGCCAAGGGTGGATGGACATCAAAGTAAAACGTCTGGTTTAAATAATGAGCACCGAATTTCCCAAAGTGGGCTTCATCCCAAACGACCGTATTCGCCCTACCGATCCGATACAACCTCGTCGCAAGTGATAGGATCGTATAGATCAACAGGGGTAATAATTCTCGTAGATCATCTATTATTAGCGGCTATCATGATTTTTATCGGGGGTTTTTTTTTTTTGGAAGGGTGGGGGGGAAGAAAAAAAAAAAAAAAAAAGAGATGAGAAAGGTATCAAGATGGTATCAAGACACTAGAGACAGGTGGATAGCTGAGAAATAAATACTGAACGGGTTCGTATTTTGGGATGACGCGAGAAGGCCCATAGGAGAGAATCTTGTGCTCTAAGTGAGACGGGGGTAGAGGACGATATTGAAGATGATCACGATGGATGCTGAGATCGATCGGTTTGTGGTCCGAAGTGGTGTGATGATGAGCAGGGTAGTTAGAGGAGATGAAGGTCTGGCGTTTGATTGGGATCGTCGAACGATGGGAGGCCATGGTGGCCATGGTGATCTGGATGGATGGCTTGGCGGGATCGATGTCAACTTGATCCTGGGGGTGAAGCCGATTGGATGGATTGGATTGGAATAGGAAGGATGTCTGACGATCGATGGATTGGATTGGGGATGGATTGGAGTGTTGAAGACACTTACATACCACTAGTGGAGTGGATCGAGATCAGTTTTAGGATGGGAGGAAGTGGATCGATTGGGTTTCAGAGGGAAACAAGCAGAGCTCGAGCTCAGGGTAATTATGCACTAGACCTACCAGCAGTTCTTAGCTGGAGTCGATTAGAGTTATGCACTTGGACGCTCGATGACGCAACCTGGGGGAGGCGTGTGAATTCAGGACTCGAGGAATTAGCCTAATAGGGCTCGGCCCGAATTAAATGCTTGTGAAGAGCAGGAGAGGATAGCCACCTATAAGAAGTGATCAATCTCCTCCTGATCAATGAACTTGACCTTTGGGAATCAAAATCAGATAGTAAGGAGTTCTAGGCTTTTTTTTTTCAAGTACTTCATGCCTTTGATGGTGGGAATGACATTTATTTCATAAGAAATAGAAGATAAAAAATTAAAAATTAAAAAAAAATTAAAATAAAAATAAAAGATTGAAAAATTAAAAATTAAAAATTAAAAAATTGAAAAATTAAAAATTAAAAAATTGAAAATTGAAAATTAAAAATAAAAAAATTAAAAATTAGAGGATTGATTTTCTCATGCCCCCAATCATTTAAACCACTGAATTTTACATCCGCATGCCATTGCACGCCTTTGCTGCTACACAGACAAATACTTTATTTCATGGTCCTTTCAAGAATTTTTTTTTTGAATTCTGACACTGCAGTCCTGTAGCTGGGGATCCTAAACCATTAAAATAAACTACTGGTGATTGTGGGGGCATTAGAACCCCTTCCAAAAATGTAATCAAAAAATTAAAAAAAAAACCCCAATCTTTCAATGGGCTTTTTGATCCTTATTTTAGCTATTTTGATTGATTTTTGTTTTGTGGGTTATTTCAGATATCAGGATTTTCAAGCAACATTCAAAGAGCTTGCCAATTTTTTTTTTCAGATTTTTTGAATGTATCTTTTTACCTTGAAAAATTACTTCAAAAGACCAAAAGAATCAAATTTCTCATTGGAAATTTGCATCCTGTTATTTTCATTTTGATTTCATTTTTTTTTATGATTCAAGCTATTGAAAAGTTAAAAAAAAATCAAAGAGAATTTCAATATTTTTTTTTCATATTTTTTGGATGTATTATATTACCTTAAAAAATTCCTTGAAAAAGCAAACAATTTGAAAAATTCAATTTTCTCATTAGACTTTTGGATCCTTTTGTTTGCCTTCTTGATTATTTTTTTTTTTTTGGGGGGGGGGGTTCAAGTTTTTAACATTTAACACAACTATTGAAGGGCTTTTTAATATTTTTTTTGAGAATTTTTGGATGTATCTTGGGCCTCCAAGAATACAATCCAATGTAAAAACACTTCAAATTAACCCATCTATTCCAATGTTTTTGTTTTACATCTGGCTTCACGATCTCCCCAAAAAAAAATTTTTTTCAAAAAACTTTATAATAGAATCCAAAGACTCAGATAAAAAAGCCTCTGACTTCTTGTCACATTTTGTAACCCTCAAATTATAAATCACAATGAACATAATAGCAAAGAAAGGGGTGGTCTCTTTTTAATGATCCCTTTTTGATTTTTTTTTCCTGAAATAAATAATGATGATCTGAAATATTTCAAGCTGTATATTTGAAGGGATTATCTGAAGCTTTCCAAAAATTATTTTTTTTGTAAATTTTTGAGGGACTATTTGTGTCAAAAACCAAACCAAAAAAGTATCATATTTGACCCCTTTTGGTTACTGGGACTCTTCTTTGAACCCTTTCACATGCATAGGTTCAATATGACTGAAAATCTTTTCCTGGGACCTCCAAGCATCTTGGAGCGCTCCAATTATCTTATAAACCACCCCCTTGGCCTTGAACACCCTCCCATCACCCCCCACCACACCACACCACACCACACCACACAACATCACATCACACCACTCCACATCACACCACTCCACTCCACCCCACCCCACCCCACATCACATCATATCATATCAATCATAACCACACCACACCACTCATCACCACACCACACCACACCACACCACTCATCACCACTCCACTCCACTCATCACCACTCCACTCCACTCATCACCACTCCACTCCACTCATCACCACTCCACTCCACTCATCACCACTCCACTCCACTCATCACCACTCCACTCCACTCATCACCACTCCACTCCACTCATCACCACTCCACTCCACTCATCACCACTCCACTCCACTCATCACCACTCCACTCCACTCATCACCACTCCACTCCACTCATCACTACTCCACACCACAAACCACTCATCATCCTTCACCACTCCTCAACAAAAAAAAATCAACACTCCAAATACTTTCAAAAAATGCTTTTCCCTCTTATATCAAGTCTTTGAATGCCTTTTTTAACTCAATTTCTTCCCAATGTAATTCTCAACTATCAAATCCTATCTTCACTTCATTTTTTACAAATAAAATCTTTTTTTTCAATTGCTCAAGAAAACATCCACCCCATTTTCAGAACTTTTTAACCAGGCCCATCATCAATTATCTCATCTAACCAAACTAGTGATTCAACTCCTCTTTCTCCTTCTTCATATAATCAAACTCCTGATTCCACCCCTCTGGACCCTCCTCCTGATCTACCATATAATCAAAAGGAGGAGCTTCTTGAAGCTATCCAATCATGAGCAAAGTCCCATGGATATGCCATATCTACCACAGTCTCAAATTGCAAGAAAAATACCTACACCTATCAATGTGATAAATCTGGGGAATATAAACCCAGCAAAGATACAACCCATTTTTTTTTAAAAAAAAAAAAGAAAGAAAGAAAGACCAATTGTCCTTTCAGGTTATCAGGAAATTTTTCCAAAAGATTGGCTGTCTGTGTGGTGAAGTTTATATTTCCAGAGAGCAACCATCCACCTTCCATTGATCCTTCCACTCAACCCATCCACAGAAGAATCCAAGGGAATCAAGAGGAGGTGGTTGAAAATTTATCCAAAGCTGGATTTCTCCCATTAAAAATTCTCAACTCTCTTTTACAAAAATCTTCATCACCTATCCGTAGAAATCTCTATACCATTTACAACAAAAGACAAAAAATACAAAAAAATGCCCCTGATGGAAAAACTCCTCTTGAAGCACTCATACCAGAGCTCCATAATTCTGCCTTTTTCTACAAAATTAACAACATGGATTTTCAAATCACTTCATTGTTCATTTCTCACCCTGATTCCATCATCAAATCTCAAACTTTTCCCAACTCTCATAATGATGGACTGTACATATAAAACAAACAAACAAGTTTGGAATGCCCCTTCTTCATATTCTGGGTTTAAACAATTGTTCAAGAAGTTTCTCATTTGCCCTCTGTTTTCTATCTCAAGAGAAAAATCAGAACTATGAGTGGGCCCTGACTAAACTTCAGGAAATTTTAGAAGATAAAAAACCTAGTGTGATTGTTACAGAAAATTAAAAAGCGCTTATTAGTTTAATTGAAACAGTTTTCCCTTCCTCTCATCATCTTCTCTGTCTCTGGCACAGTTTCAAAATATTCAAACCCATTGCAGAAAGCGCTTCAAATCCAAAGATGAATGGAATCTGTTTGAGAAACAATGACATCAGTTGGTAAATTCTAAATCTGAATAAAGCTATCAAGAAACCTTTACTAAACTTTCTGCTGTCTGGAATGCTCCAACTTCTGACTACCTTCTTGAGAACTGGATTTCTCTAAAAAGAAAATTTTTCTCCTATTTGGAAAAAAAACACCTTAAATTTTGAAACACAAGTACCTCAAGAATAGAAGTCCTTCACTCCTACATCAAACTTTTTATCAATTCATCTATTAGCTCCTTCTATAATGTAGTTCCAAAAAATTACAATTTAATCACCATCCAAAGCCATGAGACATCTATTGAATCCTCTCAGCAACAATTCAAGCATTTCATTGGTTTAACTTGCTGTGTGAATCATCTTTCTGGAAAAATCAGCCACTTTTCCCTCAAAACCATCCATTCATCTTATCAAGTTCCTGAATGTCCCACCAATTGTAACAACTGTGATTAATCTTCTGACATGGGTAGACCATGTGTTCAAAAAGTCAAACTGGCCATCAGAAAGGGTGAACTCTTCCAGCTTGAGGATTTTCATCCTCAATGGCATTTCAATCTCCTTTATCAATGAGTTTATTCCTTTTTTTTTGGATTCAAGCTCAAATGAATAGTTTCCTAATTTTTCTTGATTTTTCTTTCTCCAGATAACTCTGGAGCCTGATGCAACTGAAGAATCTGAAAAACTTGAAGTTCCAACCAGAGACAGTAATGAAAACCTTTATTTCACTGAACTGTTTGAGGAATTCAGCAAGTTTTCACCTGGAGAACAGCCTTATTATCAGGGTGAAATCAAGAAGCTATAGAGTTGAGAATATCAACTTAATCTGATTGAAGGGCCCAACCCCACTCAAAGATTCAAATTGAGAGGAAGACCCAAAGGAGCAGAAAATAAGTTCAAGAAGATCCCTCAGTACTCAATTAAAATAGATCCATCTGGTTTTGAATATTTAGAAGGACCCAAGAGGAGAGGAAGGCCAAAGAAGACATTCTTAGCAAATTTCAAGGTCAGTCACCATTCTTTGAAAAAAGATTATATCAAATTTCATAATTAACATTTTCTTTCTATGTGTTAAGTTTGAAAGAAAGTGGAAGGCCATCAAGGGGAAGGGGAAGGGAAAAAAGCAGGAGGAATCAGAGGAAGAGGTAATTTTATATCTATACTTATTTCTTTTGCATTAGTTGTTTTTTTTAATGAGTCCTTGTCATTTTTTTAACATAGGGCAAATTTCGGACTGAAGAGGAATATTCAAAAGATGAAGAGGTGGAAGATTTGGATAAAGGGGAAGATTTGGCAGATGAATAGCTGCCATAATTGGAAATTGTTAAGATGGTTAGCTTTCATTTTCTTTTATGGTTTGTTGATTTTTTGGATATTTTTTTCATTAATTTTTTCATTCAAACTTTTATTGGAGGTCTGGAACTATTGTGAATAAGCAGGTTGCTTCTACTGAATACAATCCTGGGACAAGAATCAAGAGACTAAAGGTATTCAATAAAGATTGTGATGCTCCTTACCATCTTCCTGGAAGGAAGGTATTGGCACAAACAGAAACAAAAATGAGTGAGAAAGTGAGTACATTTGATATTTTCTTAGGTTTCAATTTTTTTTTTATTTTTTTGGGAGGGGGGGTTTCCCTCTAGGCTTCCTGCGCATTATTGAATTCTTCTTCTGGAACCTTTGACCAATGATCAATTTAAGAGGTGAGTTTTATCTCTAGACCGCCTTTTCTTTTATAAAAAATTCTGATTTTTGGTTTTAGTTTTGATACAAAGATTTTATTTCCCCAAAAACAGCCATTCCACATATATCACATGTTCAAGATGTTATAGGGGATGTGAAATGTGGATTTAGAGCAGCAGCCATTTTTTTGGGAAGGAAATCAGAAGACTGGATTGAAGTCAGGAAAGAAATGTTGAAAGAGCTTGATTCAAACCTAATATTCAAGGACCCAAGATTACTGCTTGATATCTGGGATGAAAATTTCCATCAAGCAAGAAGGAAACTGAACCACCTTTCTGGTCCATCTCCAATAAATGTTTGGATGAAATTTTGATGCCATGGTTTCCTTCTGGCTGAAAAATATAAGTGTCAAGTGGTTCTGTTTTCTTCTTCAATTCCTTGCACTTATCTTCCTCTGAATTCCCCTCCCACTAAGAGTTGCAAATATTCCCCTATTTTCTTCATGGTTTTAGAAGACTTCAAACCTATAGTCTCATGCAAGTTCAAGTCTAATCATTGACCAGCTCCCAGGTTAGATCCACTTTTGAAAAGCTTTGTGACCAAGGATTCCAAATATTGGAAAGAAATTATCTAGTAAAATTCAGAGCTTGGTAATGAGTTTTTTTCCCTCCAATAAATCAATTAAAAACATAAAAAGAATCATAGTTGAATAAATTTAATATTTGTATCCACATTTATTCTTTATGATTTATTTTTTGAATGAAGTTTTTAAGGTGTATGCATGCATCCAAAAAATCTGTAATATGTATTAAGAAGCTATTTTTTTTCTTTTTTTCAATTTATTAAAGCTTGAATTCCCCCAAAATGATTATTTCAAAAGGCAAACAAAAGGATACAAAAATCCTATGAGAAAATTCATTTTTTTGATTTTTTTGGTTTTTTGAAAGGAATCTTTTAAGGTAAAAAATCACATCCAAAAATCCTAAAAAAATATTAAAAAGCTCTTTAATAGTTGTGTTAAATTTCTAAATAATGGAATCACCAAAAAAAAATCAAAAAAGACAAACAAAAGGATCCAAAATTCCAGTGAGAAAATTCAATTATTTTGAATTTTTTGGTTTTTTGAAGTAATTTTTTAAGATATAATAATAAATCCAAAAAATATGAAGGAAATATTTGGATTCACTTTTTCTGTATTTCTGAAGTCCTGATAGCTTCAATCACCAAAAAATATGAAATCCAAACAAAAATAAAAGTATGCAAATGTCAAATGAGAAATTTGATTTTTTTGATTTCTTTGGTTTTTTGCAGGAATTGTTTGAGGTAAAATTATGCAACCAAAAAAATCTAAAAATTTTTTTGGAAATCTCTTTGAATTTTGTTTGAATTTTTTGAAAGCTGAAATAACTAAAAAATAATAATCAAAATAGAAAAAATAAGTGTAAAGAAGACATTGAACCAAGCGCGCGCCAGGGAACACACTGCAGAGACTCCAAATGGAGCTCACCTCACCTCAAGTCAAAGATTACCAGGAACTGGCAAGGGAGGCAATCCTGAAAAACCAAAAACTCAATTGACCAAATCAAACTAAAACTTGCTAACAATCAACATCAATATCACCATGTCAATCAACAACAACCACCAGTCTTTTCTTTGACTTTTTCATTTCTTTCTCTTTCACTTTTTCTTTTCTTCTTTTTCTTTTCTTCTTTTTCTTTTCTTCTTTTTCTTTTCTTCTTTTTCTTTTCTTCTTTTTCTTTTCTTCTTTTTCTTTTCTTCTTTTTCTTTTCTTCTTTTTCTTTTCTTCTTTTTCTTTTCTTCTTTTTCTTTTCTTCTTTTTCTTTTCTTCTTTTTCTTTTCTTCTTTTTCTTTTGTTCTTTTTCTTTTCTTCTTTTTGTTTATTTCTATCCCTTTAAATTCTTCTTATCCGTCAACTCTTTAAAAATGTCAACTCTGAAGTCAACAAGTAACTGGTTAGATTGATTTGACAGAGTTCCAATATTCCAAGCTCAATAACTCAACCTACCATTCCTTTTTGGTTCTTTTCCTTGTTCAATCTTCTATCCTACCTTGTTCCATCATCTTCCTAACTTTCCTCATCTCAACGCCTCAATCCTCTACCTTGTTCTGCCTGGTCTGAAATAAAAATCATTTCCAAACACTTTACACGGTTAAAAGCCAAATGACAAATTGGCCAGGGGAACAAAGGACAATGGCGACTAACCAGGGTTTCTCCAACAATTTGTTTTGAATCTCCCCCTGGTCCTGGCGTTGAAGAAGCCATTTTGGCTTTTAACCGTGTGAAATATAGATGACTGAAAAAGCCAGAACCAGGCTGATATTTCACGCAAGGAAGAAAAAGGTTAGAAACGGATAAAACAACAGAATGAAAGAAACCAAAATTACCAACAGAAGACTTCTGCAGATGAAGTAGCAGAAGTGACAAGCGTAGACTGGTTAAGATGAGGAGACAAGAATGGAGACTACAAGAATCAAAGGAATGGTCAGATATGAGCTGAGGAAATTCATATGAGTCGCAAGTCTATTTACTAGAAATGTCCTGAAGCACGGATGGGTCCAGCAATGACAATTGGAAAAGATTGGAAGAGAGCCTTGAACAAGCTGTTGGAAACACATTAGTTAATTCATAACTGATATGTTGAATGAGTATCTCACTCTTGTTGAGCTGGCTGCTGATGCCGGAATTCTTGAGGTAGTCTTGGCTGGGACCGTAGAAGAAGGCTTGAGGATTTTGTGGTTGGTTTTTGGTTGATTGTAGCTTGGTTGATGATTGTCTGCCGTTGATGGGTGAATCCAGAGACAAGAGTCGCGTGCACTCCAAGAATGGAGAGTGGGCGCTCTGAGTAACCAGCCGCAGCATACAAACAGCAGACAGAAAGGAATAACCAACCAACAAGAAGAAGTTAGAAATAGAAAAACAGACAAAACAAGAAAGAACATTGGACTCACAGGAGACAGTCCAAAAAGGAAACAGAGAAGCCATAGGCTGAATTGACACAGTAAGTACATTAACTAAGGAACAAAAGAAAAGATTGGGAATCAGATTCAACACTCCCCCTTGACTTAGAGGTTAGTGAAAGGGAGAGAAGAAATAATTCACAAGTCTTAGGTTGGAGCTTATGTTGGCCGCTTTCGTTAATGCATTGGCCGTCATGGAATGGGAAGGGATGAGCATCACCTCAATCAAATTGTTTTTGTAGTCTTCTCGTAGACTCTTCATTTTGATGTTGATGTGCTTGGCCTTGGAGTTTATTCCAAATTTCTTGACTTAATCGTCCAGACCTTTGTTGTCAATCAGATGCAGCGGACACTTGAAATTGTTGCAATAGATTTTGGTGATCAGCTGATGCAACCATCTCCCTTCCAGATGGCAGCTGGATAGAGCCACACATTTGGATTCAGTTGAGGAGTTTTTGATACAACGTTGTTGAAAACTTTTCCAATACAGTGGACTCCCCTTGAAAGAAAAGGCCATGCCACTCTGAGAGATTCTGCTGTGGGGGTTGTCCCCCCAGGTTGCGTCACTATAACATATAAGACGGTTTGAAATAGATCAAGGACCCAGAGTAAGACTGGCGTCTTTCATTGCTGATAGGTAACGCCAGACATGTATGACTTTCATCCAGTGGGTGTAGCCAGGTTTTTCAGAGAAGCATGCTAGACTTGACACAGCATAGCTGATGTTGCGTCTGGCCAGCCCAGCGATGAAGTTGAGACGTCCAATTGGAGATCAATAGTTCACTCCAAGAGATAAGAACTTTTTATGATCTTCCTTGGTTGCAGGGGATAGATGGAGTCCAGTTGTTCTGGGGGTGGACACAGGCTTGCATTTTGTTAGTTTTAATTCAGACAGGCCTTTTTCAATGTGGAGTGGTAAGCTGAGGTGCAGAAAATCATTCTCTTGAGTGACTTTCATGCCTAATAACATATTTGGAGGATGAGCCAATGGGTTTTTGAACCTTTCTAGAAATTTTTCTTTAAACTGGGATGTGTTCCTGGCCACAATGAGGTCATCAACATGGAAGAAGAGAGCGGATGAGTCGTGGTTGTGGAGAAACAGACAGGGGTCACATGAAGACTTAGAGAATCCTTGTTCTTCAATCCAGGAAGTTAGAGTTTTGTACCAGTTTTGTGGTGCTTGCTTGAGTCCGTATAAGGATTTTTTTAATTTGAGAAACTTCCCATTTCTTCCCAATCCGGGAGGATTGAAGATATAAACATCTTTGTCTAATTCAGCATGGAGAAAGGCCCCCTTTACATCCAGTTGAAGAATTTCAAGTTTTTTATCCATGGCAAAAGTCAGTAGGGCTCGTAGGGATGCTATTCTTCTGGTCAGAGCGTAAGTTTCAAAGTAGTCAAGACCGTATTTTTGATTAAATCCCTGAACGCACAGGGGGGTCTTGTAAATAGGGGGCTTTCCATGAGCGTTCTCTTTAACCTTAAACACTGGTACAGTTTTGAGAGGGTTAGTGACTTGATCCTTGTCCACCTCTTCCCACACTCCTTGATCCTTGATTGATTGGAGTTCCTTCATTGTCGGAGTTTTCCAGGCAGGGATAGTGAGAGCTTCTTTGATTGAGTTTGGAAGTTTTTCAACGTGATAGCCATATTGATTGGGTTTCTTAAGAGTTTCTCAATTTCTCAGTGAAGGTCTCAGACTGGTTGATACCGCTTCTTCAACTGTAGCATTGTCATTGGTTGAGTCAGAGTTTTCTTCTTCTTTGACTGAGTTGTAGGAAATTGGAGTTGGAGAATTTCTTTCTGATGGTATTTTAACAGGGTTTTTGGTCCTTAAGTTTGCCGGGTTATTGTTCATGTTTGGGGCAATATCCGCGGCATTGTCTTGTAAGTTTAATTTAGAGTAGGAAGATTTGGAGAATTTGACGTGTTTAGTGTCTATGATCTTCCCTGAGCTGGAGAGAATTTTTTAGGATAGCAGGGTCGTGTTGAAACCAAGGAGAACCCCAATATCACCTTTTTCATCCAATTTGGATTTGATTTGGAGATCACTCAGCCAATAGGTTAATTGAGAACCTATTTGCTTGAGATAGTTGACTGGAAGTTCTTTTCCATGCATAAGAAACCAAGGAGATTTACTTCCCCTCTCTTTGGGATCTGATTGAGTAGGACACAGCAACCCTTGATGACTTTGTGCCAGTAGGACTTAGGGATTTGTGTTTTGGAGAAAATCAATCTGGTCAACTCCATGATTGTATGATTTGCTCTTTCCACATGACTGTTGTGCTGGGAGTGATAGGGTTTGGAAATGATCTGATTGATGTGTTTCTCTCTGTAAAACGTTGCCAGTTTGTTGTTGACAAATTCGCCACCTCCATCAGAACAGACTTCCGAAGGGTATCGTTGCTTTTTCCTGTGTTTGTTTTCCAAAATAAAAATTAGAGTGCTTGCGGTTTCATCTTTTGATTGAAGTGGAAAGCAGGAGGTGTAACCAGAGAAAGAATCCACAAGATTGAGCACAAATGTATATCCTCCCTTGGCTGTGGGATTGAAAGGACCCATGAGATCAACGTGAATTCGGTCAAGGACCTTATTGGCTGGTTTTTGAACCTGAGAGAATGACGACTTGGTTATCTTACTCTTGTTGCAGTCAAGGCACTCAAAAGTGCGCTTATCTTCAGCAGAAATGGATTTGTTGAGGAATTTTTCCATTTGTCCAAGACTGGTGTGACCTAGCATTTTGTGCAGTTCAGGCAGATTGTTGCTGGAGTACAGACCCAGGTTGTTTTTCCTTGCCATGTCTATCACAAAGAGCTTGTTGAGTATTCTCCCTGTGAGTATTGTCTTGCCATGAATTGAGAGAGAGAACGAGCAGGGTGAAATAGAAGAGTTGAATCTTAAACTTGCGCCTTTCTCTGCTAGAGCTCCAAGCAAGATCAAATTGACTGTTGCGTCCAGTACCCACGCCAAGTTGGTGAGGAGGATGTTTGACTTAAGGGAGGGTATGAGTGCGCTACCTATTCCTTTAATTTTGATGTCAGCATTTTTCTTCCCGGTTTGAATGCTACCGCTTTTGAAAGAGATGGAGATTGACTGAAATAGCAACCTATCAACTATCATGTGGATTGAGCACCCTGAATCAAGAATGAATCAGTTTGGAGAGGTTTTTTTTTGGATTGGTCAAGTTCATTCCACAGAAGAACAAATAATAATGCGCCTCCTCTTCTGTCTTTTTCTTCCCCTTTTTACCTTGGAGGTGTGTGGGCTTCAGTTCTGGAAACTCCGCCCAGCAGGAGTTAGCCGGATGGGTGGTGACGGCGGGGTTATGTTTCCCGTTTTCGCACCTAGCCCCGTTGTAAAGTGCTATGTTGACCGGTTTGTTTTGAGATTCCTGAGCAGTAATTTCATTTTTGTGCTGCGTCAGATGATCCAAGACAATTTCAATTTTCATGTTGTCCATCAAATGCATGATCTGAGTTTTCATGTTCTGCATTGATGCCAGAAACTTGAAAAATACCAAGTATGCTATGATTTCTGTTGGCAGCTCTATTCCGACCTTGGTTAGTTTCTTTAGATAAGTCTTGATTGTTGTAACAAAATTTTTGATGTTGGAAGACATTTGGAGGTGGAGAAACCCGTTGAATACCCTGGCTCTGTTTGCCAATTGGGATGACGCAAAATGTGATTGCATTGCCAACCAAATGAGTTCGGCATTGTCTTCATTGTTGTTGTTGACAATGTTTTTGTATGTGTTAGTATCCAGTTTGGCAATTGAGCACGCAACCATTTCTTGGTTTGTTTCCTTGTCAAGTTCCGCTGATTCATCTGAAGAGTTCATTAGCTTGAAAATTCCATATAGTTTGAATAGGTTTTCCATTTTCTTCCGCCACATGCTGTAATTGTCCTCATTTAGGAGTGGGGTCGATTCTATGAGGACTTTCATAGCTTTAGCTTTGAAGTTGGTGGAATCTCCCCCTGGTCCTGGCGTCAAAAAAGCTATTTTGGCTTTTAACCGTGTGAAATATAGATGACTGAAAAAGCCAGAACCAGGCTGGTATTTCAAGCAAGGAAGAAAAAGGTTAAAAACAGATAAAACAACAGAATGAAAGAAACGGAAATGACCAACAGAAGACTTCTGCAGATGAAGTAGCAGAAGTGAAAAGCGTAGACTGGTTAAGATGAGGAGACAAGAATGGAGACTACAAGAATCAAAGGAACGGTTAGATATGAGCTGAGGAAATTCATATGAGTCGCAAGTCTATTTAATATAAATGTCCTGAAGCATGGATGGGTCCAGCAATGACAATTGGAAAAGATTGGAAGAGCGCCTTGAACAAGCTGTTGGAAACACATTAGTTAATTCATAACCAATAAGTCAAATGAGTATCTTACTCTTGTCAAGCTGGCTGCTGATGCTGGAATTCTTGAGGTAGTCTTGGCTGGGACCGTAGAAGAAGGCTTGAGGATGTTGTGGTTGGTTTTTGGTTGATTGTAGCTTGGTTGATGATTGTCTGCCATTGATGGGTGAATCCAGAGACAAGAGTCGCGCGCACTCCAAGAATGGAGAGTGGGCGCTCTGAGTAACCAGCTGCAGCATACAACCAGCAGAAAGAAAGGAATAACTAACCAATGAGAAGAAGTTAGACATAGAAAAACAGACAAAACAAGAAAGAACATTGGACGCACAGGAGACAGTCAAAAAAGGAAACAGAGAAGCCATAGGCTGAATTGACACAGTAAGTAAATTAACTAAGGAACAAAAGAAAAGATTGCAAATCAGATTCAACATGAGCTAGTTGCCAACAACAACTCATTCAAACTAATCTCCAATCAAACCACCATGGAAAAAGGAACCATAATTGAAAACCTATTTGTACTGGAGAAAACATAGAAGATAGGGAATGACTTCTGCGTGGTATCAAGGCAAGAAGAAAGACCACAAGCTAGCTGAATCAGAGAGCTCCATCTGATGTACGGTCACCCTTTGGTAGGAAGAATCAGAAGAATCAATGGAATAAAAATTGACTTGACGGAGGCAGAAAACTTTGTTTTCAAAGACTTACTCCTGTGCAAAATAACCAAGACTCCCTTCAAGTCAGTCTCAACCCTGGCAACCAAGCCCTTCAAAAAAATCCATCTTTATCTGATTGGTCAGATCAATCCTCAGTCAAATTGACAAGATCAGTAAATTATCACAATTGTTGACAACTTCTTGGGATAAATTTCAGGCATACCAATGACAAGCAAAGAAAAAACTTACAAGGTGCTTGTAGAAGTCATAGAAAAGCAGAAGAACAAATGTGGCTACTAACCCACCAGGGTATGTTCAGACGGAGGTTCAGAGTTCACCAACCACAGGTTAGTCAAATATCTCCAGAAGAGATACATAAAAAAGCTGATCTCTGAACCCAACCATCCTGAACACAATGGTAGGACCAAAAGGGCCAACCAAAACATTGTTTAAAGCGTGAGGAAAACTCTGACCTTGAGCAAAATTCCAAAGAAATTCTGGCCGGAAGTCCTCAAATCATGCTGTCTCAGTCTCAACCAAATACCCAAGGAAAACCAAGAGGTTAGTCCATGGGAACTGATCCATCAGTCATCTATCCCAAATTCATATTTAAAACCCATTGGCATCACTCCCATCTTCCTTAATCAAAAGAGAGCAAGAGGACAGAAGTTCACCCACAAGGGCTCAGAAGGAAATCTTATTGGATACAACCCTGAACTCCACTCCTACTGGATACTCAAGCCATACGGATTGGTGGTCTCCACAAAGCACGTCCAATTCATTGCAGAGTCTCAAGACAACCCAACAACTTTGAAGAGTCTGGATTTAGAATTCCTTCCCACAAACAACCTTGAAGAACACCCTCAAACAGAAACAAGTTGTACCTATTGAGAGCCACCTCCAGAAATTGACTCCTCAGATGATCAAAGTGAGAGTTTGAGGGGTTTGATTTCACCAAAGGGGTCTCCCTCACTCATACTCCCTGCTCAACCAGCAACAGAATCAAATCCCACCACTGAAGCTTTGCAACATAAAACCCAAGAACTTACACAAGTTCTAAGAGACAGATTGTCTTTGAGACCACCTCAACATTTTTGTTTCCACCACTACTTTGAGCCACAGACTTTTGAGGAAGCCTATGGTTGCAGTGAGCCACAGACTTTTGAGGAAGCCTATGGTTGAAGTGACTCAGAGAAGTGGAAGGTGGAAATCAACAAGGAGATCAAACAATGCAAATTACTAGAGGTGTGGGAAGACTACAACGGTCCGACTCCTCTAAACCCCCTAGAAACAACATGGGCCTTCAAGATTAAAGATAACAGCCATGACAATATTCTCATCCACAAGGCCAGGATATGCCTAAGAGGATTAAATAAAATACATGGACTAGACTTTGATGAAACCTTTGCACCAACCAGGAAGATCACATCTGTTTTTCTTGAGCACCAGTTGAAGAATAGCCCTTAAAGTTAAAACAATTTGATGTGAATGCCGCGTTCCTTCATGCCCCCATCATTGAAGAATTAATAAGCAGGACACCCAAAGGCTGCAATTGATCAGCTCAATACCTCAAACTCAAGAAGAGCCTGTACAGAGTCAAACAATTTCCAAAAAACTGGTACCAGACACTAACTGAGTGGACCTTCTCTATGGGGTTCAAAGAATCAGACAGCAATCCATGTCTGTACAAATCAAAAGATAAAAAGTCCTTTCTGTTCTTCCAGGGAGACAATTTGATTCTGTTCAACAACGGCAATAACTTCAAAGATAAATTCAATAAAAAATTTCAGAACTCCCAAGCCCACAAGCCTGACACCATCCTTGGCATGAAAATAGAACAGCAGGGCGGGAATATTTTTCTAAGTCAACCAAAGCATATTGCTCAGGGACTAGAAGAACTGGGCCTCACTGCAGCCAGACCCTCTTCAACCCCTCTCACTCTGCACATCCAACTTACCAAAGCCTCCAACAAAGAGTTTGAAGCATTCAAAACCTTAAACATAAACTACAGGTTGGCCATAGGACTTCTCAACTACATAGCCAGCAGGACGCGACACAATTTAAGTTACCCCGTCTCCAGCCTAGCTTGCTTTCAGAACAAGCCCGGGATCAGCCACTGGAAGGAGCTGAAGAAGACCTGGCAATATCTGAACCACAACAAGAACATGAAATTACAAATCTCCTATAACAGTTGACACAAACCTCTTGAATGTTACAGCAAATCTTTGTGGGGAGAGGACCTGGCTACACACAAATCCCAATCCAGACACCTTTGCATGTCATATGGTTCAATACGGTCCTGGAACAGTTCAAAGCAGAGAAACATCACATACTCTTCCACCAAAGCTGAGGTCAACCCCCTTCTGGATTCCTTCTTAGAAAGCAAGTGGCTCAAAAACCTTCTTCAAGAAGTCTTCCTTTGCAATATCCAAACTTCTACTCATTTCATAGACAACAAGGAACTCAACAATAAGCTAAAAATATTTGTCTTAAATGCTAAAACCAGACACATGGACCTCAAGACCAAAGGCTTGCGTGAAGAACTCAGCAAAGGAAACCTCAAAGTCCACCTTATTCCCGCCAAACAAATGCCAGATGATCCACTGACCAAGGCTCCAACCAACACCCCTCTCAGAAAACTTGTGAGCTTGATTGACCCAACATTCTCTTGCAAATCAATCTTCAGTTAAGGGGAGTGTAAAGAAGACTTTGAACCAAGCCCGCGTCAGGGAACACACTGCAGAGAATCCAAATGGAGCTCACCTCAACTCAAGTCAAAGCCTACTGGGAACTGGTGAGGGAGGCAATCCTGACAAACCAAAAACTCAATCAACCCATTCAAATCACAACTTGCTAACAATCAACATCAATATCACCACATCAATCAACAACAACCACCAGTCTTTTCTTTGACCGTTTCATTTCTTTCTCTTTCACTTTTTCTTTTCTTCTTTTTCTTTTCTTCTTTTTCTTTATTTCTTTTCCTTTCAATTCTTCATATCCATCAACTCTTTAAAAATGTCAAATCTGAATTCAACATGTAACTGGTGAGATTTATTTAACAGACTTCCAATATTCCAAGCTCAATAACTCAACCTACCATTCCTTTTTGGTTCATTTCCTTGTTCAGTCTGCTTTCCTACCTTGTTCTGTCATCTTCCTAACTGTACTCATCTCAAAACCTCAATCCACTACCTTGTTCTGCCTGGTCTGAAATACAAATCTTCTCCAAAAACTTTACACTAAGGATTCAAAAACCCATGGAAAAATTGGTTTTGGCAGAATTTTTTTAATTTTTTGATTTGATTTTTGGAGGGTTTCTAATGCCTTCAAAATTACCAAATACTGTTTTGCGGGGTTTCTAATCCCCTGCTATGGGAAAAGGCTTCAGAATTAAAAAAAAGAATTAATTCTTCAAAGAGTTGTGAAATAAGGTATTTACTGTGTAGCAGAAAAGGGGCACAATGGTGCACAGATGTAATATTCCATGAAATAAAGGGTTGGGGCCATGAGAAAATTAATGCCCTAAATTTTGCGCATTTTTGAATTTCTCCAAAATCCATTCATGACTCAAAATGGGTTGTGTGG
The DNA here is from genome assembly GCA_025617555.3 of Puccinia polysora. Classification (NCBI taxonomy): domain Eukaryota; kingdom Fungi; phylum Basidiomycota; class Pucciniomycetes; order Pucciniales; family Pucciniaceae; genus Puccinia; species Puccinia polysora. The sequence continues at coordinate 15,193,762 of CM062615.1, read as the reverse complement.
CACAGTTGCGAACCCAAAGGAGTCGTGAATGGCCATTTGCAACCCACAGAGTTGTGAATGGCCTTTTGCAACCCGCAGAGTTGTGAAAGGCTGTTCACAACTTGTTCACAACTCCAGGTTTGTGAGAAAAAAAATCAAATAAAATCAAATGAATTAAATAAATTAAAATAAGCAACAATAAATAAAAAATTAAACAAAACAAACAACAAAACAAAAAAAGTTTAAAAAAATCAAAAAAAAATGAAAATAAATAAATAAAATGAAAAAAAATGAAAAAGAATTTTGAAAATTTCAAAACTCCAGGGCCATGAATGTGCATTGATAGACCTTATGAATTAAAAAAATTAAACAATTAAAAATTAAATGACAAAACAAAAAAAGTTTTAAAAAATCAAAAAAAATGAAGGTAAATATATTAAATCAAAAAGAAAAATGAAAAAGAATTTTGAAAATTTCAGAACTTCAGGGCCATGAATGTGCATTAATGGACCCTATGAAGAAAATAAAAATGAATAATTAAAAATTAAAAATTCTCAGAAGATAAAAAAATGATGCCCCAAAAAAATAAAAAAATGGAAAAGGGGGGTGTTAAATCTGAAAAACCAGGGTTGCAAACGGGAATAAATTGCTGTTTGCAACCCATATGAGTTGTGAAAGCAGATTCACAACTCAGAAATCTACAAGAAAAGTCTTTTACAACTTGCCCATCCCCTGGGGGGTTGCAAACAGGGATGCACAACCCCCCAGGGGACGTGCAAGTTGTGAGTGGGTTTTTACATGTTTTTCTGGCCCATTTGGGGAAACATAGCCCCAAATGGGCCATTGGAGGGGGGAATTGGGGTACATAGGCACCTCTGGACCACATTTGAGTTATTTCATCCAAAATTTGGGGATTTGGCATACTATGTGGGACTATTATTGGGCCAAAAAAAGAACTTGGGAACACAAAGACTTGTCAAAAACTGTACACAACACTTGCTTTTCAGATACACAAACCATGAACACCACTTACTTGTTGTATAATTTTATTTTCCTCAACCCAAAAGTGAGAAGAATTCAAATTTGTTGAAACAATTGTATGAAATGTTAAATTGACTTGGGAATTTTTTCATGGTTTATGGGAACAGTGGAAAGCCCAAGCCCCCCTAGTTTAAACATTGCTTCATTGAGGGACTTAATTGAAATTTTTGTTAAAAAAACTTTCAAATTTAGGTATTTGTATAGGTATTTGGAAAATAAAACATTGGAAGCCCCAATTGCCTCCTCATCTAGGGTTAACATTGAGGAGAAAGATGTTTCCTCACAACTAGAATTGACTCAATCTGGTGGTTCACATTTCATGTGCCATTTGACTAATTTGTTTTGATGGGAACTAATTTATTATGGTGGATGTAACAGTTTAACTATGAATTTCCAGAACATCTTGACCCTCCTCCTTTGAGAGCCTTTCCTAATAGGTAAGAAGCTCAAATTTATTTTCAAAAATGGGCAGCCATGCATAGCTATGGATTGACAACATTCAAGTTGAAAAAGCATAAATATATCAAAACAGCATGCAACAGAGTTGGAGTATAGGAGGGGCTGTGACTCATGAACAAACAGCAAAGGAAAACCCACACAAGGAATTTTGGGTGTTGATTCATGATCCTTCCAAGCTTCATAGGAGCAGATACCACATGGTACCTCTCCCTTAGAATTTTCCAACACAATCCTAAAGCATCTTCAAACCCCTCAGTGCATCCTCAACTGAGGAAAATCTTTGGTGAGGCCTTAGATCAACTAAAGGAAGACATGAAGGATGTTCTCAATAAATTGCAGCTTAAAAGGAAATTCAGCAAGGTTTATGGTGGAGAATACATTGAAAATAGAAAAATCTATAACACTAATCACAAGGTAAAGAAAGCATAAATCAATGGTAAAAATTTTATGGATGTTCTATTTAAAAGGCTCAAAGAAACCCAGTGGGTTTCCAGCTCAAAACTTGGTGAAGAGGGTCACTTAGAGGCCCTGTTCTCGAATCATCCTGATTCTATAAAAATTTGTAAAAAATTAAATCATATCACTTTGTTGGATTGTACTTATAAAGAAAATGGGTACAAAAATTGTCTATTGCATGTTGTAGGAATGAAAGCCTACAGAAAAAATTTTACAAATGTGTTTGTTTTCATAAAAAAAGAAACATTTGATTTCTACAGTTGGGAAGTGAATGGACTAAAGGAGTGGGCTTATGATCCAGAGAGGCTTCCCAAAGTTTTTGTGAAGGACTGTGAAAAAGATCTCATCTTTTCAATTTAACATAGTTTCCCAGAGTCATCCAGACAGTCATTCTCCTGGCACTTGTCTAACAATATTCAAGAAAATTTTAAAGTTTGCTTCAGTAATGAAAATGAAGGATGGAAAAATTTTGTGAATTTTTGGGCAAAGTATGGGGCCTCTAAAACCAACGGGGAGACAGAAGTCAATGATGCATAACTCAAAGAAGGCCAATTTATTGCTTCTTCTGTACATCTCTTCTGGGAATGCTTATGTTGAAACTTATATACAGTGTTTCTTGATAGAGCATGAGGATGTGCTTGAGTAGATTGAAAAGATAATTTCCCTATAAAAGAGATGTTTGTAAAGATGTGGACTTGTGTCAAACCAGACTTGGAAATGAAACAATGTCTTGGGTATAAGGGGCCCATGCTAATTTCAAACAATTGCTTGAGGGATCTTTGGGGAAGATTTTGGATTTCTGGAAACACCTCAAAGGAACCATTGATAGCCAAATGAAATCAGTTAATGTGTTACTTATCAACTCTTGAATAGAATTAGGAAATGTTCTTCGAAAAGAAATTCTACATTTAGGTTACAAATTGTCAATTGAGGCAATTAAACTCATTGTGGAACAATTCAAGAATTTAAAGGGCAACCACAATGGAAATGTGTTCTCAAAGTCATATTAATAAATAATTAACTTTCCCTGTTCCCAAATCTTAGCAGAAATACTAGTGTTGTCAGCTCTCTGATACCAGGAACCTGGCAGTCCTTTAGCTACAGAGAGTGATAAAAATTCTGGAATGATAATAATAATTATTATTCCAATAATAAACACTTAGAAGCTCAAATAAATGATTTAATAAGAGCAGTTGCAAGGTTTAATTGGTTTGGTAGTAAATTGTTTTCAATATAATATAAAAGAGGGGCCACAGTATTATACTACTGGGGATCTTTACAGACTAGCAACCTCTCTTCAAGGGGCCTCCTTAGGCAGTTTAAGAACCTTGGAATAAAGATGGGTGCCTTAGAAAGGACTTATTCCACTAATGGCCAGGCTTAAAAGCACAAATGGCCTAGACAGGAAGGGTAACACTCACTCTGAGCACTTCACCACAAAAATCCTGGAATAATTGGAAGGGTTTCAGAGCAGATGGGGTAGATTCCTTGACTAAACTTCAATGGTTGATTGGTTAATATAGGTAAATAATACTACTGCAGACTAAGTCATAAATCACTTGCTTATATTAATATAAGCACTTGGCTAACAATGAAACGGTTTCTGATTGATAATACATCATTCCTGGTAACTGATGATGGAATAATAGGGCGTATCAAAGTTAGCAAACCCACCATTAGAAACCCGCCATTTTTTTTGACAAAACCCACCATTTTTAATGGCGGGTTTCTGAAATACACATACCCCCTAACCGGTGTATTTCAAAATGGCGTGTTTCATGAAAATGGCGGATTTTGATCATCAAACACGCCATTAAACCCGCCATTTATGCATCATCATCCATCCACCATCCATCACATCAAAAACACCCATCCACATCAGCAAATCCATACCGGTCCCATCTCCATTGCATCACACACATCTCTATTGTTTTTCACATACCTTCACATACCCATCTTCACACAAATCCCATCATCATCTCATCACCCCACATCACTCACCACCTTTCTCAACATGTCCAATCAAACATCCCGCCAGCAAGTTGAAAACACAAAAAAGCTGACTGAACTTTTGCTACTGTTTGACTCCCATTCAGACTCTGATTCAGACTCCGATTTGGAATCAACTTGGTTAGCTTTGAATTCTCTGTTGGCAAAGCAATACATGGTTCCAAGAATACACACTCTCCATAACCCTATGTATGAAAGGCAAAGCTTCATCTCATCCCTGACTTAAGCTTCCAGCAACTGTTCCAAACTTTGTTGCCTTCTTTCATGAAACTTTTGGCAATGATTGAAGACCACCACATCTTCCAGAACAATTCTCGCAATCCTCAACGTGATCCAGCCATCCAACTTGCCTTTGCTCTTTGTAGATTGGGTTCAAATGGAAATGGAGCAGCAATCCATCAATTGGAAAATCTATTCTCAGTCAGTTACGGAAGCATTGACTTATACACCAAAAGAGTCATGATTGCTATCCTATCTTTCCGTTTCTTGGTCCTTTCATGGCCAACCAAAGAAGAACGCAAGGAGATATCTCAAGTAATGGAGACAGAAGGCTTTCCTGGTTGCATTGGTTTTGTTGATGGAACCACCATCCCCTTGAGTCAAAAACCCAACCTAGATGGCAACCACTATTTTGATTGTAAAAAAAGGCAATTGATTCATTTCTTTTCCAATTGCTATGATAAAACTTTGGATCACACACTGACCAAATATGTTCCATCTCTTTTTTTAGATACTCCGTGGCACTAAAACTTGTTTGCAATAACAACAAGAAGTTCATCTCCCTCCATGCTGGCCTTCCAGGTTCTTGTCATGATTCATATGTTTTCAATCGGATGCAGATTGCCCAACAACCAGAGATCTACTTTGACCAAGATCAATACCTTCTGACCGATTTGGCTTATGCTAGTGGGAAATATGTAGTTCCAGCATACCGGAATGTTTTGTCCAATGATCAAGGAAAAACCGATTTTAACTATCATCTTGCCCAATCACAAGTTCGGATTGAGAATGCCATAGGAATTCTGAAAGGAAGATGGGCCAGCTTACAGGAGATGCAAAACCAGCTCCAATGTTCCAAAGATATGAGGTTCCTCATCAACTGGATTATCACTTGTGTAATCCTTCACAACCTTTTGGCCAACATCAAAGATGAATGGGACAAAATATTCCAAGATGATATTCCTGATCCGCCTCAAGTCATCCCTGTCTCATCTGGTCCCTCATCTTCTTCTATGAGAGAGCGGATTCTTCCTCTCACCCTTGCTTGCTTTGATGAGTAATTTTTGATTTTGAAATTGGTAAAAATTCCCTTCACCGTATTTTTTTGGTTTTGGTTGTTCACCCAAGATTCATAGGCTGAGTTTTTTATTTATTTTTTTTAGTGGACTTGAATCCAAAAACACCTCCACCTCAAAACCTGCCACTCACCAAATGCCACCCCCCTCCCCCTCACCACTCAACCCCTTCAACCTCACCCCAATCACTCACCAGTCAAACCCTGCCTCCTCCTCACCAAACCACCTCACTCATCACCACCACCTTACTCACCACCACCACCTCATCTCACCTCACTCACTGAATCCCCTCCTCCTAATCCTGGTAAGCCCCCTCCACCCTCTTCCTCTTCCTTCCCCTCACCAGTTGCTGATCCTTTGATCATTCAACCTTTAGTCCCCCCCTGGATCCATTTCTCAATCCATCAAGGTGAGCCCCTCCCCTCCTCCAATTCCTCCTCTCATTGATCAAGAAATCAATTGCCAATGTTGGGGGTATTTTATTGGAATGAGATGGTGACATTATGAAAACCAAGGGGCAAATAAACAAAAGGATTGATGTTTCAGGCATGGCGCGGCCACAGCCCAATCAATCAAATACCATCATTGATTAGAAAGCACTTTGCATGGTTTCCTTAATGGACGCATTCATGAAAGGCATTCAATCTCCGGCATGCTTTGGTTGAAAAACCAAAGCACCTTTTAGGGTGGATGAGGTGGGTGGTGGTGGGTGGTGGTGAAACAAAAGGATTGATGTTTCAGGCATGGCGCAGCCACAGCCCAATCAATCAAATACCATCATTGATTAGAAAGCACTTTGCATTGTTTCCTTAATGGACGCATTCATGCAAGGCATTCAATCTCTGGCATGCTTTGGTTGAAAAACCAAAGCACCTTTTAGGGTGGATGAGGTGGGTGGTGGTGGGTGGTGGTGAAACAAAAGGATTGATGTTTCAGGCATGGCACGGCCACAGCCCAATCAATCAAATACCATCATCAATTAGAAAGCACTTTGCATGGTTTCCTTAATGGACACATTCATGCAAGGCATTCAATCTCCGGCATGCTTTGGTTGAAAAACCAAAGCACCTTTTAGGGTGGATGAGGTGGGTGGTGGTGGGTGGTGGTGGGTGGTGGTGGGTGGTGGTGGGTGGTGGTGGGTGGTGGTGGGTGGTGGTGGGTGGTGGTGGGTGGTGGTCCGTGGTGGTCAGTGTTGGTGTGGTCCAGGTTACTAAATAGCTTCCTAGGTGGGGAGGGGATTGGAAACCCCCCCCACCAAGCCTGTCCCTCCCCCCTTGCTTGCTTGCTAGGTGGGGAGCGGATTTGAAATCCCTCCCCCCTTCCCCCCCCTTGATCTCCCCCCTTGCTCAATTGCTAGGTGGGGACAGAATTTGAAATCCCCCCCGAGGGGATTAGAAAACCCCCCCACCAAGCCTTTCCCTCCCCCCTTGCTCGCTTGCCGGGCGGGGGGGGTGATGCAGTCCCCCCCACCGCGAGCCGGTGGCTTGCTCCCCCCTCGCTCGGTCGCTGGGCGGGGGGTGATGAAGTCCCCCCCACTGCAAGCCGGTGGCTTGCTCCCCCCTCGCTTGGTGGCTGGGCGGGGGGGTGATGAAGTCCCCCCCCCACTGCGACCCCCTTCCCCCCCCTCGATCTCCCCCCTTGCTGTCAGCCTGCTACTTAGCACAGAGCAACCTGACAAAGCAACAACAATAATAATATTAAAAAAATTAAAAGGAAAAAAGATAAATGAATAAATAAAAATTATTATAAAATAAAGGAGTAGGAAATCCATGAATATCATTGCAGAAATGGATTTCCCACCCAAAATAAGGTAGGGTCACTCACTGAACCCACCCTTGAATTCTTACTCCTTATATTTTTTAATTAATTTAATAGAAAATGTTAAATGACCACGGCACCAGTATGGCACCTTTTAGCCATTTTAATATTTCACATGATATGTCATGTATAGGTTTCACACCTAAATTTCAGTCGAAATCCAGGTGTTGTGTGTAGTTTAGGAGTTACACAGGAAATTGTGTTTTGTCACAATTCCCGCACGCAGCCCCGCGTCCCTACAGCGCTGGTCTCCCGCGTACGCAAACTCCCGCACGCAGCCCTGCGTCCCTACAGCGTTGGACTCCTGCGTACGCCAACTCCCGCACGCAGCCCCGCGTCCCTACAGCGCTGGTCTCCCACGTACGCAAACTCCCGCATGCAGCCCCCCAACCCTAAAGCGTTGGACTCCCGCGTACGCCAACTCCTGCACGCAGCCCCGCGTCCCTACAGCGCTGGACTCCCGCTGTGGTGACCAATCCGGGACACCACGGGAAAAAAAAAAAATACGAAAGTACTCCAAAAAGGTTTCAAATTTATCTCTTTTGAATTCTAGTCTAAATTTTTTTCTTATCTTTCAAGAACAACCAACAGAGGACATTGAAATTCCTCAATCATTGGCAGAAGAACACCATTGCTCCTCATCTACCCCCCACTGCCCAATTATCCCTATCAAATCCCCATTTGCAGACAAAAATAAAATAAATAAAATATTAAAAACTATTAGATATCAACCTTCATCAGGCACTTGTGTAGCCCTTGATAATTTGTCTTGTTTTGTATCCACTCGATCTGCCTTTTGACCTCAAGCAATCCGCTTCGGAGTTGCCAGTCAGGACGGTTCATTGTTTTACCGTCAATCTCTCCATCACGATAGGAGGAAAAAAAAAAATCATTCGTCCAGCATTTTTCAGTAGTGTCCTTCATTCAGCACAGAAGTAGTAGAATCACCCAACAACTTGTAGAAATTTGAGATCACCCTTCGTTGACTGATTCATCCATTCAACCCCATTCGGCTCCCATCCGATCCGAGGTCTACTCCATACTCCCAAATCACCCTCCTTTGATCCATCATCCCATCCCATCATCATCTCAATCCATCCAGATCATCAGATCTCCATCCATCCCGAGATCTATCCTAATCCCATCACCAAGTCTGACTCCAACTTGGTTCAAGACTTGAAACAAATCATCATTCAATTCAACCATCTACTCGAATCCATCGCCCATCATCCGATCCGACTGACGACCGCAAGCGACCGCTCGCGGCCGTCGGAGCCTTCACCCCGTTGTCGCCGCCGATTGGGCGACAACAGCCGTTGTCGACACCCGCGACCGCTGTCGCGGGTGTCCATCTGGTTGCCCGCGGTCATTATCGACACAGGCGACATTTTTTTTTTTCCCTCATGTCATCCTTTTTTTTTTTTTATTATTTTTTATTTTTTTATTTATTTTTTTTTATTATGTTTTCATTTTCCCGCACCTATTTGTAGTATCACTTGTACATAGTTTACAGGGCCTCATGTCTATAAAAGGAGGGGCTCTCCCCTGCCTTTTGGCCCAACATCAGAGGATCCCATCATCCTATCAGACCATCTTCATAAGCAATTTATCCGTGGGCATCCTTCCCCACTTATCTGAGCAATTTATCTGGGTATATCTATGATTGCCCCTTGATCCTTTGAGCCTCCATACTCAAACTCTGTCCCTTGTGACCTTGTTCCTTATCACCAACCAATAGCCTTGCTGGTTGAAGAAGAATTCCTGTCTGTCTGAATTCTTGGGTGTGTTATACCACTCTGATCCCTTTTTCCGACCATACTGGTCTTGATCTCTCCTTGATCATCTTTCTGGAGCCAATCACGTTTGATTGAAGAGGTTTTATTAAGCTTAAAACCTGGAGTGTTATACCTCCCTTCTTCTTTAAGGTTGAATTTTGCCACGCTATTCTTGAGTCCCTTGAGAAGTGTTGGGATATTCTTGCTCAAATTCGTTATTGATTTGCTTCTAGAGCTTCATAAGCAAATTGCTTTTGTTTTGTTCAGCCTCCCACAGTTATCTGGTACCCTTCAAGCGCTGGATTGCGGAGAGTTGGGCAGGTTCATTGAGAACCTGGAGGTTGGTTGGGATTGAGTTGATCTTTCCTAATCAGCTTCTGACAACCAGAGTTATTAGCTTGTGGGTGTTGTTACTTACAACTGCCTTGTTCTAATGAACTCTGAACAAACCTTGACTTATTTGTTCAAGTCTTTACCTGCACCATCTTGCCTCAGATAGTGCTGTTTCCATCGCTACCGACAACTCTTATCCTCTTCCCTTACTTTGATTTCTTATCCATAAGGTTCTGGACCTTGATTCTGGTTACATTTAAATATTATTGTAACTCCTAGGAGGGCAGCCTAAACAGCACCTTTCCCCTCCACAGAACTGCCACGGCCTAGCACCGTTTGGAGTCTTACATTTGGTCCCCCGGGCCGGGATCGAACCAGCAACCTTGGGATTTACAGTCCCAACTTGAAGAATCAACTCCGAAATCCTATCCGATTTCTCTTTCTTTTTCTGTTTTTTCTTTTTTTAGATCAGATCCGTGGAGGCAGCTTGGTCTAGAAGTAAGTCCTCCCAATTTGTGCACCGCTTGGGCAAGATACTTGTTGTTTTTGGCGAAACCCTACTCTTGCCACACTTGTGAGCCACTTTGGAAATCTGCTCTTTGGATCCCCTAGGAACCCTTTTATTCGATATGGCATCTTCCCCTACTCCAACCACCCCTGTCCAACCTAAGATGGTAAAGATCAAACCTCAGAACAAGAACTTAGGCTTCAACGGTACAAATGTCGAGCGATTCTTGGACTCCTACAAAATGGCTGCTGAAGTGGATGGAGCTAGTGAATTTGATATGGCTTATCAGTTGCGATTCTTTATCTCCTCTGATTAAGTTAGGGAGGTAATTGAGTCTTTTGAGGGATTTGAATCCCACAACTGGACGCTTCTCAGGGAGGCTATGTTGGCATACTGGGGTAAAATAGATGTGGCTAGGTTTACTCTGCAGGATTTGGATGCTCTGGTTTCTCAGTGGATCTCCAATGGTGGTATTTCTTCAGCCTCTGACTATCAGATTTTTAGAAAGTCTTGGGATCCCATTCAAAACTATCTTATCCAAAACGATCACCTTGACACAGTGGACGAAATTCAAGCAAAGTTCTTCCAATCTTTTTTGTCGGCTGTGCAGGAAAGGATTAAAGAAGAACTGGTCAAATCTGGATCCATGATTACCACCAGGGATAATCGATTCAAGCTCCCTGTTTTTCTTACCCTTAGGAGTACTGTGGATAAAGTCATGAAAGGTCAAACTGCTCTTACCTTTGAAAAGCCTAGAACTACTGAACCAGTCCATGCTCCTTCTTTTAAAGATTCAAACAATATTATGATTAAAATGGAGGCAGATCGTAGGCCTAAAGCAGATCCTAATTCCAATTGAGAACCTACCACTATAGATGAAATCACCAAGTTACTTAGAGCCTTTGAGAACAAAATAGATCAATAGATTTCCTTGCTAGCTACGCCTAAAACTCCTTCTTCTGTCCCTAAATCAACTCTGGTCTGTTACTACTGTCATAGGGAAGGCCATGGAACCGGACGATGCCAAGAACTTCAGAAGGACCTGAAGGAAAAGTTGGTAGAGCAGAGGGGGAACAATTACTTCCTCCCTAATGGTGCCCTAATCCCTTTTGACTCTTCTCGTCCTATCCAACATGTGGTGGCCTCTTACCAGCCATCACCTCCTGTGAAAGCATCTCTTTCTTCCTTTGAATTTTGATCATCCTGTGGTACCCTCCAACCTTGGTATCCTCCAGCCATTTCTTCCTCTAGTCTTGCTGGGACTACTTATCAATCTGATCCAGCTAGGAAACGACATGAGGAACCTAAACCTCATAAGGCTCCTTCCTTGCCAACTTCAATCCTTTGAAAACCAGTTAAACGTCAATCATCACTTGAGCCTCCTTCCTCTGATGTAGAAGACATGGAGGTGGAAAAGGAACCACTCATGGAAAGGTTCCCAGATCACCCTGATCCTTCTCCCTCACCTCAACCTTCTAATCCTATCTTAGATTCTGCGTCACCTGAACTTCCTCCCTCCACCCAGCCCAAAGTTTGATTTGAAAGGGGCATTTCCAAGGATCACCCCAATGCTGTGGAGGGAGTATTAAAGAAAATTTCTGATCTAAAAATTCCTGATCTATCTGTGGCTGAACTCCTATCTATCTCTCCATCTGTTGCTGAAGGAATGAAGAAATGGGTCTCTCGTCGACGTGTGGAAATTGGCCCTGAAGAACTCAAAGTCTCCTCTGGCACTTTAATGGAGGACTCTGGTGGAACCAGTCCTTCTATAGAATCCAACCTTTATTCCTGTCCCCTTGGCTTCCTTCCTTGTTATCTTGGTGACTCAGCTAAAACTGTTTCTCCTCTTGTGGATTCTGGATCTCAGCTTAACTTAATCTTGGATGCTATGGCCTGCAAGCTCAAACTTAGTCCTAGGGTCAGCTTCAACTCTGCAGTGTATGGGATAGGAAATCAAGCTTGTGAACTGGTTGGTATTGCTGAAGATGTACCGGTCAGGATTGGTTGAAATATTGTTGGAACCTGCCACTTTTGGATCACTCGTTTGGACAGTCCTATGATCTTGGGATGACCCTTCTTAATGGACTTTGGTGCAACTCTGATGTTCTCTGATCAAGTTGGGGAGAGAATTCTTCTCCCTGATGCTGATGGCAGGAAAATTGAATTTCCTCTTTGCTCTTTGGATTCTGGTTGTTGGGAAAGAGATTTTCCTGGTCATTCTCCCAAATCATCTTTTAAGGGGAAGCAGAAGGATAACTCTAGTTCCTCTCATTTTTTAGGGGAATAGTTGATCCTACTAATGTTTGTAGTTCTTTTCAGCCTCAGACTGAAACTCAAGGGTCAACTCCAATCCCTCAGGCTTATTTTTCATTCCTTTCATCATTCTCTTCTAAGCTCAAGAATATTAAAAAACAAAAACATATCAAAATAGAAAAATCCAAAAATATTTCTTCTCCTTCTCTGTCTGGATCTGTTGTATCTTTATTTCCTTCTAATTTTTAGTCTGATCAATCTTCTCTCAGTTCCGGTTCAAATCTCCGCAATGAGTCTAAACTAGATCCTAACTGCAATTCCATTTTTGGTGATTTTGGTATGAAGGAATATGGGCTTCAGTGGAGGCAATTTGGGGTACAAGTAAGTCCTCCCAATTGTGCACTGCCAGGGCAATCTTTTACCGTCATTTTTGAAACCCTACCTTGTGCCACACATGTTAGCAACATATTATCTCCTGGTTCTCCTTTTATGGAAAAGGCACCCTTCAAGGATATTGCAGAACATTGGACTTGGAAGATGTTGGAACTTGGACTCAGCTTTTGTAATCAAGTCTCTCTGGTCAACTCTTGGAGGAAACAAGAAATTCTCTCTTTTTCCACTAAGTATAAACCAGTTGCTAAGAAGATCCAACCAGTCAACCAGCCTATGCCTCTCAACCTCAATCCTCCCCTTATGCGTCCTCCTCTATCTTGCAATCCTTACTGTGGTCTTCCTCAATCTCTTACTGGTCCCTTTGTGCCTAATGGACGGGTCACTGAAGAACGTCTGAAGGTGGTCAATTTTGGTCCAGATGGATGGCTTCTTCCTGATGAGTTAAATTTAATCAAAAATGTCTTATCTCTAAGAGAAAAATCTATTGCTTTCTGTGAAGAAGAGAGAGGTCTCTTGCGGGAATCCTATGGCCTCCCTTATATCATTCCTGTAGTTGAACATGATCCTTGGCAAAAGAAAAAGATCCCTATCCCTGCTGCTAAAGTTGACGAATTCATCAAGTTGGTCCGGGAACGAGTTTGAACTGGCCTGTATGAACAGTCAACTTCTAGTTACTCCAGCCCCGTCTTCTGTGTCCTCAAGAGTAATGGTAAACTTAGAATAGTTCATGATCTTCAACCTCTTAATAAAGTTACTATTAAAGACTCTGGTATCCCTCCTGCTACTGAAGAATTTGTTGCATCCTTTGCGGGAAGAGCTTGCTATGGTCTAGGGGATATTATGGGTGGCTATGACAAACAATCCTTGCATCCTATTTCTCGTCCTCTCACTACTTTTGATACTCCTCTTGGTCGATTTCAACTTACTCGATTGCCTCAAGGAGCCACCAACTCAGTTGCAGTCTATCAGGCTCAGATGTTGTGGATCCTCCAGGATGAAATCCCTGATCATGCTGGTATCTTTATTGACGATGGCGGAATTAAAGGTCCAGTATCTGACTATGATAATGAGCTCTTACCTTGGCATTCAGGAATTCGTCGTTTTATCTGGGAATATGCTACTACCTTGGAGAGGATTCTGTTTCAAATCAAGGAATCTTGCCTTACTGTCTCTGGATCCAAACTGGCGGCTTGTGTCCCTGCTCTGGAAATTGTTGGTCATGTGGTCTGCAAGGAAGGAAGAAGGATGGCACCAGCCAAAGTCAACAAGATCATCTCTTGGCCTACCCCAATCAATCCAACTGAAGTTAGGGGCTTTCTAGGTGTTATCACTTATGTTAGAATCTTCATCCCATCTTTATCCGAAATCTGTGCACCCTTGCGTTGTCTAACCAGAAAAGATGCTGAATGGATTTGGACCCAAGATTGTGAATGTGCTTTCCAGCTACTCAAAAGGATAGTTGGTAAAGACATAGTTTTGAAAAAGATCTCTTATGGACCTGGAGCTGGCAAGATCAAGCTGGCTGTTGATTCTAGTTATCAATCTGTTGGGGCCGTCCTTACTCAGGAAGATGAAGATGGTTGGGACCGTCCTGCTCTTTATGAATATTTGTTGTTTTCAGATGTAGAATCTAGATACTCCCAGCCCAAACTGGAACTCTGTGGTGTGGCTCGAATGATGAAGAAACTTCAAACCGTTCTCTGGGGCCAACATTTCAAATTCCAAGTTGATGCTCAATCCATCATTGAAATGATCAACGCTCCCAGTCTTCCCAATGCTCCTATGAATCGTTGGGTGGCCTTTATCCAGCTTTTCTCTTTTGATATTTTTCACAGGCCGGGGAAATCTTTCACCATGCCTGATGGTTTTTATCTCGACGACCTCTTGGGGACAACAAATCTGATGTTGGAACCAATTTCAATGAAGAGGAACCTTTAATTCAACCTATTTTCTCTTTTTCTTCTCAAAATTATTCTGGCTTTCAACAAGGCTTCTGGTTTAAATTAGAGCAGTACCTTTCAACTCTTCAAAAACCTCCTGATCTCTCTGCTAAGGAATTTCAATCTCTTAAACAAAAGTCTTCTAATTTTTTTGTTCAAGGCTCTAGACTTATGAAGAGGGGCAATCCTTGTGCTCTTATTGTTGTTACTATTCCCTCTCAACAAGATTCTATGCTTGAAATTCTCCATGAAGGCCTTGTTCATCGTGGGGAAACCAAAACTTATCAACGATTATCCAAACGATTCTGGTGGCCATCTTTGAAGAAATCCGTCTCCCAATGGTGCAAGAGTTGTGAAGTTTGTCAAAAACGTGATCTCAGGCGCCCAGCCGAAATTTGTTATCCTACTGGGGAGTCCACTGTCTTTGGAAGGATTGCTATGGATGTGGTTCATATTAAGGCAGGTGGTGCTAAGTACCTCATTGTGGCTAGAGATGATTTTTCCGGATGGGTTGAAGCAAAATTTCTTAAGAACCTTAGCTCTGAATCAGTGGCAGCTTTCCTCTACAAGACCTGGACAATGCGTTATGGCCTGGCTTGATCTTACTCTACTGATGGTGGCTCTGAATTTGGGGGCAAGCTTGCTGAAATGATCCAATCCCTTCCTGGACAACATAGAGTTACTACTCCTTATTATCCTGAAGGCCAAGGCATGGTGGAACAAGGCCATGCCCCTTTGAAGGCTGCACTTGTCAAACTGGCGGGTGAAAGTGGCAAGAATTGTTGCAAATTCCTTCCTCTTGTTCTCTTCTCTGATCGAATCTCAACCAAAAGGACTACTGGCTACTCACCTTATGAAATCATCTTTGGTCAAAGAGCAGTCCTTCCTTTGGATCTGGAAATGGAATCTTTCTTGGGTATCTCTTGGGAGGAGGTGTCCTCAACCACTGATCTGTTAGTTGCTAGATCCAAGCAACTGGAGCGAAGTGAAGACGTTTGTGATGAAGCTTATCAAAAGATGATGGAGTCCAGAGCAAAATCTGTCCAGTATTGGGAGAACAAGCACTCTAATCAAATCAGGGAACCCTTGAACCCTGGTGACCTAGTTTTAGCTTATAATCAATCTTTGGAGACCCAGTGGGGCAAGCTTTTCTCTAATTTTTGGAATGACCCTTATCGAGTGGTTCATCAAGTTAGAGGTGGATCTTATGTTTTGGAGGAGCTGGATGGTACTCGGTTGACCAGAAGGTTCTCTGCTGATCAAGTCAAGAAGTTTCATTGTTGTGGGGGCAACTTATCTCAGAAGTAAGTCCTCCCAATTGTGCACCACCAGGGTCATTTGCTGCGTTTTTTTGTTTGTAAAACTCTACTGCATGCCACATGTGTGAGCACCTGGGACGCCCTCCTTGTTCTATTCCTGCCGCTTCTAAGGCTCATTTGGAAGAATCAAGATATTTTCCTCAACTCTTCAATTGCTCTCAAGATCAAGAAATGGCCAATCTTTGCTTCAATGTCTTTGTTCCCTGCCTTTTTTTTAATCTCTTCAAATTTTAGATGC
Source organism: Puccinia polysora (assembly GCA_025617555.3). Classification (NCBI taxonomy): domain Eukaryota; kingdom Fungi; phylum Basidiomycota; class Pucciniomycetes; order Pucciniales; family Pucciniaceae; genus Puccinia; species Puccinia polysora. The sequence continues at coordinate 15,177,945 of CM062615.1, read as the reverse complement.
AGACTAGGGACAGTCTGTAAGTTGGGGAGAGATGTGGTGACCAATCCGGGACACCACGGGAAAAAAAAAAAAAAAAAAAAAAAATACAAAAGTACTCCAAAAAGGTTTCAAATTTATCTCTTTTGAATTCTAGTCTAAATTTTTTTCTTATCTTTCAAGAACAACCAACGGAGGACGTTGAAATTCCTCAATCATTGGCAGAAGAACACCATTGCTCCTCATCTACCCCCCACCGCCCGATTATCCCTATTGAATCCCCATTTGTAGACAAAAATAAAATAAATAAAATATTAAAAACTATTAGATATCAACCTTCATCGGGCACTTGTGTAGCCCTTGATAATTTGTCTTGTTTTGTATCCACTCGATCTGCCTTTTGACCTCAAGCAATCCGCTTTGAAGTTGCCAGTCAGGACAGTTCATTGTTTTACCTTCAATCTCTCCATCACGATAGGAGGAAAAAAAAAATAATTTGTCCAGCATTTTTCAGTAGTGTCCTTCATTCAGCACAGAAGTAGTAGAATCACCCAACGACTCGCAGAAATTTGAGATCACCCGTCATCGACTGATTCATCCATTCAACCCCATTTGGCTCCCATCCGATCCGAGGTCTACTCCATACTCCCAAATCACCCTCCTTTGATCCATCATCCCATCCCATCATCATCTCAATCCATCCAGATCATCAGATCTCCATCCATCCCAAGATCTATCCTAATCCCATCACCAAGTCTGACTCCGACTCTGTTCAAGACTCAAAACAAATCATCATTCAATTCAACCATCTACTTAAATCCATCGCCCATCATCCAATCCAACCGACGACTGCGAGCGACCGCTTGCGGCCGTCGGAGCCTTCACCCCGTTGTCGCCGCCAATCGGGCAACGACAGTCGTTGTCAACACCCGCGACCGCTGTCGCGGGTGTCCATCTGGTTGCCCGCGGTCATTATCGACACGGGCGACATTTTTTTTTCTCCCTCATGTCATCCTGTTTTTTTTTTATTATTTTTTATTTTTTTATTTTTTTTTATTATGTTTTCATTTTCCCGCACCTATTTGTAGTATCACTTGTACATAGTTTACAGGGCCTCATGTCTATAAAAGGAGGGGCTCTCCCCTGCATTTTGGCCCAGCATCAGAGGATCCCATCATCCTATCAGACCATCATCATAAGCAATTTATCCGTGGGCATCCTTCCCCACTTATCTGAGCAATTTATCCGGGTATATCTATGATTGCCCCTTGATCCTTTGAGCCTCCATACTCAAACTCTGTACCTTGTGACCTTTTTCCTTATCACCAACCAATGGCCTTGCTGGTTGAAGAATAATTCCTGTCTGTCTGAATTCTTGGGTGTGTTATACCACTCTGATCCCTTTTTCCGACCATACTGGTCTTGATCTCTCCTTGATCATCTTTCTGGAGCCAATCACGTTTGATTGAAGAGGTTTTATTAAGCTTAAAACCTGGAGTGTTATACCTCCCTTCTTCTTTAAGGTTGAATTTTGCCACGCTATTCTTGAGTCCCTTGAGAAGTGTTGGGATATTCTTGCTCAAATTCGTTATTGATTTGCTTCTAGAGCTTCATAAGCAAATTGCTTTTGTTTTGTTCAGCCTCCCACAGTTATCTGGTACCCTTCAAGCGCTTGATTGCGGAGAGTTGGGCAGGTTCATTGAGAACCTGGAGGTTGGTTGGGATTGAGTTGATCTTTCCTAATCAGCTGCTGAAAACCAGAGTTATTAGCTTGTGGGCGTTGTTACTTACAACTGCCTTGTTCTAATGAACTCTGAACAAACCTTCACTTATTTGTTCAAGTCTTTACCTGCACCATCTTGCCTCAGATAGTGCTGTTTCCATCGCTACCGACAACTCTTATCCTCTTCCCTTACTTTGATTTCTCATCCATAAGGTTCTGGACCTTGATTATGGTTACATTTAAATATTATTGTAACTCCTAGGAGGGCAGCCTAAACAGCACCTTTCCCCCCCACAGAACTGCCACGGCCTAGCACCGTTTGGAGTCTTACACCGGGCAACCAAATTCCCGCGCAGGTAATCCCGTGACCTAGTCACGCGCGCAGCGGTACAGTCCCCCGCGCGCATCAGAGCAGCGGATCAGTCCCCGCGCGCATTTGAATGGACTGATCCCCGGGCCTCCTGCCGTGATCAGTTTGACATCCAGGTACCGCTCAGAGGAGCTACAATATAGTAGGATCTACACTACATATGTAAAGCTACCACACAAGCATGGATTATAGTTCAAAAACCTTAAAAATCAATTAAAATTAGTTATTAACCAATTTTTAGTATTTTTTTTATTACTTAAATAAAGATCCAGACTTACCACGAAATAAGTTGATCAGAACCTTCAAAGACCACAAAACTACATAAGGAGTGGTCGTAAAAATTATTAAAAATTACATACAGGATCAGCAGAGAATGGAGACACAATAAACATCCACGTCTGCTCACTTTGGACTAGTACTTACTGTACAAATTGAGGATCAGTGCAGGATCAGCAAAATGACTAATCTATTGATTAACAGATCCTGCAGCTAAAAAGGAGCTGTTCCTTGACAGATCTAAGGCCAGCAGGCTAACAGCACCTTGAGGACGTGCCAATCTTGCCCTGATTGCCCCATTAGCCTCAGCCCATGGCTAGTACCCCTTCTAGAGGCCCTCAAGCACCCAAAAAAGAATATTTAAACAGGCTCTTTTTTCCCTTCTGTTTCCAATCAGTTATCAGTTATCAGGAATTATTTATTATCAATCAGACACTGTGTCATTGTTAATCAAGTGCTTATATGAAGATAAGAAAGTGATTTATGACTTAGTCTGTAGTAGTATTATTTACCTTTATTAACCAATCAACCATTGAAGTTTAGTCAAGCAATCTACCCCATCTGCTCTGAAACCCTTCCAATTATTCCAGGATTTTCGTGGTCAAGTGCTCAGAGTGAGTGTTTCCCTTCCTGTCTAGGCCACTTGTGCTGTTAAGCCCGGCCATTAGTGGAATAAGTCCTTTCTAAGGCACCCATATTTATTCCAAGGTTCTCAAACTGCCTAAGGAGGCCCCTTGAAGAGAGGTTGCTAGTCTGTAAAGATCCCCAGTAGTATAATACTGTGGCCCCTCTTTTTATGTTATATTTAAAATATTTATAACCAAACCAAATAAACCTTGCACTTGCTCTTACCATACCATTATTGGAGCTTTAAAGTGTTTATTCTTTGGAATATTATTGCTCCAAGTTCTTTTATCACTCTCTGTAGCTAAAGGACTGCAAGGTTCCTGGTATCAGAGAGCTGGAAACTGGGAGTCTGGCCGGGAAATATCCTTAATAATTAATTGTTTAATTAATTATCTCCTGGACCAGTTATTTATATTTATAAAACAAATATATATATAAGTAGAAATACTTATTATTTATCTTTATCTTTTGATTTATCCAGTGGATTTAAAAACCAACAGAGAATTGATCAATTATTCTTTGAATCTTCTTAAACAGAAAAAAGAAGAAAAATTACGTAACTTTGTGCCTGTTGTTATAACTCCTGAACGAAAACAAGAGAGACTTCTTTATTATAGACAACAAATCTTAAAAGAAAAGGAACAAGAGTTAGAAAGAATTATTAATTTTAACTCCTTGTTAAGACAGCACAAAGAGTGGAAAATCTACCAAAGAAAGCTTTCTGCTTTTAAGAGACGGTATCCAAATTATAAAAGTGAGCTTTGATCTCCTTTTTATTATTTTTTTTATAAAAAAATCACAAAAAAACTCGAAAATTATAAAAAAATTATTATAAAAATAAATAAATATATAACTTATATTTTTTTATTTTATCCTTTCTAGTGGAATTTTTCTTTGGTGATCTTATTGACCAAGACCTCTTAGAGGACGTCCCAGACTGTGGACCCTTGGATTTGTCCCAAGATTTGATTGGAACCCACTCAGATCCCATTGGAATACCCTCCAAGGACGGTCCTGACCCCAACAAGGACTTAGTACCTTTAAACCTTCATATAAGTAAGACATATTTTTTTTTTTAAAAAAAAAAAAAACCAAAACTACTCAAAAAATTATTTTTTTTGATTTTTTTTACAACTTTTTGACAAAAACTTACATAATCTTTAACATGCATCAAAACAGACGCAACACCCGCGCCAGTGGACGCGCTCCGTCATATGGATCTTTGCCCGGAGGAACCCATGCGCGCAAGGATGCCAGTCGCAAAAGCAATGCGGATCAAGCCAGTGATTGCTCCAATCCGAGCGACCGTGACAACGACCGCGGCCGCCAACTTGACCAACTCACCATTGGAGGGCCGTCCCTTGTTGAACGCAATATCCCAGGAGGATACTGTTCCACCTACGCCACCCCAGCCGGACTCCTCCAAGGAGGACAAAATAAAGTTATTGGTGAAAGAACACGTGGGTCATTGGGAACTGTTCAAACAGGCTCAGACCCAGGAAGACCAGCAGGGTATGAGAAAAGCCATATCTTTTGCAAAGAAGACTCAAATAACCCTCCAAAAATTGATTCCCAAGAGAGAAGTAGAAGGTTACGTGAAGAATTGGAATCCTTGGGACCAATTAGTTTCCTTAAGAGGAAACAACAACAACAGGAAGAAGAGATCTCTAGCCCATCAGAAATTGAAGAGTCCCAAAGAGTGGGACAATATAATATCTTTGGCAAGAAAATGGAAGAAAGTGTACCACAATTAGACGTAGAAACTTTCAACTTGTTTTCCATAAATGTTTCTCATCACTTTGATATCATTGGCAAATGTTTTGATAAAGTATATGAGCAATTGGATAAAGTAAATACCAATTTTGGTAAAGTCATGCAATCCCAATCCAACTTGATCAAAATCAATGAGTTAGAGGTAAAACAAATAAGAGACAGCATTAGTTTGAGTAAGGGAGAACTAATGAATTACCTAGAAAACAATACTTCAGCTATCCAAGAAGAAATTCTTCTATCTATTGAACAAATCAAAGAAGGTATTAATAAAACAGACCACACTTCACCTACTCATATTATTAATAAAATTGATTCATTAAGTAACAAACTTGACCTGGAATTAGGTATGATTAAGAATGATCTCAGAGATCTAAAGATAAAATTATCTCAACCCATTGCAGACTCTGATGAAATCAGACCTTCCAGGTACTACAGTACTCCCCAACTACCTTCTAGACTAAGACCAACCAGGCATGAATCTTTCAGGCCTAGTCCCATTCCTGAAGTAGAACAAGCATTAAAATTACTTCCCCCTATCACTGAGTGGCCTAAATTCTCAGGAGAAGGAGAATACAATCATGTCAGTTTTATTAAGTTTATTGACTATACTCTGGCCTCTTAAGAACTTCCTGATAACATAGCCGTAGTAATACTACCTAGACTATTTGAAGGAGTAGCCCTTGACTGGTTCATCAATAAGAGAGAAGAGGTAGGATCTTTGTCATGGAATTTGTGGAAAGACTTGATTAAGGAACAATTTGGTACCAGAATTTGGAAAATAAAAATGATGAAGACTTTCAAAACTTCTTTGTTTGATCCATCTAAGGACAAACCTCACAAATGGTGCCTTGACCAGAAGAGAAGACTAGACTGCTTCTACCCAAATGCTGATAAAGAAGAAGTCAATGAAAGACTCCTCAACCTATGTCCAGGACAACTTAACCATAGCGTAAGATGCAGAATGCCCATGAACTCTGACCTTTCCACTCTCATAGGAGTATTAGAAGAAACTATTGACATGAATGGCTTAGACAAAATGCTTAATAAACCCAGAGAACCAACTACTAGGAATAAGGAAGAATATAATAACAAGAATAAAGAACCTCTACCTATCAACTCAGAAGCCAAGAATACTTTGGTGACCAAAGAAAAGACATGTTGGAATTGCAACCAAACAGGGCATGTAAGACCTGACTGTCCTTTACCTAGGAGAAAGATTAATCCTATTGAAGGAGAAGAGGATGACACTAATCCTGACCCCCAACTAGATGACACTGATGGTTCCATCTCTGAGTGTGACCTAATGATCACTAATCCCATTAATGTCATCGAAGGTAACATAGAATCTTCCCTAGATATTAACCCTGTTAATGAAGATAGCAATTTGCCTCAAAAATGGACACCCAACATGAAAATACAACATGTTTTTGAAGCTAAGACCTTAACCCTTAAACCTTCTATTGGAAAAGGTTACACCGGTGGTAAAACTTGTTATGCCACTGGCTTGATACAAGGTTCCCCCGTAAAATTACTTCTAGACAGTGGAGCATTCTGCTCTTGTGTTGGAACTGACTACTTAGATAAACAGGATTCCAACTGGAAGAAAAACTTACTACCTGTACCTCGAGCTAAGTTCAGCAGCTGTAACTCACCTCTCAATGCTATTGGAGTATGGCCAACAGAAATCGTACTCCCCCACTCTAAAGGATCAATCAAGATAAAGATTGAATTTGTAGTACTTCAAAATGGAGTATGTGATTATTTTATTATAGGAAATGATTCTCTTTGCCTGTACGGGATAGATGTCTTCCAGAGTAAAGGGATATATTTCACTATAGGAGGAGATTGGAACAAGAAGTTCCAAATATGCCATGTCAATGCTAAAGCTACTGATTCCACTTATGAGAGACACTTAGAGACTTTTAACCAGGAATACTTTTCCCAAGCTGCCTTGAATTCCCAGCTTAGTGAAAATCAGAAAAGAGATATTCTCCAAGCATGCTTTGAGAACCAGAATGCTTTTTGCACTAGACCATCCCATTGGTAATATTAAAGGTCATGATATGGTCTTAAATTTGACTATTAAGCCTCCTTACACTCCTAACCTCAGGAGACCAGCTTACCCTTCTAGTCCAAAATCTAGGACTGCTCTAGAAAGCCACATCCAAGAACTAGTGGACTTAAAAGTCTTACGGAAAGTAGGGCATAATGAGCAAGTAGACGTAACTAACCCCGTGATAATAGCCTGGCACAATGATAAGTCTAGGATGGTTGGAGACTTTAGAATGCTCAACAACTACACCCAAGCTGACTATTATCCTATCCCAAGGATTGACCACGCTCTACATAATCTTTCTAAAGCTAAGTTCATTACTACTATGGACATGTTGAAAGGCTTTCACCAAATACCTATCAGTCCGGATAGTAGGAAATTTATGAGAATTATATGCCATTTAGGCATATATGAGTATCTCAGAATGCCCTTTGGTATTAAAAATGCTCCTTCCCACTTCCAAAGAATGATGGATACAGTCTTAGGAATGTTCATCAGGCAAGGTTGGATGATGGTATACATAGATGATGTTATCATTTATTCAGACGATTGGGATACTCACATGGATAAAGTAAGGCTAGTACTTCAAACAATTGCTACAATAGGATTAAAAGTATCTATGAAAAAGTGCAAATTTGGATATGGAGATCTCAAAGCTCTAGGACACATTGTTTCTGGACTAACTTTAACTGATGACCAAAGTAAGATAGCAGCAGTAATGATCAGACCTATGCCCCAGAAAAAAACGGAACTCTTATCCTTTATAAGCTTCTGCAGCTATTACAGGAAGTACATACCTAAATTTTCTAACCTCACCAAGTGTTTATATGAGATCTGCAACAACAACACTTTGTTTGAAATGACTCATGAAAGATTATGAGGAACTCAAAGTAGCTATGACTACTGCCCCAGTGTTGATACAACCAGATTATTCTAAACCTTTCAAACTTTAAATAGATGCTAGCATGGAAGGATTAGGAGCTGCATTACACCAAGAAGTAATAGAAGAGGATAAACCAGTAGAGAAACCTATACTCTTCATATCTAGACAAGTCAAAGATACTGAAAAGAGATATGGTGCCAGCCAAATGGAATGCCTTGCTCTAGTATGGGCATTAGAAAAACTCCACTATTATTTGGAAGGTACAAATTTCGTGGTGATCGCTGATTGCAATGCTGTTAGAACTCTCATGAACATGAAAACTCCTAGCAGGCATATGTTAAGATGGCAGATAGCCATACAACAGTACAGAGGTCAGATGACTATAGTCCACCAAGCTGTAGTTAAACAGCATAATGCTGACAGTCTTAGCAGAAATGCTCTACCAAATGATACTAGCAATCCTGCTCATGACCCAGAAGATCATGATATATTTCCTATACTAAAAATTAACCTGTTTTATCTTGAAGCCCCCATCATAGGAATTCACATATGTGAACTAGATGAATCACTGTTCAGCTCCATCAGAGAAGCATACAACTCTGGCATGAAGACTTTGATTAACATCATAGAAAGTACTTCACCTCCATCTGAACTCATAAACAGTTTACCTGAACCCCTGCTGAAGTCCTATAAAGAAGGAAGATTCACACTGTGGGATGGGCTAGTATATTACCGGCATAAACACTCTAGTGTTATAGTCTTGACCAAAGCAGAGCATATCAAACTTGTTTTAGCTGAATGTCATGATAATTGCTCTTCGGGTCACCTGTCTACTGATAGAACCCTAGATAAAGTAAAGCAGACTGCCTGGTGGATCAACTGGAGAGACTCCACTATCAAGTATGTTTCAAGCTGTGAAATCTGTCAGAAGTCCAACAGGACCACTGGGAAAAGGTTTGGACTACTCCAAAGGATAGCTGAGCCCAGGAAAAGATGGGAAGTTATCAGCATGGACTTTGTAACAGGACTGCCCCCTGGAGGAGCTTACTCTTACAACTCAGTCCTGGTTATTGTAGACAGATTTTCTAAGAAAGCCAAGTTTCTACCTAACCATAAGGAAGACACAGCTATGGAAGTAGCCTTACTCTTCTGGAACAGACTAATTGCTGATGTAGGGATTCCTAAGATTATTATCAGTGATAGAGACCCCAAATTCACGTCTGAATTCTGGAGAAACCTCCATGATATGTTAGGAACTACCTTAGCCTTTTCTACAGCTTATCACCCTCAGACAGATGGATTAGCTGAAAGAATGATCCAGACTCTAGAGGATATGCTCAGAATGTTCTGTTGCTTTGGTATGGAGTACAAAAATACAGACGGATATTGCCATGACTGGGTTAGCCTTTTACCTGCACTAGAAATGGCCTATAACAGTAGTAAACACTCTACTACCAAAGAAGCTCCTTACGTACTGGAAAGAGGATGGATCCCCAAATTGCCCAAAGATAACCTCAATCAGGAGTTGACTAATATCCATCCAACATCACTGGACTTCAAAAACATGATAGATATGGCAAAAAAGCACACTGCTAAGTGTGTACAAGATGCTGTTGAATACAACCAACAGAGGTGGGATAAAACTCACAAAGAACCTGATTTTAGAATAGGAGATCAAGTTCTAATTTCAACCGCCAATTTCAATAACTTGGCTGGGAACAGAAAACTCAGACCAGCCTTTGTTGGGCCTTTCACTATCAAGAAACTCCATGGTAAGAATGCTGTAGAAGTCATCCTCAGCAATGAACTCTCTAGAAAACACCCAGTCTTCCTAGTTAGCCTTGTCAAACACTACCATCCCAGAGAAGGTGAAAAGACCCCTTCACTTGAAATACCAGTCTTAGATGAGCCTGAGAAGGACAAAGTAAAAGTTATTAAAATCCTCAAAGATAAAAAAGAAAGGATGCAAGGAAAAGATGTTAGACTTTACTTAGTCAGATACAAAGGAGAATCAGCTGATAAAGATGAATGGCTACCTGAAAACAACATTCCAGATGGACCTATACACCTGAGAAACTACAGAGCCAGTAAAAGACGCTGAGCCCCAAAATTTTTTTTCAGATATAGTTATATCTTGGAGTGGGGGAATGTCAGCCTGCTACTTAGCACAGAGCAACCTGACAAAGCAACAACAATAATAATATTAACAAAATTAAAAGGAACAAAGATAAATGAATAAATAAAAATTATTATGAAATAAAGGAGTAGGAAATCCATAAATATTATTGCAGAAATGGATCCCCCACCCAAAAAAAGGTAGGGTCACTCACTGACCCCACCCTTGAATTCTTACTCCTTATATTTTTTAATTAATTTAATAGAAAATGGTAAATGACCACGGCACCAGTATGGCACCTTTTAGCCATTTTAATATTTCACATGATATGTCATGTATAGGTTTCACACCTAAATTTTAGTCAAAATCCAGGTGTTGTGTGTAGTTTAGGAGTTACACGGGAAATTGTGTTTTGTCACAATTCCCGCACGCAGCCCCGCGTCCCTACAGCGCTGGTCTCCCGCGTACGCAAACTCCCGCACGCAGCCCTGCGTCCCTACAGCGTTGGACTCCCGCGTAAGCCAACTCCCGCACGCAGCCCCGCGTCCCTACAGCGCTGGTCTCCCGCGTACGCAAACTCCCGCACGCAGCCCCGCATCCCTACAGCGTTGGACTCCCGCGTACGCCAACTCCCGCACGCAGCCCCGCGTCCCTACAGTGCTGGACTCCCGCGCAACCAAATTCCCGCGCAGGTAATCCCGTGACCTAGTCACGCGCGCAGCAGTACAGTCCCCTGCGCGCATCAGAGCAGCGGATCAGTCCCCGCGCGCATTTGAATGGACTGATCCCCGCGCCTCCTGCTGTGATCAGTTTGACATCCAGGTACCGCTCAGAGGAGCTACAATATAGTAGGATCTACACTACATATGTAAAGCTACCACACAAGCATGTATTATAGTTCAAAAACCTTAAAAATAAATTAAAATTAGTTATTAACCAATTTTTAGTATTTTTTTATTACTTAAATAAAGATCCAGACTTACCACGAAATAAGTTGATCAGAACCTTCAAAGACCACAAAACTACATAAGGAGTGGTTGTAAAAATTATTACAAAATAACATACAGGATCAGCAGAGAATGGAGAATCAATAAACATCCACGTCTGCTCACTTTGGACCAGTACTTACTGTACAAATTGAGGATCAGTGCAGTATCAGCAAAATGACTAATCTATTGATTAACAGATCCTGAAGCTAAAAAGGAGCTGTTCCTTGACAGATCTAAGGCCAGCAGGCTAACAGCACCTTGAGGACGTGCCAATCTTGCCCTGATTGCCCCCCTAGCCTCAGCCCATGGCTAGTACCCCTTCTAGAGGCCCTCAAGCACCCAAAAAAGAATATTTAAACAGGCTCTTTTTGCCCTTCTGTTTCCAATCAGTTATCAGTTATCAGGAATTATTTATTATCAATCAGACACTGTGTCATTGTTAATCAAGTGCTTATATGAAGATAAGCAAGTTATTTATGACTTAGTCTGTAGTAGTATTATTTACCTTTATTAACCAATCAACCATTGAAGTTTAGTCAAGCAATCTACCCCATCTGCTCTGAAACCCTTCCAATTATTCCAGGATTTTCGTGGTCAAGTGATCAGAGTGAGTGTTTCCCTTCCTGTCTAGGCCACTTGTGCTGTTAAGCCCGGCCATTAGTGGAATAAGTCCTTTCTAAGGCACCCATATTTATTCCAAGGTTCTTAAACTGCCTAAGGAGGCCCCTTGAAGAGAGGTTGCTAGTCTGTAAAGATCCCCAGTAGTATAATACTGTGGCCCCTCTTTTTATGTTATATTTAAAATATTTATAACCAAACCAAATAAACCTTGCACTTGCTCTTACCATACCATTATTGGAGCTTTAAAGTGTTTATTCTTTGGAATATTATTGCTCCAAGTTCTTTTATCACTCTCTGTAGCTAAAGGACTGCAAGGTTCCTGCTATCAGAGAGCTGACACTTGCTCAATCGCTAGGTGGGGATGGAATTTGAAATCCACCCCTCCCTCCCCCCTCCCTCCCCCTCCCTCCCCCCTTGATCTCCCCCCTCTTTTGCTTGCTAGGTGGGGAGCGGATTTGAAATCCCCCCCCTCCCTCCCCCCTCAATGTCCCCCTTGCTTGCTTGCTGGGCGGGGGGGTGATGAAGTGCCCCCCACCGCAAGCCCCACCAGCTCCTTCCCCCTTGCTTGCTTGCCGGGCGGGGGGGTGATGCAGTCCCCCCCACCGCGAGCCGGTGGCTCGCTCCCCCCTTGCTTGGTCGCTGGGCGGGGGGTGATGAAGTCCCCTCCACTGCGAGACAGTGGCTCGCTTCCCCCTTGCTCGGTAGCTGGGCGGGGGGGTGATGAAGTCCCCCCCCACTGCAAGCCCCACCGGCCCCCCCCCTTTGCCGCTTGCTTGGTCCGCCCACCAAGCCGGCCCCCCCCACTGCGAGCCCCACCGCCCCCCCCCTTTGCCGCTTGCTTGGTCCGCCCACCAAGCCGGCCCCCCCCACTGCGAGCCCCACTGGCCCCCCCCCTTTTGGCCGCTTGCTTGGTCCGTCCACCAAGCCGGGCCCCCCCACTGCAAGCCCCACCGCCCCCCCCCCTTTGCCGCTCACTCGGTCCGCCCACCAAGTCGGCCCCCCCCTTTACCACTCGCTCGGTTGGGGGGTGATGAAATCCCCCCACCGAGCTGCCCCCCCCCCCTTCCCCGCTTGCTTGGTCAGGGGGTGATGAAATCCCCCCACCGAGCCGGGCCCTCCCTCCCGCCTCGCTTGCTCGCTTGGTTGGGGGGTGATGAAGTCCCCCCAACAAGCTGCCCCCCCCCTTTGCTGCTTGCTCGGTCAGGGGGTGATGAAATCCCCCCACCAAGCCGGGCCCTCCCTCCCGCCTTGCTCGCTCACTCGGTTGGGGGGTGATGAAGTCCCCCCAACAAGCCAGGCCGTGCTTGGTGCATTGACCTCTTCGAAAAAAGCAAAAAAAAAAAATCCAAAAAAACCCCCAAAAAAAACCCAAAAAAAAACAAAAAAAAAAAACAAAAAAAAACCAAAAAAAAACAAAAAAAAAAACCAAAAAAAAAAAAAAACAAAAAAAACCAAAAAAAAAAACCAAAAAAAAAGCATAAAAAAACCAAAAAAAAACCAAAAAAAACCAAAAAAAAACCAAAAAAAAAACCAAAAAAAAAAACAAAATTTTCAATGGTTGTCAATGTGAGAGGATTGGCACTCGGTCAGTTGGGCCAAATTGTTTTGTTTGCAACCTTGGGTTTGAGTATAACTGTGATCCCTTTGCAGGAAAGTATGATGTTCAAGACCATTGTGTGACAGGGTCTGGTTTGATTTAACCCACAGTGGCACTGCCTTGAGCAAACAATTGTCTCCTTGCCCACATCAGGCTCAAACAACTGGGCCAAAGTGCTTTAGTTGCAAGCTTGATTTCAAGCAAAAAGGTATAGTCAAAATGGTTTGGGCGGCTAACAAGTACAAGCACTGTACCTTTCCAGCTGTGGACACAGCAACCCATACCAGAATGGCTATGTCACTCCAAATTAATAAAAAAAATCAGAGCACTTGTAGGGACATGAAAAACGGCCAAATTTACTCTAGAGAAAAAAATATCAATAAAAACAAAAAAGATTTGTATATTGGTGGGGTTAAGAATGCTCTCAAACGTTGTTGTAGTAAAAAGTAATTTGTTTTTCTTTCATCCATGCAAATATCTTTACAAGCCCAGCATTTGAGTAATCTGCTGTATTTCTTCTACCAATCTACCACTGCTAATGCAAGCCAAAGCTACCAATACCTTATCCTTTTTTTTGTTTTCCCGTTGTTCCCTCTCCTTTTCCAGTTGCACTTGCTGCCAATCCTTCTCCTTTTCCTCTTTTTGAAACTCTAGCTCAGCTTGTTTCAACCTCCACTCAGCATCCAATTTTTGTTGATTAGCCAAAGTCTTGGCTTCCTGCTTTTGACCATCCATGGCCAGTTGGCAATCCCACTTTTGCTTTTCAAACTGAAGTTTATCTGATTCAATTTGTGATTTCACTGTTTTTTGGAGGGGAATGGCAATGAGCATGATTTTGAAAGCAAGGATATTGAATCAATCAACTTACATGAATCTTGCTTCTCCATGATTTCTTCAAAGCCCGAAAAACTGGAAGTGTTTCTCCTCTTTTGATGACTTTTGGGGTTGACATTGATGGAATTGGAGGCCTTTTGCTTACCCTTGGCAGAGGAGGTTTGAGTCTGAAAGTTCTCACTAGTATTTGAAGGCGATGTGGGAGGCCCCATTGGCTTGAGTTTTCGGCCAATCAAAAATGGATGAGCCTGTTTTTTTACAATGTAAATCAGTCCGGAGCAACCAGACAGAATCAAAAACAATTTAGTTCCTTGCAGCAGATGTTGATGGCAACGGTGATCCAGGAATAACATCCTCCTCATTGGGCAAGTTCTCCAGTTGTTCTGCCCCAGGAAGAGAGCAATCAAAAGAAGGAAGTGAGGGGTCCAAGGTTGGGATTGACTGATCAATCAATACCAAAGTAGAAGTGATTGGAGCCGATTGTGTTTGAATATCCTCCTTGTCATCAGATGGGGGCCACTCCAAGGCCAAGGTTTCATCAAGGTCCCCGTTGGTAGGCTGAGCATCCCCAGCCAAGTCCTTGGCATCAACAGAATCGGATTTTTGGACATTGAAAGCAGCTAGGGGGGTGATGTTGGCCTTCTTTCCAAAGATTTCATCCATTTGAATATAAAAAGGACAAATGGAGTCCAACCTATCAACCACCAAGTTGATTCCCTTGGCTTTGTCCAAGTTGGTGATACCAAAGCCAGTGGAGATAGACATGGAGTGGGCCTTTTTGTACTTGGCTTGATAGTTTTTGAACCACTCCCTCATCTGTTTGAATGACAGATCCAGTCCACCTTTTGTTTTGTTCTTGAGTTCATTGGCCATCAGGAGATAACCATTGACCTTAGAGGATTGAGATTGGCCAACATGTGGTTTGTTGTTGGATCCAAAGCAGGCATTGTAGTTGGAGGGAATTTTCAGCCAGTTTACCAGGATGATGTGATCAGCTCTCTTGAGCTGACTTGAGCCCTTGGAAGCTGATGGGGGAGGATTGTTTGTTTTGGAGTTCCTTGGCAATGTTCTCTTGGGTGTGTTGGACTTGTGGGGGGAGGTTTGCTTAGGGGCCATTTGAAAGAGTTTGGGCTGCGCAAGTGATGAGAGCAATAAAGTGATGAGAGTGGTGAAGTTTTGAGAGCGATAAAGTGGATGAGAGTGATCAAGTGATGAGAGCGGTTAAGTGATGAGAGTGATGAAGTTTTGAGAGCGATGAAGTGGATGAGAGTGATCAAGTGATGAGAGCAATAAAGTGATGAGAGTGGTCAATCAATTTTATGATGAGGGTGGGGGTAAAACATTTTCCGATGAGGTCGGAGTTAGAAGGAGGTGGGAAGACAGGGGTGTATGACGGGGACAGGTGGTGGAAGCATTTAAATACTTTATTTGAAAAAACCAACTTATTTCAGGTTAACTTTGACACGTCTGATCTGAAATAAGTGGGTTTTTTTGATTTTTAATGGCGGGTTTGAAATGGCGGATTTGGGTTGAAACCCGCCATTGAAAAATGGCGGGTTTGGTTAACTTTGATACCCCCTAATGGATCCAAAGAGGTCTGTATAAATACCTTTTTGGGGTGATTTTGGTCTTCTCAGGGCACGTAGAGAGGGTTCTGCTCGTGGGCTGAGGCTGGCAAGCCAGTCAGGGAAAGATTAGCACGTCCACTTGGTGCTGTCAATCAGCTGTCTTTAGATCTGCTGGATTTCTGTACTATTTTAGCCACAGGATCTGTTAATCTGTTATGGCGTAAATTTGATCATTCTGTACTCATCCTTCATTTGTACTATTGATATTGTTTTGAAGCGCCCAGATGTGGATGTTTACTGATTCTTCATCATCTGCTGATAATGTAGATAATTTTTAATAATTTCTATGAACACTTCTTGTAGTGTTTTGTGGTCTTCAAAGATCAAGATCAGTGATTTACGTGGTAGTCCTTGATCTTTGATTTATTATTAAAAAATGTTTAAAACTTAATTTTAATTAATTTTATTGAATTTTTGATCTTTTTAGATCATTAGTAATGCATATGTCCATTTGTTACATATACTAGGCAACCCTAACTAGGTTGTAGCTCTTCTGAGCGGTACCTGGTTGTCAGATTAGTGACAACTGATCCAGGCGCAGGGATCAGTTAGTACAGATGCGCGCGGGGTAGGATCCGCTGCGTGCATGGCAGAATCAGCTGCGCGCGGGTCTCTAGTAAGCGGGAACCTGCTGCTACTAGTATGTAGGTTTATGTAATGATGCAGGGATGCGCGTGGGAATTGTGACATAACACATTTCCGCGTGTAACTCCTAAAATATACACAACACCTCAATTCTGGGTGAATTTTAGGTGTAAACCCTATACATGACAATACGTCTGAAATATTAGAATGGCCAAAAAGTACCATACAGGTGTCGTAATTTGTAGTACTTTTCTTTTTAATTATTTTAAAAATATAAGGACTTGGAATTCAAGGGTGGGGTCAGTTAGTGACCCTACCTAATTTTGGGTGAGGAATCCATTCCCGTAATAATATTTCTGGATTTCTCACTCCTTACTTTTTTAATTGAGGTATTCTTATTTTTCATAGTTTGTGTTACTATTTGAAAGTTTTGCTCTGTACATAGTAGCAAGCTGACAAGCGTCAAGAGGATCTGTTGTGCCTGAAGATGTTCATCCTCAGTGGAGGTTAGACTATAAGCCTTCTAATTCAGTAAATTTTGTTTTTGGGTTTTTTGAAGGTTACCAATTATTGGATTGAAGGATCAATTATTTACTTTCTTTTTTGAAATATTCACACAGATCCAGTGCTTTACAAATCCCAATTGTTCAAAAATTTGAATTTCATTGTTATGGAATATCCTCAAGATGTTAGATTGGAGATTTCAAAGTCCGTGGTAAAGTATACAACCACTTTGATTGCCAAGCCAAGGCTTGAGCCAAAGTTCTTAAGGTCCAGTCACAGTTGACCCAAATTGAAAAACACCTCATGTGAGCTTTCAAGGTTCATGCATGTGGAAAGGTGAATCAAGAATAAAACATGGGTTAGAGGGGGGCCAAAAAGACCAAAAAATTTCAAGTCTTTTTTTTTTTTAGGAGTCTTCATTTTTTTGGTTTAATGTACTTATGGGAAAAAAATTTATGTAGTCCAAGGAAGGCTCTTCATCTGAATTTCATAGTTCCAAGGAAGAGACTGAAATTGAATTAGGCTGCCTTCATTTGGTATCTTCTGCCTCAGAAGAGGAAGAACAAGAAGTAGAGGATTCATCCAGTAGCCCATCTTTGGTGAGTGTTCATTTCATTGATGTGATTAAAAAAATGAATACTAAGTTAGTTGTATGATCAGAGGAACCAAAAGTGAAATAACTCAATTGAATACCTGAGAACTTAAATAATTTCTTGGGTGAGGTTTAGGATCCATTTGGTGATGAAAATCACAGATTTGGATTCATTGCTAAATCACTGCGGTATGATGAAAATTGATGGTTTAAATTACAAAGGGAAAGAATTGAAAAATTGAGGAAAAATAAGGCATTCTATTTTAAGATCCTTGGTGGCAGTAAAGACATTGAAAAGATGGAACAAAGACTTGATGTTAACAAGATAAATGAAAAGATTCTGTTTTCAAAATTGCTTGCAAAGCTAGAAATGGGCAAATTAATAGCTGACACAAATGCAGGATCAAAATTTTTCATTTCATTGGCTTCATTTTGTGCTTATACTCCTATTAAAATGAGTTTAAAAGAAAAATAACATGCCATCTTCATTTTCTTTGCTAGCAATAATCACTGAGTTCCTTTTGTACTTAAGGAAGATATGATTTCAATCCTGCTCATTGTTTCAAAACCTGCTTCTTTGACTTCTAAAGATAATTCTGGTTGGTTGGATCATCTCAAAGAGCAACTTAACTTTATTCTAAGTTATAAAAATCATTTTTATTTCATCATTTGGTTTTGGTTTTTGATGCTAATCTTGTAATTCTATTAACATAAAGGTTTATCAAATTTTCAACATCATTATTTTCAGTTTTTTGAGTTAAAATAATTATTCTCATTGTTTTGAATTAGATTTTATTGGTAATTCAGTTCAACTGGTGTTGGGGTGATCCCATAATTGTCAGCTTTTTACTTGTACAGAGCAACCTTCTGAAGCAGAATAAAGATAAAAATAAATCATTAGAAATAAAATACTGTGAAATCCTAACATATTTATTCATATTTGGATTCCTCACCTAAAATAGGGTAGGGTCACCCACTGACCCCATCCTTGAAAACCAACTCCTTGATATTTTGAATAATTTAAAAGAAAAATTACAAAAAGGGAACAGCATGACTATGGCACTTTTTTCTGGCCATGCTAATATTTCACATGTAATTTCTTGTATAGGTTTCACACCTAAAATTCACTCAGAATTGATGTGTTGTGTATATTTAAAAACTTGAAGCTTGATTTGTGTTCTGTCACAATTCCCATGCGCAGCCCCGCATATATACAGCAAGGGTACATGCGCCTGACACTCAGAATGCAGGCGCCTGTCAAGAACTCTGCATGAAACATGCTTCTGGCTGTGGATGCTTGATTCCTCAATGCAGCTGTCAGGTATGTGCGCATCAGAAATACTTTCACCACTCCTGACAGCCAGGTACCGCAGGAACAAGTTACAACCCACATGCATGCATCAGGCATATGTAACAACATGAATGACGGATAGAAGGATGTCTGAAACCTCTGAATATTGAATAAAAAGTATGAAATTCAAATTAAAAGACAGGAAAATTAGGGAAAATAGTAATAAAGGTTGTCACATAGATACTATTATCAAATCTTTATGAACCACAAAACATATCAAAGGGTTCCCCTAAAAATTATTAAAAATTACCAAAATTTTCAGAAGATGGTTTAGAATTTACAAATAACACTTCTGACCATTTCACTCAAAATAGAAAAATACAGAATTAAGAAATATTTAAGAACTATAAGAATAACAAATTAACATTTAAAAAAATTCTGACAATTATTTCACACATAAAATTGACACATACAGGTCCAGCTGAGTGAGCACACTATGAATCTGTGCCTAAATAGCCCTGGCCAGCCTGCTATCCTTAAACCACAAGTATAACCCTCTCTACATGCCCTAGGAATTCCCACTCACCCCAAAAAGAGTATATATATGGCCCCTTTTGGATGATTTAAACAATGGTCATTTTTAGTATCAATTGAGAACCATTTCCATCCCTGATCAAGTTTTTATAAGAAATAAAAAAAGTTATATATGGCCTCATTCTGCTATTATAATTATTAGCTCTCAACCCATTGTCAATTCCATTGGAGAAAATCAGCAAAAACCCCAATTATTGCCCTGAGACCCTTTCAACTGTGAATTAATGCAATATTCATGGAGTTCCTACTTAAAGAAGTAATTTATGTCCTCCTTTACTCAAGACTTAAGTGCTGTGAGACAGCCATTCCACTCTTATCCTTGAGTAAACCCCTTTTTGTGAATCAATTAGGACCTCATTTTCCCAAGGTCTTTACATTGTTCAAAGTATCCCCTTGAAGAGAGGTTTTTCAATAACAATACACAGATTTGTATGAGCTGTGGCCCTTTTTTCAAAATATATTTAAAACCATTTTAACCAAACCAAATACCAAACCTTGCACTTTCTCTCATCATATCATTAATCCTGAGAATTTTATGTGTTTTCTTGGAATAATTATTTGTCCACCACCAATATCACTTTCTGAAGCTAAAGGACTGCAAGGTTCCTGGTATCAGTAAGCTCACAACTGGTGGTATGGCCAGGAAAGATGCCTGAATAATTAATTATTTAATTATTTATTTCTTCTGGACCAGATTTTTATGTAACAAAAGTAAAAATGTGGATCTTAAGACCAACGGAGAATCAATTATTTATTATTTAAATCTTCTTAAAAAAAGAAAAAAAGCAAACACACATGTTCTTAAACCTAATAACTGGGACTATTTAAATCCTGATCAAAAGAAACAAATACTTCTGGACCATAAACAAGAGGATATCAAAAAGAAAGAACTTGAGTTTGTAAGACTTGTTAATTTTAATTCTTTATTTAAGCAAAATAAAAAGTGGAAACATTACAGAAACCACCTCTTTTGCTGCAAAAAGAGACAAGAGAGTGATCCTTTAATTAATTTTTATATAAATTATAAAAATAAATCAAAATACTTAAAAATAACAATAATAATAAAAATTTATCATTTTATTTTTTTTTAAAAAATTTTTTCAAGTGGAAAGGACATACTACCTTGTTGATTTTATTGAACAAGATCTCTTGGAAGGACATCCTGAGCCCGGATCTTTGGACTTAAGTCAAGATCTCTTGGAAGGAATTCCTGGTCCCGGATCTTTGGACTTAAGTCAAGATCTCATTGGTACCAACCAAAGACTCTTTCAACCCCAATTTGGCGTTGGTACCCCTCAATTTAAACTGAAGTGAGTTTTTAATAACCATAAAAAATATAAAAAAACAAATATATATAACACCTTTATAAATTATTGTTATAATTTTTTTAATTTTTCTGTGAAAAATTGTGAAAAATTTATATATAATCTTTCCACCATGCTCCAAAATAGGCGCAAACCCCAAGCCAGTGGTAGAGTACCATCCTATGGATCTTTGCCATGAGCAGTGCATACCAGCAAGGACCCCAGTTGCAAGTTTGATGAATGGGATCAAACACACAACCTAAGTGTTTCCCAAGCCAACAAAAATGGCAGCTGCATCCCCCAACTTGACCAACACACTGTTGGAGACTGCTCCCTTGCCCTGCACCTCATTTCCAGAGGATATGCCTCCAGTTTTGCCACCCCAGCTGGACCTAGCCAAGGAGGAAAAAATCAAGGCCTTAGCAAAGGATCAGGTAAGCCATTGGAAGTCCTTCAAGGAGTCCCAGGCTCAAGGAGACATGCAAGCTATGAGGAAGGTTGTCCCTTTGGCAAAGAATTCAAAAATAAGCCTCCAGAAACTGATCACCAGAAATGAGGTAGAGAACTATGTGAAAAGCTGGAATACCTGGGATCAGCTAGCAACTTTAAAGGGAAAGCACCCTCCCAAAAAGAGGTTCTCAACCCATCAGAAGCAAAGAAACCCAAATATTGGGACAAGATAATCTCTTTGGCACAGAAATGGAGGAAAGTATACAACAACTAGATGCTTTATCTTCCAAATCTTTTAATTCAGATGTTGCTCATAATTTTAAAGTTGTAAGCAGCAACCTTGACACTATTTATGGAAAATTGGATAAATTAAATTCATATTTTTCTAAGTTACTCCTGCTCCAGGACATGCAAACCAGAACTAAGTGTGCTGAAATTGAAAAATTGAAAGAAACCATGAGTATGAAAAAATTAACTTTGACAAGGCATATAGACACTTCTAATAACTCTATCCAACAATAGCTTCTGCTCTCAATAAATGATTATAATAAGGAATTTGAGAGAATAGCTAACACCCCTTTCACCCAGGTGATCCATAAAATTGATATGTTAAGTAACAAATTAAACTTGGAACTAAGCATGATCAAGAATGATCTCAGAGATCTCAAAGTTAGTAAGGCTGATCTTGCAATTAAATTAGAAGAACCTAAGCCAACCAGGTTCTCTTCTACACCTAATCCAAGAAAAAGTCTATTCAAGTTTGAATCTCACAAACCCAGTCACACCCCAGATGTAGAAAAAGCTTTAAAGCTCTTGCCCCCTATAACTGAGTGGCCTAAGTTTTCAGGAAAAGGAGAATATGACCACATAAACTTCATTAAATTCATTGATTATACCCTAGCTTCTGATGACGTCCCTGAAAACATTGCTTTGGTAAGACTACCCAGGTTATTTTAAGGAGTATCTTTCAGCTCTCTGATACCAGGAACCTTGCAGTCCTTTAGCAAAAGAGAGTGATAAAAATACTGGAATAATAATAATTATTATTATTATTCCAAAAATAAATGCTTAGAGGCTCAAATAAATAATATAATAAGAGCAGTTGCAAGGTTTAATTGGTTTAGTAATAAAAGGTTTTCAATATGTATATAAAAGAGGGGCCACAGTATTGTACTACTGGGGGTCTTTACAGACAAAGAAACCTCTCTTCAAGGGGCCTCCTTAGGCAGTTTAAGAACCTTGGAATGAAGATGGGTTCCTTAGAAAGGGCTTATTCCACTAATGGCTGGGCGTAAAAGCACACTGGCCTAGACAGGAAGGGAAACACTCACTCTGAGAACTTTACCACAAAATCCTGCAATAGTAGGAAGGGTTTCAGAGCAGATGGGGTGGATTGCCTGACTAAACTTCAAGGGTTGATTGGTTTTAAGAAATAAATCATAATACTGCATACTTGGTAATAAATCACTTGCTTAGACTCTTGATAAGCACTTTACTAACAATGAAACGGTGTCTGATTGATAATAATAATTCCTGGTAAACTGATGATGGAATAATGGATCCAAAGAGGTCTGTATAAATACCTTTGTGGGGTGATTTTGGGCTTCTCATGGCGCGTAGAGAGAGTTCTGCTCATTGGATGAGGCTTGCAAGCCAGTCAGAGCAAGATTAGCACGTCCACTTGGTGCTATCAATCAGCTGACCTTAGATCTGCTGGATTTCTGTACTATTTTAGCCACAGGATCTGTTAATCTATTATGGCGTAAATTTGATCATTCTGCACCCATCCTTCATTTGTACTATTATTATTTCTGCAAAGTAAACAGATGTGGACGTTTACTGCTTTTCCATCATCTGCTGATCACTTAGATAATTTTTATGAACACTCCTGGTAGTGTTTTGTGGTCTTCAAAGATCAGAGTCAATGATTCATGTGGTAATCCTTGATCTTTAATTTATTATTAAAAAATTCTCTAAACTTAATTTTTATTAATTTTAATTAAGTTTTGATCTTTTTAGATTATTACCAATGCATATGTCAACTTGTTACATATTCCAGGAAACCCTAATTAGGTTGTAGCTCTTTTGAGCAGTATGTGGTTGTCAGATTAGTCACGATGGATCCAGACGCGGGGATCAGTCAGTTCAGATGTGCGCGGGGTGGGATCCGCTGCCTGCATGGCAGAATTGGCTGCGCGCGCGTCTCTAGTATGCTGGAAACTGCTACTATGAGTATGTAGGGGTATGTAATGATGCGGGGCTGGGCGCGGAAATTGTGACATAACACATTTCCACGTGTAACTCCTAAAATATACACAAAAACTCAATTCTGAGTGAATTTTAGGTCTAAACCCTATACGTGACAACACGTGTGAAATTTTAAAATGGCTAAAAGGTGCCATACTGTTTTTGTAATTTTTAGCACTTTTATTTTTAATTATTTTAAAAATGTAAGGACTTGGATTCCAAGGGTGGGGTCAGTGAGTGACCCTACCTAATTTTGGGTGAAGAATCCATTTCTTCAATAATATTTATGGATTTCTCACTCTTTCTTTTGTTAATTTAGGTATTCTTATTTTTATATTTTTGTGTTTCTATGACAGGTTGCTCTGTACATAGTAGCAAGCTGACAGTATCCCTTGATTGGTTTATTAATAAGAGAGAAGAATTAGGCTCATTACCTTGGAACTCTTTGAAGAAACTAATCAAAGAACATTTTGGTACCAGAATGTGGAAAAGAAAGATTATGAAGTCCTTCAAGACTTCCCTGTTTGAACCTTCCAAAGAAAAACCTCATAAATGGTGTCTAGAGCAGAAAAGAAGGTTAGAATGCTTCTGTCCAGAAGCTGATAAATAAGGATTGGATGAAAGACTGCTCAATTCATGTCCAGGAAACCTCAAACACAGTGTAAGGTTCAGAATGCTCTTAGACTCTGAACTTTCTACTTTAATTGGTATCTTAGAAGAAACCATATACATGA
This sequence comes from Puccinia polysora, assembly GCA_025617555.3. Taxonomy (NCBI): domain Eukaryota; kingdom Fungi; phylum Basidiomycota; class Pucciniomycetes; order Pucciniales; family Pucciniaceae; genus Puccinia; species Puccinia polysora. Next base: position 15,154,178 of record CM062615.1, on the reverse strand, counting down.
ATGGACTTGATAGGAATGTTGAAAATTCTAAAGAACAAAAATCTAAGAATAGAGAAGAATATCCACCCAAAACTAAGGATTATTCTGCCCCTAATCCCATCAACTTGGAAGACAAGAAGAATCTACAGACCAAGGAAAAAGTATGTTGGAACTGAAACCAGACAGGACATGTAACCTGATTGTCCTCAGCCCAGGAGAAAGATTAAGCATATAGAAGGAGAAGAGTATGATAATAAACCTGACCCTCAATATGATGACTCTGATCAACCAGTCTCAGAATGTGAACTGATGATTACCAACCATATCAATGCCATTGAAGAAAATATGGAGGTTTCTCTAGATATCAATCCTGTTAATGAAGATTCCAACTTGCCCCAACAATCAAATTGCAATATGAAGATTCAACATATATCAGAAACCAGAACTTTAACTGTCAAAACTTCTGCTGTTAAAATCTAAACCTCTGGTAAGACTTTCTATGCTTCTGGACTAATGAAAAATTCTCTAGTGAATTTACTCCTAGACAGTGGAGCTTTCTTCTCTTGTGTTGGGTCATGTTACTTGGAAAAACAAGATCAAAAATGGAAAGCAAACTTTTTACCAGTACCTCAGGCTAAATTCAGCAGCTGTAAATCTTCCCTCAAGGCTATTGGAGTATGGACTTCAGATATTATACTCCCTCATACCAAAGGATCACTCAAACTAAGAATTGAGTTTGTAGTACTCCAAAATTGAGTATGTGATTACTTCATTGTAGGTAATGATTCTCTCTGCCTATATGTTATAGATTTATTTCAAAGTAAAGGAAGATAATTCACAGCAGGAAAAGATTGGAACAAGAAGTTCCAAATATGTCATATCAATGCTCAACCTACTGAATCCACTTATGAGAAGCACTTTGAAACTTTCAACCAAATTAATACTTCTCTCAAGCAGCTTTGAATACCCAGCTCAGTGAGGACCAAAAACTGGACATCCTCCAAGTTTTCTTTAAAAGCCAAAATTATTGCTGCAAAAAGGATCTTGCTATTGGTAAAAAAAAGGACATCATATGATATTAACCTTGACCATTAAACCTCCTTACCCCCCTAACCTTAGAAGGCCTTCTTACCCTTCTAGTCCAAACTCTAGAGCAGCCCTTGAAACCCAAATCCAGGAATTAATTTACCTGCAAGTGTTATGGAAATTAGGAAATGATGAACAATTGGATGTCACCACACCAGTTATCATAGCTTGGTACAATGACAAGTCAAGTATGGTAAGAGACTTTAGGATGCTGAAAAATTGCACTCAAGCAGACTATTATCCTATTCCTAGGATTGATCATGCTCTTCACAACCTCTCCAAAGCTAATTTAATTACTAACATGGATATTTTGAAAGGATTCCACAAGATTCCTATCAGCCCTGACAGCAGGAATTTCATGAGGATCATATGCCACCTAGGGATCTATGAATATCTAAGGACGCCCTTTGGAATCAAGAATGCTCCTTCCCAATTCCAAAGAATGATGGACACCATGTTAGGCCAATTTATTAGACAAGGCTGGATGATGGCATACATTGATGATGTTATCATTTACACTGATGATTGGAACACTCACATTGAAAAAGTGAGATTAGTCCTGAAAAACATCTCTACTGTAGGACTAAAATTATCCATGAAGAGGTTTAACTTTGAATATGGAGAACTTAAAGCCCTAGGACACATAGTATCTGATCTAACCCTAACAGAAGACCAAAGTAAGATAGCTGCTGTAATGAACAGACCAATGCCCCAAAATAAGACAAAATCTTTTCTTTAATCAGCTTCTGCAGAAACTACAGAAATTATTTACCAAAATTTGCCTTACCAACCAAGTTTCTGTAAAACATTTGTAATAACAATTCTCTGTTTGAGATGAATCATGACATGGTAAATAATTATGAAGAACTCAAAGTAGCTATGACATTTTTTCCCTTGCTAATCCAATCTGATTAAATCAAACCCTTCAAGCTATAAATAGATGCTAGTATGAAAGGTGTCAGCTTGCTAATATGTACAGAGCAACCTGTCATAGCAATACAAAACTATAAAAATAAGAATATCTAAATTAACAAAAGAAGGAGTGAGAAAACCATAACTATTATTGAAGAAATGGATTCTTCACCCAAAATTAGGTGGGGGTCACTCACTGACCCCACCCTTGGAATCCAAGTCCTTACATTTTTAAAATAATTAAAAAGAAAAGTACTAAAAATTACAACACCAGTATGGCAACTTTTTGCCATTTTAAAATTTCACATGTGTTGTCATGCATAGGGTTGACACCTAAAATTCACTCAGAATTGAGTTGTTGTGTATATTTTAGGAGTTACACGCGGAAATGTGTTAAGTCAAAATTCCTGCATGCAGCCCTGCATCATTACATACCCCTACGTACTCATAGTAGCAGTTTCCTGCGTACTAGAGACCCGCGCGCAGCTAATTCTGCCACGCACGCAGCGGATCCCACCCTGCGCGCAGCCCTGCATCATTACATACCCCTAAGTACTCATAGTAGCAGTTTCCGGCGTACTAGAGACCCGCGCGCAGCTAATTCTGCCACGCATGCAGCGGATCCCACCCCGCGCACATCTGAAATGACTGATGCCTGCATCTGGATCCATTGTGACTAATCTGACAACCATGTACCGCTCAAAAGAGCTACAACCTAATTAGGGTTGCCTGGCATATGTAACAAGTTGACATATGCATTGTTAATAATCTAAAAAGATCAAAACTTTATTAAAATTAATAAAAAATAAGTTTAGAACATTTTTTAATAATAAATTAAAGATCAAGGGTTACCACTTAAATCATTGACTCTGATCTTTGAAGACCACAAAACACTACAAGGAGTTTTCATAAAAATTATTAAAAATTTTCTACATAATCAGCAGATCATGGAAAATCTTTAAACGTCCACATCTGTTCACTTTACAGCAATACTCATAGTACAAATGAAGGATGAGTGCAGAATGATCAAATTTACGCCATAATAGATTAACAGATCCTGTGGCTAAAATAGTACAGCAATCCAGCAGATCTAAAGTCATCTGATTAACAGCACCAAGTGGACGTGCCAATCATTCCCTGACTGGATTGCCAGCCTCAGCCCACGAGAAGAACTCTCTCTACGCGCCCTGAGAAGCTCAAAATCACCCCAAAAAGGTATTTATACAGACCTCTTTGGATTCATTATTCCATCATCAGTTTACCAGGAATTATTATTATCAATCAGAAACCGTGTCATTGTTAGTCAAGTGCTTATGAAGAATCTAAGCAAGCAATTTATGACCTAGTCTGTAGTATTACTATCTATTTCTTAAAACCAATCAACCCTTGAAGTTTAGTCAGGCAATCCACCCCATCTGCTCTGAAACCCTTTGTATTATTGCAGGATTTTTGTGGTAAAGTGCTCAGAGTGAGTGTTTCCCTTCCTTTCTTGGCCATTGTGCTGTTATTCCCAGCCATTAGTGGAATAAGCCCTTCCTAAGGCACCCATCTTCATTCCAAGGTTCTTAAAATGCCTAAGGGGGCCCCTTGAAGAGAGGTTGCTTTGTCTGTAAAGACCCCCAGTAGTATAATACTGTGGCCCCTCCTTTATATACATATTGAAAACATTTTATTACAAAACCAATTAAACCTTGCAACTGCTCTTATTATATTATTTATTTGAGCCTCTAAGCGTTTATTTTTGGAATAATTATCATGATTATTATACCAGTATTTGTATCACTCTCTGCAGCAAAAGGACTGCAAGGTTCCTGGTATCAGAGAGCTGACAAAAGGAATAGAAGCTGCTCTGCACCAAGAAATCATAGAAGATGATAAACCAGTGGAGAAACCAATACTCTTCATCTCCTGGCAAGTTAAGGATACTGAGAAAAGATATGGTGCCGGCCAAATGGAATGTCTTGCTCTAGTCTGGGCTTTGGAAAAACTCCATTACTACCTCAAAGGCACTAAATTTGTAGTGATCACTGACTGAAATTCTTTTAGAACTCTAATGAATATGAATACTCCCAGCAGAAATATGTTGAGGTGGCAGATAGCTATCCAACAATATAGAGGTCAGATGATTATAGTTAACCAAGCAGGAAGTAAGCACAAGAAAGCTGGCAGTCTGAGTAGGAATGCTTTACCCAATGACCCTAGCAACCCTTCTCATGACCCAGTGGATCATGATATCCTCCCTATACTCAAGATCAGTATGCTTGATTTGGAAGCCTCAATTATAGGAATACATATCTATGAATTGGATGAATCCTTGTTCAATTCCATCAGGCAAACTTATAAACCTGATATAAGAAAACTTATGGAAGGTAAAAATCCCCCTGCTGAAATGATCAACAGCTGACTTGAACCATTTCTGAAATTTTATAGAGTGGGAAGATTTAATCTATGGGATGCCTTAGTATATTACAGAAATCAACATTCCAGCATCTTGGTCCTGACTAATGAAGACCATATCAAACATGTCCCAGCTGAATGGAATGAAAACTGATCCTTAGGTCACTTATCTGCTGATAGGACTTTGGAAAAATTTAAATAAACAGCCTGGTGTATTAACTGAAGAGACTCCACTATCAAATATGTTTCCAGCTGTAAAAAGTTCCAAAAGTCTAACAGGACCACTGGAAAAAGGTTTGGCCTACTACAGAAAATTTCTGAACCAAAGAATAGATGGGTAATCATGAATATGGAACTAGTTACAGGACTACCTCCAGGAGGAGCTTACTCTTACAACTCAGTGCTATTCATAGTGGACAGGTTTACTAAGAAAGCCAAATTCTTACCCAACCACAAAGAAGACACTGACATGGAAGTAGCCCTGCTCTTCTGGAACAGACTCATAGCAGATGTAGGAGTCCCAAAGATTATTATAATTGAAAGAGACCCCAAGTTAAATTCTGAATTCTGGAGAATCCTTCATGATATGTTAGGAACTACCTTAGCATTCTCTACAGCTTATCATCCTCAAACTGATGGTTTAGCAAAAAAAAATGATCCAAACCCTAGAAGATATGCTCAGAAGGTTCTGTTTCTTTTGACTACAATAAAATAATACAGATGGATATTTTCATGACTGGGTCAGCCTCTCACCTGCCCTAGAAATGGATTAAAACAGCAGCAAACACTCTACTAAAAAAGAAATACCCTATGTACTACAAAGAGAATGGATACCTAAGTTACCCAAAGACATTCTTAATCAATAAATGGTTAATATACATCCTACCTCAGTAGACTTCAAGAACATGATAGAAATAGCCAATAAAATTTTTTCTAAATGTTTTCAAGAAGTGTTTGAGTAAAATCAACAGAGATGGGATAGAACTCATAAAGAACCTGATTTCAAAATTGGGGATCAATTCCTGGCCTAAACTACTAATTTTAACAACCTTTCAGGGAAAATAAAATGGAGACCTGCCTTTGTACAACCATTCACTATTAAGAAGCTTCATGGGAAGAATGCTTTAGAGGTAATCCTAAGTGATGGAATTTCCAGGAAACACCCAGTATTTGCAGTGAGCCTCATCAAACACTTCCACCCTAGACAAGGAGAGAAACTTCCCCCACCAGAGATACCTGTGGAAGCTGACCTTGACAGAGGGAAAGGAAAGATCAGAAATATCCTTAATGAAAAAAAGTAAATGATCAATGGAAAAGATATCAGACTTTAAATAGTTGGATATAAAGGATAATCAGCTGACAAAGATGAGTGGCTACCAGAAAATAAAATCCCAGACAGACCTATACACCTGTGGAATTACAGGGTCAATAAAATACATTGAAGTCCCAAATTTTTTGAGAACCCCAAGATTTTTTTCAGATATAGACATATCTTGCATTAGGGGAATGTCATCTTGCTACTTGTACAGAGTGACCTTTCAAAGTAGAATAAAGATAAAAATAATATTTATTTTTTAAAGATAAAAATAAATCATTAAAAAAGAAATACTGTGAAATCCTAACATATTGTTCCAGATTTTGATTCCTCATCCAAAATAAGGTAGGGTCAATCAATGACCCCATCCTTGAAAACCAACTCCTTCATATTTTAAATAATCAAAAAGAAAAATGACCAAAAGGGCATGGCATCACTATGGCACTTTTTTGGCCATTTTACTATTTCACATTTAATGTTAAGTATAGGTTTCACAACTAAAAATCACTCAGAATTGAGGTGTTGTTTATATTTTAGGAGTTACAGGTGCATTTCTGTTCATTCACAAATCCCATGCGCAGCCCTGCATATATACAAAAAGGGTACATTCACCTGACACTCAGAATTCAGGCGCCTGTCAAGAAACCCGCATGGAAAATGCTTCTGGCAGAGGATGCTTGATTCCTGCATGCAGCTGTCAGGTATGCGCGCGTCAGAAATAATTGCACCACTGCTGACAGCTAGGTATTGCAGGAACAGGTTAAAACCCACATGCATGCATCATGAATATGTAAAAACATGACTGAAATATAGAAGCATGTCTGAAACCTCTGAAGATTGAATAAAAAGTATGAAATTCAAATTAAAAGACAGGAAAATTAGGGAAAATAGTAATAAAGGTTTTCACATAGATACTATTATCAAATCTTTATTAACCACAAAAAATATCCAAGGCTTCCCCTAAAAATTATTAAAAATTACCAAAATTCTCAGAAGTTGATGTAGAATTTACAAATACCCACTTATGACCATTTCACTCAATATATAAAAATACAGAATTGAGAAAGATGTCAGAACTATAAGAACAACAAATTAACATTTAAACAAAATTCTGACAATTATTTCACACATAAAATTGACACATACAGGTCCAGCTGAGTGAAAACACTAAGAATCTGTGCCAAAATAGCCCTGGCCAGCCTGCTAGCCTTAACCCACCAGTATAACCCTCTCTAAATACCCTGGGAAGTCCCACTCACCCCAAAAAGAGTATATATACGGCCCCTTTTTGATTATTTAAACAACAGTAATTTTTAGTATCAATCCAGAACCATTTCCATGCCTGATCAATTGCTTATAAGAGTTAAAAAAAGTAATATATGGCCTTCTTCTGCTAGTATAATTATAAGTTCTAAACCAATTTTTATTTCATTGAAGAAAATCAGCAAAAAGCCCAATTATTGCCCTGAGACCCTTTCAAACATGAATTACTGCAAGATTCTTGGAGTGCCTACTTAAATATTTAATTTATCTCCTCCTTGCCTCAAGATTTAAGTGCTTTGAGACAGGAAGTCCACTCATATCCTTGAGCAAACCGCTCTTGGGGAATCAATTAGGACCTCATTTTCACAAGTTCTTTACATGGTTCAAAGTAGCCCCTTGAAGAGAGGTTGTTTCAATAAAGACCCCAGCTTTATATGAGCTGCGGCCCTTTTTTAAAAATATACTTAAAACCATTTTAACCAAACAAAATACAAAATCTTGAAATTTCTCTCATCATATCATTAATCCTGAGAATTTTATATATCTTGTTTGAATAATTATTTTTTAAACACCAATATCACCTGCTGTAGCTAAAGGACTGCAAGGATTCCTGGTATCAGTAAGCTGAAAATAATAAGGAGTATTTTTACTTCTTGTGATGGGATCAGCTTGGCACAAGTTGAACTTTAATTTTTTTGGTTTTTTTTACTTCATGGCCAGTCCATAGAATCCTTCATTGTTTATTTTTATGGGCTGCACATTCATGGCCCCAGAGTGGTGAAATTTTTAGAATTTTCTTTGATTTTTTTTCAATTTTTTCCATTCATTTCAATTTTCTTTTGTTTTATTTTTGTTTTTTCAATTTTTTATTTTTTTTGTTCAATTTTTTATTTATTTTTATTTATTTTCTTTTTCTTTTTTTGTTTGCCACCAAAAACAGGCTTTGAACAGCCATTTGCAACCCATGTTACTTTAAAATGGGTTTTCAGAACCCAAAATGGGTTTCAAACCATGCCAAACAACCCATTTTGAATTTTGAATGGGTTGCATAGGGTTGCAAATTTACAATTTCCCAATGAAAAAAAAAATAAAAAGTAAAAATAGACATAAAATACAGCCCTCAAATCAAATACAATATAATATAATGTTTGAATAAAATACAATAAAATACAAAAATTTTATTGTATATTAAAAAAGAAATTTAATTGAATCAAAACAAAATTCAAGTAAATAAATTTAATGCATAACATTCCATTTTATCATTCCATAAATTCAAGAAATCAACCCCCAAAAAAGAGATATGTAAGTCCACCTCAATGGAATAGCCCCCAATTGAAAATTCCAAAAAAAAAGTTCAACTTGTGTTAGGCTGATCTCATGACAAGAAGGAAAGAGACTTCTGATTATGGGATCAGCCCAACATAAGTTGAACTTATTTTATCAGAATAGCACAAAACTAAATCAACCCCCCCCCCCCCAAAAAAAAAAAATAAATAAGGCTAGTCCATTGAGGTGGACCTGTATCAATTCCACCTCAATTGACTGGACTGCGCTAAAGTAAAAACACAAAAAAAAAACAAGTTCAACTTGTTTTATCCTGATCCCATCATAATAAGTAAAAATACTCCTTGTGATCAGATCAGCCCAACACAAGTTGAACTGACTTACAAATAACATCTCATTTAAAACACCCAAAATAATTATTTTAACTCAAAAAAATCAGCACAATTTTTTTCAAAATTTGATAACTCTTTATATTAATAGAAGTACAAGATCAGCATCAGAATTACATGTTATACCAAAAACAAATGATGAAATGATATGATGTTCATAAATTTGAATAAAAATGCAGTTGATCTTTAAGATTATCAAATCAACCAGAAGCTTTCTTTGAATTTAATGAAGAAGGTTTCAATACTATGTGTCAGCCTCCTGGATGCCAAGACCCTTGCTATCTTTTAGCTACCAGAGGTGATAGAGTAAATAATAAATATATTATTTAATGAATGCAGCAAAAATCCATAGAATACTTGGATTAAGCTTATTGAAAGGTTAAGTGGTTTGGTTGTTGTTTATTGTTTTGAATCAATATAAATAAATTGATTATTAAATATTTATAGAGGGGCCACAATTATATTGGGGATCTTTAACACCTCTCTTCAGGGATTTCAGTATGAAAACACGTAGTCCTGGTTACTTTGGGCTCTTTAGTTTAAAGAATATTTTACCCAAAGATAATATGTATATAAAATACACAGTGGAGTAGTAGGGCCTTGTAACCAAGCTACCACGACAGAGAAAAGATAATAAGACTTACTGGTATATTATTGAATACTTTGGGTATCTGTTTGAGACGTGTAATCATGGGTTAAACCTGTATACTCGGGTTATAAGGTTGTTCAGTAGTTTGAATTGATAAAAAGAGGTTTGAGGACGGATATTACTGATCAGAAATTGCCATAAATCACTTACTTATCTCTTATAAGTAATTGATTACCTTGGCACCGCGTCTGGATATGAATATGACTGGGTCTCTGCCCATAAATATCCTCAAAAGAGCTCTTTATTTATAGCTTTTGGAGTCATAATATGGTCCTTCTGAGGGCTGTAGGTGCTCAAAGGGACGGAAACTAAGGCTAGCAGCGTAACCAGAGGTATCCTGTCATGTGTTCTTGGTGCTATAGCACGGGTAGCATCTAATTTCTCAGGGTATGGGAATTATTCTACCTTATAATAGATATTAGGACGTGTGAATAACACTGATATGTCCTATTTATGTATTTTTTAATTAATTATCCTTAGTAAATGTTCCCAGTAATTTAATAATTATATTAATAGACATTTCTACGGACATCTTGATGTCAGGTAAGTTCTCATTATGTATTAGATAACTGGAGTAAAAGTCATAATATTGATTTTACTCTTTATTTTCAAGTTCCAGTTGATTTATTAAGATAATTACTTAAAAATATAAGTCATGTAAATTCATGTAATATTTTTACATCATTATTTTTCTTAGTATTTCACAAAGATTATGATGTATAGCAATTCTCATAAAAGTATATTAAAGTATTTTAATATATTTTTTGAAGTTGTCATTGTCTTATTTTCGACATTCTTGGTACTTTGCATTATATTAAGTAAAAAATATGTGTAAGGATTATTTATGGATTTTTATATGATATTATGTATTTTTATATAATATTATGTATTTTTAGACAGTCTACTATCCACAGGAACATTTATTACATATGTAGAAAGTTCCCGTGTATTTTGTAGCCTGTTTACGCGGTACCTGAGCCTCTCAGGCCGCCTGTCACTCTGTCAACCCGTAGTCCCGCGGCTGCGTACTTGTCAGAGGCCCAGGGCTGCGTACACAACCTCAATGGGGTGACAAGGCTGTATCTCAGCCGCGCGCGGGTGCATTGGCTTCCGCAGCTGCGTGCGGGAATTGTGACAAAACACATTTCTGTCTGTAACTCCTAAAATATACACAACACCTCAATTCTGACTGAATTTTAGGTGTGAAACCTATACGTGACAATGTGTGTGAAATATTTAATTGGCCAAAAAGCTCAATAATGGAGCCGTAGTATTTTGTTTTTTCTTTCCTTAATTATTTAAAAATATGAGGAGTTGGATTTCAAGGGTGGGGTCAGTGAGTGACCCTACCTAATTTTGGGTGGAGAATCCATTTCTGTAATAATATTTATGTTTTTCCTACTCCTTCTTAGGTTAATTGTATTATTATTATTTTTATGTTATTTTTGTTACTTCTGCAGCTTGCTCTGCAATAGTAGCAAGCTGACACTATGGGTGGGATTGAAATCATATCTCCCTCAAGTAATTGATTAACCTGGTTGTTATTGTTAACAAAGGAAATTAAGATGTGTTCTGATGGTTCTTTTACACCCAGTTTCATAGAATTATAAGTACAAAATTAATCCCATGAAATGAAAAAAATTGGCCTTGCATAATTATCTGCTATTATTTGGCCCATATCCAATTTTGAAAGCCATTTTGAAGAGGGGATCCTTTTGTTGATGTCTTCAACATCAAGTCTTTTTTGAATCTTTTTGAACTCTTTGATACCTCCAAGTAACTTAGGATAGCATGCCCTATTTTTCCCCAATTTTTCTATCATTTCCCTTTGAACTTTGAACCATTTCTTTTCATCATACCCAAGTGATTTAGAAATGAATCTAAACCCACAATTACCATCATCAACAGGATCCCAACCTGACCCAAGAACTTACATGAATTCTCAGCTATTTTATAGAGGTATTCCAATCTTGTTTCCTACAATAAAAACTCACTTTCCCAACATTCTAATCACATTAATGAAATCAATACTCACCAATTATGAGCTTCTGTTTGACTTCTCCACTTATTCTTCTTCCTCAGAATTGGATTCATATTCTAAATTAAGGGAGCCTAATTCACTTTCAGTTTCTTCCTATGAACTATTAAATTCATATTCTGAGCCTGAGGACTATGTAATATAAACGTAGTTTCACCATCAGTTCATTAAACTATAAAAATGAACACTTCTCAAAATAAAAGACTGATTATTTTTGGTCTTTTGGTTGCCTTCTAACCCATCTTTAACTCTCAGTTTCCATTTCAAAAATTTCAAATCTTTAAATTCCAAGAAAGGTTTCTTGAAATTTGGGGCAAATTCAGCTGGACTTTAACATATTTGGATAAGGCCTTGGCTTAACAATAAAAATTTTTGAATGGTTGACCAGGGACTCTAAAAGCTGCACCTTAACTTCTTCAGGTTGTCCCATAAAAATTGAACTGAGTTATCAAACAATTGAGATGATTCAAGTGCTGGATCAGTGTCAACCTTTCTAAAAGGAAAACCATCAGGAATTATGAAATCTATTCAGGAATCATAAATCAAAGAGCATTGATCAAAAAGCCATTCAAAAAATCCAACAATCCAACTTACTGAACTGGAAGATTTATAGTCAACATATTCTCCACCATCAATCTTGATCAATTTCCTTTTGAGTTGAATTGTATTGAGAAAATCTTTCATGCCCTCCTTAATGCCAGAGATTCTCCTCAGTTGAGGATTCACTGAGGAGATTGAAGATGGTTGATGATTATGTTGCTTTTTCCTAATGGAGAGGTGCCATGTGGGATCTGCTACTGTCCCACTTGCATGGTGTCATCCTGAAACCTAACTCATTCTAACCTCAGCAAACCCATTATAACCCTCAGGCCTAATCTGGTTTCCAAGGAACTTCAACCTCACTTCTCAGGAGACTTATATCAGTATATCTCCAGTAACTATACACCTCAGGATCTTCATGACCCAGTATAACCCCCAGGCCTAATCAAATTTCCAATTAACTTAATCCTCAGGGCTCAGGAGACTTATATCAGTCTATCTCCAGTAACTATACACCTCAGGATCTTTATGCAGTACATATATACATATAGTCTAACCTCATACACTATGCAGATAGGCTCCATAGGCTTGCACATACTCTAACATTATTAACTCTGTCTAACCCATACTCTGTCATGGTTTATCCTGTGGTAATCCTTATTTACATCCTCTTTCAGATTGTATTCCATACTATTTCTACTTAGTAAATAGCTTTATGAACTCCATGTACGCTGCACATCCTTCAACTGTACTCTCCCAACTTAGACAGCCCAGACCTGTAACCTTTTCCCAATGCAGAAGCAGCCTAACCTAATGTAGTAGCATACCTGACCAGCCCTCTCTGTTTCCTATACTATTACCTTGTCATTAAATATGTATTCTGAGCCCCAACCAGGTGTACCTCTGTTGTAGCACCAGCCCTTGTCTATTTAAACTAGCCTCCTCTTCCTCCTTCCTGATGGTTTCCCAAGAAATCAGTTTACTACTTATTACTATGAATTTATCCCAGCAAGTGTCATCAGCACCTTACCCCCAATTAATTCCTTCTCTGCTCCTTGTAGCCTCCTCCATTAACCTTGCCCCAAAGCCTACTGATGGTATAGTCCCATTTTTTCCAAGCCCTGCTTGCATGTCAGCAGCCCTTGTGAAATTTGACTGATTTCTTCCCCAATAATACTTTCTTCACCATCAACAATCCTTACCCTATTTACAGCATCAAATATTGCTATTGAATTTGTGGAAATTTTTTTTTTTGATTTTCTATCCCTTCCCAACCTTGATTTGGCTATTGAATGTGTGGCAATTTCATTGAACCTCTTATTTTTCTATAAAAACTCCTTAAAAACCCCAAATTTCCATTGTCTAAGACCCCTCTTTGAAACTTTGGAAATTTGCTTTGACTCCTTCAATGCCTTGCTTCAATGCTTTGATGTCCCAACCCATTTAATTTGAGGCTTTGATGCCTTGACACTTGAACGCTTCAAAACCACCTTTGAAGCCTTACTTTGAGGCTTTGACAAGGTAAATTGACACCTAATTCAACTAATATTTAATTAAATTTGATTATAATCTTCTTCAATCATTTTTTTTCTTGTTCTAGGTGAAGAACCTTTTGGTTAACTCCTTATTCTCAGCAATAAGAGTGCCTCCACAAAGTTCTCTCTTTTCTCACATTTCTAGCCCAGCTGTCACCTGTAGCTCCAGGGGCAGGGGAATCACTTAACCTACTGACCCTTCTACACCCGGAGCTTGTGGAACAGGTAGAACCTTTTCCAAGTTACCAGCACCAGTGGCTACCACTTCTTCTCCTATTGAAACTGGCTTATTGGAGCCTATCCCCCAATTTTCTCTTTCTACTATTCCTTCTTCTGACAATGCTAGCCTGCATAGAGTTACAGGGCAGTTCCCAATCCCAGGCTACCATGGCTTGTAATCTCCTGCTTATGATGCCAGCTTGGCCCCAATTCCAGGAGAAGATGAAGAAGATGATGAGGATGAGGACTCAGGATTTTATTTCCAGAATCTTGAGTGGATTGGATTCACCCTTGCCAGAGGTTAATCCTAGCCCAACTTTCAATGCAACAGAAATCCTTTCACCTTCCCCAGCTACTAAATTTCCTTCCACCTCTCAGGCCCCTTCAACTAAACCTGCTCTGCTGGCCATTCTTCAGCAAATGACCACTGAAATGACCCATCTCTCTAAACCCACTGACCATCAACCCTCTTATAACTTTAAATCTCCATCCATTAATGCCCCAGACAAATTTGATGGGAACAACCCAAAAAAGCTTAGAACTTTCCTCCAAGCTTGTGAACTCATCTTTGCTAATGATGAGAGGGTATTTACTAATGACAGGAAAAAATTCTTTGAAGTCTATCAAATTCCAGGAAATGCCATTCAATGGATCCAGCCCTATCTTGCTCACATTGGTAATCATGAGGAGGACTTCCTACTTAATTCTTGGTTTTGTTCACTCAGCAGCTCCATACCCTTTCTGAGGATTTTCTGGAAATTCAATGCTCTGAAAAGGAGTCAACCCTCCTTAAGATTAAAGATACTGGCTATGCAACTAACTATATCACTGATTTCAGGAAACTTATAACTAATTTCTCTGGCGGGGGTGATAAAGGCTTCTTCTTTCATTTCAGGCAGGGACTTCCAGCCAGAGATTTGGACCAACTAGCTGGTTATCATGGACCTCAAGAAACATTGCAGGATCTAATGGACTTTGAGGAGGTTTAGTGATGATGGGTTTTGAGAAAAAGAGGTATTTATAAGAAAGAGATGAATAAAGAAAATGATGTTGTATATTCCTGCCCTTCAATCCTTCCCTGAGCCTTTGATGATCCAATGTGATGTGATGATATGAGATCCTGCAACCCAGAGTTGAGAGTGAGGTTTTGGGTCCTCCCTCTCAACCCTAACCTAAGTACAAGCGCAACTGAAAGCCTAACAACAAAATTAAGAAAGAACCTCTAGAACCTGGAACCCTAGCCCAAACTTAACCTGTATCCCCCAATCCCTCCAAACCCTTCCGCCATTACATATGTCTGGTTCATCCTTCTCATGGCGCAGCCCTCCGCCGCATCTTACTCAGAGCACCCCATGTTTATCCTTCTGCGTGCATCTACGGATCCTGTAATCCTCAGATTGGTCCGCGCCTATGCTTGTGCAGACCTCCCTGGCGCGTATAACGCTGCAATTGCCCTGCTCCTGCTTTCCAAACCAGCCAACTGCAAACCTGGTTGGGTTGGCTCTATTACTTGGTCTTAACCGTCCAAGCAGGTTGCAAGCCCGCCGTGCCTGGAGTGGGCCCAACCCACACAAAATGCTGAGCCTGACCTTCCCAACTGCTGAGCATGCAGCCCGCAACGCAGTTCCCAATCCAAGGTTAAAAATACAACACCACAACATTATCTCACAGCTGCCACTATCCAATGGGTTTGACTCACTCCTTGTGGTAGTTGATTGTTTTTGAAATATTTATCTCTTTATTAAAACCAGAATTGATATCTCCTCTGTGGAGTTAGCTAACCTGTTAATCTCTCATGTCTTTACTAAACATGGAGTCCCAACTGATATTGTCAGCAACAGAGGATATTTATTTGTTTCTTCTTTTTGGAAAAATGTGTGTGAAAAATCACAGATAAAACAAAATCTCTCCACAGCTTATCATCCTGAAATATATGGTCAGACAGAATGGGTAAATCAGATCCTAGAACAATTTCTTAGGATGTATTTCAGTTATCACCAAGATTACTGGGATACCTGGATCTCCCTTGCTGAATATGCCTACAACAACTCAACTCATACTTCTACTAAGGAATCTCCTTTCTTCACCATTTATGGAATACATCCCAACTTTGACAGCCTACATGTAGTGGAAAATCAACCTGCCAGCCACTACATAACTCAAGCTCACCATAATCAGAAAATACTAGGGATTGAATTGGACAAGTCAATAAAAACCTATAAAAGATATGCTGACCTTAAAAGGAGTAACTTCCCTGACTCATTTGCTGTTGGACACAAATTCTGGCTTTCTTCAAAAAATATCAAAACTAAAAGTCCCAACAATAATGCTCTCAGAGCAGTGGTTAGGCCCTTTTTTGATTACAGGAAAGATTGGAAAAAATTTGTTCAAGCTTCAACTTGCTCACCAATGGTCCACTATTGACCCAGTGTTCCATGCCTCCCTGCTCAAAGCTTTTAATAACAACTCTTTATCTTCCAGGCATCAAACACAAACTGAACCAGTCAAAATAGATGAGGAAGAAGAATGGGAAGTGTCCCAAATATTGGATTCCAAGATGAAAAGGGGGAAGTTAATGTATCTAGTTGGGTGGAAAGGGTTTCAAGACAATGAGGGATGCATTACTTGGAAAGCTTACTCCAATCTTAACAACTGTTGTTATTTATTATTTATTATATATAACTTATAATTTATGACTTATAACTTATAATTTATAATTTATTACTTATTATTTATTATTTATTATTCATTATTTATGATTTAGTGGAGGCTAAACAACTTTATTTTAGTTGTTTAGTGTGCTGTAAAACTCAAATGGGACGTGTAGCATGCCACACAGCCCATTTCAGCCATGTAACATGCCACATGGCCCATTTGAGTTGTGTAGGGTGCCACACGGCCCATTGAGCCGTGTACACGGCTCTGTAGCCATGAATTTAACATTAACCAAATAAAAAAGAAAAAAGAAAAAAGAAAAAAGAAAAAAGAAAAAAGAAAAAAGAAAAAAGAAAAAAGAAAAAAGAAAAAAGAAAAAAGAAAAAAGAAAAAAGAAAAAAGAAAAAAGAAAAAAGAAAAAAGAAAAAAGAAAAAAGAAAAAAGAAAAAAGAAAAAAGAAAAAAGAAAAAAGAAAAAAGAAAAAAGAAAAAAGAAAAAAGAAAGAAGAAAAAAGAAAAAAGAAAAAAGAAAAAAGAAAAAAGAAAAAAGAAAAAAGAAAAAAGAAAAAAGAAAAAAGAAAAAAGAAAAAAGAAAAAAGAAAAAAGAAAAAAGAAAAAAGAAAAAAGAAAAAAGAAAAAAGAAAAAAGAAAAAAGAAAAAAGAAAAAAGAAAAAAGAAAAAAGAAAAAAGAAAAAAGAAAAAAGAAAAAAGAAAAAAGAAAAAAGAAAAAAGAAAAAAGAAAAAAGAAAAAAGAAAAAAGAAAAAAGAAAAAAGAAAAAGAAAAAAGAAAAAAGAAAAAAGAAAAAAGAAAAAAGAAAAAAGAAAAAAGAAAAAAGAAAAAAGAAAAAAGAAAAAAGAAAAAAGAAAAAAGAAAAAAGAAAAAAGAAAAAAGAAAAAAGAAAAAAGAAAAAAGAAAAAAGAAAAAAGAAAAAAGAAAAAAGAAAAAAGAAAAAAGAAAAAAGAAAAAAGAAAAAAGAAAAAAGAAAAAAGAAAAAAGAAAAAAGAAAAAAGAAAAAAGAAAAAAGAAAAAAGAAAAAAGAAAAAAGAAAAAAGAAAAAAGAAAAAAAGAAAAAAGAAAAAAGAAAAAAGAAAAAAGAAAAAAGAAAAAAGAAAAAAGAAAAAAGAAAAAAGAAAAAAGAAAAAAGAAAAAAGAAAAAAGAAAAAAGAAAAAAGAAAAAAGAAAAAAGAAAAAAGAAAAAAGAAAAAAGAAAAAAGAAAAAAGAAAAAAGAAAAAAGAAAAAAGAAAAAAGAAAAAAGAAAAAAGAAAAAAGAAAAAAGAAAAAAGAAAAAAGAAAAAAGAAAAAAGAAAAAAGAAAAAAGAAAAAAGAAAAAAGAAAAAAGAAAAAAGAAAAAAGAAAAAAGAAAAAAGAAAAA